>JAGSMX010000011.1:8555000-9755000 GCA_029286785.1 Meandrusa payeni
TATAAACGATTTTAGTCTTAACAGAGAGCACGAAAATTGGGAATGCTCCAACAAAATTCAAGGCGAGTCGACAATAACTTCACTTACATGGCAACTAGGCAACAGCCCACAACAATTTGCGGAAAATAAAGACGTAATAATCGTAAAGTGTTACGATTCATTATAAAATGTAAAATTGTGGCTTATCAGACATATTAAATAAAATACAATAATGCCGTTTCATTTTGATCCATTGATTATATTTACAATATAAAGCCAATTATGTTTTGATTTTGTTTCAAATTGAATAATCTCTTCCAAAAAATATTTTTTATACAAATAACGTCTATGCTTTTTATCAAAGCGAGTTATCATTCAGGAAGTAAAAGGATTTGGTTAGTTTTTTACATCCAAGGGAGACGAGTCAAACTACCACGTAAATAAAATATACGGTGATTAGAGTAGACATACGTATGTCGACTATACCAATTTACAGCCTATCGATTTTCAAAAGTAATGTAAACCAATGAAATATATTTAGAAAAAGGTTTTAGTAAAATTAATTTAATAAAAGTGTCAATAGGTTTGTAAATATGGCACAAAATATAAAAGGCAAATAAAAAGTATATTGTTTTCCCACCTATTTAAGCGGCACGTGCTCGTTAGTCTGCGGGCACGTAATTGTCGACACGCGAGTTGGCCAACATGATCACGTACGTACAACTAGCTTACCGCCGCTGTAAATAATATTGCGGATTCCTTAATCCACTTTGCAACGCAGGGCTTTTTAATTTGCTTTATCCAATCTGTGCTTTATTATTGTCGCAATTTGATTCAAATAACTTTACATATATAATTAATTGTCTGCTGTCTTTTTATTCTTTCAATAAAGCGCAACCACAGACTTATGTCCGTGGTCTTTTGTAATGTTCTTGATTTGGTTGCTTTGGTTTTTTTTAATAAGGGTGCTACCTCTACAGTTACTACATTTTTTTTATAATGCCTGATTTTGAAAAGTGGTATAAGTGATCTTAAACATCTTTGTTTTTTATGAAAATAATTTTTAAAACAAGCTGATCACCTGATTTTAAGTAGCCACTGGCACCCTCAATTACTAAAGGGTTTGATATTGTGTTGCCAAACATCATAAACATAACATAAAACGAACCGTAGTAAGTTGTAACGATAGAGATATATTTCAGCTATAAAGGTGTGACGGTATAGGGAGTCAGATTGACAGCGTTTTGAAAAGGCTGTCGACAAACTGTTAGTGGTTACATAACTTTTGTGTTAGTCGTTTTTATTGGCAGCAGAAAATAGAATAAAATATAACTACTCGGGTGGAGTTCTAAATTAAAACCATTTATTTACAGAACCGTAACGGAGTCGGAATGACGTCATCTGACGGATTCAGTCTATAACAATACAGTATAGTCGATACCGTTTGAACTTTACGGGCCTGTTACATAAGTTTGATAAAACGCTTATGTAAAAAAAAAATAATAGTAGTGGTAGATAAATTGACACCACATTCGACGACTCGAGCTTAGTTATAAAAAAAAATGAATAAATATGGATATTTTACAAATTAATTCTTCCCCTGTGTGTTAAAGTTTATTTCTTAAACTTGTAATTTTTTAATTCAAGTTTTAAATCAAATATTAAAAATTCAAACTATAATATTAATAATCACATACCATAATGTCATACTTTATTTTCTTTTGGTTTTCTTGCAAAATCTGAATATACACTCTTGAGAAAAATGAAGGGTCGGTTAAGAAAGTTTGAATATCTCGAAAGATAAAGACGCTAATATTACTGTACTAACTGAAATAAATTGTGCATGATAGATAAATTAATATCCTTAAAATAAAAAATGCTTATATTTGTTGCCTCCATGCGGCGAAACTAAGTACTACAATTTAAATAATAATAAAATTTATTGAAAAATACTGTATTATCCAATTAACCAAATAAATTATAAAAATATTTTATTTTATTTTTAAGGATATTTAATTGTCTATCATGCACAATTTGTTTCAGTTAGCTACCGTCTTTACCTTCCGAGATATTCAAACTTTCTTAACCGATCCATTATTTTTGCTCACTGTAATATAAGTATATTTATTGATAGGTTTAAGTCATCTATATAATATTTGAGGAGATTACTTTTTATCTCTTTTTATACATATTACGATTTCATATGCCATTTCTGTACTACCTGGAACAATTATGGTGAATTTTCGACTTATTAATAAAAGGATAAATTAGTGTTCAGCATTATTCTCGAAGTCAAATCATCTTCAATGATGAGAAACACATGGGCAAGGTATAATTTGATTTTGTCGAGCAGTAAAGACAGTTTTTACGATATATTTCTTGAGCAATAAACGGCAACCCATACCTAAATGTTTATTAAATTCCTGTGATAACGTGAACGTAGGGGCTCTGTAACAGGCTACCATCTAACCTAAGATATACCGTTACACTGTGACGATGGGAAATGCGGTATATTGATTACGGACAAGAAACATCAGTGAAGATATATTTTATCTCGTACAATATCAAATCAATCGATTTATAAATAGGTTACCTTTCAAATAGAACGCTACCTATGTAATAAAACTTCTACTTTCGACAAAATTATTGAGATATTAACAATCATTGTATAGAATCAGAGTTTTTTACTCATACCATTTTTTTGGGTTTTTTTAAAGAAAGCTAACAATTTTTTTTTCACTACTATTAAGAACATTTCTAAACTTGTGCTACGAGATGGTTCATGTCAACAGTCTAATGGTGGATTCAAGCCTACGACATGGTGCCCTAAATCATTAGGTTATTAACGCTTAAATTGCTTTTTTCTCTCTTATCTTGTTGCCTGCATAAAAAACTGTTGATATTAAAGATTAAAATATGAAAATTTTACCAATAAAGAGGTCTAAAGGTATAACCTTGTAAACAGTGAAAAAAATTCATCCCTCAGACCATGTGCCCGTCCTGCCGGTGAATAGTAATACACCAATAGTGTGGCTTTTAGGTGATTTGGTAATAACTATAGCGCAAATAAATAAGAAGTAATCGCTACAGAGGGCACCACCCTCAAGGTCTGTAACTCATTGGTCCTCTTTACCTCTGTCTTTATTATCTCTGTTTTTAAAAGAATCAAAAAAGGAAAATCAAACATATCTACTGGCTTTATAATAAGCTCATAAAATTATTTCTTTATCCAATTTGATATCTGTTATTTGGTTTTATGGTTACGTAAATTTGCGTTAGAAATGGGTGACCATTGCCAATATCTACTTGTAACGTATATATTACATACGTAACGAGGCTGGAGGTTGCACGTTTTGGCAGAAAACCAGTATGTTGTTTGCAAAATGGCGACCGTAAAAAGATAAGATTTTACGAGAACTTTTTACAAAACATTACATTCAAATAGCTTATCTTTTTACATTACTACTGGGAAATTGTATTTTTTCATTAAATCAACAATAACTTTAATATTACTTATTAGAGAATCCCGACGAAGTTAGTGTTTGAGCTTGATGCAGAAAGTAGGTTCAAACGAATTAAGTTGTACTCCTACTCAATAGTGTAACGTGGTCAGTGGTTCTTTGTAAAGATTGTAAAGGAGAGCCAAAGTAATTTGCAAAACTTGCAGAAGATGTTATTGAATTTCCCCTGAATATAACAAATACCATACTATTGAAAGTCCAGCTACGGAAGTTTCTAGATTAATGTCAAGATTGCGCTGCATAAGTGAAAATTTCTGGAAGTATCCGCAACCAGCGGGGAGTATGCGGCGACAAAATTGATACAATCGACGGACTACGCTAAACCGACCACGTCCGGAGATTCAATACTTCCAAACTTGCCTTCACTTCACCGCGATGATGTACTCGGTTAAATTCTTGACAATGTTCGTAAAATTACTTTAAACAAGGGCCAATAGCTTCTTGGCTTAGTGTATGGTCTGCGAAACATAAGGTCGTAGATTCAAATCCACCATTCCTCTATTGACGGAAACCATCTCTAAGAATAAGCTTAAGCTTAATTAGAATGGGTACCACGTATGGTAATATTTGTAAAAATTTATATCATGATTTAATAAAATAAATATCTATTTGGCAAAAGGTAATTTATATTTTGAAATAAAATCTTAAGCCTTTACAATATTATCAATTCTTTTTCCTGACGATGAGTGCCGTGTCTAGGAATACTGCAATTTGGCCCCTTAAATTACCGTCAACCTCTTGACGCCTGATAGCAGAATTTTCATTGTGAACATCCAACGTATTATTATTAGGATTTAACGTTCAGGTTAGCTAAGATTTATCAGAATTTAACAATGAAATATGCGATATGTTGCTTACTTAAATATTTCTATAGACAACAAAATATAGACATGCCATAGACATTAATATGCCGAATAGTACAAACGAACCAACATCTGTGAACAATGATAGTAGTGGTTTGAGAGGAAATGCTGTAAAACATTGAAAGTACCATAATATGAATGCTTTATAAATAAGGTTTTATGTGTAATAATTTGAAATTTTGTTACTCCTATTAAATTAACCCACCGTGGATATTTGCACGGGGCATATATGTAGATAGATGCAATGCCTATTTCTTTCATCAAACAGTAGTGTTGCTAGTAAAATAACTGAGCTAATGAGTTGACCAATGTTATATCTCTGGCCGAAAAGTATAAGTGCGGTATAGCATGGAATTTTAAGTTAGTTTATAGAGCTTAAATAAGCAGTAATGTGCGTTCAAATGATACCGCAATCTGGGCCAGATATTAATCTGACGATGTAATGCGGACAAGAGGTTGTTGTCGAGATAGCTGGCCAACACAAGAACCAATCATCATAATACTTGACCTTTTATCTCCGGTATACAAAGGGCGAAGATATCGGCAGCCTGTATTGTTAATTGAAGTCGTTTGAATTCAAAAGTTAATTATTATTATTTCCAAAGCTTATTTATAATTAAACGAAATGGCTCCACAAAGAATGAAAATGAAGAAATAGAAAAGCAAGGATCGTGTAAAATATAAAATAATAATAAATAATCATCCTTCTGTGTATGTATGTTAACGATGGTACAGATCTGGTGATCACCTAGCAGCCTCATCGGCAAGCTTACCTCCTTAGCTTGTTCTATGGGTTCGATTCCAAGTCGGCTTGAACTAATGTAGAAATTTTTTATTGTGTATTGTGTTTCATAGTTACAATTATTTTCTAAAATTCATGTCCATTGTATATAAGGCGTTAGATATGAGCGTTATAATGTAAGGCGTATTATAAGGCAATGGGCTTATAATTTGTCATATATGAGACCTAACAAAATGAAAAGTGGATAGCAATTGATGTCTCTCTACCATCAAAAAGGTTTAAAAAGATGTCAAAAAGATCTAATACTATGTATCTATTACTTGCAATAACTTGATAGCTTGCAAGTAAAGTTATGTAAGGTGTGTAAGTCAGAGAATGCACGTCTCTTACTAATTAAGATGTTCGAGAACTAGATCTATCAGTTTCTCTAAGCCGGTTGCCTGGATTTCATCAATTGACATTACTGTAGACACTTTCGAATATACTCTAAGAATGTTCATAGGAACACGGTTCTGTTTTTAAACGAATCCAATTTAAATCTTTATCGTAAAAAATGAAATTTATTGATTGGGTAGTTATCCCAGTTTTTAATTTAAATTTAAATTTTATGTCGTAAATGTACAGTAATTAAAATTGGGTAAGGCAAGATCAGACTCATATTAATACTGAAGGAATGCGGTCATTAAGAAGTATGCTGGGTGTGAGTTTGAATGACAGGTTAAGGAATGGCGTGATTTAGGAAAAGTATATTTAAAACAATAAAGTTTTGTTATGATGTTTCGGGGATCGGGTCTTAGGGAAAGAAGGAAGACTGAAGAAAAGGTTAAGGTTGCAGAAATGAAGAATGGATGGAATGCATTCCATCAACAAAAAAGTTACTATTTGTTGGCACGTTAACATCTTAAATATAAGATGCTTACCCAAAGATGAAACTGTTTTTTGATCTCTACACTGGTTTTAAAACAAAAAATCTATAAGTTAATATTTAATATTAGTAACAAAAGCTTAAATATGATAGAAAACAATCATGTCTATCAAAATATAAGTTAAGTAAGTTTATACCCTTACAAACTTGTGCTAACTCGTGCGAAACAAACTTGGGTATAACTGTATCAACTTAGTAACAACTTTGTTCACGTTGTCATGTGTGGTATTTAACCACTTCATTGACTTTTAGATTTTACCAAGACATGGTGATTATTTCAAAGGATAAAGGCAGCTGGTCTTGCAATCTCTGGTCTGGTTTAGGTATAGCAATTGATTTTTGCTGTGAGCATGGTAACAAGACGAGAGGAAGGGAGAGCTAACGTATTTGTCTAAGTTAACAAAGTCTGTGGACCGGTTGATTTTATTCTATGAATTTGATAGTGTTTATTCCTATCTAGGCCAAATAAATGATATTATGTTCACACCTTAATATGGTATGTTTGGCTTGAGACATAGTTTTAATAGTCACAGGATATGTATCAAAATAGTATAAACAATCAATATAGTCAAATTAATAATAATGATTTAGTTCCTTTCATTTAATTAAGTAAAATAATAAAACTCGTATGTATGGACATTTAAGTCTGTTCTCATTTCTTAGGCAATATGCAAAAATATTACAATACTATTACGTTTATCTAGATTAAAATATCCATTTATAAATGAATGAAAGTAAATACATTTATTGCAAATAAATTAACACAAGAAGGGAAGCATACAAATTAAAATTAGAAAATAATAAATGGAAATAAATATAAAACAAGGAAACAGATAGCAAAGTGTATTACATTGCTGCGGTTATGAAAGGTTATTAATTTTGTAAATTACTTGCCGAGATTAAAATATGAGATCCACAAAACTGATTCAACATCTAATTACATAAAGCATCAAAGCTCTAACTGTGCAGCAATCCTTCGCACACGCGTGCATATCCTTTTAACTTGAGTTTAATAAACTGTTTTATCTTATTTTATGATATATTTTTTAATAACATAATGAAACAATTTTGCTATTTTTGCAAACTGCAATCGATGCGGCACCTCGTAGATTAAGTACTTTAATACTGGTCCTACGTCTGTGGGTGAGGTGACCGACGGCGTAACAATTTCCAAAAAAGAGTCTTGTTATATAAGAAATAAGGCAACCACACAAACCTAGAGTGAAGAAATTTGGACTGAGACTTAAAGTACAAAAGTAAAGAAAAACTTAATGTCGAATTTGATGCAACGAGGGATGGAAAGAGCTATCCTCGGCATTTCTCTGAAGGATAGAATGCGAAATGATGAAATTCGATCGAGAACAACAGTAGTCGACATAGCTCTGGAATTCAGCAAGTTGAAGTCGCAGTGGGCCGATCACATTTGCCAAGTCAGTGATGGGGGAGGTAAGTATTGGAATGAAGCCCGTGCATGAGCCGGAGAAGCGTCCACCCTTCAAACTGACCGGCGATCTTATAAGGGCAGCCGAAAGTGGCTGAATGAGGAAAATGGAGAATCGTATATGGCGTAAGGATCTATTTCCAACAGTGGGTAGACACTGACTGATGACGATGATGATGATGAAGGCAACCTTTATATATATTTTACTATAGAGTACGGGCCTGTTGTGTGTCATGTGAGAAAATTAGTTTTAATGTATCACAATCGTGTAAATATACGAATTCATTGTTGTTAGTAAACATGAGTATGCATAAAAGTATCGTGAATATGAGCAGTCTTAAATATAACATATTAAAGATGGACGCGTTAAATATAAGAAGAAGAATTATATAATATATAAGACTGCTCATATTCACGTGAGTGTTCACACTTCTTGTCACGGTGTCATAATGTTAAAAGAATTATGTCACATATTAGTTTTCATCTATGTTATTCTTTGTTATTGTTCATAGATGATTTTACGATAACAATATCTTGATACGACAGCTTGACAACGGGGCCATTGAACGTCACAGAGTAGTCGGTAATGAAAAACTTTAGAAATTTTCCACCCTTACATATAGGTTTTTTGTTGTTATTGTACTTCAACCAAGTGTTTACTAAATAAATGAACGTTGAAATATGTTGTTATAGTAAATTATTATTTTGCCTTGAGGCTGATAATAACACAAATATATCTTCTTTTAAACTGAAGGGTATTGTAATAGAATAATACTGAAATATACAGTATTAGTAAATATATAGGGTAAGTGGTTCGACTTTTGAACTGATGCTTGAGTTCCAATCCCAATCGACTTGTACTAATAAATTTCCTTTTTTCAGTTTTTTAACTACAAAAATCAATTTTCTAACGGAACCAAATAAAAAAAAAGACGAGGTTCTTAATTTCGAAATGTATTTTTTTATGTTTGTTACCTCATAACCTTCGACTGGATGAACCGATTTAGATGATATTTTAACATTAGTATCTATGAGAAAATAATATAACCCTTAAATCTGTATTAATAATGGGCGCAACAAAAGGACAAATAATTCAATATCCGATTTCGATTATTAAACAATAATTTTATTGGAAAGGATTTACTTCAAGGGTAGTTTGATGAGAGTTTGGTTAAGGTTTGAATAATTGTATTTCGTATTATTCCTACCATAATTCGGAAAAATAAAGAGACCGTCCGCGCGTAATAGCTTTTAACGTTTGATTAGATTTTTGTTTTTACTCATAAATATATTTGTTAAGTATCTATAAATATATTACTTACTCTTATTATAAAAATGTACTCGGCAGACAAATGGGAATTAATTAGCTTTATGAAAAGCAGACTACGAAAATTTCTGTCTACCCTGCTAGGTTTAAAACGGCGTGATAGGTTAAATATTGTATTAATTTCCTTGTGCTGTACAACGTTAAAGTGGAAGGGAAACTTTCGCTTCTAAATATAGATCTTAAGAGCCCGGTTTCAGGGCCTGCTAAGCTGTTTAACTGGGCCTTGTTGAATATTTTACACTGCACTCTTAACGAAATGTATAAATTATTTAGTAGAAAACGCTACCCGAACGAGGATACAACATTGAGTTACATTTGACCTGTTTATTAAATTGTTTTAAGATTTATGTCTTATACTGGTGCAGGTGCATTGCTACGTTTGATTTCGATTTTTATTTTTGCTCGTAAATATAGTTGTGGATGTGGCTAATAACGTCAGTAAAATTTTAAACACGTCTGCTCTTTCTGTTTGTTACTTGTCGTCTTTAATATTTTATGAAAATATTAAAAAAAAAAAATTAGTGAACCCATTGGTATTTAAAAAGTGATTTTTGCAGAATAAACTATTATCAAACATTTATGAACCGGATATGAATGACATTTTAACTTCAAGCTACGATCTAACTTTGTAAGTTCTATTATATTCCAATAGTTTGAAGCGTTGACTTTGTATATTTAAAATGAAATAAATATCTAACTTTCGAGATGTTTCCGACACGAACACTGTTGTATGTGTAAGAGATATGCCAGCCATTTTATGCATAAAATGAAAAAAATAACTATTAATGCAGTAGCAGCCGTAGACAAAGCGTACTTTACGATCTTATGGTCGTGGGTTCGAATCTTAGACGACTTGTACCGAGAAGTTTCCATTTTTCGGTCCCTTACATTTAAATTAATAACTTGTTAACATTTGTGCTTCATTTATAGTGGTGAAATCACCACTTGTTGCAATTGGGACATATGAAAATCTGTGAAAATCAAACAGCAATTGCTGCCTCTATTCACCCGTATAAAACACGTGAAAAACGTGAATGTCAAGAGATACAAATGAATGAGTAAACTTTATTGCACAACAATTAAATATAATGCATTTTTAATTTTGACATATTATGTCGATATAACTGCATGCGCAATGGGCGGTCTTTTCGCAAAGAGCGATTTCTTCCAGACAACCACTGGATGGATAGAATTTTTTTTCTAGAAAAGCTTTAAGTGGGTCTGTGAATATAGTTACAGCCTTTAAATACATGTCCCACTGCTAGGCACAGGCCTTCTCTGTAAAGAGAGTATAAAGGTATAGTCCGCTGCGCAGCCCTAGTGCAGATGGGCAGACTTCACACGCCTTACAAAATTTTTGTAGGACATGTAGGTTTCCTCAAAATTTTTCCTTCACCGCCGAGCGCGTGGTATTATATGCTGTGAATATATATATATTTATTTGCTACATAATATATAATTAGATGCTGTGTTTCAAATTTCAGTGAAAAAGTTATAATGAGGGACACAAAATAATTATATGTTCCGAGAGGAAATGTTGTATATAGGAAAATGAACCCCATAATTTTTTTTTGGTTTAGATAAATCAGAAATAAATTCAAGCCCGGAATAAGTTGAATCTACATAAGTACGTCACTGAGCTACACTGCTTTCTACGTCATTCAGTGTCACGATTTTATTTTTCTACAATAAGTTCACATTGTTGTAATTACAGTCTGCGGTTTAAAAATATATACCGTTTAAAATTACAATCTGTCGGAAACAGAGCTCGTTTCTTTTTTAACGCTTAGTAGAAGTGTTGAACTACGCTTATACAGGATGGTGGAATTTTCAACTTCGCAACTTTTTTATTCTCCGTGACGGTGCTGAGGCGCTAGTAGGTCTAATTGCCGGTGCAGCTGTACTACTACTAGGAGCTGGTCAGACGAGAACCAAGGCTCCTTTTTCTGGACCTTATGGCCTCTAGGTGAGGGATTCGGAGAACATGAATAATGTTAGCTTGTTGCCCAGCCGATCGTTTTTATGTCCAACGAGTAAATCATATCGCGCGGAGGAGTTATAAATGTAAATATTTAATAGTTTAGTATTTAAAATTTAATACGTACTTTAGTACGTTAAAGCTTACAGTAATGTAAGCTTTAACGATCGCCGTTTTCACCACAAGAAACAAATTCAATACTCAAATAAAAAATAATAATTTTAAAAACATCCGATAGATATTATATAGAAAATTGAATTAAAGTACTTTTTACACATTTTATCGCGCTTTAACTATCAGTACCCCATACGTAAATGACCATACGTAAATGACCATACGTAAATGACCGTACGTAAATGACCATACGTAAATGACCGTTGAGATTATCCGTGAAATAGCAACCGACCGAGTCGTGGTTCGGCCCTCTCGGGCGCCCTCGGATCGGCATGCTTACGCGTAACATAGTAACCGTCAAGCCGAGGTTACCCCTCACCGGGGACCCTTGTGTCGAGTTACTAGCAATAGAGGTTCAGGCTATGCCACCTCTCAATCCGGTGAAGCAGTCAAGGCCAGCTTCTCTGGCCAATCTGTGTAGTTAGTCATTAAAAAAAAAAAAACAAAAAAAAATTACCGTTGACATCGAAGCGATAAAATCCGTAAAAGTAATATTAATAAATTTTACTATATTTAGGGATTTTAAGAAAATTTGTAATTATAGTTTGTTACAATTTATTTGCTTTCAGTCTAAATCATTCAATTGAATTTCTATAACATATAGTGTATAACGAAATTTTATCAAGTTTTGTTTTGGAGTGAAGTTATTTTTAAAATAACCTTTGTTTGCCTTTCATATTCACAAAAGTTACGTAGGCATGGTTACTTTTAACCCACTTAGGACAGCGCTTACGTAGCAAAATTGGGTGTAACTTAATAAACTGAGAACTAACTCTGCCCGCTTCCCCACATGCCGTAGTATTTATTTACTACGACATCGTCGACGTCACTATAATTTAATTTCCATTGGTTTCATTTATATTGATATTTCAAACATAAAATATTTATCGTTGTCTTCTAAATTCAAAGTGTGGCTCAAAAAACAACTGAAACATAAGTACGACATAAGTTACTAGTAAAGAAAAGTACATTCGCGAAAGAACGAGTGAATGAATAAACATTATTTCACAACATTTAACATATATTAAATATATAGAATAACGTAAACTCATTAGTGTAAGTCATCTGTGATATAAATTCGAATTCTCAAACAGAATATAGTAGAATCGAACACTTAAGCCGCTAGGGTAGGGTACATGAGCGGCTTTCGGTTTGGAGGACCTTGTAACTGATTACTATACTGGCCCCTGGGTACTATAACCGCAATGCCGCTCATTATTTTTATTTTAAAATGCAGTACCATTTTGCTAAAGATAAGGCTGTTGAATGGCCTACCTATCTTATCGTTAGTTCACAAAGAATACAAGCAAAACAAAAGCTTTTGTTTGTATAGTAGAAGGGATGAAGTGGTATTAAGTGACCACTGTCGCCAATAGGAGTAGACCATCAGTAACTCACTCGTCGAATGAAACGCACAAGCATAATAGTTAGTGGCTCTACAACAGTTGGTGGGATATTTTAAAATGTCTTTTAAATGAAATGATAAAGGAATTTCGTCCATTTTACCATTTTAAAACATTATATCAAAAACCAAATGGTATGAACCTACGACCTCAAGTGTCACAGATACAACTTTCAGATTATTAACGCATAAATAGTGTTCGTAATCAGTTGAATTCAATTGAATATGTAAGTAATAATCTAATAAGATAAATTATATTTTGTTTAATTAAAGAAACTATTCATATTTCGTCTGTCAGTTTCATTATCATTTCGAAATATAATGAATTAAAGACAATGATTTTTTATGATGATTGGTGTACTTCAGTTGAATGAAAGAAATTAATTGTTACAACTTACAATGTCACGTTAAATATTTAAAGTGGTCTGGACTGGCATTGTTTTGCAAGAAAATGGAATGCATTCGAAAACCATTTCCCGTACTTGTGTCAGTCCAAGTATTGTAATTCAAATGAAGCTTGTTAATTTATCAATAACAGGATTAATTACATTTAACGTGCCTGTGACTGAGTATTTATTATGTGAAATTATTACATTCGTAGCATTAAAAAAAGTCAACTTTAGGATTTTTCAATGACGTAATACAGAGAGTGTTGATAAAACGCCTGTTCTATTGATTAAAAAATTAAAATTGTAAAGGCTCGATGTACTACCTACTCGAAGCATTTCAACCCGGTCTTAAATTTTACTGTGAATCGAACTTACATTCCTGGTTGTAAAAGCAAAGCTGGGCAAAAAATTGCTAGCATAAAGCATCAAAACATTTGACTCTTTCCACATGAGTACGCCTACACGTGTATGTGCAAATCACACATGGTATTGCTCTCGCCTCAAAACAACATTCATAATATCCTGGTACTTAACTGAGTAATTCGTGCCCATTTTATTCCGATTTGGTTAGTGTTTTAGTTATTTTTTTTTTATATAAAATACTGACCTAATTATTCCCTGATTTGAATTGGAATCTTATATCATAAGAACTTAAATACATTAGTTGAATAAGCGCGAGCATTAACGTATTTTATTGAATTAACATAATTTCCACGTACAACTCCGTTGTATGGAATTTGTTATTTACCAATGGGCACGGATGGTAAAGGTACTCACCTACGTAGCGCCTATTCGTACCACCGAGCAATAGTACGTATACACTCTATGTTGCGGCATAGAAGGCGCGAATAGAGAAATCGCTAGCAGTACCTTTCCCTAAGTTATACGATAACTTATGTAAAATAAATCACTTGCCAAAATTTCCTACCGGTGTATATTTATGGGCTCATGTATCTGTATACCTATTTGAAATAGCTCGCCGGATAAGCAAGTTGAAGTGGCAATGGGCAGGGCACATATCGCGTAGAACAGATAGCCGATGGGGCCGAAAAGTTCTCGATTGGAGACCACGGACCAGTAAGCGCAGTGTGGGCCGTCCATCCGCAAGGTGGTCTGACGACCTCATAAAGGTCGCAGGACGCAGCTGGATGCGGGCCGCTTGCAACCGGTCCCTTTGGAAATCGTTGGGGAGGCCTATGTCCAGCAGTGGATGTTTTACGGCTGAAATGATGATGATTTGAAATAATCTCGGTAAAAAGTGACGATAATTTTTTATTTTACATACTAGGGTGTAAACATATGGTTTTATAAAGAGCTAAGGAAGTATTTCCAGTTTATTTTTCACTTCCAAGGGTGAAACACGAATAAAGCCGATTATACGACACACTACATATTCTAAGAGAATATTTTCTTCGTATTGTAAGACCACTGACTAAATGTAGAAAACTACTTTTACTCTATAGATTTATTTCAACTCTTTATTATTTCGACAGGTTGAAATGTAATACTATAAAGTTTGTTTATAAGTGATTATTGTATTATGATTATGACAAACGCACCCATCCAATTCAAGGTCACGCAACTATTGTACAGTGGTATTTTGTACAATTCTTAGCCCTCTGAGGTTAAATTAAATAAGTAATAAAATAAGAAAGAAACCTATTATAGTAATAAATTAGTAAAAATGATATATGCAAAATAACCTATGACCCGCTGTTATAAAATGCCCCGGTATGCAGTAATGCATTAAATCCTTTAACAATAGAAAAACGCGCTTGAAGAACTTTAATTATTACTTTATTGCATAAGTTTACAATCAGACAAAGTCCAGTCAGTTTGTCTAAAGAAACTAGCGCAAGCTCACTCTTCTACAAAATAGTTCCACTCGGTGCCGTATTAACTTCTAGGTAATAAGCTACACAAAATAGAAATATATTAATATTTTTACGAGGAAAAAATAAAAGCCAACTTCAAATCGAAACAAACGTGACAGACCAAACGCTATGCTATGCGCGGACGCCATCTTTTATTTCCTAAGTATCATTATATTAAGAACTTCCGGCGCCTATATTCTCTATCTTCTCCCACATTCGTGCTCGTTGTCGTTACAGAGGACTTACCGTCTTGGATTGTCATAAGATTACCAATATCAATATATTCCTCGATAAGATTTATCGGAGATCCCTGGTGTATCTTAGGAATCCAAGGTCCTTTTTTTTTTTTTGTTAACGCGGGGGAATCTGTTTATAGACCATCCTCCAGTACCCTGGGTGGGCCCGGAGGGATGTGTGGGACTCGGCCTGGGCAGCCCATACCCACTAAACCTACCGCGAATGCCATCAGCCGTTATGAGCGGGGTGTCCCGGATCTGTCAGCGACAGGACAAGGAATCCAAGGTCCTATGCCAACAAAATTTAATAAGGAACTAATTGAAATAAATGAGTGCAGAAACAGTAAAAAAACACAGACGATTTGAGATTATCTTTATTGAAGTTGGTTAAAAAACCATCAAACGCGTGTTAAACGCGTTATATGTTTACGGAGACAACATTTTGCCAAAAGATTTTAAATTTACACTTAAAGTTAAATTCCCCAAGAAAAATTAAAAAATCCATATAATCCACAAAATTAAGATCTGATTAGATTTTGATTTATTTTTATGAACATGTGTATTTTTGATCTGAGTTTATTCGTTAGCATTACTTTTAAAAAAGTGTTTCCACAAACGTAAAAGTAGATATGTATTGGGTAACGAAGTACCCCGGTTTCATTGACGTTCTTTTTAAAAATAAGTCATAATACAAAACAGGTTTATATTACTGATTACAAATAATCTTTTGTCATATGTATGCAAATTTTGAACAAAGAATAACGTACAAAGAGGGGTTCATTGTAATGCTCGTAACTTTTACACAATGAAAAGTGGGTATCTTGCCGTCGGAACTGAACGGCCCGCTACGGCAGTTGGATGTTGGAATTTAATTCATTCGATGTGTACAAAAACGTAAAGTTGATATTGTTTTAAAGATCGAATGTACGTAATTTTATTATCTAATTTAAGACGATATAACATTAACCTTTTACCTAATCTCAACTAGTTTTACGAATTTACGGAATTAAACTACATTTACGGATTTTATTATTCAATGAGTGATATTTGCGTAAATATTTCTTATAATCAGAAGTCAGTACATTAACGTATATTATTTTTTCTGACTGTACAAGTCTTCAATTTTATTTATCCATCCCTTTTCATCATTAGAGCTGGCGGATGCTTTATATTATGGTGGACGCAGACGAATCATTTTGTTTTGCCTTTCATTGTACGTACAGTAAAGGATTTATATTAATAATTTTTACGTTATTTATATTAATAATCATAGCACACATGCACACGCTCGGTCGAAAGAGGGTAGCGATTACCGTAGTCCACCCCACAAGGGTTAAAAATACGAGAATGTTTATTTTTTTATTAAGAAGCGATTCTAAACACATCAATTTCATCTGATGTTATTTGTAAGATTTTGTGTTACATCACATAATCGTATAATATTTTCTACGCGACATCAAATAGAATAAAGTTCTTTTGAATATTTACATACCGATTTTCCAGTGTAAGCCGATTAAAACGCTTCTTCTTTATAAGAAAACGTATTGCAGCGAGGTGTTAGCTGGTCTCTTATAAATGATTAACCTTGTGATGAAGTCTGAAGGAGAACACGTTAAATTTTGCGTCATATAACATATATCAGTAGTAACTTTTCATCAAACTTGTCACACATATTTAAGCAAGGGGTAAGCCTATTGCCATAGGCATGTAAAGAACATCATGTGTTCCTTAATTTAATATACTTGGTATATGTTAACTGTCGCATATATCCAATATACAGTTATGCTCAATATTATGTGTCAGATCGGGGGATGAGGAGAGGAGGGAGGGTAAGGGCGTTGTGACATAAAATGTGACGTTTACAAGGAGCTTGAACATTAGTAATAAAATATTTATTGTTAGAGAGAAAGTCAATGAATTACTGCTCCGCTTCAGTGTAATGTCTTTATCAAATCTATAAGAAGAACTTTCGGTGTAGGGATCGGTCTGCGCGAAGACAAGTATATCAAGCTCTGATGAGGGCGCGTATTTAAACTGAGTGTTATTCACTCTTTCCGACATAGAATATGCCGTGGATGGTGGTATATTTGACGCTATAAACAAAGTCAGTCTATAACATATGGTACACCAATTTTTGTGAGTGATTACGTTGCCCGGTGTTATTCGTGAGTTAAAACTATTAATTTAATTATTAAAGACAAAAGCAGCCTAAGTTATTACATCACGTATCTGCCAGTGAAAATCCCGTCAAAATAGGTTCAGCTGTTCCAGAGATTAGACGGAACAAACAGATAGGTAGACAAAAATTTTTAAAAAATTGTTTTGGTCTATATACACATTCAAATGTATGATAAGTACAAACAGATACTCCAATTTTATTTATTTGTATATAGATAGTGTAGTGACAAGATATTGTTGTATTATATCTTCGAAACGTCTAAATCATTGTTAATCTAAAAAAGGAAGTTAATCGTTATATTTAATGTTAATCAAATATATTTTTCGTTGTTAATTCTTTTTATTTATTTTAATCTAATCATAATAACTTAAAAATAATAGAGGTATAGCAAACATCTTGGAAAGCCTTCATCTGATGTACAACAGAATTTATGTTACGAGTATGATAAAATATTTGTTATGTAAACAACTCGTCGAGTATAAAGCGCGGGAGTTTTTAAACCTTATTCAACATAAAACACAAAAGCTTTAAAGCTTCAAACTACTAACGATGCACGCATTTCTCATAGACGCATATTCCTGTAAATGAGGGCAGACGTCGTCATTACCATGTAACTATGGATGTGATGTTCCTTATGTATTTTACTAAACGGTGTACCAGTAGTATATGATATCCTAGTACTTCACAGTACTAGATAATAAAATAAAACAAGCAAATATTCGTAGTACATGCTTCAGAGTGCTATTTCTATGGTCTGATCTACCTAAATTCCGTTTTCAAAAGGGTAAAATATCGGTTCACTTAATAAGATTTAGTACAACCTTATTTACGAGAGAGTAGAGGTGTCGGTGCGTTTTCATTCCTGAGATAATAGATCGAATACTTCAATGCCAGTAAATAGATTTTAAGTTCTCAACATTTACAGTGCCAGCCACGGTATACTCGTAGTTCAATTATGTTCTAAATGTATAAAATGGGAATCCTTTAAAATATTTAGTTTTTCGATCTTTGTAAATATTTGCACGTAAGAATTCTAAAATAGATTCTACATCTAGATTGTGACTTCAGCGACTTAGCTACGAACCTTTAATAATTTCTCCATGACATTATTTTAAAACATCTTCTAATGAAATATACAAGTACAATTATGTTGTATGTACAGTTATAAATAGAAAAAACCGCATTTAAATCGATTCAAATTTTAATCAAATTTAAAACATATGTATATAGTATTGTCATGGATGACATGATTCCATTTTCCCGTGTAATCCCATTTTAATCCATTGGTCAGAACTTTAAAACAAAAAAAAAATCTTTAAAATTGGTCCACCCAGTCGAAAGTTCTGAGATAATTAACATAAAAAATAAGACGAAGTGAGAACCTCCCTCCCTTTGAAGACGATTGAAAATAAAAGGTAACAAGAAGACAAACTAGTAGCCAATAAGTTTTACGTAAAAAAAAACTTGCTAAAATTAATGCCCGGGCTATAGCGATGGACCTAGTGAGAAGCGAATAGTGCTTGCTATTTCTATCGAACTTGCTGGGATAAAATAGGGTCAAAAATACGCCAGAACCTACATCTACATATAATTCAAGTACAATGTTATTATCATGCTGAATACATTATTTATTAAAACGTAAGATTTCCTCAATATACATTAGATATTGATTTCCTCAATATACATGACATAAAAAACGTAATATCAAACTTGTAATGCTGTTATTTTGAGCACCATGAATAAATTAAGTAACTTATTTTGCAGTGGGAAGCAAAGCCAGCCTCATTGTAATAGTCGTAACTTTACACAACCAGAGGTGGATACTTAGTTGGCAAAATTCCACGCCTCCCTGCGACATTTCACTACGAGAGTGGAATTTAATTTATAGGGTATCAGTTGTGAGAAGTATCGCAACTCTTTTAACTGTTACGCATTGTAAAACAATGCAGTATAAGTATGTAATATGTAATATTATTGGCAGATAAAAACATAGTTCACTTGTTTTCAAGTGATTCTGATATGCGATCCCTCCTACGATATTGTAGTAGATTTATCAATCGCTACTTGCAGCGTAACAATATTATTAGGTCTTAAACAGACGAGTGGGCTATTTTCCTACAGTAACTGTATAGTAATTTAACTAATTCTAATGGAGAAACGGTGAAAAGGAATGTAACAGCCTGTATTTGTCCCACTATTGGACATCGTCCAAGTCGTCGGGTTCTCGAACTAACACACGACTTAGAAAATTTTTTTAGACATGCAGGTTTCTCACCATATTTTCCTTCACTGCGAAGAATGTCGTAAATCAGCACTTAAAATTTCAACAAATAATTTCATTGGTACCGACACTGGATTTCGAATTACTAGGGCACTATGCGGCTTGAGGCAGCCGCCCGAACACTGAAGAACTACGGCTCTACTGATCTATTACGGGTCTCATATGATTTAGTTAAGTAAAATCATAATAACACCGTACAAAGTGCCCAAATATTCAATACTACATACACAACAGCCGATGTCCATTGTTACGACCTTTGCACCACGATCTCGCAAAATAGCTATACACCTGCCATTTGGTCGGTGAGATAATTGACGACGGTTCCTTCCAGAATTATAGTGTCATCTACATCTGGTATCTTCAAGATTTCGTAAAAATTGTTAGTAATCGGTCTGACACACTTTAAGATGAATGATATATTATAGAGCTCTTTTTTAGTGATTAACCTATCAGCTTATCGCTACAGTTTCACCGAAATTTGAGAGCTCTTAGTTCGCTAAGCCTGAACCTTTATTAGGAACCTCAGTTCAACGGTCTGGGCTTGAGCGGTTACTCTAATCGTGTTACCATTTTGATGCCACATCCGGAAAGAAACGAACCGGGAGTCGATCGGTAGCTTATAGGGGAAAACTTTGTAGAGCCGTTGACAGTTGCTACTCCAACTTGTTACTTGACAGTTATAAGCTCCTTATTAATTTAAATAAAGCTAAATGCTCATTATAAGACTTGTCTTGGTAATAGTAAACAGCTAAAAATTGTATATACTGTAAGACTCTAGTACAAATCATTTAAAAAAAAAAACTATCAATTACTCGTTAATGTATCAAAGTCTTCGTTAAAATATATTGATGAAATGGTTTATCTGAATATAACTTTTATAACAAGCCATTAATAATCCAAAGCGTAATTTTAAAATACACCACTTTATAAAAAAAGAGGGATGAGTGCATAAAAGTCGGTATTAAGTGTATTACATTCACACTATGATGGCGGAATATTAATTTTGTAAACTACTCGTCGAGATTAAAACACGGGAACCTCAATCCAATTCAGCATCAAATTACATAAAGCCTCAAAGCTTCTGACTCCTAACTACGCACGCGTTTACCCACACATTCCCATAGCCGTGTAAACGAGCGCAGCCTTCGCCGGTACAATGTAACTATGCATACGTAACGTATCTATACCTTACGTTTCGTTCAGGGGCGCTCACTGTCAACGATTCATGCTAGCCTGGTATTTCGTTCGGCTATGCGTTCAGTTAATAACGCAACTGAGGGAAAATCGTTTTCAAATATTAAAAATATCTTTATTTTACTTTTTTAATTCACTTGCTACACGTAATAAGTACATATTTAGGATATGAATGTGTAACGACCTAGGGGATAGCTTAGCGCTCCGTGTTATTGTGAGACGATCGGCGACCCGATAACTTTTAAATAAAGAGATATTTTACCTTTATCCGTATTGTTAGATCAAGGTCAATGGATGGACGGTTCTCGTTTAGGTAACTTTATGCCCATTTAAACTTGGAATTAGACTTGTACTCCGACAAATTAAAAATATTAATTATATAATAATATTAATAACGTACCTAACGACGTTTTTAATATTAAATAATTTGTTCTTCCCGGTTGAGATTTAAGCTCATGATCGAATGGATTCCTCTAGGCTATCAGTGCTTAATCAGTATATAATATGCTTACATTTATTTTTAACTAAAAAAATTAAGCTGTTACATTAGTTCTTGCAGGGTTGTCAAAATAGCAATAACTATTCGCTTTTCATCGAGAAATGTTTTTAAATATTGAACAAAAATGAAGAAAAATTTACGTACACCTCGTTTGAGCTCGCATCGTATACATTATAATTTTTTTTAGCTTAAGCTGTAAAGAGAATCAATTACTAGGTCAGTTCACTCATAAGATCGAGGCAAAGAATTTTCTATTGTATCAAGACATGCATGGTTTTTAAAATGTGTCTACAATATTGTGTAGAATCATATAAGTCTCCTACAAAAATAATGAACGAGTTTGTTAAACATTTTAATAAAATCATTAATTAATGCTTATAACAATAATTTACAAAGGTATTGTCGTCACTTCTAAGAGCTTAAGGGGTGAGGAAAGCCGATTACAAGCAAGGTACATGTTCACCTCGAGTATTTTATCCTCATTGTAGTGACGGCTTTACTAGACGGAGAGGTGTTTGATATTTTAAGGGGTTTTTGTAAGCATTTAAATTTCACATTTTTAACATTAATGTAAATACTATATAATGTAAAAGCAATTTTGGGCGTGTATTTCTCGAGACAACGAAACAGTGGATCAAAAAGCTTATTTTGAGTATAAAAAAAAATAAGTTAGTACATCCTTTTGTTGGCGTATACAGAGGTAGCTTCGTTATCCATTTTTCACCAAGGACAGTTGAAAGCAGTCCGTAGATCTCATACGTGGCAGGAGATGACCACATCGCCATACGCCGGGAAAAAACTTTTAGCAATTGATGGTGCTTAAGAAATCGAAAAAACACAATTTAACGAGCAAGCAAAAATGTGTAGCGGTATTGGTATTTCACTCGATTCATATTCCAGGTGGCTTAAATCCAATGCGATTTAGTCGGATTTTTACGTATAAAAAATGTTGCGGTATAAGGATGGAAACTTAATCAATAGTGAAACTAATAAACTGGACGCAAAATTATTTTGTCTACCTCGCTGGGAAGAAAATGAGATGAGAGAAAGCTAATTCGAAAAATAATTCAATCTTCTTACGTTTTTTTATTAGGTTGGCTAAAATGACTATTTTAATGCTAGATGAATAAAGATAGTGGAAACCATTAAAGCCTATCCACCGCCAGGTATTATGGTAACTTCTTTGAGTACCTATCGCTGATGATAACTAAAATTTCACAAATTTCTTTCCTTCCAAAGGTTGTTAGAACCGATTGCTGTTCAATAAGACCACATATTGCGAAAGCAATTATATCGTATTATATCAATTTATAATTTTTATGATTACTGTGATGTACATACTTATTGTTGTGCAATAGTCTGACTCATTCATTCATTCAATAATTAATTGTAAAACATTGAATCCACTTCATTGAAGTACCTACGCATTCACTCGAACATTTTAAAAACCACATAACTTCACGCGTAACTCCACATTCATTTTCAATGCGGTACACTTGTTTTAAATCAAATTATTTTTCTCTTCTATTTTGATGCGAGTTACAAAAAAAAATAGGTTGCATAAATCTTTATATGCTTCCATTTCAACACCGAGGATGACTGGTTTTGTTCACAAAATTCTCAACGTAATACATTCGTTATAATTTGACACAGGAGAACCCGGCTACGTTAGCGGTTTACATGTATTCAATGCGCGGTTATTACTGCTATAAATATGCAATAAACCAGTATATTACTTATTGTAATCTATACATATAACTCAACTTTAGAGTCCACTTTTTAGATATAATCGATATTTTACACCTTGGAACTTTAGTTTTAAAATTTAAGCAAGTAGATCACAGCTGGAATATTCTCTTGTCACATTAAGAGCAATCTAGCGGAGTGAAGCTTCATAAAACTTCGAACTTCGATCGTCGCGGCCGATGGCGCACAGCCCTACTGCACAATTAACGAAACATTCTCAAATTTAGATCGGCAAAAACTTCTGTAATTGTTGCATTTGCCTTTTACTTGATAATTTTATCTTTAATAACACCAGCTCATGACTATTTTGTTAGACTTAGGTTTAAGGGAAGAGTCGTCGCTATCACTACTTAATTCCAATTTCTAATAAAAAAGTAAATACCATACCAGATACCAGACATAAATCAAAATGCTTACACAGACTAGGTCCGATTATGGCATCCATGAGAAAACCATAAAAGACTTAAATTTGCATTAACCATGTGCGCGACAAATGAATAACTCAATATCACGCCAACCGATTTCGATTATTATTTTTTTATTGGAAAGGATGTTCTTTAAGGGTAGTTTGATGAGGGTATGCTTAGGTTGGATTATTATTATATATATTTATTATTTATATATATTGAATACTCCTACGATAATTCAAAAGGACAAAGACCGCGAGTAATAACGTTTGATTCGATTTGAAGTTGGTTTGTGATTTTTCTCCTAAATAATAAACAGGCCGCCGGGTAAAATTACTTAGAACTATGATTTACAGTCTGATTGTGCGGAATCAGAACGTTTCAGATTTAAAATTAAAGCAATAAAAAAATGGTAGTGTAAAATTATACAATAACTTGGTGATGACCGGGCGAATTTTACGTAGCGGGCATTATATCAAGCCATACTGGCACACTCCCAATCGTGCGCAATCTGTTATATAGCATTAAAAATTTTTCACCAGTTTAAATCTTCATTGCTTACCTTACCTGAGCGCTATACAAGTAGTATTCCTGTGTACCTAATTATTTTGACGCTAAGATTATAGGTTCCAATCCACCATTCCACTCTTGACGTCAACCATCTCCTACCATAGGCTTAACCTTAGTGGAAATGATTAACAAAATATAGGTATTTAAAAAGAATCAGAATAGGTTGTGACTACCGTGAATATTTAACATTTACGAGTAAAAAATAAAGTAAGAGTTACATAAAATGCTTATATACACTAATTTAGGTCACTGTGAAAGCTTATTAAAATTTCGTTGACCTCTTAAAATACACTCGATAAAAATCAAATTTCCATATATAGCTGCCCTATTCAGGGCACTTCTATTCTAGAGATTCTCGAGGGCATACTCATTTTACACTTTCAAGTTTTTTGCCACGCGTGTTGTACTTATAAATAATCGAATATTCTGAAACGACGTACTGAAATATAATTGTAGTTTAGATTCCGATACATCCGATATATATCCCTTAGATTACAAATTAAGATTATTATACTTTTTTTTAGGTTTTAGGTTAGCTATCTGGCTAGGAAGCTACAGAGAAGAGAGGTTTTTCAGTTTGTTCATTGGAAGTTTAAAATTCGTCTAGTACTTGTTCCGCCCCGCGGTGATACCCGCGATTATTAATTAAAAAAAAATCTAAAATTAAAGTAGCCTAAGTTACTTCCTATTGCTATCTACCAGTGAAAATCCCATCAAAATCTATCCAGCCGTTCCAAAGGTAAATCCAGAACAAATAAACAGACGAACAAAATTGTAAAAATTTTGGTATATAATATACTATTATATACCAAAATAAAAATACCATTTGTTTCTATACGCATACATAAAGTAAAAAAAAGGTTAACTCAATATTACAAACAGACACTCCAATTTTATTTATATGTATACATTTATAAATATAGACATAGTGCCGTGGTAGCTCAGTGTTCGGACGCTTACCTAAAGTTGCATAATACGTCAGATTTCCGAATTCATTTCCCGGTAACGGTTGCATTGAATTTCTTAGTTAAAATAAAACAAGCCGAAAAGCGGAAACTACGTTGCAACTTGGCTGTAATTCGAACCCTCGAACGTATATATATATATATATAATTCTATTAATCTATTTAAATTCTACATGTAACTTGGTTTAGTCTGGGCGTGTGATCACGGATTTCTGAACAGTTTAAAAGTGTATCAGTTTGCAATGTAGTCTACTGCAGTTTGAGTATAATGTAAGAAGTAGTTGTACGAAATAGTTTTACAAAAAATTCGATTGCAGTTCAATTCGTTGAGTTGGTTTGAATGTGAGCCAAATTGTGTAAGGCATCAAGACAACGGGACTTTGTATTTAAAAAAAATCCCTAACGCACTTACTTGTCTATTCATTTACCTAATCACTATATAAAGTAAAGTCATGCTTTTGTGTATATTTTGTGTATAATTATGGAAATTATCCATATAATTATTTACAAAATGTAGTTTGGCTTAATTAACTTCATGATAAACAAACACTCACTCACGCAAACACACACATACACTACACATTCGCATAACTTCTCGACTATTATTATTAATATTAATTTATTCAAATAAGTAACAAAGACTCATCATTATTTCAAATAACTATTACATAACAACCTTAGACTAATGAAATGACTGTAGTTCTTTCCCTTTTTTTTCCTTTTGCACACATTTTTGTTTTTTTTTTCATATATTTTTAATTATTAATTATCGTATAATTTACTTAACTTATATTAAAAACTTATTGTACACAGGACTTACTGTTTGTGACTCTGGAAGGCACTGTCTCCTGAGATACAGGTACACTGTACCTAGTTTAGGAGACAGAGCTCCTGTTTATGTAACATGTTTGTTTTTGTGATATCAATAAAGTTATAATTATTATTAATTACTTTGCACCACACAATTCAAAACAATATTTTGATATTATTCCTGGATGTTTTAAACCTTTTATTATTTTAAATACATATAATTTAAACATATTCCTAAAACTGTAACGCCTATTTTAAAATTATATACGAGTAATAATAATAAACAGCGTCAATAGCCTAATGGTTTAGGGTACGGCCTGCGAATCGTAAGGTCGTAGGTTCGAATCCAGCATTCGACTATTGCCGTGAACCATGTCCTAGCACAAGCTTAAGCTTAGTTGGAATGGTTAACAAGATTGTTAGTAATATTTCTGAAAAAAAAAAAAACAAGAAATATTACTAGCTTTCTTTTTTAAAAAAAAAAAAAACGAAAAAAAAAACGAATTGTGTATTTTCCTTAAGTAAGTGAATATTAAATAGGATTTTTTTTATAGGAGTACGGATATACTTGATCTTAGGTGATTACAGTCGCCCATGAACATCCATAACACCAGTGAGGCAGGTTATTAACATATATGGAAGCATCGATAGCACAATAGCTAAGCTTTATTCTTACTGCGTAATTATAATCACTTGCTAAAATTTGTGCCCGGTGGAAGATTAGCGGCTCACCCCTGTGACATTATGGCCCTAAACAGCTCAGTGAAAGATGGCTAGATTGTGCTATGCTTCTCTTGTTTACCGTTAGGGTTAAAAGAATATGACAGTTTAATTTGTTATTTATTTCACTCGCTATGTGTTTAATGCTTTGACTTAAACTAACGCACAAATTCTGTGTATATAGATTAAAATACTCCAAATTCCTACTAAGCCCATAACCGATTAAAAAGCAAGTGTAAGTTTTATAATTTCAATTATATTCAGTAGTATGGCTCTAAATGGATTTTATTGCTTGAGACATCCGTTATTAATATTAGTTCAATGGTGAATTGGAACCTACGATCTTACGATTCGCAGACGATACTCTAAGCTACTAGGCTACTGAACTTTTCTAGATATTCTACCTTTTTCCATAAATAAAACATATGTTAGCTGGCAACACATGACACCCAGCGATTGTTATGCATAATAACTACTTCCAATGATATCTTAATGATTTACCTGAACCTTATTGTATCTTTGATTCATAATTAATAATTTAGTTGATCGTCACATGAACTTGGCATTGTAAACAATAGTTGTAACTTTATTAGTTCCTAATCTGACTTCTAATTAATTTTGTATAAAGATTGTGAGGACGCGCAGTTGTGACGGTATTCGTTATAAGTAATTATTTGTGCAACGTTACGCTGTCTCAATAAAGCGAGTGTATTAGTTGTTGGACAAAATAAAAAACAACTTCAAAACAAATCAATCGTGACGGATTAAACATCAAGCGCTACTACGCGTAGTTATATGAAGAAGTTCTGAAAATGTGGAAGAATACCATAATCTTTTGTTCTTCTACATTTATGTTTGTTGTCGCTTTATTGCTATTAACAGCTATTAATCGACTCTATATAAATTTTATTTTAAATTGTAACCAAATTAGAAAGAAATATTTACAATTTAATAGATATTACAAAATATTTACAAAAAATATAACTGTGCCAAACCTTCATCGCTTGGCAGCGTGCCCAGAAGGCTGGTAGCATTGCCACGTTGTATGGCAATGCTTAGCCTCTGTGCAAGGTATAAGCCAGCCCTCTGGTCACCAGATGTGTCGACCAACTTCTTAGCTAACACATTAAAAAGATATTTGTTGGACTATTTTATTTCACGAGACCTACAAATTATAACACATACTTATTATGAAAACTACTGGTGAGAGCCTTCGTAATAATGATTGTTAATAATATATCGTGGTCACTTCTACTGAATTTAACAATGCACGATGTCTACGATATAAAATATAAAAAAATTATGACGGGTATACGAGATATATCTAGTATTCAATATGTTTAATGCTCTATCGCTTATGAAATTTACAAAGCTTTATATTGTATTTACTTTATCATTATTGTGTAAATAAAATTTGTATTCTTTCAACAATAAAAATAGTTTCACTTTACAATGCTGTCTTCGCTTATAATATTTTTTCGAGAAAGAATTCAAAACATTATGATCTATTTAGCTACCAAAAGATTTTAATAAAAGCAATGCGAATAGCGGGAAAATGGTTTACCTTTACTCAGCGAAAGTTAAATTCAACTTGTGAATAATCCTTTAATCTTAATGCATGGACCTACTCGTTTGGTATAACAGTATTTTTTTATATGAAAAGTGGCAAACGAGCATACGGCTCACCTGATCTTAAGTGATCACCGCCCATGAACATCCACAGCACCAGAGGAGCTACAGGTGCGTTGCCGACCATTGAGATAGGAATAGGCTCGTTTCTTGAAGGTCCCTAAATCGTAAACGTTCGGAAACACCGCTGGCGACAGTTGATTCCACAAGTTGACAGTGCGTGGGAGAAAGTTACGCGAAAAACGTACAGTCGTTGAACGCCAACCATCAAGATGGTGGCGGTGGAATTCGGAATTCTGCCGAGATGTGCGGTAATGGAAATCGGTAGCTGGGATGATTCCGAACAATTCCTCAGAACACTCCCCATGGTAAATGCGATACAGGATGCAAAGAGAACCGACATCTCTTCGCAGACTCAGAGGGTCGAGTCGATCGGAAAGACCCTGATCGTCGACTATTCAAGCAGCTCTACGTTGTACACGGTCAAACGGAAGAAGTTGGTATTGGGGAGCCCCGGCCCAGAGATGCGAACAGTATTCCATATGAGGCCGTACTTGCGCCTTGTAAAGTTGCAGACGGTGGGCAGGCGTGAAATACTGTCTTGCTCTACTGAGTATGCCAAGTTTTTTGGAGGCCAATTTGGCTTGTGGGGCTGTTGAGAGAATTGTTGAGTTTTTGATTATTTTACAGATAATTTAAATTTAAAAATATTCCATAGGAATGTTATATTTCGTTATATAAAGCAATTCTGCCTTCGACTCAGAAGATTTACTTCTCTGTCTGTGGCTCTACAATGCCATCTCCTCCCATTTGACTATAAGCAACAGTGAGCCTTTCAAATCGTCGATGATCACCTTTTTCGATCTACTTGACCATTGGGTCTGTACATGTTATAATAATAGTAATCCATTTAAACAATTTAGCAAAGAGAATTGAACATTTTTATAATTTAGAATATAAAAAGAGATATTTTTTTAAATAGTTTAAATTAAATGAATACGATAACTAAGTCTATTTCGTTACTGAAACAAGTACCTATCACTCGAATCTTTTTTAGAATTTCTTTTCATTTTCTATGGCACTTGCTATGGAGTGATACTAAAAATTGTTTTTGTGCAATTGCAATAGGCAATCAACTTCTAATTTTCAATTTTCACTACCACGCATAGATATAGATTCCAAATTCCATCGATATCATCTTGAATGTTTCGTATTCCACGACACGTTTTTCACTTAATTACTAATTACCTATATTTACAATATATAACGGTGAAATGCTTTTAAATATGCTTCATGAATATATCATTAACTATAGTACCATTGACATTGCTACACATTTTTTTACGATATATATCGTTTCTTCATTCGTCCTTTCTGCCCAAACCACCAAATCATAAGATTCTCTATTCCTGGTTTTAATATATAATTTTAAATTAAATATATATTATCAATATTATTTTTCCTAAACGAAATTTGATTAACTTTTTCTACTCGTTGTACACTAGTTATGAAATGAAGAAAACTTATCGTATATTTTTCTTCAAAAGAAAACAAAAGATCTAATAAAGTAGTTTGACCTGTTTATTTACTAACGTTAATATGCTTACAAAACGATTGCTTTATAATAATAATAACTTTATTAATATCACAAAAGCAAAGTTCTTTATAAAGTTCAACTTTATCACTCAAGATTATTTCATACTTTCATCAATAGTAAATACTGCGTTGTCTTTAAACATTTGATTTACGATCTCATAATTGGAAACGACATTCGGTTCCTTAAGAAGAAAAATAATTATAATTTTTCCAGGTGCATGGCGATGGGCTCACCCCCTGTCGCATAAGCAACACTAAAAAACGCTCAGTGAAAGACTAATAGCGATTAATGATCTGCTTGTTAGATCCCATGTTATAAATGACCATCGACATACGTCAGGCACAAATATTGGCAAGTTATTTTTTGTACGTAAAAAACCGAAAATTAATAGAACCTGCATTTATAAGATTAAAGTCGAACAAAGTTGAACGCAATATAGAGTCTTATTTGCTTTTTATTTCTATGGTTATTGTAACTCTAACAGAAATAAAATGATACATTTTAATAATTAAAAATCAATTAAATTATTATCAACTCATTCTATTAGCAAATGAATAACAATATTGCTGAATGGTTGATACGTTAAAATGTCTGAATTGAAATTTATATGATCAATTAATAAAAGTCGATTTAAAATATTTTCGATGGAGTATCAACGGATAACAATTTCATTAAAAGGTTTCATAATCATCTGAAACGATAATAACAATTGCATCAGGAAATAACGAATTAAATTGCAAAATAATATCATTATTCCTTACTCGAATTAAGTGTGAACCGCAGCCGGAATGACATTTAATTTTAAACTATCGACTGGCAGGAGAAAAACTGATTTTCGTTGGGCCTCAGCGCGGTGGTTAAGTGGGGAAAGAGGGTATGTAGGAGGGCGCGGGAGAACTGGGTGCTAACCCAATTGTAGGGCCATACGGAAGTCGGGGTGTTTGTAATGTCCACATCCTCTGATTTATGCTCGCCTGGTACTATTTGGCATTGACTCGAGGGAGATATCTTACTCGAATTTTAACCTCCCTCAAAATTGTATACGCGGGGCTGGACTAAAATGTAGCTCAATCTTGTTGATTTACTTAAAAATGTAAAATAGCGTTTTCATAAGATACATAATTATGATGAGGATGAGCGCCTATTGCACGAATTAATTTAAAAGAGCGTAAGCCTGAATGAAACAGCTTTATATTTGTAATTACGTCTTGAAATAAAAAAAATGTAGAAATTATGTCTGTTGATCTTGAATCTTTTATTTGGATAAACTTACATTACATTTTTATGAAGTGTTGGCCACTTCGACTTCATAAAAAACTAGTCAAATTGTCATTAAAATATTTTAATGACTAAGAATTAATTCTTAATTAAAGATGATACTAAATTTAAAATTTTTGCCAATAGGCTCATAGTTTACGGTACGGTACGCGAATCGTAAGGTCGTAGCTTCTAATCCACCATTCAACTATTGCCGTGAACTAGCACAAGCTCAAGCTTAACAAGAATGTTAGTAATATTTCTAAAAAAAATTGATAGCTTTCTTTTCTTTAAAAAAAACGAAACCCAGTCAATTATAATATTATAAGTGAACGTGGTGAACTTGAACTAATTCTTTTAGTAGACCGCGGGAAAGTACGGATTATTTACCGGTTGTCTGACAGCGGCTACATGCTTTTACCTCTTATAAAATCATTTTTTTTATTTTACCAACATTTAACAATAATATTAATTATAAGATTATAGCCGTTGTTGTCAAGCTAAATAAAAAAATGCTAGAGTCTCATTAATTGTGTTTTAAACGAATTCATGAATAATGTAATGATATTATAAAAAACTTTTTATTTTAAGAAATAATTACTAGAAAAAATTCAATCTTATCCCACAGAAATGAAATACTTCGTTATATTTAATTAAATATAAATTTTTCTTGATTTAAATTATTAATTAACTTATTATGCAATTTTAAATTTATCAGAAAATAATTATTTAATAAATATTACAATTATAATGCAATTAATAATGATGCGCGCATATAGGAGATCATGTTGCCCCGTTTATTATGGTTCGTGCATTCAATAATCATGAAGTGGTTACAAATTGAAAGAGAGAGTCCGGGACACGAAAACCCGCTTTCCCACATTCCAACGATAAAAGGGAAAACCGCTTTAACTTTGCGTGTTGGACCGACAGAGATAGAAATAAGGAATTGTTTGAAGTGCGAGCGTGTGAAAGATACATTGTAAGGGTGACTTACTTCCTCGGCAGGTCTGGCAGCCTGGTACCTCGTTACAGGACGCGTAACGTTCGCGGGCAGTACAACGAGCGGAGAGAACGAGCTATTGCAACGGCTCGGCGCGGACTGGAGTTGCATAGAACATCGCAAGGGGTGGTGCACTGTGCAAGCGAGACTGCAGCGCCCGCCCATCCGCCTCGAGCCTCGTGCCTCACTTTCCCGCCCTACTGTTCTTGAAAACTTCCAACACTTAACAGGTGGTGCGATGCGCTAATTACACAATTCAATTAGTGTAGACGTCACGATTTGTTTTGCTCTGTGTCTTACAGTCTTGTAACTTAGTTAAATTACACGCGTTCTCCGAGGTACAACGGGCAAAAATGTAATGGCCTAACTGTGTGACATGACTTGTATCTGTAAGGCATCTGAAGTAAAGCATTAAGTCTGTTTATAGTTAGAAAATTGCGCGGGACGGGCGCGCCTCCGCGCCGCCGGTCGCCAGGGTGACCGCCCGTCGCAACCATCCACGTGTAACGACGAAATAACCTGTTACTAACACAATATTTTGTTTGAGGCGAATTTGTTTTATCACGTTTTATTACTATTAAACATGTTGGATAATAACCCGTGGCAGCTTAGTGTCCAGGCAGTCGCCTCTAGTAGCATAATACGCTAGTGATCCGAGTTCAAGCGTCAATAGCCTAATGGTTTAGGATACGGCCTGCGAAACGTAAGGTCGTGGGTTCGAATCCACCATTGGACTATTGCCGTGAACCATGTCCTAGCACAAGCTTAAGCTTAGTTGGAATGGTTAACAAGATTGTTAGTAATATTTCTGAAAAAAGAAATATTGCTAGCTTTCTATAAAAAAAACTGGGGTGCCTTCGTCGATATTTGTCGAAATTTTAAGTGTTGATTTATTTCCTCAGCGTGAGGAAAATCATATCTTAGAAAATTTTCAATGGCACGTGAAGTCCGTCGCGTGACGACATCGCGACCCTATTGCAGCTTGGCGCGTGATTATATCCTAATACTCTCGTCATAGAGGATGCCAAACAAGTAATATTTATAAAAAAAAAACAAAAGTGGAAAAAAATAATAATAGTAATTTTATCTTTAATAAGTCGACGCATAAGTTCCTATTCCGTCGTTAACCGTGTAGTGTCTACACATTTCTATGCTTTGCTTTAAAGGGCGGAGTACCTTGCCGGGCAGTACCAGAAAGTACTGAACGGCATTCAATACTATTAACAAATTTTTGGACGATGTATAATGATACTCCTTGTTAGTATTCAAATCTAACTACTAAATCCGTCTCTACTATTAAGTAACAAATACATCCTTTTTCTTTTATGGGGACTTTTATCCGTTTTGGACATGTCAACCCACAAAAAGCTAAAGCAAATAGAATCATATAAAGCGCAGATGAAAATCATAATCTCACCAGATTCTTCGCTCCTTTTGAGATCGGGTCGGAAACACGAATAAGACACAAACATATTGTTCATTTAATTTAAATTTATCTAACAATGGCTGTCTTTCAACTTCATTTTTAATAAAATTCCGCCTTTCAGTATAAAAGAAATAAGTAAGTTGTAAGTTAATGTATAGTCAGGTACAGGCTAAGCGACTTAAGAGCTATGCCACCTCTCAATCTGCTAAAATAGTCAAGTTCAGCTTCTTTAATTAATCTGCGTAGGTAAATATTAAAAAAATATATAAGCCTTTTTGATACTGTCTTGGAGCAAAAATTTTCTGCGCTATTTTTGTTTTATTCAATACGGGCCAATTATGTTCGTTACTCCACATTAATCCATACGCCTACTCATAGCCTTTTCTTTTCGTATTGAATGTATTTTTTGTCAAATGAGATAGCCAATTGTATTTAATTTCCTTAGTAATAAAAATGTTTTGTATATTTGACTTGTGATTCTGAATACGCAGAGAAACTTCTGTTTTCTTTCAATAATATAGAAACACAAAGATCGCATATCTTTGTTTAGAACAGTATCAGGAATTCAATAACATGTAAGTTCACTTCGAAAGTTTTTTAAAATGGCGAATAGTTTACTATAATTACAGTTTATTTCTTTAATCATGCGATTTGCAACACTGAAGGAGCAACTTTCTTGTGCGCTTTCTTCGTTCTATTTATATATTTGTGTCAAAGTGGATACTTGAAATCACTTTTCAATAAAAAGAATAACTTATAGGACCACTTACCTTATCTTCGTTGAGAATAAAATTCAATTATGGAAGCTTTCTATGAACTTATTTACTAAAACATTTTTCCCTTCTCTTTTACGAAATTTTCATTATTTACGACTAATTTATTTTTGATCATAATAGATCTTTCAAACTGATTTTCTTTATTTTTATCTTTCCCTCATAAATGTTTTAAACGCATATATATTTAAAACAGGTAACTCGAACGACAATTTGAACCTACGACCTCTAAGTTTCGCTAACTAAATTCTTTGGACCATTGGTGCCTGAGTTTAGCGTTTATTACATTTATTTTTTCTTAATTAAAATTGCCTTAATTGTTCATTCCAGTTAAGAGCCCAGTAAACAACATTACAATAAAAGTCTGACAATGATATGTTCTCCTGGTGTATTTGAACCGAGAAGCATTTAATGTGAAATAAAAAAAAATTATATACGCAATAGTACCTTATTTATAAGGTTTTTTTTATATCAAATAACCTTGACGGCTAAGTGGTTGGAGTACTTTACATTCGAACGTGAGTATAGATTGACTTTCGGAAGTCATCTTTAAGTGTATAATTTTCTTTTGATATATACGATATACTATGTACGTTGACAACTTAACAAATTGACAATGCTTAATAAACTCACCAACTCATTAAATTAGCTTAATTAATTTAACGAAGTATTTCCTTTACCTAATTTGAGTCGTTATTTTATTTTATCCCATTTGTACAATACAATATCCCATTGGTACACAAATCATGGTAAAAACTAGACAAAGATGATTTGAATTCTGTCTACTTCTACTAAACATATTACATATCGTTAGCGACAGTTGGTCCTACTGAATGCCAATTTAGTTTTAAATATTATAATCTATAAAGTTAATGGACTGACTAATATAAAAGTACTTTGGTCAACTAAAGTACTTTTATCGGTTGTCGGCAACCAAGGCCGTTTCCGCTTCCGTCTTTGAAAGAGATACATATACAAGAAATTTAGGATAAAAAGGAGAGGACTCTCTCTGTGGACAATTATTGTGCACATTTTAGAACAAGTGAGTTATGCTGGAGGATAACCCCTTTAAAAGTGAATCTCTGAAACAAAGTCAGTAAGTCTTTAATAAATTACCTCTAAGGCTCTTGATGTATTGCTGTTAATAATATGATAAAATAAAAATATGTTGTGTGCGATGTTGAACAAAGTAGCTCACAATATTTAATACAAAATCAAATTTAATATTCAATTTTTATTTCTTTTAGATTATTTACCCGTACGTAGTAGTTTTTTCTATGTACCACACCACTACTTCAATATTTTGCTAATTTAAATTTTTTTACTTAATTGGACGCCGACTGGGTCAATCTCGCGATCACCGGGTCGTAAGTAATACTGCTTAGTCACTAAGCTATTCACATACATATATTACAATAAGTAAATAGAAATTTTGCTTGTGAAATTCCTATATCCACTACTGCATTTTCATTTCAGCGATTAAAAAATATTAAATAGTTTATAGCAGGCAATTCTAAATAAGCTGTCGAATGGGTAATAAAACTAGAAATGCGATGCCATTTAACCAAAAGGCTTTGAGAAAAAGTTGAGCGTTTACTGCACATTTGTAAATGACGTGTTTTATTTGCTTGTATTTATGTTAAGTAATGAGCACGCTAGTCTACTTCACTTGTCGTGAGCGTAATTATTTACCTCACACAAATATTGTTGAGAATATTTCATACAGGCGACGCCACACATCTAACGCACTTCGTTTCCATAAACTGAATCGACGGTGCGTGAACAATCTATATTCAAGGGAATAATCTTGCTTGAATTAAATTCCTTGAGGTTAGTTATTGAACGAATCTCAATAAGTAATTAATGAGTTCTGAGAACATTCTATTTTCAAAGTACGATGTCTGATAATCGTGTTTGTTTTACAATGGTAGACCCACCGGCGCGGATTTTACGGTTACATACTCGTGGTTACCATCAATGACTACAACAAGTTGGATCAATACTCTCTCATGTCCTTTTACCCTAGCGGGGTAGACAGAGACAGCTTTTGCTGTCTGCTTTTAAATCCAATATGTGATATATTGTAAGCTCATCACCGCATACGCAGTACAAATTTAGATTTTTATGATTCTTTTTTTATTTGAATGTTAGTGAGTCCCGTGTGGTCCCACTTAAATTTGGTCCACTTCAGACAGTGGGATCTATGAGAAAACCATATCTTAAATTTTTAACAAGTATGTAGCGCCACGTATAACTCAATATCACGCCAATCGATTTCGATTATTCATCGATGTGAATGTACATTACATTAAGAGTAGTTTGATGAAAGTTTGGTTAGGTTCTGAATAATTGTATTTCGTAATATTCCAACGATAATTCGTAAATACAAAGAGAGAGTCTACGCGTAATAGCGTTAAACGTGATTTTTACGTGAATTTGAAGTCGGTTTTTGTTTTTGCTCATAAATATACTTGTTCTATAACAAAAGGTAAGCAAATAACGACTTGTTTCAAACCTAAAGTCCCAGTCCCCTAAGTCTTACTTATAAATTGACACTTTCCTGACTACAAAGTAAACCAAATATAAAAAGGAGAACATAGAAAAGAATACAACTGCCGAGTTGATAGATATGGAATAGTGTTGGATTGTTTCTTAAATGCGTTTATCCTTTTTCCTTCCTCACTGTCTTATTATCGAGCCTTATAAAAAATTGGAGAAAGAAAATAGAGGAGAGTTTCCAAAATTAATAAACTAAAGCTTTAAATGAGGGTATTAGTAAAAGGGTCCTTATTAGTCGGTAGACAGCGGTTGCGTTGCTTGGTAATGCATTGTTAACCAAGTCCAAAAAAAGAAGAAAGTTCTCAATTCGTCTATATGTTTTTATATGAATGTCAAAGGCGCACCTCGAAAAAAATAAGGTACCTATCCTTTTTTTTTTTGTTAACGGGGAGGAAATCTTCAAAAAGATACCCCGCCTTCTGGGGGGAAGGCGGCGGTTACGTGGGGTTTTTACCCACTAAAACCTCCCCGGTGGCCCTTTCCTCGGTGCATGACGAGGGGCTCCGGGATCTCCAGTGGAACGCACCGGAGCCCCTCTGCACTGTGCTCAAGGAGAGCACGTCCCGGGGGGGAGGTTACTCCCTTCCCCCCTGTGCCCTCATAGTGTAAGGCTACACGGGCCAGCCGATGTCGCCTTCTTCCCGGGTCCACCTTAGCGGACGACAAAGGCCCCCACCCTTGTCGCCCAGTGAACCCGAGGCCCCTTTTAGTCGCCTTATACGACAGGCAGGGGATACGGTAGTCTTATTCTTGAGAGCCCAGAACTACAGGGCTGAAGGTACCTACCCTGCTCCAATATATCTCGAAAGTGCTATATCAGTGTAAGCAAAGTTTTAGTTCTTGAAGTTGAATAGTGCTCAATTTTTACTCTAATTTTTGTGTTTGCTTCAGTAGAAACATAGCTTTAGGAGAAATTAATAAGAAGTTTGCTTAATCGATCGCAACTTAAAATTGTTTTTGATGTTGTCGTTTAAAAAAAAATACGAAATTTCCTTTTACTTTCAATTTATATTAAAGTGGAAGCCTCGTGCGAAGTTAAAATTGAAGAAAAGTGGAATTTAATATTGGACGTTTCTATTAAACTGCTATTCAATGAAGCGTGTTGATTAAGGCACTAAAAATTTAAAACTAGAAAGTAGTTTGTCCCATATTTTCTCTTATATATTATGTCAATCAAAAAAGTTTTAAACGCCGTAATTAGATCGTTTGCAAAACTTGCCACTCATGAATATTATTCATTTGTGTACCACAGATTAGAGAACATAGAATAAAAAATAAAAAATCGTTATTAAATTTTAAGATAATCGACCTAGATTATTAAACAACTTAAAAATCAATAGTGTACATTCAATCAATAGCCACTGCTTAATTATTAGGCTGAAATATACATTTTATACTTCAATGTTCAAAATGATACCATAATCTGTTCTTTTTAATCTGTCTATTTTTGGAAATAATGTTTAAGCTAATGAATAAATTTCAACTTTTTTTTTATGACCAACGCTGATCGGCCACAGAAGGTTACCGTAACTGTTCCACCGAATTTTAGAGGTGGCAAAGTTTTTCAACACGGTGCACAATCCTCAGCTTGGACGGTAATACTAATCGCGTTAGGAATCTGATCCGAGGACACAAGTTTTTATCGGAAGACGAATTCATTCAAACGAATGAATTTAACCATATTAAAACTATTTATTGAATATACTCACAATATGTTAAGAGGCTATGATATCTATATAAGACTAAATAAGTTCTAAAATAACAATATATTAATCATAAATAACAATTCATTCATAACGTGAACTTATTTGGGGTATGAAATTTCGACAGCCAACGACGAGCCTCGTCAACCTTGATTTGACGGCGTTGATTTGAATTTCATACAACAATAACAGGTATCCTATTTGAAAGTAGGGCTGCCAATTTAAATACGGAAACTTATTCATTTAAACCACCAATACCCCGGGCTTTTATAAGTCCAGTTCAGTTTAAATTAATAAAACTTAACAGAATATTCAACTTTTTCACTGTCTTTAGTTTTTCTTAATGAGCGTGTTTCCTACCAAGATGCTCGGCAAGACATATAGAAAGAAGCTAAATGCAACGACTTACATAAATACTTCTTGGTGTCTTACTTTCATTTGCAAAGTAGATTTGAAAAGGGAAGCTATTGATGAAACTAACATATTAAAATAATTACTAAGATGAAGAAAACTCTGGCTATATATAAAGAAAGAAAAAGTTATTTCAAACATTTTTGATGACATACTTAGATAGCTTAGTATTAGTATAATAGATTTTAAAAAGGAAGATCATGTACTATAAGCACCGGCTACCTTTCAATTTTACTTATATTAGTTACTACACAATTGGAAAAGTATTATTTATCACAATGATATTTTTAACATAATATATGTCATCAGTTTTTTTCTCCTTTTATTTAGGTTCTGTACATGCGTATGTGTGTGAGACTAATGGGCGTTTGTGTGTGTATGTAAGTAAATTGCAGTCCGATTTTGATGTTATGTGTGTAATTTGTGTCTTTGTGTGTGGATTTAATGGTTTGTGTGGCAAATATTTTCTTGTGTTCATATCAAAAAACAGATAGTGCTTCTGTCTTTGTGTAGATAGATAGATAGATATAACTTTATTGTACACCAAAATCAAATAAAGAATCAAAAAAAAGGCATTATATAAGTAAGGTACATTTTACAGTTCGTTGTACAATGGGCGACCTTATCGCTGAAAGCGATCTCTTCCAGGCAACCTGTGTATGGACAGAGAACATTTTTTTTTTGTTGACGGGGAGGAAATCTTCAGAAAGATACCCCGCCTTCTGGGGAAGGCGGCGGTTATGTGGGGTTCTTACCCACTAAAACCTCCCAGTGGCCCTTCCTCGGTGCATGGTGAGGGGCTCCGGGATCTCCAGTGGAACGCACCGGAGCCCCTCTGCACTGTGCTCATAGAGAGCACTTCCCGGGGAAGTTACTCCTCCCCTGTGCCCCCGCAGTGCAAGGCGACACGAGCCAGCCGATGTCGCCTTCTTCCCGGGTCCACCATAGCCGACGACAAAGGCGCCTATCCCTGTCGCCCATTGAACCCGAGGCCCCTTTTACTCGCCTTCTACGACAAGCAGGGGATACCGTAGTCTTATTTCTGAGAGCCCAGAACAACAGGGCTGAAGGTACCTACCCTGCTCCAATATATCTCGAAAGTGCTATATCAGTGTAAGCAAAGTTTTAGTTCTTACAGTTGAATAGTGCTCAATTTTACTTTAATTTTTGTGTTTGCTTCAGTAGAAACATAGCTTTAGGAGAAATTAATAAGAAGTTTGCTTAATCGATCGCAACTTAAAATTGTTTTTGATGTTGTCGTTTAAAAAAAAATACGAAATTTCCTTTTACTTTCAATTTATATTAAAGTGGAAGCCTCGTGCGAAGTTAAAATTGAAGAAAAGTGGAATTTAATATTGGACGTTTCTATTAAACTGCTATTCAATGAAGCGTGTTGATTAAGGCACTAAAAATTTAAAACTAGAAAGTAGTTTGTCCCATATTTTCTCTTATATATTATATCAATCAAAAAAGTTTTAAACGCCGTAATTAGATCGTTTGCATAACTTGCCACTCACGAATATTTTTCATTTGTGTACCACAGATTAGAGAACATAGAATAAAAAATAAAAAATCGTTATTAAATTTTAAGATAATATATGTCATGAGTTTTTCTCCTTTTATTTAGGTTCTGTACATGCCGTGTGCGTGTGTGAGACTAATGGGCGTTTGTGTGTGTATGTAAGTAAATTGCAGTCCGATTTTGATGTTATGTGTGTAATTTGTGTCTTTGTGTGTGGATTTAATGGTTTGTGTGGCAAATATTTTTTTGTGTTCATATCAAAAAGCAAATAGTGCTTCTGTCTTTGTGTAGATAGATAGATAGATATAACTTTATTGTACACCAAAATCAAATAAAGAATCAAAAAAAAGGCATTATATAAGTAAGGTACATTTTACTGTTCGTTGTACAATGGGCGACCTTATCGCTGAAAGCGATCTCTTCCAGGCAACCTGTGTATGGACAGAGAACATTTTTTTTTTTTTTGTTAACGAGGAGGAAATCTTCAGAAAGATACCCCGCCTTCTGGGGGGAAGGCGGCGGTTATGTGGGGTTTTTACCCACTAAAACCTCCCCGGTGGCCCTTCCTCGGTGCATGGTGAGGGGCTCCGGGATCTCCAGTGGAACGCACCGGAGCCCCTCTGCACTGTGCTCATAGAGAGCACTTCCCGGGGGAAGTTACTCCCTCCCCCCCTGTGCCCTCGCAGTGCAAGGCGACACGGGCCAGCCGATGTCGCCTTCTTCCCGGGTCCACCTTGGCGGACGACAAAGGCCCCCACCCTTGTCGCCCAATGAACCCGAGGCCCCTTTTAGTCGCCTTCTACGACAAGCAGGGGATACCGTAGTCTTATTCTTGAGAGCCCAGAACTACAGGGTTGGGGGCCGCTCTGCCCCCGGCCCGCCTGCGCCATCTCCGAACAGGATCGGCCCTCTCCCGATCCCGATCGGCGGTCTCCTTCTGCGTCATTACTGACTCACAGAAGGAGACCAGCGCCTTCCATTTGGATTTCCCCGCCAGTGCAGCCGCTACATGGACAGAGAACATATGAACAAAACAGGACGATGGCGTTCAACTACAAATATGATAACAATTCTATACATATAATTAACAACCTACACTAAATATACCTACGAGTACATAAATAATTGTGTGTAAATGTGTATGTAAGTTTTTTAAGATAATTAGTGATTTTTTCTTACATTCGTATTTTTTTATGTCCGTTGTTTAACTATAAACGTACGAATATTGGTTTTAATAAAAAATGAGGTTGAAATTTAATTGGGACGTCTCTGATATTTGTCTGGAAATTTATCGGGAGAATGTCTGTAACGGCAATGGTTTCGAAATAAAAAATGCGTTCTCTCTGCGGTAATCGATAATAAATGTTGAATTCATTAGCATAAGGCTCACATTAGATTTGTTATATCTTTCGTCAATTTGATTTTTATTTACAAATTATAACACGATGGGATGTAATTATTTATGTCACAGTGCACCCGCTAATGAATTGTATCTATGTAAAATAATAATTGCAGCAGGTATAACAATGATACGGTTTTAAATATGGATATATTTAGATATCAGGATATGACTGGGTTTATTTACCGCTAACCCCATTTAAGCAAGGTTAGCGGTAAAAAATTTAAGCTTCGTAGGAAAAAAGTAAGGTTAGTAGCTAGACGACCGGGAGTTTGAATCTAAGCAAGTTTGTAGCGAAAAGTTATCTGATTTTCAGTTTCTACAATCATCGGACTTCAAGACACGCTGCAAGACTTCTTTGTTGTAATCATCTCAAAACCCAGAGCGTAGCGCTTTGCTTTGTCTTTTATTATTCGTACTGCAAAAGACAGGATTTGTTTACCCGCGTCTGTCTTTCCCTTTCATTATAATGTGGGTTTTTTTTATTTAATGATGCATTACATAGATTGGCCAGAGAAGCTGGCCTTGACTACTTCACCGGATTGAGAGATGGCATAGCTCTTAGGTCGCTTAGCCTGAACCTCTATCACTAGTAACTCGACACAACGGTCCCCCCGGTGAGAGGTAACCTCGTCTTGTACGGTTACTGTGTTACGCGTAAGCATTCCGATCCGAGGGCGCCCGAGAAAGCCGAACCATGACTCGGCTGGTTGCTATTTCGCGGATAATCTAAGGGACATTCAAAAGCTAAACTAACTTTGAGTGCCACTTCGACGCGTAAGCAACCCTTGCGTAAGGACGATCGGCACGCAACGCATAGTTCCCACAAAGATCGTGCACGTGATGCCCGATTCGAGCTTGGTTATTACGGGCCGAAATTAGGCAGCCGATCAACGCCCGCGGCACCTCCGTGTCGAGGGCTGTGTACACAATAGGCGCATAATCATAAATTGTCATTAGTTAAACACCCACAGTCAAAAAAATCCAACACAGAACGATTATAGAAGGTACACTGTGCTTTTAAATATGAGACTGGAGTAATACAATAGAGTAATCATCAAATAGATATATATACATGATATATATATATATATATATATATATATTTATATATATATATATAATACTGCGTTTCGCCTTGTGAGCGGTATGCCGGTGATTCAACTATTTATAATAGGTTGGCAATACACCTACGATTCCTTTGGTACATAATAGTGGGTGGCAGGATGACTTAAGGTTAAGTGACTGGCCAATCACGTGTCAGGTCGTCATTAAAAAAGAATAATACAATACACGTCAGTTATTTTCAATGTGCTTAGTTACAAATTTATTTTTCAAGAAATAAAAAAATAAATAAATAATAAGCTACTAAATTCTCTATTGTACTCTAGTTTTTAAACTTTACCTGTGTATCGAATCTCATAACGTCCTATGCCTTTTGTGAAGCGATATGGTTAAAAGGTGAAATACTCAATTTGCCGTCACGTCGATGTAGATGGAAATTCTTGCTAACGCGTTTGTGCTTAAAGGGTACAACGTAATATTTCTCAATGAAATTCTCATACGATACATATAAATTATATTGCAAGGTTTTCTACACACAAGATATTTTGTAGAAGGATATAAGACTAAAGTAACGATTTTAGTTTAATGATGACGTTACGAGTAAACGTGGTCTCTCACTATGGGCCTCATAAGCAAGCTCAAAGTCGCACATCGAGCTATGGAGAGGGCTATGCTCGAAGTATCTCTACGAGATAATTTTAGTAATGAGGAAATCCGTAGATGAACGAAGGTGACCGACATATTTCGCCGGATTAGCAAGTTGAAGTGGCAACGGACAGGGCACATAGTACGTAGAACAGGTGGCCGATGGGCCCGAAAAGTTCTCGATTGGAGACCACGGAGCGCAGTGTAGAACATCTGAACGTCAAGGTAGTCTGACGATCTCATAAAGACAGCAGGACGCAGCTGAATGCATTGCTGAATGCTTAATATAAATAAATTTAAATTACTTATTAAATCTCTTCAAATAGTCTATACAAACTACGACTCGATCAATTACTTCAATTAGCAAGCGGTTAGCTATTGCTTGCTACGTGAGAGATTCTAAATATTATTTTAATAGATTCTTGTAACTGAAAAGGACAATTTATGTACCCTTGTGAACGCACCTCACGATATCACGTCGGCGTTATGAGTACACTGCTATCACATATATTAATTATAGGCTAGTGCCGTGACAAAGCGGCTTAAAGGTATTACGTTACTAAAATTTCCTATTGTTTGTTTGTCGCAATGCAATCAATTGGTACACAAGACTTATTAGACTGTTTAAAACGCTCCGGTAGAGCTTGCTTAGAATGGAATAGGAAGAAATAATTAAAATTTTTCTTTACTAATGAAGGGAAAAATCTCCAACAGGCAACTAAGTGCTTGGGTTTGGTGCATCGTAGATTATTTGTAGGTTAAAATCATTTGAATGATCTAATATAATTAAATCGAACTGCCTAATAACTAATCTAATTAAGCCTTTGGAGGGTGCCATTATCTTCCTAAATTTAAAAAAAGATCAAGCATAGCTATAACCCGTAATTAGGTTAAGGGGTTATAAAATGACGAACATATCTCTTTTGTAGAAGCATCAACGAGTAGTCTGGTATAGATTAATATTAAAAAGACGATATATCCCATGGCCACCCGCAACCCCTAAATGTTAGTAGTTTATATATTAAAATATATATCAGAAAAGGTAGTTTTTTCTATTATAATTACCACTACAAAATAAGCCACTAATATTTATGAAAGCAATATCAGTAAAATATTAATCGCACTAAAAAGTTTTTATATTTGTGAAGCTCCCCGAGGGCGCGCTCCGCGGTTTACATGCGAATGTAATTCGAAAGCTCCCAATCATCGAACGAGTTCCGCTTGTTGTTCCGCTAATTGGAAAGTGACAATACTATTTTGATGATTACTCATGTCTGCGTTTCTCTATTGCATCAAACATGAATCTACGCATATGTGATGCAAATAATAAAACGGAATACTAAACAAAATATACATTTTTTTGTCACAAATATTACTAAAATTCCAAATAAGCTTATGCTTATGTTAGGAGATGGTTTACGTCTGTAGTCAAATGGTTGATTCGAATCCACGACCTTACATTTCGCAGACCGTACCCTAAACCATTTGGCTATTGACGCCTTGATGATACATGATATTTATTTACACTTACAGCAATATCTTAACCTGTTCGCAAAGGCGGTCTCAATGCCATAGTAGCATTCTCTATCAGTCAACCCTGGATGTTAGATAAAAACCTTAGCCTTTCGGCTTTCTACAGATTGCATTTTGGAGAGTGTGCTCAGGAACTACATGATCTAATTCCCCCATCCCCTTTCCACCACCGGACTTCTAGACGCACTGCGGGATACATCCTTTTATTGTGAACATCCCTCAAACCCGAACGAAGCGATTTGCTTCGTTTTTCATTCTTCGTACAGCAAAGGACTGGAATAGTTTGCCCGCGTCTGTCTTTCCTTCCGATTACAATGTGGGTATTTTCAAGAGTAGAGTGAATAGGCATTTAATAAGCTAGTGCGCCTTACCATCCAGGACTGCATTTCCACTTAACATCAGGTGGGATCGTAGTCAAGCACTTGCTTAGAAATTATAAAAAAAAAACATATTGGCAAGAGTTAATAATCAAAAATCAGAGACATAACGATATGTTGAAGTAAACGACAAATTAATCTCATAATGATTTATGCCTATTCTGTGTTTTTTGACATCATCAATGTCAAAAAAATCAATATTATATATAATTTATATTAACTCTTTGAAAATTGGTTTGAAAAGAGGTTTAAGGTTGAAGGTAGTGTAAGTAAATATTATGCCTAAAATCTTTAAATAAAATTTATTTTGCTTCATAAGTAATTTCTGTTAAACAAAATTATCCGTGTTTAGGGTATACAAAAAATACTTCAGTAGATGGCGTTGCTAAGCAACAAATAAGATAATGAGTTTGACGTTAGATCAAGAAAACTTAATTTTAATATTTACGAGCGCATAATAATTTAAATTACTATTTTATCTACTTATTACTTAATTTGACATAATTTTAAATTTACAAAATAATAGGTATTTTACAAAATATTTATTAAAATTATAATTTTATTTTTTAATTTCTAATAAGGGACGCTAGGACTACATTATTTATGAAATATTTTATTAATCGCATTGGGGGAAAGATGAGATCTTGTGGCATTTACTCCTATTAGAACTAGTAAAACTACGTCATTCACACATACGCAGCCGGAACGTATAACGCCAAATAAAAGTAAATTTGTAATCAGAAGATGTTGGCATTACAGAAAAATCGCTTGTCTAAATTATGAAGATTATTTATTACTATCATGAATCTTATGTTACCAGAGGTAAAATGTTTTAACTATAACCTCTTTTAACCTCTTCCATTAAACAGACCCCGTGGCAGAAATTTAAGGGGATAGGTCTCCGAGCCTTTGTTGATTCTACGTATTAAATCAATATTATGCTTTCCGAAGGTTTCTACGTTACTGGTCACCGCACATTGATATTCCATATGTCTTACCATAGTTACCAAAAAATTGTCGGATATATTCAGTATAATTCAAAGATTAAGATGTTTCCCTAATTTAAGTACCACGCTTTTCTGAGGCATGTAATAGCAGTAAGTGTTTATTTAGAAATGTTACCAATACATATTAAATTTTATATAAAAAAATAAATTGCTTAGTTATATAACAAACCTGTTTTTTTTGTAATTTACTGTCAATAAAGTCTTTATTAATATTTGTTTAGGGGTGATAGCCCAGTAGCAATGCATATTCGCTTACGATCTGATGATTGCGAGTTCCAATTCGGATTAGTCGGCTTGTACCAATTGATTGCGTAAAATAAAAAAAATGTACCTGGTGCATGAAACCTGTCGCACACGGGACCAAATATACCTCGTGAACACGGACAGTGAAAACTATCTCTGTCTACCCGGCTGGGGATAAAAAGACGTGATAGCTTGTTTTGTTTTCATTATATTTGATCGTCAGTCGAGAAGATTGCAGAAGAAGTAATTTTGTTATACAAAAACAGCACGACCAAGTACTCAAATATCATTTTATAAGTCGATTGTTCTGCCTCGTTTTGAATGGTAATGAACCCAGACTGGATCACCTGGCCCCAGGCGTTTCCACTTACTACAAACACTCGCTGTTTACGGCCTTATTGTCAATTACTACGCAACATCAATGGAAATTGAACATCGAGATTCCTGTTTGACTATTAAATGGCTAATATAGGTGTTAACTATAACGTGTATTGATGCCTTTGACGGTTAAGTTATAAGTAATATAATAATAAGTAATATTGTATACAATAGTCTGAAACTAAGAATACAGGTTTGTATTAAATAACATTTACCAGTGATATTTGTGTAGAAAATGTAGATGACCTACATGATTTAGTCCAATCGTATTCACAATCCGAAATTTGTCGTAGACCCCTTCCCTATTCCCTGCCTATTACGAATAGTAAATAGTTTTAATAGTATAATTATTCAACTAACTAGCGTTTCATTAGCCTGTGTAGTTGTTATTACTATTCCATCAACGGACCGGTAAGGACTTGGAAGTAGCAAGGTTTCTTAAAATACAGATTTGAATTAGAGGTTAATACCTTAAAATTACGCCCAGGTGATTTCGTCAACCGACTTAATTAAAGGAGGAGGTTTTCAATTTGTCTGTATTTTTTTATGTTTCCATATAACTTTCGACTTTTTATATTATTCTTTTTTATTTGATGGCATCCAGGAGAAAACAAGTAAGTCTTATATTTTGTTTGATTAAGTGCGCTACAAATGGACGAATAACTTAACTTCACACTAATTGATTTCGATGATTATTTTTTATTGGAAAGGATGAACTTCCCGGGTAGTTTGACGAAAGTTTGGTTAAGTTCTGATTATTTGTATTTCGTTATATTCCTACCACGATTCAGAAATACAAAGATGGCGTCCAGGAAGAAGCCATATAAGTCATATATTTGCAATAATTAAGTGCGCGACAAATGGACGAATAACTCAATATCACACTAACCGATTTAGATGATTAATTTTTTATTCGAAAGTTTGGTTACTATGATTCAGAAATATAAAGAGGCCGTCCGTTTCAAAGAGAGTATCCTTCTACGACGTAACTGAAAGAGGCCGTCCGCGTTTAATAACGTTTAACGTCTGATTCTATATATATAGTGTATAAATATACAAAAAAAATGTTTACTCTTTTGTTGAAATGCCTGACACGTTCGTGGCTAGTCTTCGGATATGTCTTAAATACTTTACGACGTCAAGTGACGTGCCCGTGCTCCATTCATACTCCTGGCTGTTTTACAGCGTCGTATCCAACTGACATAAAAGTCATAATTAATTCTGATAGCGAAATTTGTTCTACGTTCCTCTTAATACTAAAGACATTAATATCCCGAGTTAAATGCAATGTTCTCTGCTTAAACTCCTTTTCCTAAAGGTTTTCCTTTTCATAAAATAAATTAAAATATAAATAAACAGTGATTATGTTTAACATTACGATCGTATGGTCGCGTTTACAAATCTCAGCCGGCTTGTACCAACGAGTTTCCCTTTTAAGTTTCTTACAAACAAAAATGATTTGCTAAAATTGATACAAGGCGTACGGCGATGTATATCATATGTGACTAGAGAACTTAGCTATCATTTTTTTTTTAAATTCTTAGCAAGTGCTTGACTACGATCCCAAGTGATGTTAAGTGGAAATACAGTCCTGGATGGTAAGACGCACTAGCTTAGTAAATGCCTATTCACTCTACTCTTGAAAATACCCACGTTGTAATCGGAAGGAAAGACAGACGCGGGCAAACTATTCCAGTCCTATGCTGTACGAAGAATGAAAGACGAAGCAAATCGCTTCGTTCGGGTTTGAGGGATGTCCACAACAAAAGGATGAAATCCCGCAGTGCGTCTAGAAGTCCGATGGTGGAAAGGGGATAGGGGAATTAGATCATGTAGTTCCTGAGCACACTCCCCAAAATGCAATCTGTAGAAAACCGAAAGACTAGCTACCTTACGCCTGTGCTCAAGACTGAGCAGATTGGTTTCAGCTGCGTCACCAAATAGCCTCTTAGCCCGCCTCTCCACCGAGTCCAAAGCTGCGAGATGGCATTTAGCTGCGCCTGCCCAAATGTGACAGCAGTATTCTACATACAACGGCTTCTAAACCAACCACTAACCGGCATTGCATCTGCCAACATCGCAAATACTTATCAGTGATATTTCTGCGGACATTCAATTTCAACGACACTTGGAAGACAAGACACTTAAAAGCTTGGCCTCTTGATAGACTACAGTATCTTTCGTTAGCCCATTTATGACATGTACACTATTCTGTTGAATCAGTTGTCAGTGGTTTTGTGCCTAACTTCCAGACTCATCTAGAAAAGTGTATTACCCTTTTATAGGCATCATACCAGCAACCCAAACACCTTACATCAAGTAATGCTATAAGCTCGTTTGCTTCTTCTCCTATAAAAAACCACATACACGGCACTCGCCTTGTCATCGTCCTTTTTATTTTAAATTCATACGTGCAAAAGGTTTTTCGAAACAAACTGCCATTGTCAGTTTTTGTAATAAACTCGGTAAAAATAGGATAGCGATATCTATCTCAGTCTACCCTACTAGAGTTAAAATTAATTGAGAGGTCTTTTAATTAAACTTAAGGCGCAAGCAAAAGAAAGAAGCGCAAGAAAAATAAATATTTGTATTTATTAATGTAATTGTCAATGGAAGATATTTTTATAGTATAAACGAATAAAGATTGCCTCGTCGAGAGCCGCCCGTCTGAAGTTTAGACCCGAAGGGATTGTTTAACTAGAGCAACCTTCACTGTAAATAGAGTTTCTGATATTTCTCACTCGAGTAGAAAATTAAAAATGTACAATTTCAAAATTGCCCGCAATATGTTTTGTTGTTATGTTTTAAATTTGCAATATAAAAAAGACTAACGAAATTCATACGGAAATTAATTAAAACTAAATCTTATCACACCAAAAAAATAGAAGTTGTTTCAGAAACAGAATAATGATATCGCATTATAAAATAAAAAAAAAATAATCTTCTCCTCTTTATTTGAAATCGATTAAAATTAAACTCGATCTGTCTGTAATATAATTGTGACCAGCTTTAAGTGTTTTTTGACCTATCAATAAAAAGTTAGTAAAAAAAAAGTAAATTAAGTACATTTTTTAATAATTTCTCGCGATAAAAATAATTTATACCCGTGTGAAAGCGTTCCATGTAAACACGTGGAACATTTCCATATGCAATTGGTATGTCATTGTATTTATCTTTCAAATGATCGTAGAACAGAGTTTGCGGTAATTGTATCGTCGCTTCCACCTGTCGCATTAGACTCCTGTCTATTAACGCCTTTGAATCGGCTTTTGTAGCGCCATTATTGTTGTTTGTTGTTACTTTACATCACTACGCTATAATTTCTAATTATAATGTAAAATAAATATGTATTGGTTTTTGTAACAATGATATATGCCACCAGTCTGAGCCTATCATAGCTAACGCCAAAATATTGAGAACTAAAATAATTAAACGTTAAGACAATAATGATTTACAACTCAGAAGAACTCCTAGAGATGTAACTGCTTGAATACAAATGGGACAAGCTCTGCTAGGTGCGCCATTCTACATCCGGTGTCGTCACGACTCCACCAGGACCAAACTTAGATAAGGATAGACAAAGGCATAGCAGTCTGGAACCATAGATAAATTGCCAGTGTTGCCATTAAATTGAATTTGCCCCATATTGTTTACGTAATACTTATGTACAAAAATTCACTAACTACAATTGGGGCCCAGAGAGACGCAATAATATTTCGTCACGTATTGTATTTGTTTTGCTTTGACGTGGGAGCTTTTAATCGACTCAGTGCCTGAGCCGGCATGATTCGGCGGCTCTCACGCTGGTACTCTAAAATTAAAATATTAGTTTTCTTTTACGTATATTAATAACTTAATGTTCTGTATTCCCTTGTATTATATTTATTTGCTTATATATAATCTTTCAACGAAATGTTCTATGCATTATGCTATGAATTATTCTACCTACGCTTATATTATCATTTACGGCAGTTCTATTGAAGAGCGAGTACAATACAACCGCAATAATCGACAGGTGACTGATGCGCTAATGGAGATGACGTTGTAATTACTGTGAACAGCTTTAAGATCTGTATCTGATGAATACTGTATATATAGATGTTAGTTATATTTCTACATCCACGATTTTGATAATTAAAAGCTTAAACGGGTTAGCAAAGAATTTCAATTTGTATTATAGATTTAAAAAATAAAAAGGAATGATAGCATAGTGGTTAAGTGGTTCAACTTATCGGGGGTCCGAGTTCAAGTCTTAAAAGAGTCTAGTTTGTGAAAACCCCACTAGGCTAAAGGGACCTTAGAGCTTATTTATTAAAAAATAAATTTGTTATCACAATAAATATATATTATAGCACATTTAAAACTTACGTATGCCAAATAAAAATAAAATATGTCCCACTTCCTCTAAACTGTTTCCAATCCACTGTCTTCTAAATTTATTGGTATAAATAAATTCAGAGGCAGATTTTAGCGGGTCGCCGTGGGCAAATATCTGGCTAATAGTCCATAAAGGTTTCGCATTCAAAAATTCAGAACGTTCATTTTTAATATTTCCACTACATGCGCGTGGATGGGCCAATTTATCCTTCAATATGACGTCCCATGTGCACGTGAATTTGTGTTGATGGGCAGTTTGAAGAGTAAATTATCTGGTTGCTCTCGTTTAAACTAGAACCAATTACTACCATTTCCATTTGATTTTTGGTGAATATTATATACGTTTTAGTTATAATAATACATTTCATTAGTCGTCTATTGTATATGCTATAAAGAAATTTATTTTACAATAAGTTCAGACAAGAGAAAGCCAAAAAGAAAACGATGTAAACGTCTTAAATTTGCAATCGATTTCGATTATTCATTTTTTATTGGAAAGAAGTTAAAAGTAGTTCGATGAAAATTTGGTTAGGTTCTGATTAATTATGTTTTTTAATATTCCTAACATAATTCATAAATATATAGATGGCGTCTGCGCATAATACCGTTCAACGTTTGATTCGACTTGAAGTACGTTTTTGTTTATGAGCTTATAAATATACTAGTATCAGAATATCTTTACAGGTGATGATTGATCAAATTGGTAGGTAAATTGTAAGACATAAATATGTGATAATCAAGTCAATTATATTTATGCATGGTTGCTATATATAGCCGACATGCAGTTGAGATTTTGGTTTAAAGCTAGGGAATCTATTTATGTGAAAATAAAGTCAAAGCTTGCACTAATTTAACACTTAATTTGCTGATGAATGTCTCATCATTATTGAAACAGTCAAATACTTAACTCGACCTATTTCAGAGGTAATGATAAAAGACATTAAACGTATGCGATGCGAGTTAAAAATGTAGATGTGACATCCGCAGCAAGTGCATAGCGTGATTAATAAAACATTTAGCCGCGAGTAATTCTCGGTTAATGTTTTAAAATGGTTTGAAAGTGTAAGAACTATTCGGAATAAATGTTGATATTTTAAGATACACATAAGACAAGTGTCGTTGTCTCCTTCTAGCCAATGGATAAAGCCTTTATTCTTCATCCACTCCAATACAGCTAGAATGAGTAAATAAATATAAATTTGAAAACAAGATGAAAACGACAGTTAAGTTAATAAAGTTTAACTAAGTTGCGACGCAGATACACGTAGGTAGTCAGCGAAATGGCAAGAGGCGCATATTAACACGAGACTGTTACTTACTTGAAAGACATCAAAAACTTTCCATTGCTGGTAATTTGAGACGAAAATTTTAACGCTTATAATTTAAAATTTTATATTTAAAAATAATAGCCGAAATATTAGTTCAAACCCATATTTATTGTTATTCTGATGCTGACGATAATTAGACTACATTTCTTTTACCACCCTTATTAGGGCGCATATGTGACAAGGGCGAACCTATGACACATAAACGTTAAAAAGTGATTTTTGTACATAGGGAAGCGAATTCTTTATCTCTGTACTTGATTCTCGCTTCATGCGATAGACGTGTGTGTTACCAAGGTTAGGGTATGATGGGCAAACATCAGCCCTGTAGTTCTGGGCTCTCAAGAATAAGACTACGGTATCCCCTGCCTGTCGTAGAAGGCGACTAAAAGAGGCCTCGGGTTAACTGGGCGTAAAGGGTGGGGGCCTGAGTCGTCCACCAAAGTGGACCCGGGAAGAAGGCGACATCGGCTGGCCCGTGTCGCCTTGCGCTCCGAGGGCACAGGGGGGGACGGAGTAACCTCCCCCCCCCCGGGACGTGCTCTCCTTGAGCACAGTGCAGAGGGGCTTCGGTGCGTTCCACTGGAGATCCCGGAGCCCCTCGTCATGCACCGAGGAAAGGGCCACCGAGGAGGTTTTAGTGGGTAAGAACCCCACATAACCGCCGCCTTCCCCCCAGAAGGCGGGGTATCTTTCTGAAGATTTCCTCCCCGTCAACAAAAAAAAAATGATGGGCAAACATGCCCAAACGGGCAAAAGTTCCTAAAAAATAAATAAAAAAATATCTCTGTGTTTCATAGGTGTTAACTAAAGTACATCAATTATTTGTCTAGTTACTATAATAATTGCAACGTATACAAAATGTGTGTTGTACAAGTATAATAATACATATTTCTCTAGGAAGTGTCACGTCGAATAAAAGCTATTCATTTTATTTGTAGATATCTTTAACGTCGTAGATGGAAGTCTACGAAGTGCGTATTCAGTGGGCCGTGATGAATCCTTAACGCTTCTATGCGCACATGTAACTATTTTATTTTATATGTAACAAAGATGAAATCTCACACTTGATGTAGAAATTAAGACTAATGATTTTTATATTTTTTTTAAGAACGCTAGCAATTTTTTTTTCAGAAACATTTTTTCATCGGGAATCGAACTAGCGTGCTATGTAACTTAAGGCGACCGCCTGGACACTGAGATTTTTATTTTTGATTTCCGATATTTCCAGCACCTTACAGAGTTTATGATTATAGACAGCCCCTCTATGAAATCATCATCTGAAGATTCTAAAAAAAAAAAATATTGCTGATCAATATGCCTTGCATTGATTATTAGCGATTGTCGACCATTTTCTACCGAGTTTATTAGGTTCCAATGTGACACTCACTTTAGAGAGTAGGCCAGTATTCAACAACGGGGCATATAAAGGTTTTGATTAGATGAAGATTGGTTTTGCATCTATAGCCCATGATTTAGTGCGTCTGTAAATGAAAATCCTTTTTGTACTCTTTTTGTTCTGGTGCAAATTTGGCTATTGACGTGAACTATCTCCTAGCACCTGTTTGTGACTCATTTAGAATGTTCAATGGTAATGTTAGTCGAATTTAAAAAGTAAATGCTTTAATGTTGCTTTAATGCTTTATATATGATTTATGTGAGGTATTATTAATAGTGTTAATAGTATGGTACATAGCTTATTAAGCGGAAATAAGCTTGAACTGATTTTATCGCATAATTTGCAACTGCATGTACATACACATGTCTTTCTCGTCCTTTCTATTCAATCAGCTTAACACTTAACACGACCTGTTTTTTCCAGGCTATGGTAAAAAGGCATTAAGCGAAAGCAATGTTGTGGAACGAATGAAAAAAGGGAAGTTATTCAATGATAAAAAGTTTAAAAAACTATCACGAAAATATTAGGTCTTTACCTACGAAATCGAAATAAAAAAATACGATATTTTCATAACGTTATACATTTGTCTTCATATTGGATTCTTTAGAAATTATGGAATATGACTTCAGTCATGGTGTCATTGCGGCACAAACGGAGATTCCAGAGAGGCATTTACAAATTGCCTTTGGACATTTTGTTGCCTCCCGTCCGTCCAGCTGATATTACAAGAAGGGCATCAAACGACCACTGCGTTGGCAAAGATGCATAAATTACATGGGTTTGTTACATGGGATTACTTTGAACAGAAATTAAAAAGTAAAAAAAAAATACTTTGACTTATTTCAAACAAAACGACAATTTCATAGATAAAGCTGTATTATCCGTGAAATAGCAACCGACCGAGTCGTGGTTCGGTCCTCTGGCGCCCTCGGATCGGAATGCTCGCTTGTGTCGAGTTACTAGCGATAGAGGTTCAGGCCTTTTTTTTGTTGACGGGGAGGAAATCTTCACAAAGATACACTTTTTTCTAATAAATACTTTTCATGAATGAGCATAAGTTTTATGAAATATAGAAGTACGATTGTGAACACCCTGGCAATAGTTGACAATAGTATACGAGATTGTTCAAAGAAAAAATCTTATAATTTTTACTATTGAATGATTAATTAGACCTAATTTTATTACTTTAATGTATAAAAAGAAAGAAATTGAGAACCTCTAAAGTTTTACTTGGTTTTTATGGTTTGCTCTTACACAACTAAATTACGGGATGTCGGGAACCTCACATGAAATGAGATGCGGATGAGGTTTTTAAGAAATAGGCTCTGCATTAAAAGCTACACCGATGCCTATTACGTCAGTGGCTCAAAGAAATATTATAGAAGTTTCAATCTAAAAAAAAACTTTAATTTACATTATTTATTAATTCAAATAACAAAAATATTTGAGAATTTCATATTTGAAATAAAAATATTTTAAGTAAATTAACATAAGTTTTTTCTGCATGTGCACGCAAAAATTATTGAAAAGGAATGTTGTTTTTCTATAGACGACAACGACGATGGGAACCTTGTAGACGGAAGCCTACGGAACGCGTAGTCAGCGTAGCGAGATGAATGCTTTACACTCGACGTGCAAACATTGTTATTATAATTGGGAAAGTCTGATACATTTCCAACAAGGAAAAGATATGTAATACCTTTTGGTATTTTATGCTTTAATGAGAAAATTTCTTTTTCAACAGACTTCAAAAGGAGGAGGTTCTCAATTCATCTGTATTTTTTTTATGTTTGTTACCGCATAACTATCGACTGGGTGAACCGATTTTGATGATACTTTTTTTATTTGATAATTGGTGCTTCCACAAAATGAGAAGGTCTCATTTTGACAGTGGGATCTATGAGAAAACTACATAAGTCTTAAATTTGCATCAAATACGTGCGTCACAAATGGACGAATAACTCAATATCACGCCAACGGACTTAGATGATTCATTTTTTTTGGAAAGGATGTATTTTAAGAGTAGTTTGATGAAAGTTTGCTTGGGTTCTGATTACGTTTGATTTCATAATATTCCTACAATCAATCAATCAATGGCCGTGGAATGGAGGCCTATCGCCCTGCTGGGCATAGGCCTCCCTTTTTTTCGCGCCAATCACTTCGATCCTGTGCTGCCCGAAACCATTGCGGCCCCGCTGTTTTGACGATGTCTTCCGACCAGAGGGCTCGTGGTCTGCCCACTGATCGGAGTCCTTGTCTTGGCCACCATTCGGTTACTGTCTGGTCCACCGACCGTCTTCTCTCCTAGCCAGATATCCCGTCGAATATTCCTACGATAATCGGAAACACAATAAGGGCGCCCGCGCGTAATAGCGTTTAGCGATTAGATTCGATTTGAATTTTTACTCGCTAAATATACTTGTTATGTAAGTATTATACTGTTTTATGTATGAAAGACTCATAAAGATGAATTATTATGACACCCTAGTGTTGGCGTAGTAAAAAGGACGATATTAGGAGACCCATCATAATGTGATTGAAGAATCCAATCGAGTCGTAATATCGGAATCATAATCCTAAGGTTGCATCTACAGTTACGGGGATATTAGGCATTTGTCGAAATTTATTACGTTTTCAGGCAATACAAATATCAAAATATGAATATACCGCGTATCGTGTTTTGCTTTGACATAACACCAAACTTTTAATCGACTTATGTATTTGTGCGAGGGTCGGTCGGTTGTTTCGCAGCTGTTCAACGCAACAAGAGAATTGAACTCAAATTAACTTTTCTGAAACCTGTTTCACTTCTGTTCGTCATTGTTGATACGTCCAGTACTTTCGATTTTTTTAACTTGTTGTTTAAATTAGAGTTTTTTTGTAATGAATCATAAATTTAATTATATTAGTTGAGATTAACGTAGAATAAGCTCTGAGGTGTGATTTGATTTATAATAAATTTTATTTAATAATCTCAAGCAGGTGATGTAAAATATAAAGATATTTAAGAATTTTTGTTTTGTATACATTTTATTTCAATAACCTCTCGAATCAACTTCGGGGAATCGATGTTCTTTTGGAAGAATTTGTAGCTTATTTTAATTTAATAAATATAAAATTTCATGTGTGTCACTTTTATGAAAGAATTTAATTTTTTGTAACGGTAAACTTGAGGTATAGACAGAAGTAAGAAAATAGTGAAGGTCTTACTTTAAAATATTTCTATTGCGTTGAATTCTGTTTCGAACAGCGCAGTAATGGAACAGCCATTAAGAGCGTCGCGTCAACTTAGCCTACTCTTTACAACGTCAAGTGACGGCCGCAGTGCTTACATAATTTCCTAGTCGTTTTACATCAGTTTTAAAGACAGACTTTTAATTTGCAAAGAGCTGCTTTGTGATTTTGACACATTCAATTCTAAATATAAATTCAAAATATGTTGTAGAATTTTGTGGTGGTTGAAGAAATCAGGTTCGCAGGATATATATTATATGCACAAGTGTATACGCGCAATGAAGTTGAACACAATCACCTTTACCCTTTTTAGCCCAATGGAACGTTAACCACTACCACCGCAAAAGAGACAGCTCTGATAATAAGATTGTCGACTTAAAAAATGTGCATTGATGAAAAACGATTGACTTTAGCTATATAAAATTCTGCACTATGGCTTTATTGCATATTTACTACCAACATTAATTTATATATTAACTAAGACTATTATAAAAGCAAAGGAAACAAATTAAAAATATAAATTGAATCTAACTACAATTATACAAACTTAAAAAAAAAAAAAAAAAAAAAAATCATGTACATAAAACATCTAAATGAGTTATTTTAGAGTTCAAAGGATGTACGACACTTGTATAGCCACAAAAATCGTATCGCAATCAATTCAAAGTAAAAATGATATTATAATATTAGCGTACAGTATTGATTTTACTCAGAGCAAAACTATTTTAAAGGATTAAGGATAGTGTATTATTTGCATATATATCATCAAGCAAACACGTGATAATCCGAAGAGTTGTATATTAAATGATCATTTACGGCCCTAAAAATACACGCAGTATTGTAAGTTTTATATGATCATACTTATCTTATTTCTGCCGCTCTCAACAAACTTTGTCCTTACATGGGGAGCCAATGAGGTTTCAATGCGATTTTTTAAATGTCAACAACGCCTAATCGTAATACAAACATTAAATAACTCATATAATCAAAAATATTATTATATTCGAAAAATATTTTGTTGAAAAATATGAAAGTACGTTGAAATTGTGAGACAAGGAATGTCCACAAAGCGTTCTTTACAACCTTACCTCACTAACTAGCCTATCTTTCAAATGTAACTTTTAATTACACAAAGAGTACGGACTTTTCTACGGAGCACACATCGCGCTACGGTAGCTACGTATCGCAGGGTCTACGGCGTGATGTGTCTACACAAAACACGTACTTTTATTACCATACAGTCTAATAAATACAACTGGACTAATTAAATTGAGAAAATAACTGAAAACTGAAGGTAGTGTCATTTTATTTTAAGAGAGTACAGCTGAAGTCACTACAATAGTCTATCATTTATTTTTATGTTATTGTATGTTTAAGAAGTTTATTAAAATTATTTTAATCCATTCCAAAACCAACTACGATATAATTCACGTCAATAGTCAAATAGTAGATCTGAACCCCTCTTATGTTTTACAAAACGCACCCCGATTTATTATAGAATTTACGCAATAGAAATAAATAGAAAAAAAGAGAAATATAATGAAAAGTCTATTATATTTAGCTCTAAGGTCTTCTGTTATTACGCTAGTTATGAAGCATAGCGACATATGCTATTTCTTGGCACTATTCTGTGTATACATATTTATTTAAAAATATTTTCGTAAAGTAATTAAAATTTAATAGAAAACATTTTATTTAATAGATTATAAAATTTTATTTATCTTTTAATTTATTTCCTAATATTTTATTTCTAGTATCTGTGATTTTTTTAAATGTAGAAACGATTAATTATTTAATAGATTTAATTCGTGAGCTCTTACGTGATCGCTATTGCTATCGATCGGTAAATGAAATCAACAAAAGTTATTGGCCTAGCCGACCGATTGGTACCACAGCTAGTTTGTCCAAGTTCGGCTCCATTACCCAACGTATGCCACATTCCAAATCATTAATCTTTGAGTAGATTTAACACTTCATTTTTATATAAAAGAAATATATTTGTTGAACGTCAGTACAGTAAAGTCAGTTATAGTTAAAATGGTAATGACAGGAATTCACTACTTCAAAAAGAAGCAGTACAGAGAAGCGCACTAGCCAATCTACCGTGTACACTTCTAGTGGCAAACAGTTATGATACGCCGTCTGTCCTTTGACATACCGTCTGTGACTATAAAACGTATATATTTGATTTGATTTGATTCGATAATGCTTTCACACAAAACACGTAGCAAGCGTAAATTAACATCGTTAAAATAAATGTTACGAGTACAAATAAGGACAGTTATCTTTAATTTCATTTATAAAGTTTTTAACGTAATGTTTAATTTATATGCATATGGTATTATACGTATAATTTATATAGTAAGTAGTCGGGCAACTTTATTTTTCAAAACACAAGTACAAACAAGAATATTTATTATACTATATAAATAAAAGGAAGTCAATATTCAAACATTGATAGGTCAAATTATCTCCACTAAATTTTTAAGTAATTTAAAAAAAAATCTTATAATTTATGATTTTCTGGTGGTCATTTACAACCCAAGTAAGCCATTTTAGCTTTCAAAAAAATAATAAAGATAATAATATTCTTGCAGCACCTTACGTTGTTTCTTTTAAACATTGTTAAAAAGTACCTAATTGATGCCTCAGTGTTTGAAGCGAAATTGTACGGACAACGCGTTTCTATTTCGAGTCTGAGAAAATGGCTTCATATTAGTTGAGCCAAAAACTTTAATAAACTTAGTTATAAATATTTTTGGCATACATTTGTTTGAACTATTAATTTAATATTAATTTGTTAATTATAATTGTCTTTACAATTTTTATGGACGAACGTCGACGGGAGTGCGCGAAGTTAAATCATATCCGACTCGTTCAATGATTTAATGAGTAAATGAGCAAATTAGAGAATGATGAAACTTCATCTTGCTTGTACAGAAAGAAAAAGTAACTTGATAAAATTGTTTACTATCACAATTGAGATCTAATTAGTGAACAAGAAGTGCTGTCGTAATTTTTTACATCTTGTTTTCCATAAGAATGAATGTTATTGGGTTTTATATAAAAACTCCTAAAGCATATTTATATAATACATATTTCATATTTTATATATATTTTTATTGCTCGTAACCACAACAAAGGTAGTCAAATATCATTTTTATAAAATAAAATCGTAATAATATTAACTCTGTGTACCGAAACCAAGCTAAGTTTTGAACAATAACAGTAACAGAATTTGTATTTTAATTTGATGGGAGCAGGTACGGCTATGCCATCGGATGTAGCGAATAATGAAATGACGCTTATCGGGATTAAGTTGGTCCATATTATCTACTTGTAGCTTGAATTCTTAACATATCGGAAATTATCAATATTTTGTAATACAAAATGGCCATAAGGTTTCGTAAAGTATATTTATAATATACCTAAAGTAATGAATATTAGAAATACATAGAAATCGTTCGAAAATGTGAAAATGGTTTTTAAAATTTTACCTACGACGGTAACTTTCGGGAGAACGTGGTTATTAACATCAGCAATATGTGAGGAATTTGAATACAGTCAGCTACCACTCGGCCAGTTTTATTAAATTCGATTAACTTACCTTGCCTTTGCCTTTACTGGAGAGCGCCCACTTAAGTCGCAGCAGTAAGAGTTGCTAGCTCGATTGTCCGCTTCCCTATAAAAAAATGAATAACTAAAATAAAAATACTAATATAAACAATTATTGGCGCTTAAAAAACACCTATTATAGCTATAAATATTACCAAATGCTATAAAAATCATCATTTCATCCGTAAAACAGCCACTGCTAGACATAGGGGAGGCCTAATCTATTAATACACAACCGAATCGTGTTCGCCTTATTTTTTACAGGTTTTTTTGGCTGAAAATCAGCGCTAAGCTACATGTGTGAGCATAGCACATAGCCAATCCTTTTCGGCACAATTTCTATTTTGTTATTTTTTTTTAATTTTCACTATTTTAATTGCTTTTGTTTATGTTGTTATTTGTCTTGTTTAATTATTGTTTCTGTGTCTTGTGTCGAATAAATGTTTATTCTATTCTCTTCTAACGATTATCAAAAATACTCAAAAGAAGAGAAAAGTTGCAAGCGGCTCGCATCCAGCGGCCTTTATGAGTATACCTTGCGGGTGGATGTCGTACGCCGCGCTTGCCGGTCCGTAGGACGGTAGTCCGCTTACCTATAGATATATGTAAGTCAAGAAAATTTGAAACTTCTTTCAAATCACATTCAACTTAGGAATGTATACTGTAATAGATACTGGTATTGTGGGGTTAAGTTTTTGTTTTTTTAAGTACAAAAAAATCATTTGTAAAAAATTTGTGCATGACGAAACATGGCGAGTTCATAAAATATTATACTACGACTAAATACCTAAAAACTGAAAAGCATAAAGAACTCAAGAGCCATTAAATATATAACAGAATTATAGTTTTGAACGAATTGAAGTTGTTATGAAACTAAAAAATGGTAAGGGAAATTTTAAAGATAAAATAAATATAAAAATTTTAAAGATAAAAGTATTCGTTCTCATTTTTCTAACATATGACGTTGACATGCTTATGTCGCCGGTAATATTGAACGTGCCGTCGACATGTTGTAACTACATAAACTTATCACCCTTCAATAAAAAAATAAGTAATATTTATAGATGACAACATTAAAATTAATCAATAAATTAAAAAATTGTTTTCACGCCCTTTAAAACATTGCGTGATAGATAGTAACACATCGCCAGTCCGTATTTTATATTGCTTCTTAGGACCCATATATAACATGAAGTTAGCTTATTGCTGCAATTTGTTGCTACCATTAGATTATAAGTCGTACCGTTTAGACACTAAGCTATCACTTGTCATATTTGGGACCTGGTGAAAAGTGGTCAGCGAAACTATGTCTGTTTACCCCGTTAGGTTTAACAAGACATGAGTGCTTATATATGTATAGATATTATGTGTAAAAAAGTTTCATGATTATATAAGACTTTTAAAATCAACAATCATTTAAAATTTGATCTTAGTGGCATGATAAATATTTTATCGTCGTCAATTTAAAGTTAAGAATGACAGCTAAATATTCATGTAAACGTTTGGATAAATTAAGGAAGACTGGAAATAAAGCTAGCTGAATTCGATGTTCGTATTCATGAATCTACCCCAAACCGTTCGTATTCTAGAATCGCAGATCGTAAAGCTTCTTTATCTATCGGATTGATTAAACTGTTTGCAATTTAAATTAAAGTTTTTGAGTCCTTTATTTTTTAGTTCTTTTAAAACAAGTGCTTGACCACGATCTGGTTTGTGATTAAATTTAAAAATTAAAATCACACTGCGTTCTATGCAGTAACCATATCACTGGTCTCTTTTATCACCAAATGACTATTTCTACATAAAGGAAATCCGTAAAGTACAATAAGTCCTCGATGGACTAATCTGTACAAACTTGACAATTTGGTACATCCGGTGGACGTTTCTAATAAGAAATAATAATTTCTCTAGTTATAAATCTCAAAAATTAATTTATTATACTAATTGTTAATTGTAAAACAAGTGTGACAAGCACTTACGCGCGCTCTCCCTTTGCTCTCGTTGTAAAAAAATAATAGGCAATTAAGCATAGCTGCCTCTCTCCGACTGCGCTTACGAGCGGCGATTTACAGAATAGCACTTTGTGAAATTTTCCAAAGCCGCCTCTCTTCAACATAAAAAGCATGAATCTCTAAATTAAAAAAGACAAAGGTGCTAAACTAATAGTGCGTTAAGAATATAAAAGGATTTCAACAAAATTTTTCCTAAAATTTAGTACATTTTAGTGTTAAGCTCACTCCCTATAATATATGTATAATAGAGACACTATAGCAACATCTGTTACATTCACTAATAAGCCGTTACGAACGGGAAAGTACCATGACTTCAGAATAACAGCGTGAAGTAAATGTTATAACTATATTTCGCCCAGTGATAGACGTGCCGGCTGCCTAAATATTAATTGTACCGATTGCCAACGGATCTGCAATTTTTTTAGTATACATTTATAGGCAGCATTATTAATTAAGCAATATTTTGTAATTAAAATAAGCTCTAATAATAAAATTGCTAGACAGCAAGTACTACAGCAGTTTAAATTATCTAAAATAATAATTATTTTTACCGTCTGTAGCTGTAATTGACACCGAAATAAAGAACATGTTTACTTTCAAAAAAGCTGTTTAAACTATGAATTTCAGAAGAGATTCAAAGTTAATTAAAGAGCTCGTCAAATTTACCGGAGTGAAATGCATCAAGTAAAGGCTTCACGGGATCTGTTTAACTTGTATAATAGCTTTAAAACTTAATACCCCTATATTATTCAAATCTTTACACTTGTTACATCATATATATTGCAAAGTCGTTAAAAAGTATACTATAAAAAGTACAGATAATTAAAAGAAAGAATACTTTTAATAAACTTTGGATAAAAGTAGTACTAAATTTATAATTTTATTATCAACAATAATAAAAAAAAACAATTGAACTTTAACTCAAAAAATATATCCATAAATTATAAATAGAAATGTAATAAGCGTCAATAGCCTAATGGTTTAGGGTACGGCCTGCGAATCGTAAGGTCGTGGGTTCGAATCCACCATTCGACTATTGCCGTGAACCATGTCCTAGCACAAGCTTAAGCTTAGTTGGAATGGTTAACAAGATTGTTAGTAATATTTCTGAAAAAAAATAAGAAATATTACTAGCTTTCTTTTAAAAAAAAAGAAAAAAACATATACTTGTTTATCAAGGCTAATTAATATATTTAAATTTTAAATCTGCGATTTTACGAAAGTCAATTCTACTGCGTACACCATCAAAAATACATTTATAGTATAACTATTACGTTTTTAATAATAGACAATTGGTATATATTTATATTCTATGACTACATCATGGTTGTGGCGATGTAATCCTATCCGAGGTTAGATCGAAAAAGGCGCAGTGTTGCCCGTGTAGAGGGTATCGGAGACTTCAAAAATTTTCTTTTCCAGGCATTCAGTTTTGCTCATGATATTTTCCGGAAATTGAATGTCAGTATCAAGACTAGAACTGCTATCACTCATGTGCTAGAAAACTAAAAGGGAGATATCAAGCCTCAACGGATTTTTTAATACTCGTAGTTAACTAATCCTAATACGAGTAGGTGCATACGCAAAAAAAGTGTTTAGCGTGCTTAGAATTTATATAGTTTTATAAAATATAAATAATAAAGCAGACTTTGTCGATTCTATAATTATATTGGCAAATAAACAGTGACAGTATGTTCATCGAATCTACGAAAAACTAAAATAATAATTAACATAAGGATAAAATAAAGAAAACACACAAAAAGAAAATAATTACTAAATACCTTCCACACACTTGTACCACGGTTCAATAAAATGCGACTTGCGACAGCAAAATACATGCAGCGATATAGTATTAATACACCCAACACCGCGCGACAACGGAGAATTCTTCGATAAATTAGTCCTGGAGGAAGAGAGCAGGATGTATGGATGTGAAACAGAATTAGTGTGTTTAGAGAAAAATTGGCAACCGTGACGTGGTCACCGTCGACCGTGAACATCTACAACACCACAGGAACTGCAGGCAGGCTGCCAGCTCTAGAGAAACGAGTACGCCTACAAAGTTCGCCATTTCTTGACGGCCCCCGATTCAGAAACTCTTTCCAACGTTCTTCTTCTAACCCAAAAAACACTGAAATCTATGCTATCTATGTATTTATTTAGAAAACTAGGGAAAAATGTAAAGAAATTATAAAATCTGTTGGTAAAGTTTCTTTGAAAATAACCTGAAGAAAAGCGTACAGGTTAAAGAGGTTTTTATTTTTTAACGAGAGCACACGCGCCGCACGACCTTACGATACGTTTGTTTTACACCACTTTGAAATGAGCCACTTACGAACGTACCGCGGGGCTGTAAGGAAAGAATTCGTACGGGTTTATGTTTGTGGATTTTAAACTGTTCCCGCGAAATATTCTAAAGTTTTAATGGTCTCTTCCACTGGCGTGAGAACGGTGTCTATAAACAGGAAAGGTGCTCCGTAATTCTTGCATTAACTAACACAACTGTTGCGAACTGCTAAAACAACCGTATTTGGTAGGATAAATTGTTTTACTCATTTATATTTATCCTAGAAAGAATCCACCTTTATTAGCCCTAGGCATAAGTAAAATCTGCGCATCACACATATAAGTACATTTTATCTGAATACAATTGAATCTTTTCCAGGAAATATTCGTCTTGAGCAGTGCTTCTCAACCTTATTTGTTAATAAAAATTTTTCAAAGGTATTATTTTTATCATCTGTTTTACTCCTAATATTATTTTTTATCACTTTGTTATTAATATTGAAATAAATAAAAAAAATAATTAAAAAAACATTATTGAAGATATAAGAAATAATTACAATTGAGTAAATTATGTTTTAGTGACGCTTCTTCGTGCTGAAACCAATTCGTCATTGGTGACGAATTGGTTTCAGCACCTAAGAAGCCATACATCCTGTATATGATCTAAAAGTATTTATTCTGTGTTTGGTGACAGAATCGCTGTTGGTTACTTCGTTTAGTAAACAAATACTCAATAACGTACAACAAAATGCAAAGATAAAGATGACTTAACTGAATTATAAGGATAAAGTGTAGAATAAAAATAACTATAAAAGTGTGTGGGGTATCAAAATATGTGATAGAAATTTGCATAAAGAGATAAGCGCGATCAAAGGATTGCTTTCAGAGTGGTTTACCTGGCGAGCATATTTAAGTTTTCATGAAGTGAGGAAATGGAAAATAAATTGGATTTGAATAAGTTTCTTAAAACTACACAAGATCTATTTACTTTGTTATGCGGAGGGTTTAAAAAGATCCTAATACTAATTTGCCGTTTTCTGATAGAACAACTTGCTAACAATTATTTTCTTTGTTGTTTTTATAATTTGTGCAATCAGCATTCTTTATATACGTAGCGATTTATAATGAACTAAGCAACCGTTTGCGCTTAGCTTCCGTTTAAACTATGATCTCATAAAAACGTTTACGTTAAAGCTTCAATAACGTTATTAATGTTACAAAATTAAGTCTCTTTCCCCTGGTTTTCTATCCATTATACTATCTATATATCAATCACTAGTGTTTTTATACTGCATTATTTTCATTAATTTCGAATGCACGCTAATAAAAGATCAAACAGCACTGAAGACTTGATTTATTGAAATCAAGATTTGGAACTGAAACTTTTAAAACAAAACATAGTCTATTATCTCACAGATAAACTAGCGCACAATTTATCTCTTTATATTATTCTAATATATAGCCGTGAGCAAAAATAAAGGGTCGGTTAAGAAAGTTTAAATATCTCGGAAGATAAAGACGCTAACTGAAATAAATTGTGCATTGTAAACAATTTAATGTCCTTAAAATAAAATTTCATTAAAAATATAAACCTAAACGAAAAAGGATATCTTACGTAAACTTGGATAATACAGTATTTTTCATTAAATTTTATTTGGATTTTATTATATCGCCACATTGACGCAACACTACGTTCTAAAATTTAACACGAGTGAATTTTGAAATAATTATATCTATCAATGTACCCTATTTCCAATAATATTTTTGATAGTTAAAGAGACCAACGATGAACATGTGGTTCATCCAAAACACCAGAGGAGTTTCAAGTGCGCTGCCGGCCTTTAATAAGGAATAAGGCCTTTTCTTGAAGTTCCCTAAGCTGTATCCGGTTGGAAGCACCGTTGTTGATGGGTAATTTCGCGAGTAAGGCTCTCAAAACAGAATGGTATCACGCTGAGGTTCCGTCATGGGGATTCTTGCGCTGAGTTATACATAATAGAGCCTCGGGCCTCGCGCTTTAGTGTCACCTCGCTCGGTAATTTGATGATAATAATCTTTTTTAATAAAAAAACAAGATACTTGTTAACCGAGTTTACATACCAATATACTTGATAGTTATATAAGAATATTAATTTTTACCTTTAAAATTTATTAAGTAATAATATCATTGTGCACATTGACCCTTACATATAGGATCCATCAGTGAAATTAAATGTACGAGTATACATATAAATAATAAAAATATACAATACAAAATTAAAGTAGGGTTTAGATTCGCATGAGATATTTAATAAGCATCAAGTTTTGATACAAAGGGGGAAAATGTATTAACACGGCAACTTCACCTGGCGTGTGCCCGATGAGAAGTTTCAAACATTTTCAGCAAAACTTTTCTATATGCGAAACGGTATTGAAAGCTCACACAGAGATTAGCGTGTGCCGTGAAAATGAACGCTTAAGGATTACTCCCGCGCGAGTGTGAAGTTGTCTTGTTATAATGCGCCTATTGTGCACTTTGCGATGAAAACATTTTTCAAAAGCGAGAAATGCGGAAACTGGGAAATTTCCGTTACCTGATGCCAGTGATATGGGAAGTTGTCGCGCAATGTACGTAACATTTAAATTATGCAGAAGCGTTTCGCTTTGTGCGTTTTTAAAGTTCGTTCATTTCAAATGGCAATTAGTTAGTATAATTGACAGACAATCATGTTTTTTTATTTAAATTTGATTAAATTATCGGTTAAGGGATTACCTTTTACTAATACTCTGGGTAAGTCTATCTTTATCCTCAGTAAAATTAAGAATACAGCATAACCTATCTTAGGTATTTGAAGAGTTGCAACAAAAACTGATGTGTTTCTTAAATCAAGTTCAACAGAAACTAGGACATTTTATAACAAAGTTAAGAAGGATATTTAGTCAAAGCTATTAGACCACTAAAATAGACATTGTATTAAACGAAGTAATTATTCAGCATTATTATTTCCACCATCACATTCACTGTTGGAGATAAGCCTACCGTAACGATTTCCAAAATGACTGTTGTAAACAGATTCCTCCCGTAGCCTTTATAAGGTAATCAGATCACCCTATGGAAGGACGTCCTACGCTGTGCTTGCTGGTAATTAATTAACTATTAAACATATTTAATTACGATCAGAAAGGTTTAAATAAAAATATTTTTAACGTACTCGTATGACTTTTAAGTTTTACTCGGTAAACCTTATTTTTTTAAAGGGCCGCAAGGTTAAGGCAAGTGGATTCAGATGACATAAGTGTTTTCTATGTCCTATTAGGATAATACCGAGTTTCTTTTATTATTCGAAAAAAAATTCGTGTTATTCCATGTTACTTTTGTACGCGTTTCCCCTACATATTTACAGTCTGTCTCTCCTTAAGCCGTGTTTACGTCGTACTCGATTTGCATTTTTACATAATAATGAGTAAAACGTCAACTTCTTTTTGCCGCGTGCAAATGGCAGTTAAAATGTATCAAAGCTTTATTAAATTATAACATTTGTAGTGAGTTAGTGCTTCAACTGCTGGCGAAATTTATTTGCGGGCAGTATTCTGTTTGTCAGTAGAATTAACTTTTTAAAAATCAATTATAAGAGAATTTTACATCCTCTACTTGGTTCCAACACCATTCTAGCATTGTCGTCATGATATTCGCGGTTGTCTTGTAATGCTATTTTGGAGAACACTACAACTAGATCCTCAATGTGAGGTCTAAACCAAAAAATAAATAATTACAAATTATTAACAAATGCATATATATCCCACTATTGGACGCGGGCCTTCTCGGTAAAGCGAGTATAAGGGCATAGTCCGCAACCGTAGTGCTGATTGGCGGACTTTAAATTTGTTTGAAAAGATACTAAGAAATGCAGGTTTCTTCACGATGTGTCCCTATGCTCCGAGTACATAGTAAATCAGAAACTAAAATTTGAAAAATTTCCATTAGTGCCCGCACAGACATTGAACTACCACGGCGGTATTTCACACGGTAAAAAAAATAACCCATCATTAATTTAAAGGTAATAATTAAGTATATGAATAGCCGTTTAGCCATGAGCGGTGAAGAGCAAATATGTCAATGGAGACGAGCCACGCCGTCGACTAACTAGATCTTTGAGCGTAGTTTGGACTTCGGTTTGATCGTATTTGCTAACTGCTCACTAGTTAGACTTCGAATTGCGGATAGCTTCTTTGTGTTACGGATTCGAAACTTGCTAACTAGCTGCCCCTGGATGTTATTGAACTGGTTAATTAAGGCGCAGAAATTAATTTTTTATTGATTAAAAATACAAAAATATGATATAATTATATTATTATAACAGACTTTTTACCAATAGATTCTTTATACTAATGTATTTCATTAGCAAATATTTAAATATAAGTGAGAATATTGAAATTGTTTCTCTTTAAAATGTTTGTTTTAGCCAATAAATTAACTAAATTACATTACTTTGCTTAATAAATTCAAATTTATTATGCAAATGACTAACTACAATTTAGTTTGGATAAATTAATTGCTATTGTTGCCGTTTACTATTCATAATAATATTGAATTCAAAAAATTCTTTCAATTCATCATAGACGTAGAACAGCTTCAGGTGAAACAAAATAACACACTAAATAAGCAATGAAAATACTTATAATTAAATATAAATTCCGTTAATGAGCCTTAATAGAAAATTAGGTCCTATGTTATTAGCAATACTATCTATGTTTCTATGCTTTAATTTATGTAGCGTTACGTATTTCGTATTTAGTATATTAATAAATCTTGTATTTAGGTCATCTAATTGTTTGCAACTGCCACACAAATTTCTTGGATTTCGATTGTAATTAAAGATTGTCTTTGGTAATATTTTTGAGTCTTCTGGTCTTGACACTGAAGGGCTTATTGAGAAACCAGTGCCACTCTCAAGTGTTTGAGTTAGCAGTTCTTCATTTGAAGAATATCGTCTCCTTGAAGGAAAGTATTCAGGTGGATTTTTTCTTTCATCTCGTATCTCTTCTTCTATCTTAAGTACTTTTTTTAATATTTTTTGTACATCACTTAATTTAGAACTAACTATTTCCTTATTTTTATATATTTCGTCTTTAATTACATTATTATCGGGCACATTTACCGTTTTACCTAGTATTGTATCTGAAGTACTATCATTGTTGAATACACTACCAGAATCTAAATTTTCCATTAGAAGTGCTTTTTGATTAGTTTCATTTAGTTTTGTAACATTAGCTGATTTTATCAAATCATTTGTTTGAACTTGTGACCTGCTTTGTTTTTTTACTTTATTATTAATTTCTTCATTGCTTTTTATAATATCAAGTATAATTTCTTTTAGACGATTACCCTCAGAAGTTATAAAGTTTCCTTGATATGTTACATTAAATCCCTTTTCTAATATTTGTATTTCAGATTCACTGCCGTCATGTTCAGACGATGTTTTGTTCAAAGAAATTCTTGTAATATTTGGCTGGAATCGCATATTATGTGATGTGTTTGGTACCAATTTAAAATATATTACATTAGAATAATTTACCAATTTTGTCTGGGCATTGTTATTTTCAGTATCTGTGTGTATATATTTTTTTATCGCTTTATCATCTGTATGAGCAATCAATTTTGTCATCAACGCCGATAATTCAGATGATAATTCGGAAGATATTTGCAAAGTGCATTTGAATTGGGAGCATATTAAAATGGAGCCTACAAAAAATTGTTAAATATAAATGTCAATTTATTTTTAAAATTAACCAATGACAGAAAATCTTACACAGTATCGGTCCCATGGCCATCACAGCTCAACTGTAACTGTATACTGAGCTGTACTTAATTCTAAGCGCAATCTTTACGTATTAACGTTTATAACGCGTGTTGAAAGGCTTTAATTAGAAACAAAATTAGTAACAAACGTGAAGGCGACAAACAAATGAAAGGAGGGTTTTTGAAAAAATGTTAACGTTCATTTACTTACTACATAACTACATAGCCCATTTACGATATAGACAGGTTTGTTAAAGTCTTAAATAATTGTATAATATCTATCAAATGTTAAAAGCATTAGCTGTTTTAAATTTCGTCTTCAAACATGGCTTCTGAACAAAATGATACTTTTTATTAGCTTCTCTTAATTCTACTTTGATTATATCTCCATCCTTTTTTTGCTTTTGTAAATTAAATTTTGTTTATTTAATTTGCATTGTTTGGTAATTGTTAGTAAATTTAAATTGGGGAAGGTAGAAGTGTGCTGAAAATCAGCAAAACTGTTGTGGGATTCTACAATAATATGCTGAGAGCGCTGTCTCATTTCCTTGCGAAATAATATAGTATATTTAGACCACACGGTAGATGATTACAGAATTTACATCCAATTAATAAATACTGGCTACTCAAATGGCTAAATAAAATTTTTACTATTTATTTGTACACACACATTTGTGATATTTGAAGAAAAGAATAGTTCTCTTTTTAAACCGGGAGAAACAAGGATGGATAGAAACAACAATCAAACAACAAATGAATTAATTTGCAGTGATTGTGTGAGAGAGCTGAGCCTATCGCTATATCATAGCGGTGTATACAGATACAGCAATCTTACCGGTTTTTAGACAAGTCCTATATAGTATACCGGGCACAAATTTTAGCATTACAGTTTAGTAGATTGTTTTGTACATAAGTAAACGAAAAACGGAAACTCGGTAAAATGTAGGCTGCGATGCAAATCGCCGTAAGACCGTAAAATGGTTTCAATATCCTAATGGTTTAGGGTACGACCTGCGAATCGTAAGGTCGTGGTCGTATTGCCGTGAATCATGTCCTAGCACAAGCTTAAGCTTAGTTGGAATGGTTAACAAGATTGTTAGTACTCGTAATATTTCTGAAAAAAAAAATATTGCTAGCTTTCTTTAAAAAAAAAAATACACCATCCATTAACTTAAAAATACTGTGAAACATAGTCTAAGCAAATATTATTAACGTATTACATAAAAATTCCAATCTATTTTCAAATCGCTTTAAAGATTTTCAAGTCAATCAGCGATTTTAATTCACTCGAAAACATTTTTACAAGTAAACGGAAACTGCAAAAAAGCAATCTTGGTTAGCGTTGCCTTCGACGGCATCGGCATCAAGTAAACAGCCCGGTTCGTCCTGCATTTCAATCGACTCTATTTGTATTTTATTGGAGACGACTCGGTCCGTAGCGACACAAACCGAAGCTTTATGTTTTATTGAGTTCTTCTATGAGGCTCACTCAATAATGGACTTTGATATTAACAACGCTGCAGTTTAATTAATTCTTCCGTCTTGTATTGCTGAATATTGTTCTTTAGGTCCGTTGTTTATTAAAAGCATAAATATTTTAATAGGAATCGTGCCTTACATTGCATATAGTGAAAATAAAGAATTACGAACACTGACGCTATTATTCTACTGTAGCATAAGTATTGACGGCATATAAAAGTATAGAACTTCATGGCATGGTGGGCTCTCCGCATATTTGTATAGATTCAAATGTAAGGAGAGCCCATCGTGTCCCTATGACCCAGAAAAGGAGAAAGATGTGATGCATATCCTGACGGAGTGCCCGATATACGGCGGCGAGAGAATGGACGCGGAGCTGCAGATAGGGCAAAAAATTTCAGAGGAAAATATGTCGGCATTGATGCAAAATAAAATTTTCTTAGAGTATTGTAAAAAGGTGGTAAAAAAAGTCAAAAAAATAAATAAATAGACGTTAAGGATGTATCGAGGAACATTTGAAAAAATGTTCCAAGATCGCCAAAAATTGTAAAATTAAAAATTAAGTCAATAAAATATAAGATATAAGAAATAGTAAATAGCGATAAGTAAAGTAGTAGTTAAAAAAGAAATATTGTTAAAATTAAAATCTTTTTATATATTATAGGAATAATATAAGGAAATAAATGTAATAGTTTGTAACATGTCGATAATAAGGTCCCTAACCAAACATGTCGGGGGAATGGAAAAAAAACTATAAAACTAAACTACGAGTATCTTAATTTGATCTAATTATGAAATGAATTTCTTACAATATTTTCCCATTTTACAACGTAAAAGAAAAGAAAAAGAAATAACACATAGACCTTTATTTTTGTTTTTTTCTTTTATTTTGTTTGTTTTTATTATATAAGATAATATTAGCCATAATTTAAAATTAAACATAAGCGCTATTCGTGGGAGTGGAAACGAGAAATAAAAAAAGAAACGATACTTGTAACTATTTAGCACACAAAAAAAATTTGAAAGCTATTTCATAAGCTACAAACAAATTGTACACGATATAATTATAATAAACTGTAACTAATCGATAATCCAGATTATGTAGAAGGAATTAATACATTGGGAAATTAATGTACTAAAAAATATTAAATGTATTTTTAAATAAATTTAATTAACAGATACTCATAATTGATAATTGAAACAAGCTAAGCTGGAGTGTGAAGATAATTATAACACTTATACTTATAAGAAGCCTAAAACCACTAAAACATTTATGTTAGACACTTAAAACCAAATACATTAGAGATGAATTAAAATATTCCACCATAACCATATTTATCCCAAAGACTTGTTGACGGCTAGTCATAGAACAGTCGCGTACAGCGGCCGTTGGAATAATTGAGGTGTACATTTTCACTTTGTTCCGTTTCCAATCGATTAAAATCGGTGTACCTCTTGTACTGCATGTCCAGTGTTTACTAAGCGATTTGAACAGTTCGACGGTTTGCGCAGCCGAGCGCACAATTTTTTGTGTGGGCCGCTGCGTTTCATATTCATAAAGTATTACGAAACGTTTGCCCATTTTTCGGTGCAACATGCATTTGATGTCTAAGTCTGGACACGAGAGCAAATAAAATGGTCTGTTATAATTCTTTTAGGATTGCTTTGATGGGTATGGATATATCGTAAATGTTATTTTTCAGGAATTACCGGGTATTATAGAATGTGCCTTGTGATTGTCTTAGGTGTCTGACTTTGGTTGCGCTCTTCTTGTAAGCAATCACAGCCGCCTTGTAACAATAATGACTTTACTTTTTACGGATTCTTACAGGTCAAAAAAAATTATTGCAGTAAAAGTTCTGTATTGTATGGCAATAGGCTAACTGGGAACTGAAGCGGATAGTTACTGGTATTATCACCTTGCCCGTTTTTTTAGAGCTTATTTTTTTTATTTCAATGTATTTGTTAATTGTACACAAATTATACAGTTAATACGAGTACAATGAAAGTCAATGGCATCACTAGAGCAATTGAAATTACCATTAAATTACTTGCATATTTGTGTATAACAGCAGTTTTCATCCTTTTTTTATTTTAAAACAGCTCAAGTATATTATAATAGGTGTTAACGAAGCAGACGCAGCATTAACTACTTTCGATGCTTCCACAAAGTAATATACAGATAGTAAACTTCGTTATTTCCAAGTTAGACGTTAGTCCCGTCTTAGTTACTCAAACGGCATATATAGACGGTAAATAGATGCAATTTTTTTGTAGCAAAGATAAAGATTGATATGAGAAATTCAACAAACATAAATATGACATGAATGTAAAGACAGCAACTACTATGTCATAACAGTATATCTTTGTCTGTGATTATGTTATTGGAATTAATTATATAGATTAATATATAACTAGTGCCTTTGCTTTACCTTTTTCGGAGAGCGTAAATATTCTAGAATAAATACAACGTCTATATTTGCCTCCAATCAATACACATTGATATCAATAGCTATGAATTGATGTGTTTTGATTTAAAAGGCGCCGTGAAATATGTTAAGTAACGTAACGCCGTAAAGTATAAAAAGATCACTAGGCTTACAACACCTATATCACAACTTAAGTCGTGACTAGCACATTTTTTTTGATTTAACAACGCTGATCAGCCCGGAGGCCTCTATAGTTTCAATGGGTTTTTCGAGAGGTAACACAGCTCGCTTAGTTTTAACCTCTTTAAGGAGTAACTCGGCGCAAAGACTCCCTAAAGGTGGGTACTGACCGGCGTTGCGGGGCGTAATGTAACGTGTTACACCGCGAGCATTCGTGCAGTCAGTACGTCGTGTTACGGGGAAACCAGCGAGCAACGAGCCGCTCGTTGCTCGCTTTGAGTGCTCCACCCGGCTGTCGGTTCTTTGGCGAATCCTTTGAGTGTTACGCGGTTCGGTCAGTACGCTCTTACTAACGGCGAAAGCGGAGCACAGAGTTTTGACGAGCATGTTACGCCGATTTTAAAACATGCTCGATGCGTACACGCTCGATGCGAATGTTACATTACACCTCGTAACGTTGGTCAATACCCACTTCAAGGCGGCTACTATATTCGTGATGAATCTTGGAATCACAAAGAAGAATGAAATAGCAAATTTACTTTTAAAGACGCCATACAATACACGTAGACACAAATATCTATGAGGGGTGCAAATTTTTTACCAATCTCTATCCCATTTCTTTTGCTATGAATTGTATAAGTTGGAAAATTTAGTATTTATTAGTTAGATATATAATCATATTTACGATAATATTACTATGTTTTTGTTGATCTGATCTACAAACTAATTGAAAGACAAAAGTTGCTTCTAATGTATAAAACTTTTTCCTTTTCAACCATAAAGGTATTTTATATTACTATTTATCTTTTAATTTATGTTTGTTTGTCATAAATTGTATATATTTTTTCTGATGTAGTAAGTATACAATAATTTTGTAGATTGAAATCAGTATGTTGCTTTTACCTAGATTAGGAAAGAAAAAGAAAGAAACTTTTTTTTTAATTCTTAATTACTCTTTTTTTTTTAATGACGAACTACACAGATTAGCCAGAGAAGCTGGCCTCGACTGCTTCGCCGGAATGAGAGGTGGCATAGCTATTAGCTTGAACCTCTATCGCTAGTAACTCGACACAAGGGTCCCCCCGGTGGGTGGTAACCTCGGCTTGGACGGTTAGTATGTTACGCGTAAGCATCCCGATCCGAGGGCGCCCGAGAGGACCGAACCACGACTCGGTCGGTTGCTATTTCACGGATATGGTCTTTATTATGCGTCAAAGCGAGGAAGCGAGCAGCTATTTTATTTGTTGGTGAGTGAAAAATAAAACTATACTTCAAACTTAAATTGACTAAATTAATTTACCTACAGCGTACCAAATACCAATAAATATTTTATATTAAATATGGGTCGCCCTATAGTCGTAGTTCGACTTTGATTGAGGAATGGTAGAATTGAAATCACTATAGATATATATTGTTATAATTTGTAGGTCTCGTAGAATAAAATAGTCCAACAACTAATACACTCGCTTTATTGAGACAGCGTAACGTTGTACAAAGAATTATTTATAACGAATACCGTCACAACTGTGCGTCCTCACAATCTTTATACATAATTAATGAGAAGTCAAATTAGGAACTAATAGTTAAACTATTGTTTACAATGCCAAGTTCAATCAAACAACAAATCAACTAAATTATTAATTATGAATTAAAGATACAATAAGGTTCAGGTAAATCATTAAGATATCATTGGAAGTAGTTATTATGCATAACAATCGCTGGGTGTCATGTGTTGCCAGCTAACAATATATACTACTGTTATCAAGTAACCACATAACAACCGTATATACAATTATCAAACACATTGATATTGATACATAATGACACACACATTGATACATAATCAAACACAAGGTAGTGTATGGAATGTTTTTTTTATTGATATTAGCATTCTGTATTCCTTCTCTATATAAACTATGTGGGAAATGTTATACTCTTCCGTCCACGCAATTTTCGTGAGAAGGGGTACAAATATTTTGCTCCACGTATTAATATAATGAATAATAAGAATAATAATTGATTTGTTCAATTAAGTATACTACTTTTAGAATTTACAACACAAATAACTATTAAATAATAACGTTAGACTAAATTTGATTATAATAATAATATAATACTATACTAACGACTTGACTATGCTTATGAATACCTTAACCCATGTGAGACGGCGCAGCATCTGTTTACATAATCAAGATGCTGTTGAAGCTGGCCCTCACCCTGCGCACCAGAGATGCACACCTCTTGCGCATTGTCGCAAAAAACCTGTGCATCTGCGACCATCCCCGATGCACTACAGAAACGGGGCAGCCCCAATAAAACCCTAAACGCCTTGTTGTATTGAACACAGAGAGCGCTGTACACACAACGGTATCCAACATTCGTCATGTCTATGACGTGACTAAGATGGATTAAACGCAACGCAAACTAAGCTTTTTAACGTCTACACTTTTAAAGTCTCGGAGCAGTTTGAAATATATTGGCTACTGGGTCTCACGACTCGTCTGTACATTTTATGACCAACTAATAAAATTTTTATCGTGTAACAGTAAAGAAGCAATCAGTCCGCTGGATATTGGCTGGCAAGGCCCGTAAACACGTGCATTTTTATGTGCATCGGCTGTTACCACGATTTGTGGATTTGAGCGCTCTTAAGATTATCGTTTTGGGGAAAGTTACAGAAGCAAATGCTACTATTCATTTGATGATTCCATTAGCAAAAGAAGCGAGCTTAAAATTTGGCCACATCTTAACAAAAAAATATAATAATATAAACCTAATAATAGAAAAAGAGCATCTAATATGGATGGTCCAATAGCTTCTTTACTCACAATTGAATTGCAGCTGCGTTGCCAATATTTTTATGAAGTTATATCTTTGGCAACACTGTGCAAAACTTAGGATGTAATTTAACATAACTTATACCTTCTTATTCAAGCGACATCAAAAGCCATTGCAGTGCACGACCAATGTTGAGCTAAGGAAAATTTGGTCCTATACCGATTTATTGTATTACAATGTATTAATTATAACAACATATCCAACTCTATCCTGCAATATTAATTATTACAGGATATAGTTGTACTATAGCGCAAAAGAAGTTTTCGAAACCTCCATTTCTCGGATAAGTAGAAGACGACTTAAGAACGTGTCAAATTATTATTTATTTACTTAGTCCGAAGCATTAAAGTGCATTACTTACTTTAACATTGCCTAAACGTTAGAAAAATAGTTCTCGCGATTTAAAAGCTTTTTTTGGGTAGACAGATGTTGCAATCGCTGCTAATTTTCACCGTTATATTTACTAAGCTTATTAGGACCCATAGATAAGTCAGTTACTCACTGGAACAATTCGGCTGTGACTCAAACCCCCAACTTTAAAATCATAAAGATAAACTCGTAGCCCTAGCCGTCACCACTATACGTGTAAAAATAATATTAATATTTATTTTTTATGTGACCTCCATGGTTCTGACCTGTCGGTCAGATCAGGTGTCAAAAACTGTCGTGGTTTAATTTGTACATTTTGGAAAAACAGGAATATAATATCATATGTGGTTTCTTTGTTTACAGAAAAACACAACTTTATTCTTGTTTTAATCCGTATGATGAGAACTATATAGAGTAACGATAAAGGTATCGTTGTTAGGTCAGTAAGTAACAAACAAACACAGGGAGTCCTTGCGCCAAATACGTGGGCAGATGGTTATGCAATGGACAGCGGGGGGACAGCTGCGATATCCCGTGCACCGGCCAGCGATCACGCACGCCCTGCCCTCCGTTTGACCAGGACTTATCCGCGTATACTAATATGTTTACCCGTCTCCTACATCTCTGTCAATAAACAGCCATGTTATTATTCATAACCACAGTGCATATACACCTTAATATTTTTTTTTACTTATATATACAAAGAAATGAAGTTGGAGCATGCAACAATGAGAATTGCAACTTGCTATAATTAGTTTTTAGATTCTTCCGTATGAACTAGCTATTTCCGCCCGCTCTCATGGGCACAGAACAGCACTTCTGTCAATAAAAGAGACCTATATGGACTGTATCAATGGAAGTTATTCAGTCCACGAGGAAGTTGGATAGATATTTTCGAAAGTAAATATGAAAGTAATTTAAATATTCTTTGATTACCCAATGAGAATATTAAGTTGTTTTCAACAATTTCAGATTTTCGAAACAATTCAAAGTGAGTATTTTTTAACAAATTTTTAAAAAAGAATATGAACGCATCCTAAGGATTCGTGTCTGTCAAGTGTCGACTCAATTCCGCTAACTTCTACTTGGGGAGTCCATCATACATGCATATTATTTGATAACTAGAGAGGTTTTATTACGCCCCAGACGGACGCAGCTAAGTACCGGGAGCCCGCACATTTCACGCCGTCTACGATATACGACTGAAATTATAATACACTTACCTTAGCGAATACTTTTAATATGGAAGCTTTATGATTTTCCCCCACTTCTCGTGTGATTCCATTGTACCGTGGAAAGTTAATTCCGAGTTTTTTAAATCAAAATGGGAACGCGGAAATCTATTAAATTTAGAAAGTTTTTTGTTGGATTGACAATAATTTTTACAGGCATGTATAATACATATTTATTATATTTCATATATTAAATATGTTTATTATATTTCATATATTTCATACTTTCATAACGTCTTTTGGATTCCGTTTGTATTTTTATAGAATCTTTTGAAATCAAACTTCAAGGGAGACGCCAAGTTAAGAAGAGAAAGATGGTGATGGGTCCACATGGGATCTAACAAACTAGGTAAAATGCGGGAAGTGAGATTGCTTCTTAAGTCTTAGTCTATCTCACTAAGTTCAAAAGGAAGCAATAGCTAAATAAATTCAAAAGTATATTCCATCAGTGTTTGACAAAGTTATTCAGTGTTGCAATTGAAAACAATTTCCATAATAGCTTTTGAGTCGTTTTTTTATGTCAACCGTAGGTTAAGGAAACAATGTTTCCGGATAAAAGAAAAAACCTATCACATGCACTGCGTTGCCATACAAGAAGAAATTAGCTGCCAATTTCATCGACATACTATTATAAGTTAGCCCATTGTTTTACCGTTTTTAGCACTCGCATAAAGTTGGATTAGCTGTACGGGTACTATTTGGCGCCCTCTGTTTAATTTTCATTTTATATCGAACAATTGCGCTTATGTTGTGAAAAGAATTTTCAGGATTGCACTCGACGTTAAATTACTATTAGTTTACTTCGATTATTATTTAACTAGAATTTGAATTACATAGCGACGGTACGAAAAGGTCATGCTAATTTATAATTTACTACAGAATTTTATATTAAGAAGAATAATACCACAATTATATAGAAAAAGATTCGCGAAAAATGTTTGTAGCTCAGTGTTTTATGGCAAGCAACCGTAATAATAGTCAAAGTTCATTGTTCGCCAGTTCTTGACCAGCTTTTATCACAATAGATTCAATTTATCGTCTTATAATATACAAAATACAACTTAAATTTGTGCGTAGCAAACCGCGAAGGGATCTCAAGTTCTATGGGACTACATAATCAGTAAAAAAAATTAACAGCTTTGCTTAGCCTGAATATCTATTACGATTATTAGTGCAGTCTTCCTCTTGGACCCTTGCGCCAAGTAGAGCCTGCGCTGTAGTTCTGGGCTCGTAGAATAAAACTACGGACTGTGGTAGAAGGCGACTAAAAGGGGCGTCGGGTTTACTGGGCGACAAGGGTGAGGGCCTCTGTCGTCTGCCAAAGTAGTCCCGGGTAGAAGGCGACATCGGCTGGCCCGTGTCACCTTGCACTGCGAGGGCACAGGGGGGAAGGGATTAACCTCCCCCCGGGACGTGCTCTCCAAAGAGCACAGTGCAGAGGGACTCCGGTGCGTCTCAACATGCACCGACGAAGGGCCTTCCCTTCAGAAGGCGGGGTATCTTGTTGAAAATTCATCCCGTAATAAAAAAAAGTAGAGCCTCAGCTTGGGCTTTTCTCTCTAGCTTTCTTTTTCGAAGCAATCTAATTGCCTGTCTAAGCCCAACAACGGCTTGGTCAGATGCATCCATTTGATTACATTATTTGATATTGGTTTATATTTGCCCATAAATCTGTATTTAAATAAATTAATATATGATAGATTAAACACGATTGCCAGTTCACGATGACACCTAAAACTATGGTCGCGATAATCACTGAGTTTTAAATGTTTCCTTAAACACTTCTTACTAATAGATTTGGGAATGTAAACTGCAGTCTCTTAGGATTAATGCTAAGCTATTATAATTCCATTAAAAATATATATACCATACGTAAAAAATACGAACATTTATTGGTTGATTTATAAAGTATTCATAAATGATCAATTGGTTTTGCGATCCGTACGAATGCAAGCTAACATTCACAAAACGTAGCTATTTGTACTTGCTAAATATTTGATCATGAAAATGACCGACAAAGTCATGGACCCGGTAATCTAATAAAGATGGACGCTACACACTGATGGATCAAACATTTTGTTTTTACCATAGCTATCAATTTTATACATAATTAATACGTCACATTCGAAGCGGGCGACGGATGAAAATTCATTCGACAAATTGACTGAATACCGCAATCGGGGAAAGGCTAAATACCTGCTAATGATGGACCGATTAAAGCTTTCAACGACGTGTATGTGTCGTGCCGCTTTAATAAACTCATATTCAATTGTTTGATGCCTTTATATCCTTAATAAACTGAATGTTTTTTATTTTGTGTATCAGCCAGATTGAAATATTTGCAGAAAATAGGGCGACCAAGGAGTATTTATAACCGACAAAAATGTATGAGTAATCGTATTGAAGGTAAAGGTATAAAACTAATCATCCATGGCAGGAATCGGTATCAAAAAATTGACAAACAAACACGTACAACCTCTTTATAGTTTAACTGTTTCTACTTAACGCAAGATTATAGCAGTGTTATTATATGTTAGCGGTGTATTTCGTTTTAAAAAATATTTGTTGATTAGAATTTTTTAAGTTCTTTTTTTATTATTTTGGCTACATAAACACATAATTTCTAATCAAAAACTAGTTGAATTATCATTTGTAACGACGACAGTGAAGCGTATCGGACAAACTCGCAACCAGCGCTAATCAAACCTCATTACGTTTATTGACGCACTACTCTCCGTTACAATTATTTTTGTTGCCAGCAATCAATTTCATTTGTCGCTCCAATCTACATTATTACATTATATTCCATTATATTCGGGAAAACAGAATGCAAAATTGTATATTACTCAAGTTACATGATTTATACATTTGATACATTTTTCATAAAAAAGTAACAGATTAGGAAACAACGAAGGTTTTGCAAATGCAACTTTGAGAGACATGTAGATTCTTGTCTTTCTTATTTTATTTGTACTGTTTGAAAAACTATTTGAATAGTGCTCTTAGGTAATTTTTAATTTAAAAAAAATGTTTTTTTTTTCGAAAAAATTAAATCTTCATAATATACTTTAATAGAAATATAGATTTTTTTTTATACGTGTAAACTAGCGCTTGACCATGATCCCACCTGGTGTTAAGTGGTGATATAGTCGAAAGATAGTACGCGCTAGATCTATAATAAATATAGATCTATAAAACTGATTACTTCATTGTTATTCAATTTTATGAGTGCTTATCGTCCTATCAGTACAAATAAATTAATTTTCGAGTATTATTATATTACAGTAAACTTTACAAGTGTTATCAGCATTTGGCTGGACGAAATAGACGGATAAATTTTAATCGAATCGTTTTGTGGAAACACAGTTAAATTTGAACAAACAAATTAACGCTAGGTGCGATTGGAAAATCTGGACAAACTGAAATAAATTGCATTTCTATTTTTACTTATATTTAGATTTGCGAAAGTAAAAAAGATTAATTAGAAAAAGGAAACAAAGACGAAAAAAGCTACAGTAGAGTATATAAAATTGGTACCTATTTTTCTCTCATTGTAGGAGAAGAAACAGACATACGGCCCATCCAAATTTAAGAAAAAAAAAACAACAATCCCACAGGACGTGCTTTGGCGACCTTGATTTATTGCACAACATTTATGCAACGATTTCGTTTTCTTTGTTTTAAATAATTTGGTTTCAACTGGAATTTTCTTGCCGTAGGAGCAAGGGCTTCTTAGAATTGTATAGAAGAATAATTACAAAATGAGATATTAATGGGTTTTTGACAATGTAGGTATTTTTTTAATGACATTGATCACATATGTAGAAGTATAAAGGAATATAGGCGACAGAACTTTGTAATACGACTGTGATACTTCGAAAATAAAAAAGCAACCACATTTTTTATATGGAAAGTGGCAAACGAGCATACGGCTCACCTGATCTTAAGTGATTACCGTCGCCCATGAACATCCACTGCGTAGTAGTGTGTAATGTTCCAACCGTCATGTTTGATTTATTTGAAATCGATTTTTATTTTTACTCGTAAATATACTTGTTTATCACAATAATTTTCACAGCGATATTATGCAAGATCCTAATAGCCAGTATCACAAAAGACTATAGAGGTGCTTTTAAACATCTCTCACAAAGAAAAAAGATCCCCAAACTTTACCTTTCTAAACGGAACGGAGCAGTGTAGGGGTAACAAAAACTATTAATGCAGATGCTCTCACGGCCCGCTGGGCTGTCGGTACGTTTCGTTTGATAATTTCCCTGTACAGCGGGCTTTAATCAAATGAACCACTGCCCGCCTTAGGCCACAGCTTGCCCGCGGGCACAATAAAATTTGCTTCTCGATTATCGCAGTGGAAAGACTGTATGTTTCTGATGTACAGCTTTTATAGATCTATTCTCACTTAATATCTCTGTTTTTAACAACATCCCTATATCAAATTTAAGTGGAAACTTTTAATTGGCCTTAACAAAAAGGATATAACGCTTTTGTTAAAATCAAAATAAATTATTACTATAGTATTTGTTATGATGTTTGTTTGTTGTTGATATTTTGTTAATATCTATATATATAAACGATAAAGTGTGTGGGTGTGTTTCATATAGACTCCGAAACGGCTGGACCGATTTCAATGAAACTTTCAGGGTATCTTCAGATTGAGTACTGGCGAGTAATCCCGTAAAGTTTGGTGACGATCGGAGCACTCCTCTTTTTGAACTGTCAAACAAGCCTGCCATACATCGTACTTTTATTTATGACATTAACTAGAGCCCAATATGTATTTGTATAAATGATAAGAATGATATTGTATTTATTGATATGAACATATGAATCTTCACCCGCTCGAGAAGAGAATAGAAAGAGATAACTGAGGTTACTGTATCCGGAAATCATCCTTCTGTTTATATTATATATATTCTTAAGCGACAAGAGTCTACAAAGAACAAAATATAACAAGAAAGAGTACTCCTAGTCGATATGTTGATTGATTTGAAATGAATCAATTGATCGACTAAGAAGATTGTTAATGTGATAGAAGCAAAATAGTGGAGTCAATTTTATACAAAATCGATACTAATCCCTGTCTTACTACTAATCCCTTACTACGTGGCACGAGGTTTCGGTTTCCCAAAAACAGTTAATTTTCAGGGCAGACATGGGCAAAACTGTTAACATTCCAAAAACCACAAAACATTCCGATGGCCAAAATTTTACTATGAAGTTGCATAGCGTGCAAACGATGGCTTATGCGTGTATACATCCAGAGGTTCGTCTGTGATAGAGCTGGCGAGGAAGAATAACGACTTACTAAGTTATTAGTTCTTCACGTTTGCATTCTTAATACATAATTTGTCTAAGCTCCTAAGTGAGCAGTTATCAAGGGTCTCGTAGCTGAACAGTAATTTCACGTTGATATGCTCAAGTTAAGTACCTAACGATCACGTAGGCGAGCGTTCGCATACAAACCGACAAGAGCACGATTTCTAAATATGTGAATACACAAAACATGCACGGTTATTTAGAAGCCTATCGAAACATTTTTGATATTTACCAAAGGACGTTGCGAGAAACTAAATTAAGCCCCGTGGCAATTCCGCATCCGTCGTAATAAAACGCATGCAAAGTTTTTCTTTGCCCGGCGCACCGACCGCGGGAAACGGAAGCGAAGCAACAGGCTTGATTAAAACACGTGTTTACAGAACGCACGTCCTTTACGTCCAGATGCAATAAACGGCGGGGTCAGCTATATCCCGTTAGTGTCGCTTCCGCACTGTTACTGATACTTTTGCTCGATTTATTTTTATACGAATATTTTTTAAAGACACGTATTTATTGGTCATTATCTTATGTGTATATAATAAGTAATAAGTATATATAATTGTATGTTTACTTCTAATATAGATAGAGTTTTAAGCGTCAATAGCCTAATGGTTTATGGTACGGTCTGTGAATCGTAAGGTCGTGGGTTCGAATCCATTGATGTGAACCATCTCCTAACACAAACCTAACCTTATTTGGAATGATAAAAAGAATGTTAATAATATTTGTGAAAAACAAAAATTGTTAGCATTCTTTTATAAAAAAAAAAAAAAATTATGAGGTAATTATATCTATCAGCGGTTTATAACTTAAGTTAATACTTTACTGACCGCGGTATTTAGAATTAAAGATAACACATAAATAGGGTAGATTGATCATTATTAATATTAGCGAATGTTGGAAAGAATTTCGGTACATCGACATTTATATATCAATTTAGTTATTATACAAAGTAGATGCTTCACAGTTAACAAATTAACTCCGTGCTCTTTTATCCAGGCTCGGTACTGGCAGCGCTATAAAACGCTACTTCAAGACAACAAAATAAAAGCGAGACAATAATAACTCACATCTGCTAGGACTTCTTCGTTCGCTTCCCCTCACCGGGGTATTTTTTATACCCTTGTGTCGAGTTAGTTACTAATAGAGGTTCAACATTCGCGACCTAAGAGCTATGCCACCTCTCAATCTGGTAAAGCAGTAAAAGTCAGCTTCTCTGGCTAATCTGCGTATTTTGTTGTAATCGTATTTGTGGTAAATCAATTTGACTATTATCGATCTGTTGTTAAATGGTAATAAAACACTTATTACCATTTAACACTATACAAGAAAGAGCTCGTGAAGGCTAAATGCCTTATAACATATTTATAAAAATCAGTATGTGATAAAAAAGAATTAAAAAAAAATTGTTAACGAAAACAACTTTCGTAATATTAGTCGTAATAAGATCGACGTTAAGATATTTTCATAAAATTGCCATTATATGTGCATAAAAGTAAATATAAATCTAAATGGAAAAGCCAATGAAACGTAAACTAATGCAAAGTACAAGAAAAAGGAACGCCGACAACCAATCCGTATCCTTAAACATAATTAAGTCGTGCTCTCTGTGTAATATTATCTGTAAGGCTACGAGCGAGGAAATCACTTAACATGGTTTAAATTACCATTGTACGTAAAATATCTTAACTTATTCTAATACAATTAATTTAAATCTGTTTGTTTAAAATTTTTTATTGTTTATTTTGTTTTACATATTTATAAACTCATTATTGTTTACATTTATGAAATAGGATTAACAAAAAAAAAAAACAATAAAATTAAAATTCATAAACAATGGGCGGCCTTATCGCTAAAAGCGATCTCTTCCAGGCAACCTTTGGATGGAGAGATGTTTTACTTGTTTGTCTATCTTGACATTTTCCTTCAAACATCTCACATTATCAGGAATGATTTAAGTTAATTATGTGTTCTTTTTAATCCGGCGTGACCTACTCTGCTCCAAAGTACTAGAAATTCGCTTCTAAACTGCTGCCAATTCACAAATATTGCTAACATTCTTGTTAACCATTCTGGCTAAGCTTAACCTTGTGATAGAAGATGGTTCAAGTCAATAATATTAGGTGGATTCGAACCTATCATAGGTTCGACTATTTCGCAGATTGTACCTTATTGACGCGATTAAATAAGGAACCGGAGTAAGATAAATAAAATTCTAAATAACGTCTCTAGGCTCGTTTTTTATTCTCATTTTTATATGCAATTGTCAGTAAAAAGCCATTCTATCTTTATACCGAAGAGTTTCATTGAAAAAATGAATATTACGTTGGTTGTCAGACAACACATTTACAAATATGCCACTGGCATATTTTTTGTGTTACTATAGCACTTCTTTTAATTTAGTTTTGATTGAAACCTGACTTAACCGTTTAAACCATTTAAACAAATGCTTTTTAAACAGCGGGACTGAACGGTGGCCAAGATTCTAGGGTTCACAATCTGTACCTCTGTTATCAGTGTAGCTCACACTGGTAACAGCGGTGGTGAGGTCTTAGACCGTTCGTATTTTACCCGAATTTTTATTAATGAACCACGATGACGAACCACGATGGTCTCTTTGGTGCGTGTCTATCTCATTATGTATTGCCTGCATTTGTCTATCCTTTCGGTTTCAGTGTGGGTATCTTCAAATCTATTTTACTAAATAAGTGCGTGTTACCATCCAGTATTGCATTTCCATTTACTATCAATTGGGATCATGGTCATGCGTTGAAACGTCTCGATCAGATTATTTTTGATTACACACTTCCATGTTCAAATTTTCCTTTTTTAATAGTTTTTGAACTTGCGAGCATCTCGGCGCTCAGCCGTAACTTATAAGTCAGCGTATTTTTACGTCTGTAAATTATAGTTTTACGATCGAAAATCATTTTTATGTTTTCGGTGGAATTTAATATCACGCCGGCAATGCTTCGCACATTCGCTATTTTATTGCCCTGTAATTTTATTGTTCTCTCAATTTTATTAACTATCGAATACCTACTTATATAGCGGTATCAATAAGTTTTTACTTCCACTGGCGCAATAATGAAGTTAAAACTCGTTTGAATAATAATGGAGTTTGAAATGGTATTAATCTCGTGATATGAACTAACAAAGAGAACATACAAATTTCCTTAAGAGCTTGTTGCCAGAATCACTGCTCGTATTCTTTTGAAAAAAATTCTCAAAGGAGTTTACAGTTTTAACAGCTAAGCGGTTAATTCATTCTTAATAGAGCACCTTTTTAGCTCTTTTAAGTATTTCCACAGTAAGCCCCGCGGCTTTCTTGTGTGTTTTCCTTTATTATCAAGTAGCGGGTAAGAAAGTCTGATAATGGGATTGAGAAATGCATTTTGAAGTTAAGCAATCGGCAAACTCACAATGTAGGTACGACGTAGGTACATTTATCATGTCAGTGTACATCCTTACATGATTATATTAATAGCATAAGCTCGCAATAACCTCTCGAGCGCTTTTAACCCTTTTTGTTGGTCAATAGCCTAATTAGTTTAGGATGCAGTCTGTGAAATAAGATCGTATTCGTTGTAAGTTAAAATTCACCAATCTGCTATTTATGTGAAACATCTCTTAGCTCGTCTTGATTCGTTAGAATGTGAATAAGTTTCGTGAACGTTTGTTAGCATTTTTAAAATCCAATACTGGAAGGGTCACTTTAACAGCTTAAGCACGATAAAAGAAATGTTAAAGGCTCGCACAATACCGACGTGAAGTGGAGGCACATTACGTTTCTGACGATCCTATTAACTTGTACCAGCGACCCAACTCTTTATAATACGTTTTAGAATTGCTTGTTGCCATTTTGCATTGCTTATTGAAAATTCGTAATTGCTCCCTTCTCCAAAAAAGTATCTAAAGCAAAAGTTAGTTGTCGGTACTTGGCCACACAAAAACATCATCAAAGCACCCGGAACCGATGTATGGGAAGGTGTATGGATGTGAAAGAGTGACAGGCTAGTGCAAAATGAAAGTCCGCAAGCTCTGTCTACCCCTCCGTGTTAATGTTATTTGTCTGAAAATTCATTTCGCTAGAACTTATGCTCTGCAATCCTGGATAGCACAACAGTGCTATTAATTGCTAATCTCGTGAACGCCTTTTTTTAGTAACGTTACTTTAATAGACTTGTGAGAAAAACATGTAAGACGTTCTCAATTCGTCTGTTATTAAAAAAAAACAATCATAAATTATATTACTAAGAGACATAAAAAAAGCCCTTTCGATCGAATTTCCAAACCTGTCTTGTAAATAAATTTAGAACATAAAAAACATGTATTCGCCAAAAGAACACAAAACCATAAAAACAAACAAATAAAAGTAATTTTGTAGCACCGCGTTGATTTTCAGACAAAAAATCCTAACCTATCAAAAGGCGAACGCTAGTCAGTTTTATTTAAATATAAATATGGTGTTAAATAAACTTGTATTATATATTAATATACATATAATTTTATTATATTTAATTAGATATAAACATATTTCAATACAAGTATATAAAATAATAAATATCCGATGTAATAAAATATTGTATCGGGATAGACGTATATCTGACTGGATAATCTAACCTAGATTCATATTACCACATGTTGAATATAATGTGGATATATCGATATTTGCGACTAATGATAAATTGGTGAATTCGTGTCCCTCTTCGTTTATACGGGACCGGAAGCGCAATAGGCTGTCATATTTGATTTGGCAGAGTTAAAATAACATGCAAAGTCAACACAACTAAATATAAAGAGTTATAAAAATGTAATAATAATAAAAGAACTTACGTCGCTCGACATAACGGCTCCAACATGTAGTTCCAGTCAGCTCAGCTCAGCTTAGAGACGTCGTTGTGTTATTATCAGCACAGAGGAGGTCCACACACTTTAACTACACACATAACTATCACATGTTTTTTTAGACAAACCTACACAGATTAACTGGAGAAGCTGACTTTTACTGCTTCACCGGATTGAGTGCCGGCGTCGCTTAGCCTGAACCTCTATTCGTAGTTACAAGACACATTCGTCCCCCTCGGTGAGAGGATAACCTTGACTTGGACGGTTACTATATTACACGTGAGCATTCCGATCGAGGGCGCCCAAGAGGGCCAAACCACAGCTCGGTCGGTTGCTTTTACGCGGATAAAGTTCTGTCGGACACACCTCTTCATTCTCATTATTGTTCGCACCGACAAAGATTACTCAAACTCAGAAGTCACTTGTATTATTTTTATACCCTACTTTGGGATATTATTAATTTTTCGAGGTTCGAATACCGTCTTTGCCACAGAATAAATAATAAAATATATAATTTATTAAACTAAGCATGATAAATAAAGCGTTAAATGTATGATTTGTCGTATTTAACATTGGCGTGCTTACGTTGGGATTCAATATAAAAACGGAAATTATTTTAGTTTGTTTTTGAATGTTACTAAACTCTTTGTTTTTGACTTTGGTTTGTTACGATTCATATTTTTTTTCAATTTCAATTTTTACTCTGTATTGAAATCGGTTGTCTAGTAACGGTCGCCAAGGATAATAAACATTCAATTAGGTGTGTCGGCACGATTTTTACACAAATATTTTGGAAAGATTTTCTTGGAGTTGTTTTGTTTGTGAATATTTTAATGAGGAATATCGGTTATGGAGGGAAAAAGGAAGTTGAGCCCCATAAGTTCAGGTCAGGGGAGTGATAGGGAGGCGGTAGGCTGCCAATGTGAATTAGGTCGTGAGAAATTATTGACTGCCCCCCCTTACATTGGCTCATGCACAGTCCAAGGAGATGACACAAAATCTAGATATTCAACAGCGCCGTGCAGACGTGACTTCGAACAATTCAAATGTCCCATCAGCCATACTATGGTGACATTCAAAGCGCCTATGCATCCTAAAGAAGTCTTCAACAAAGTATTCCCGACTAACACGTCTATAAAATTTGTGAAACGTAAATTAGCCAGGCTACTGTCAGTTTCAAACAATAATTTATTACTAACCATGAACAGGACCGTACTCAAAGAAACTAGCTTGCTGTCCGAGTTAAAAACTGACGCTCTCGGCAATTTAATACTGGACGTGTACACAAAGGATTCTGGAGACTTCGCTTTGTCCTCTATACCTAAAGAAAGCTATGTACATGAGCTTCTCCATTCGATCCTACCGAAGAAAAGAACTTTGCCCTTTATAGCAATAAAGTTTAGAGTACGCAATCAGACTAGTATCTTCACCCGATCGTATCATTCTATTATAAAAATCCATGAGATTAAGAAGAATTTAGCTGGCCTATTTCAAATGGACCCAGAGAATCTCGTGTTACTGCGCGGAGAGAATATTTTAAAAGACCGCATGGCACTTTTGGACCTTGATTATAACAAATACGGAATAGTCGAAGTTGAATTGCTGACAAAGGACAATAAAAAATTGAATTTGGATAAATTGTATAAGGAGATGCCTACTAGCGATGTTTTGGCCGTGACTGTACCATTTGGTGCCACAATAAAACAAATAAATGTCGAAATATTCTCAGAGCCTATAGAAAAGCCGTTTCTAGGCGGTTATAAAAATATTCAAACAGGTACCAAATAATTAATATTAACACACGTAGCCCAAATGAGTAGGCTAACTTCGACCTTAAATATTCGACCCTCCGTCTCTCGTTTCAACATAACTTTGTCAGATTCTTACGTACAACAAAATAAAGTCATAAACGTACTAAAACCTCAATCTATAATATATTGTATTGAGAACCTCATCCTTTTTTTGAAGTTGGTTAATAAATAATAATCACGTTTTAGGTGTTATATATCATCATGCTTATTCACAAACTCCTCAAAAGCCGGAGTCATTACCGCCTGAAAGTAAAAACTGCAGAGATACTCAAACGGCTGAAGAAATTGAAAAAAATCTGGTAAGCTCGACGACAATCGTCCGTTGCTTTGAAATAGAGGTCATACACGTCCTAATAAAACTGGCGTCCACAGTCAATCAATTGTAATCTCTCATTAGAAACATAATACGTTGATTCGACAATCAACTTTTTATTTATTAGTAATAGGCTACGACTTATGTTTCGTGAATTTACAAAGTGAATTTGTGACGAATTTGTTTTTCTATAATTTCAGGAAACCAATTACAGTCGAGCTACACAAATGGCTAACGAACAAGTTTATATTCCTAATGTGACTGATAGAATTGTAGTCCCAAAACCTTATGAAACTTACGAAGAAATGGTGATACGTCTGAACCACAACCACTACGCTTCCATCATACAACGTGCCTTCAGGCATCACCAGTTTAGACAAAAAGTTTACAAATGGATACTAGAGTGCAAGTGTGTGTCATTGAATTTAGAATTATTCTAGAAACATACAATACAAATACTTATTACGTAAGATGTTAGTCTATGTTGGTGCATTTACAGCGCCATCGTATATGAGTCAATTTTGTATTGTTTTTTATTTGTAAAGGCTTTGTTTATTAGGTCCTACATTTTGATGGCATAGGACCTTGGGTTCCAAAGATAAGGAAGAATGCTTGTTGATTGTGACAATTAAATTCTGGGTAAGTATGTCACATTCTTGGGTAAGCACAATTGTAGAGAACACAGACGACATAACTTGAACTACGATATTTCGGTAATAAAAGTGCGCGTCGGCATGTAGTGGCGTTTAATATTTATTTGATCAACTTATCGACTTCCAAGTTTGTTTTAGTTCTTGCTGGCAAATATAAGCACATATTTTTTATTAACTATACTCTTTAAAAAAGCATGCTACTGATGGTCGCGAGGTCGAATCCCAGTCGACATGTACCAATAAATTTCTATTTTTCGGTTTTTCAGTACACAGAATCTAAACCAAAAACAAGTTAAAGTAAATTATAAAACTGAATAATTAATGGCATGTATTTTTTCAGGGAAAGAATAAGGCGAATGATGGAGGAGGATAAACTAGAACGTGAAGCTATGGAGAAACGTCTGCGAAAAGACCTCATCACCAAGACATTCCCTAGGACGCGCGAGGATTTCGACCAGCTCTACGCTATGGTGACTGATTTTAAAATCGTTATTAATCACAAATTTTGTGATAAACTATTTTTACTACTATTTTATACAAGGTTTATATAAAAAAAAACTCCACCCAAATAAGATACGAGATCGATGACAACAATAGTGGAATGGTCAGACTCAGCGCCGACGTACTTTGTTTTGAGTAGTAATACTAACTCCAAACAACTATTTAAGTGGGTTGTCTTAATCCTGGCACTTCAATTACACTGGATTGAGTTCATTAAAATATAGATAATACGATATCAGTATTAGAGTACTATGAGGTTTTCTCGTAATATTTTCAATTAAAGAACGTATAATAAAATGTATGAAGATTTACATTGTTTTTTTCTGTAGGTCGACCGATGGAAACATGCAGAAATTGCTAGAATTTCAAAACTACATGCAAAAGGTCCCAAGATTGCAGAATTTACCTTGCTTCTTGATAAGGAAGTAGAGCTTCTTCGATGCATTGAATCATACAGGATAAAAGTGAGGGAAGACAGTCGGAAAACGAAAGAGAAACAGTTCTTGGACGAAATATCGAAGCCTGTTGCTTGGTTCGGGAGAGATGGCAAGCTTATTACAATGGAAACAATAGAAATACAAAAAGCAAGAAATCTGAGAGAACTCTACAATTCTTTTTTACGTGAAGACATGGAGGTTAACGAAAGAATCGAGCTACTTGTTAATATGAAAGTTGCACTTCAAGAGTTTTCTCATGACTTGGTTGATGAGATAATAGCTCTATTAGACAGAGAATGCGACCTTCTGATTAGAAGATATAACGATCATCAGCTAGAATTTCTGAGGCGTAGGATTGCGGCAAGTGTATTGCAATTAATAAAATCATCAGAGTTAAATTCCGGTGTTACGAGAAGTAAGGATATACGAGACTACCAAAAATGGAGAAGGGAAAACTCTACTTCTGTGAAATGTGCCATCTGGTGAAACTGCACACGGAGTTCCCATTAAATGCGAAAATGAGTGGATTCCTAGTATGTATGTCCTGCTCTTGGAAGGTAGTCACCGAGCGGTGTTGGGTAGATATGACTCCGTACAGATTTATTCTAAGATCAGTCCAACGTGAGGAGAGACGTCGAAAATGCTGGGGATCGTTGGCGTTCGTTCTACAGGAGAAGGATGTATTCTTCATCGTCGACAAACTATGGCACGCACACTCTGCCATCAGCGAATGTGCTGATATGTCGGAGCTGAGACTATGCCGTTGGGATGTCAATGAAGATTGGTCTCCGTGGAACTGTTTCTTAGTCACGGTACAGGAAATGAAAGTTCATTTAAAGCTCCAAAACCCAGAAGCTGTTTACGACGAAGAGCTTGTTCAGAAGGTACGAAATAAACATAAGCTTGCGCGTGCTAACTTCGAACAATTGATATCTATTAACAAACGCTTCACGGAGAGCGGAGACTGGCAAGGTATTCGCGCGCCAGCACTCGCACACATGAACGCCGTAGACCGTATCACTTTCTAATATTGTTTAATGCCTAATTATTTATTAGAATCATGTAGCTTATATTTATTAAATCAGTATTGTTATTACAAAAAATACACTGAATCAATTATTCGGAGATTCGAGTCTCAAAAATTACCCTATTAATAAGATATATTTTGTTATATATCAAAAATTCATCTGTATTGTCATCGTAAATCACATTTTGTTTTAGATGTTGTATTAGCGAGATTATTTGTTTACTATTATAATATTTAATTAGCATTTGAAAGGAATCATTAAATATGTTGTAGAAGTTCAAGTATTTTCATTAAAGTTTGATTTTTTATTGTAAAAAAAGCAAACGAACATATGCGGCTCACCTGAAATAAAACGACCAATGAAATTTAATTATAATAAGTCACATAATTATAATTCATACATTTGTAATTATTCATTCATTAAATTAGTAGTAGCTCAGTGTCCGAGCGGTCGCCCCAAGTTTCATAGTGCGCTAGCAACCCAAATTCGACCCCCGGTGCCAGCACCTCGGCGGTGAAGGAAAACATAGAAAACTTAGAAAAAAATTCTAACATAAGTGAAGTCTGCCAATCTGTACTAGGGACGAGTGGCGGCTTATGCCCTTATACTCTCTTAATAGAGAAGACCTGTGACCAGGAATGGGACATATATAAAGGCTGTAACTTTGCTCTTTGAAGTAAACAATATTAGCTAGCTCAAAATTGTAGAAAAAAATTGACCATCAATAATTATCAAGATTCAGCATTGAATAGTTTATAAATAAATTACATAATAAATAACAGCAGGACAAACATAAAATGAAGTAATTATATATAGTACAAAACAACGTGGGGCAGCCTGTTGGTCGCAGACTTTTAAGAAAGGAATATACAACATTTATAGTTCGGTAAAACCTATAAAATAGAACTTCAAAACAACATTTTCTTATTAATAGTTTTCGATTTAGGCTTTGTAAAAAGTTATTCGATTTGGAGGGATTAATATTGTTGGTTGGTAGCTTTGGTAAGTTTTTGTAGCTCAAGGAACGGAACGAAAGTTTGGTGTTGAAGAAAAAATATCAAGCAACTGTAATTAAATCTTTCTTTTAATAATTATATGTAATACTTTATAACATAATTACACGATACATTTACAATAATAATTCTCAAGATATCAAACTCTCGCGATAGTCTAAAAACAACGTAATAGTTAAATTCAAACACAGGCGTGATAAAAAGTGTAGTTTTTTATAACGAAATGCGTTTAAGATCTAAGCTTACTCGACATTAAGGGACAATAAATTACGTAAATATAATTTAGGTAATTAGAATCATTACAAATATACAACAAACAGGACAAGTATCATCTACCTAAGGAATAAACCACCCAGAAAAAAAAGTATATACTATAATTATATAGTCGTTGAGTTCCTAAAAATTAAGTAAAGCTGTCTAAAAATTATTTTGAGGACGCAGTCGCAGTGCGATGTCCAGTTCATAAGTATTGTATCAAATTAAATAATACCAACACTAAACGTACACTATATACCGTCTGCCCCCATTAACCACGCTATATTTAAAATATAACTCAGAAACAACTATAATATAAACACGAGCAAGTAACACTTCCAAATGGATCTGTAATTACTATTTTTTACGTTAATTTAATGCGACCACTAGAAGTGTCGTACTTATTTTTCTGTCGAGAGCCCGGCTTGATAAAATCGCATTCGATTTTGGCCTGCACTTTTTTCTTCTAGACGGAATGAGTTTATATGTTAATCGGAGAGCGATTGACAAGTCTAACTTAAAATACAACAACACAGAAAGTTATGAGCCATTTTAGCAAAACACCCAAGGCGGTATGCAAACATGCACAGTAAACTCTATATAACGAACTTCTATAAGACGAACAACACCATTATTAAAGTTTGTTTTGTTTAAACTGTTGCCCCCACAGCCATTTACCATACCAAAAAATACATCATTATTTTAGACCCACAAAAATATTGATTTCACTAATCTATAAACATTTATAGATAGTTGGTAAAATTTTGTACGCCCAAAGCCGTTTACAAATGTGTTAATGTTCTCCAGATCCTTTGCTTTGTTTTTGTTTGTTGTTCTTTTCTTTGCCTTTCCCATTTTTCCCGATTGAAACAGATTTTTTTCCTCATATATATGCAATTAGTATTCATAATGAATCAATTCCTGTCATCAGAGACTTTAAATTATGAGCTAAAGAAACCATACTTATGTATTTTATGAAGAGACTTTGTTTCCAAGCCCTGCCTAAGCTAACGTAACGACTTGAGAATCTACCACTGAATTGAATATAAAAATGCAGACTAGTCTATGGAAAGTATTACGTCAACTCGTATAATATATGCTAAAATCTCATTAAACCCACAAATAGAATCACGCCGTCCCCTGGAGGGGTAGGAAAAGATCAAGGAGTATGGTCCTGGCACAACTTTTCATCATTCACGTCCATACATCTACGCATAATCATCGATTAAGTGTACTCCTTATCTGTCCCTTTGCTAATATGTGGCCTATCTGGTCGATACCTAGGGCACCCTCACTAAACACTTCCAAGGTATACATTTTCTGTGACTATATTTCTTTATTCATATCTTACATATATCCGAACAACCTAAGCATATACCTTCCTCGATTCTAGTCGCAATACTTTCAAGATACACTTTTCCCTTACCATTATTTTCTTTAACGGGCCATTCAGTCATTCCTTGTATACTCTGTAATGACTTCATCTCAACATAATTGTTCTTCATTTCTGCAATACCTATGGCACCTACCTACTCATTTTTATGCAAAATCTAATCAAACAGGCAGACGGTCGATAATGTATCTTAGGTGACATTGATATTTAAAATCCTTTAATCATTAACATCTTGTTAAAGACAGATCTATCACTAAACATGATACTCCGATAAAGTATATGTGACAAATAAGTGATTAAAGGACTTTCAATATATCCCAAACGATAATCTAAAATCAATTTTGATCATTTCAATAGCATAATCGATAGACGGAATCATCATCAATCAAGTCACATCACGGTCATTTATAAAAATATTATTTATTCTAAAACAGTACATAAAGCAAAAATGCATTTTATATATTTCTGTACAACAAAAGATGTAGAACAGAGTCTATAGAAACATGACAAAATTATACGTGTACATATTATATATTACCTATGCATTCGCTGTTTTAGTTCTATCAACTAGTGATTAAAGTCCAACATCATAGATTGTCCTATTTATTTATTTTTATCTAAGCAACACTCCCTAATCCACAAACAACTATAGTTCTCAAGTGCTGGTCATTGCCTCGGCTATGGTATAGTAGCTATACAAATCCACTGACTTAATTATTACGTATTATTATTAGCTCATAACGGTTCGTAACGCACAAGATTCGCCAATCACGCGACCGTTGACTAACATAGATTTCTTATCACGCCTCCTTTGACTAATCGAGTTATATTTTTTAAAAAAAAAGTAATTCTTTAATAATTCATAACATTTTCATTTAACCCCAATTACAGTATTTATTAAAAGCTACTTGTATGGATTTTTTGGTTCAATTATATTTTGATGTACTGAGAGCTGTATATCAGATACTATCATGTAAGACTAACCACAGACAAGATCGAACCCATCATAGTCAAGCACTTACTTAGAAAGTAAAAAAAAAATGTCAAGCGTATATCGATTTTCCTCTGTGTGTATAGATGCAGTTGTATACTTCTCAGTAAGTGTAGATTGTACTACAAAGGGGAAATTAAAGAGCCTTTAAAAAGCAAATCAGATACAACATAAGACTTTTTATTTAGAATTGTCTACAACATAGAAGACTTGCACACTTGCAAGTCTGCTATGTTGTAGACCAGTGTTTCTCAACCTTTTTTTTTTGCGGCACATATTTAACGATTTCAAAATTTGGCGGCACACAAAGAAAAAGATAAATATTATTTACTTACAACACACTGCATAGATAGTTTATGACAAAAATTTTAAATAAACGAAATAATAATATATATTCATGTTAAAAATATTTTTCTTTTAAATGATATAATTTAATAATATTAAGATTATTATATATTTGCAAAATTTGGCGGCACACAAAAGTGTCGCGTCACAGTGGTTGAGAATCACTTTTATAAACAATCCTCACTAAACAACACTTTAATTCTGTCAACCTTCATTCGAGAGACTATTGAGGTTTAGTATTTTTTTTAATTAAAAAAATCCCCATTTATTTTAAGGCATCCTGTTACTAAATAAAACCATTAAAATCCGATGGCAAACCACACGTAACATTAGAACCTCAAACACTTCAGTGGCTCCAAGAGAGCACGGTAAAGTAACCGAAACTTCCGGGTGTCAGAAGATATAATTAATCCGTAAAAGTAGTATTTTTGAAAATAATTTTCTTTAGCCGCTTTATGATAAAATGACGACGTAACAGTTTGAAAGTGCAGCAAAAAATAGGCACTAAAATAAGCACTTGAAAACGTATTACATATTACTAAAATATAATTGAGGTGAACTATCCGTAGGTATTCTTTTGATATAGGTTAAAATATTATTAATTAATATAATATTTATATATTTCAACTGAACTTTATTGACTGTATCCTATTCCAGTCATTTTATTATTCCATTGTAATTATTTGCATGCAATTAAAATCTATATTTAACGCTAATTATGCCAAGTAGTATAACTTGTCACGCGCGTACATAAATACACGCACCCATTTCTTATTTAATATTTATGTGTTTAATTGCTAACGTTGTACTGTATCTACCTCGACATTCCAGTCTGTCTTTACATGTATAGTATCTTAAATTCACATTATTATTTTTTTTATGAATGAACTACACAGTTGGCCAGAGAGGCTGGCCTTTACTGCTTGTGACATAGCTCTTAGGTCGCTTAGCCTGAACCTCTATTAGCTAGTAACTCGAGAGAAGGTTCCCTACTAGGCTAGGACGGGTGCGCATTAGTCTCGATGCTACTACGCCTCAGGCGTTGACCAGCACTTATCCGTTCAACTACTTGTTTGAACATATACGAAACATTTTGTTCATTTCCCACAGCTGTAAGGCATATCCGATGCAACTCACATCTGAATCTAAAATCGGTACATAAGTAACCTTAGCTAACCTAATACATCCAACGGAAACCAACCTATCAACACTAATTTATTTACAATAGAATTGTGCCTCGTCAGAACAATAGTGAACCCACTGGAGCGCTATAATACAAAGTGCACACAATATCCAACGTAAAAGAATATTCATTTATACACTTACAACTACTTTTGCACTTTCAAATCGCCACTTTATTGGCTTAAACTCGGAATATCTCAATTTAATCAAGATCATAAACCAACATACACGATCAACGCTTCTATCTTTATCTTAATTTAATGAAAACTATATTTACAACGTTCAAGAGGAAGATATATCGTTACAAAATGATCTCACACTTACAAAATGGCATCAGACTATTACTAAAACTGTTATAATGTACACAAAATGTATCCGGTTAATATTTACAAAGGCCAGTATAACATCTATTAATGCATCATCAAATCAAGAAAGTATTTTTGTGTGCTCGCTAAACTATGTGATCTACAAGAATTTACGTTGTTCATACACTACACAATATCAAATGCAATTTAGTTAAATATTGAAACATAAATGAACAAAAAACTATTCAATTAATTCTAGCAATGGAACATTATTATAGAGTACAGTCAACTTCAGATGTCGGCGTTCAATTTAGTGGAAATCAGCTTAATATGCACGCAGACTTAACTTGCAAATTAAAGGTAGAAATTTCGAAGCGTCAATGGTTTAGGGTACGATCCGCGAATCGTAAGGTCGTGGGTTCGAATCCACCATTTGACTATTGACGTGAAGTGAGATGGTAACCTAGCACAAGCTTAAGCTTAGTTGTAATGGTTAACAAGAATGTTAGTAATATTTCTGAAAAAAAAAAACAACTGACGCTGACTGTACACAAATTCCTCTTTTTAATTAGGTTCATATCGTTAAATTAATTTTAAGTGCTCAATAACACCACTATCCTACTTGGTGAATCATGTTCATTGAAAGCAAAATAAAATGCCCTTTATTAAAAACGTGTAAAGTGTACATTGCAAAACAAATCTAAAATTGTGTCCCTTTGTATTTGTGAACTTCAGTGATATCCATCAACTTCCATTGACGTAGACATTCTATCAGAACTTGAAGAAGTGCAATTCATGCTGTAGTTCAGATTGCTAAGCGACATGTCCTGAGGCACATCGGAAGGCGAGGTCTGGTAGTAATTACTGGAGTATGTCTTCGCTGTATATGCAGTCGAGGGCTGGGCTGTTTCCACTTGCATGTTTTCTTTATCGCTGGTTTCCATGAACTCTATTATCCTCTGTGTAGCCTTAACATGCGCGACAATTGCTGCTTCGGCCTGAAATTGCAGACGAGAAAAAATTGAGATGGAGAAATTTGAGAGATGTATAATATAAGACAGGTTATAGTGACTATTTTGCAAATTTATATTTCCTCTCAATTAGATTCCTAAGTAATTAAAACAAAAAAACTAGCGTACCCAGCCCGCTTCGCCGGGCTAGATGTTGCTTTATTTTATTTAAACAATAAACTTACATCATTAAATATTTAATTTAACTCTCACAATAATTAAATTATTAATTTCTTTCCGTATTCATTCTCTTCTCGAGCAGGTGAAGATCATTATGTACATAAATGTACATATCAATAAATACAATTCATTCTTATCATTTTTACAAAAACATATTGGGCACAAGTTAATGTCAGAAATAAAAGTACGACGTATGGCTTGTTTGTCAATTCAAAAAGAGGAGTGCTCCGATCGTCACCAAACTTTACAGGACTACTCGGCAAGTCAATGTGAAAATTCCCTGAAATTTGAATTTTGAAATCGGTTCAGCCGTATATTATATATACAGATTATAAAGAAAATGGTTTTTCATCTGCAAGCGAGCATACCTTATTGATTCTAGTCATATTCTTTGCCTAATCGCTATAGCTTCGTTACAAAAAATTACAAAAACTTGACTGCTGTGGTCAATGCTATCTTAATCCAGTATGCCATGGTCCACTACAAGACTTAAATTGCTGACCGGCAGGAATCGGAGAAAAGAAAAATTAATATAAGTAGCCCGGCATATTAAGCAGGAATACAATACGAAAATACTTACACTGGCAGTGAGCGACAGGAAGGTGTAGTACTTCCGCAGAGTGGGCAGCAGTGGTGCGTAGCTGGGCACTCGGGCGCGTACTGTTAACGCGTGGGTGGGCGAAGCGCAGGCCGCATGCCCCAGTAGAAGCGCGATGTACGCGCACACCATCGTGTGCTCCATGTGCGCACCAGCGCGTGCTAGCACTGGAATATTTATAATTAATATTATTTCAATAACTAACACGTAATGTTACCAACTACTAAGTACGAATATCGTGTTTTTATTCGACCCGTAACTTAAACCAATTCAATGTGGTGATGATGATGATGGTAAATGCAATCACAACTGCAACAACATATAATTAGTGCATATCATCCAATTGATGATCACCAGCAATAAAGACTTCCAAATAATCCTATTATTGTTTGCAGCCGAGGTTATTTACTATAAGAAGAAAGAACTGTAATTACTATTTTATAACACATAGATTTTACTCTAGTTTATCTTATGTTGTGCGATCTCTTTTGCGAAGTTTTATAGCGTTTTTTTTGTTTTTTTTTTTAAGGAAAAATGGCAAACAAGCTTATTGGTCACCCGATCTTAAGTGATCACCGTCGCCCATGAACATCCACAGCACCAGAGGAGCAACAGGTGCGTTGCCGACCTTCGAGATAGCAGTAGGCTCGTTTCTTGAAGGTCCCCAAATCGTAAAAGTTCGAAAACGCAGCTAGTGACAGTTGATTCTACAGGTTGACAGTGCGTAGAAGAACGTTACGCGAGAAACGTACAGTCGTGGAACGCCAACCATCAAGATGGTGGTGGAATTTGGAATTCTGCCGATATGTGGTGCGGTAATGGAAATCGGTAGCTTGGATGATTCCGAACAATTCCTCAGAACACTCCCCATGGTAAATGCGATACAGGATGCAAAGAGAACCGACATCTCTTCGCAGACTCAGAGGGTCGAGTCGATCGGAAAGACCCTGATCGTTGACTATTCGAGCAGCTCTACGTTGTACACGGTCAAACGGAATAAGTTGGTATTGGGGAGCCCCGGCCCAGAGATGCGAACGGTATTCCATATGAGGCCGTACTAGCGCCTTGTAAAGTTGCAGACGGTGGGCAGGCGTGAAATACTGTCTTGCTCTACTGAGTATGCCAAGTTTTTGGAGGACAATTTGGCATTGCCTTCAAGTGACCACGAAACTGAACGACACTCGATATATCGACGCCAAGGATTCCAATGCTGGAGGATGCGACCAAGGGAGTGCCCTCGAACTGAGGGGAGACGATAAAGGGAGTTTTTTTAGCGGTAAACACGCATACTTGTGTCTTTGTGGGGTTAAATTGGACTAGATTTAGTCGTCCCCAATCTGAGACCCTGTCGAGAAGAGTTTCGACTTCGGAAACAAGTTTGTTCCGGCATTCTTCGATGCTTTCCCGAGAAGTATTGGCACGGCCTGTGTACATTGCATCACCTGTGCTATCGTTTTCATCTGCAAGCGAGCATACCTTATTGATTCTAGTCATATCCTTTGCCTAATCGCTGTAGCTTCGTGACAAAAATTACAAATACTTGACTGCTGTGGTCAATGCTATCTTAATCCAGTATGCCATGGTCCACTACAAGACTTAAATTGCTGACCGGCTGGAATCGGAGAAAAGAAAGAAATATTAAAAAGGAATACAATTAGAAAATACTTACACTGGCAGTGAGCGACAGGAAGGTGTAGTACTTCCGCAGAGTGGGCAGCAGTGGTGCGTAGCTGGGCACTCGGGCGCGTACTGTTAACGCGTGGGTGGGCGAAGCGCAGGCCGCATGCCCCAGTAGAAGCGCGATGTACGCGCACACCATCGTGTGCTCCATGTGCGCACCAGCGCGTGCTAGCACTGGAATATTTATAATTAATATTATTTCAATAACTAACACGTAATGTTACCAACTACTAAGTACGAATATCGTGTTTTATTCGACCAATAACTTAAACCAATTCAATGTGGTGATGATGGTAAATGCAATCACAACTGCAACAACATATAATTAGTGCATATCATCCAATTGATGATCACCAGCAATAAAGACTTCCAAATAATCCTATTATCGTTTGCAGCCGAGGTTATTTACTATAAGAAGAAAGAACTGTAATTACTATTTTATAACACATAGATTTTACTCTAGTTTATCTTATGTTGTGCGATCTCTTTTGCGAAGTTTTATAGCGTTTTTTTTGTTTTTTTTTTTAAGGAAAAATGGCAAACAAGCTTATTGGTCACCCGATCTTAAGTGATCACCGTCGCCCATGAACATCCACAGCACCAGAGGAGCAACAGGTGCGTTGCCGACCTTCGAGATAGCAGTAGGCTCGTTTCTTGAAGGTCCCCAAATCGTAAAAGTTCGAAAACGCAGCTAGTGACAGTTGATTCTACAGGTTGACAGTGCGTAGAAGAACGTTACGCGAGAAACGTACAGTCGTGGAACGCCAACCATCAAGATGGTGGTGGAATTTGGAATTCTGCCGATATGTGCGGTAATGGAAATCGGTAGCTTGGATGATTCCGAACAATTCCTCAGACAGAACAATTTATAAGAGCACACTTCCTTCAGGGCCTCTATTATCATGTGATGGATTCAGGTGTGGCCGTGATGACCATGAACAGGTGCAGCTCCCAGCGACAGATCTGGTTGTCTAAAATACAGCTGTTAAAATACAGCCTACAGAAATACACCCCCTGTTGGTTAATGCAGAGAAAAAAATATTAAAAAATGTATATATTTTGAGATTTGGATGCAAACAAGAGAGAGGGGCTCAATAAGGTAGAGCAACAATCTAACAAGTGGTTGGTCAGACCTGACTGAAAATAGCCAAGGATTATCTACGGTAGAGTATACTTGAAATGGCTTATATCCAGCAATGGAGAATAATGAGCTAATACAGGCCGATATTGATTAATACTATATGTGATAAAATTGCTAGGCATGAATACTACTTACATTTAGCCACTGTCTCATCAATGTCATCTTGTGACTGTTTTTTCTTATCTTTCTCATCGTCTGTCTCCTTCTCGCCGTCTAAAAGCGCATCAGTGTTCTCTTCAGCTCGCCTACGAAAACAAAATAACATCATAAAACGGCAAAACAGACATGGTGTTATTAGAAATTACCGATAAGTCTCTTCTCATATAATTAGAAAATTAAAAATATTTTTGTATCCGAATGTAAATTGTTACGACTTCTCTACTCACTGAAAAACGGAGGCTGTAGATTCTTGAATTAATTAAATTTCGAAATCATGCTAGTGTGTAAAGTGGCGGTGTGAAAGGCAGAAGTAGTCTTAAACCGGGCGGCCTACGTTATGGGTCGCCTATATCACCTCACTAATAAGAAATGTAAAATGTCCCTTCGTAATAAGGTGACACTTTACAAAGCAGTTATACGTCCCGTTATGACGTACGCGAGCCCGGTCTTCGCGCATGCCGCCCATAAACATATCCATAGGTTACAAGTAATTCAGAATCGTTTTTTCCGCGACGAACCACGGGTGCGCCGTGGTTCGTACGTAATCGTGAGCTCCACGTTGACACAGGGTTACCGACAATAGCCCAATTTTTTAAGCAGGCATCTCGACGGTTTTCGAGACTGCCACCAAACATTCTAACAAACTTCTTGTAAGTGTCGCCACTTATAAGCCTTCTTATACTAAATTCCGTCGCGTCGCCCGGAGGCCGAGACACGTTCTTGACGATCCGGACGACGCGATTACCATTGCACAGGCTAGATCTTTACAAATCTTCAAAGCGTCCCTTCGCGACCGTCGGAGGTTGCGAATAATCCTTACGCGTGACCGCTATTTTATGGGCAGGCCTCACCCTTAGATGCTAGGAGCGTTGCTGGAGTTTCTTCGGCCACTTCTTCTCCCAGCACCAACGCTACCCGAAGTGGCACTCGAAGCTAATTTAGCTTTTGAACGTCCCTTACATTATCCGTGAAATAGCAAACGACCGAGTCGTGGTTCGGCCCTCTCGGGCGCCCTCGGATCGGAGTGCTTACGCGTAACATAGTAACCGTCCAAGCTGTGGTTACCCCCCACCGGGGGGACCCTTGTGTCGAGTTACTAGCGATAGAGGTTCAGGCTAAGCGACCTAAGAGATATGCCACCTCTCAATCCGGTGAAGCAGTCAAGGCCAGCTTCTCTGGCCAATCTGTGTAGTTCGTCAAAAAAAAAAGTCTTAAATTAAACTACGAACATGTGAGCTTAATTTGAACACTTTCACTACTTACTAGTCCACTGCTTATATTTATTATATCATTACCTTGCAAGCTCTTCCCGCTTATAGAACAAGTCTACTATGAGGTCCAAAGCAGATATACTTCTGGAAATATCTTGATCATTGTCCACAGGTATGTGCACGCTCAGTAGTCTTTGTGTGTTGCCTTCATTGTTTTGAACAAGATTTATCAACAGTAATAACACCTGCAAAGTGTAAAATAACAAATATATATAATGATTCACACAAGACTCAATACCAGTGTACTTTTTATTATTTTTTGGTTGAACCTACAGATTACAGCATGTGTTCTTCTTGGTTATCATATCAATCATTTAACATCATCTACATGCTAACAAGGAATAAAATTAGTGTAGAAACAAAATTATTAGAGCATTCTTACGTCTCGAAATTGTGTCACAAAATGAGAAGAAAGAAGAAGAAAGCCTTCTAGAAAGTTAGAGTAATTGATAATTAAAATAAATCATATTAAATCACACAGAGATAAAGAGTATTTAAATGTATTTCAAAAAGGTCTTTTGTTTGATGATTACTCCTGAAAATGAGTTTTTTCTCTCTCACCGAAAGTTGAATGGTAGAGAATGTTACTAAAGCATTTGCGCCTTTGTGAACCTTACTTTAGGGAGTTACAATAAACATTAATAAAAAATTGGTGATAAGGACACAAATACACCATTCATGAAGAGGAATAATAAGTTATTAATGAGAGAGAACAGTAGGAGAAAAAAATGTTAATGATAGGGCAAACAGTTTATATAGTATGAAACCAGTGGTTTGAGCATGTACAGCAGTTGATAAAGGCAAACAAAATTATGGTGAAAAAGTGATGCAGCAGCAACATTAATAATACAAAAATAACTTACACAGACACCAAATTCAAAGTTCTTACAGTCAGGTATGAAATAGCCTTGATTATTTAACATCACTAAGCAAATCTCCATGATCGACGGCTGGTCGTTGACTATTCGAGCAGCTCTACGTTGTACACGGTCAAACGGAATAAGTTGGTATTGGGGAGCCCCGGCCCAGAGATGCGAACGGTATTCCATATGAGGCCGTACTAGCGCCTTGTAAAGTTGCAGACGGTGGGCAGGCGTGAAATACTGTCTTGCTCTACTGAGTATGCCAAGTTTTTGGAGGACAATTTGGCATTGCCTTCCAAGTGACCACGAAACTGAACGACACTCGATATATCGACGCCAAGGATTCCAATGCTGGAGGATGCGACCAAGGGAGTGCCCTCGAACTGAGGGGAGACGATAAAGGGAGTTTTTAGCGGTAAACACGCATACTTGTGTCTTTGTGGGGTTAAATTGGACTAGATTTAGTCGTCCCAATCTGAGACCCTGTCGAGAAGAGTTTCGACTTCGGAAACAAGTTTGTTCCGGCATTCTTCGATGCTTTCCCGAAGTATTGGCACGGCCTGTGTACATTGCATCACCTGTGCTATCGTTTTCATCTGCAAGCGAGCATACCTTATTGATTCTAGTCATATCCTTTGCCTAATCGCTGTAGCTTCGTGACAAAAATTACAAATACTTGACTGCTGTGGTCAATGCTATCTTAATCAGCCATGGTCCACTACAAGACTTAAATTGCTCACCGGCAGGAATCGGAGAAAAGAAAAAATTAATATAAGTAGCCCGGCATATTAAGCAGGAATACAATACGAAAATACTTACACTGGCGGTGAGCGACAGGAAGGTGTAGTACTTCCGCAGAGTGGGCAGCAGTGGTGCGTAGCTGGGCACTCGGGCGCGTACTGTTAACGCGTGGGTGGGCGAAGCGCAGGCCGCATGCCCCAGTAGAAGCGCGATGTACGCGCACACCATCGTGTGCTCCATGTGCGCACCAGCGCGTGCTAGCACTGGAATATTTATAATTAATATTACTTCAATAACTAATACAATGTTACCAACTACTAAGTACGAATATCGTGTATTTATTCGACCAATAACATAAACCAATTCAATTTGGTGGTGATGGTAAATGCAATCACAACTGCAACAACATATAATTAATGCTGGTGATCATCCAATTGATGAGCACCAGCCATAAACTTCAAATAATCCGATTATCGTTTGCAGCCGAGGTTATTTACTATAAGAAGAAAGAACTTTAAAGTTCTTTCTTAGTAATTACTTACTATTTTATAACACAGATTTTACTCTAGTTTATCTTATGTTGTGCGATCTCTTTTGCGAAGTTTTATAGCGTTTTTCTTTTTTAGGAACAGTGGCAAACAAGCTTATTGGTCACCTGATCTTAAGTGATCACCGTCGCCCATGAACATCTACAGCACCAGAGGAGCTACAGGTGCGTTGCCGACCTTTGAGATAGCAGTAGGCTCGTTTCTTGAAGGTCCCCAAATCGTAAAGGTTCGAAAACACAGCTGGTGACAGTTGATTCCACAGGTTGATAGTGCGTAGAAGAACGTTACGCGAGAAACGTACAGTCGTGGAACGCCAACCATCAAGATGGTGGTGGAGTTTGGAATTCTGCTGATATGTGCGGTAATGGAAATCGGTAGCGGGGATGATTCCGAACAATTCCTCAGACAGAACAATTTATCAGAGCACACTACCTTCAGGGCCTCTATTATCATGTGATGGATTAGGGGGTGGCCGTGATGACCATGAACAGGTGCTGCTCCCAGCGACAGATCTGGTTGTCTAAAATACAGCTGTTAAAATACAGCCTACAGAAATACACCCCTGTTGGTTAATGCAGAGAAAAATTTTTAAAAAATGTATATATTTTGAGATTTGGATGCAAACAAGAGAGAGGGGCTCAATAAGGTAGAGCAACAATCTAACAAGTGGTTGGTCAGACCTGACTGAAAATAGCCAAGGGTTATCTACGGTAGAGTATACTTGAAATGGCTTATATCCAGCAATGGAGAATAATGAGCTAATACAGGCCGATATTGATTAATACTATATGTGATAAAATTGCTAGGCATGAATACTACTTACATTTAGCCACTGTCTCATCAATGTCATCTTGTGACTGTTTTTCTTATCTTTCTCATCGTCTGTCTCCTTCTCGCCGTCTAAAAGCGCATCAGTGTTCTCTTCAGCTCGCCTATGAAAACAGAATAACATCATAAAACGGCAAAACAGACATGGTGTTATTAGAAATGACCGATAAGTCTCTTCTCATATAATTAGAAAATTACAAATATTTTTGTATCCGAATGTAAATTGTTACGACTTCTCTACTCACTGAAAAACGGAGGCTGTAGATTCTTGAATTAATTAAATTTCGAAATCATGCTAGTGTGTAAAGTGGCGGTGTGAAAGGCAGAAGTAGTCTTAAACCGGGCGGCCTACGTTATGGGTCGCCTATATCACCTCATTAATAAGAAAAGTAAAATGTCCCTTAGTAATAAGGTGACACTTTACAAAGCAGTTTTACGTCCCGTTATGACGTACGCGAGCCCGGTCTTCGCGCATGCCGCCCGTAAACATATCCATAGGTTACAAGTAATTCAAAATCGTTTTGCGACGAGCCACGGGTGCCCCTACTGGGGACCCTTGTGTCGAGTTACTAGCGATAGAGGTTCAGGCTAAGCGACCTAAGGCTATGCCACCTCTCAATCCGGTGAAGCAGTTAAGGCCAGCTTCTCTGGCCAATCTGTGTAGTTCGTCAAAAAAATATAGTCTTAAATTAAACTCCGAACATGTGAGCTTAATTTGAACACTTTCACTACTTACTAGTCCACTGCTTATATTTATTATATCATTACCTTGCAAGCTCTTCCCGCTTATAGAACAAGTCTACTATGAGGTCCAAAGCAGATATACTTCTGGAAATATCTTGATCATTGTCCACAGGTATGTGCACGCTCAGTAGTCTTTGTGTGTTGCCTTCATTGTTTTGAACAAGATTTATCAACAGTAATAACACCTGCAAAGTGTAAAATAACAAATATATATAATGATTCACACAGGACTCAATGCCAGTGTACTTTTTTATTATTTTTTTGCTTGAACCAACAGATTACAGCATGTGTTCTTCTTGGTTATCATATCAATCATTTAACATCATCTACATGCTAACAAGGAATAAAATTAGCGTAAAAACAAGAATTATTAGAGCATTCTTTCGTCTCGAAATTGTGTCACAAATGAGAAGAAAGAAGAAAGCTTTCTAGAAAGTTAGAGTAATTGATAATTAAAATAAATCACATTAAATCACACAGAGATAAAAGGAGTATTTAAATGTATTTCAAAAAGGTCTTTTGGTTGATGATTACTCCTGAAAATGTGTTTTTTCTCTCTCACCAAGAGTTGAATGGTAGAGAATGTTACTAAAGCATTTGTGTCTTTGAACCTTACTTTAGGGAGTTAAAATAAACATTAATAAAAAAATTGGTGATAAGGACACAAATACACCATTCATGAAAAGGAAGAATAAGAGATTAATGAGAAGAGAACAGTAGGAGAAAAAAATGTTAATGATAGTGCAGTTTATATAGTATGAAGCCAGTGGTTTGAGCATGTAAAACGGTTGATAAAGGCAAACAAAAACTGTGGAGCAAAAGTGATGCAGCAGCAACATTAATAATACAAAAATAACTTACACAGACACCAAATTCGAAGTTCTTACAGTCAGGTATGAAGTAGCCTTGATTATTTAACATCACTAAGCAAATCTCCATGATCGATGGCTGGTCACCCACAACTTGAGCTCCTATAGATGCTGTGGAAGAAGGGAAAGTCATTTGATTAATTTTCATTCGCAACAACAGTTATTTTAGTAAAACATGTAATTTCTATTAAGTTGTGGAAAGTTTTACCCAAAATAACAATTAAAAAAAAATTCTAATAATGTTTCCTTTTCCACAAGGTTAGTGTGTAATAGGAGATGGTTCAAGTCAATAGTCGAATGGATTAAAATCTACGATCTTACTTTTTGTACAACATACCCTAGATCATTAGGCCAAGAATTATGAAAATTTGCAAAGAGCCGTTTCTGTAAGAACTGATAAAAAACAAAAAAACTCAAAACTGACAGCTAAATTACTTTACTTTATTTTTAGTTTTTTCCTATTTATACAAATACGAAACGATTTAAAAACTTGTGCACGCTTATCGTTTTTTTAGCATTTTTAAATTACAGCAATGATACTTCTAATAAAATATTAGTTATGTTTAAAACAAGTTGATACACACAACACAACTTATAAAGTAGCTTAAAAGTCTGATACTTTACTATCTTCATTACTTTTGTTTATATCAAACCCCTGTTTCCTCCTGATGTTTACCTTCACTGTCGTGAGAATTAAAGGTTAGGTACTAAATGATTTACTTTTCCTTTTTAATTGACGAACTACACAGATTGGCCAAGGAATCAGGCCTTGAGTGCTTCACCGGATTGAGAGGTGGCATAGCTCTTAGGTTGCTTAGCCTGAACCTCTATCGCTAGTAACTCGACGCAAGGGGACCCTGGTGACGCTTAGACGGTAACTATGTTTCGCGTAAGCATTCCGATCAGAGTGCGCCCGAACCACGACTCGGTCAGTTGCTATTTCACGGATAATCCAAGGGACATGCCAAAGCTAAACTAAGTTTGAGTGCCACTTTGGGAAGCGTTGTTATGAATTACCTGCGTTGCCGAAACTGTGCGACAGATTAACGAGCACTTTGAGCGCGGGCAGTGCTGCATCCAGCAGCGGCGCGCGCAGTTCAGGCTGGGCGCGCGCTTCGGACACGCAGCGCCGCAACAGCGCGGCCAGCGTGCGTGCGCCACCTAGCGGTTCGCCAACCAGGTACACCTGGTTGTCCTCGTTCTGTTGCGTCACCTGCGGTTAACAATATATTAAAAATATAACTTTAGGAACATCTTTACTGTATTCAAAGACAATATAAACACACATACATAGATCTACAACAAAGACTATGAAACAAGGTCTGAAGCAATGTAGACAATATATACAACAAAGTCAGTGTAGCAATGGCTATCTCTAGCTTGGCAGTGCTCTACCTTGTTACTAGAGAACTATATTTTTTCAAAGAATGCTTAAAAAATATTTTTCGAAAATATTAGTAACATTCTAGTTAACTATTCCAACTAAGTTTAAGCATGTGATATCTATCACATAGGTCTACATAAATAGTCGATTAGTGGATTCCAGCTTACGTTTCACAGACTGTACATGAACCAATATGCTATTGACACTTTCAATAGTATATAGAATTGAATACAAAATTGTTTGTTATATAAAACTTACATTCTCCAAAACCCGCATGCATCTGTCTGCTTTTCTCAATACATCAACCTCAGCAGTGGTCCACATGCTAGCAGGAGTTGCCAGGCGACTAGCACAGTCCTGTATGGTGCGCACGATGTGGTCTACACCGCCCAGCACTCGTAACTCTTCTTTAAACCATTCTCCCGCCCGTTTCGATGTCAATGACAATAATGTTTCCATTGCTAAGTGACCAACCTAGAAAGGTGTACAATGTTAGTATAAACACTCACACCCATCACCCAGAGCCATAGGTAGAGACAATGGACTTCTAATTCTCACAATTATCAACAAAAAACAATGATTCCTAGTTTCTTAAAAAGTAGTAGTATTTACCATCTGACTTGATAAATCTCTCAAAGTTAAGGTCCAATGAAATCTCTGAATTCATTATATTACCAATTCTGTCAATCAAATTTGTAGTGAAAAACTTGCACTTCTTTTTCCACAGTTGCGCTCGTTGTCGTCAGGAATACTTAACTACACTTGGATTGTTTGTAAGCATAGCAATATCTCAATCAACAAGCAAACTTCCATACGATGTTCATGACGCCAAAGCCAAAGGAACCAAGGAAGGGCCCATTTAAGGAACCCATAATCCTATATCAACCAAGTTAAAAGATACCCAATTAAAACCAAACCTTTTAAAACAAAAAAAAAACAATCGCTATGGTACAGACATAAAAAAATATGTATAAATTGAGATCCTCCTACTTTGTTGAAGTCGGTGAAAAAGTCCATTGCCAAAACTTGACTGTCTTCAAAACTATTATGCAAGGATCTTACTTGATGTTAAGGATTAAACACAAAATTACTAACAATATATAATTATTTTTCTGAGCATAACTACAAAAATTGAGTAAAACAAAAATAACTTACAGTAATGTTCTCCAAGTCTAAATGTGTTGCTTTCCCTTGACTCTTTATTTCGGCGCACAGCTCACGTACCCTTTCTTGCGTCTTCGCAAGTTGCGCTGACGTCAGACCGCAATCATCCAAGGCATTTCTGAATAATGTTTTGAAATAAAATTTAAAGATTGTTTTAATTAATAGTCAGAAACAGTGGCAGTATACTAAACCTGAAATTGAGTGAGGTACATTATTCTTTATAACAGTATACTTTTATACCGGTATTGGGTCTCTTGTTACTCCATCTAACAATGGGCACCACAGCAAATCTTAATTACTAGTTTACGATTACTATAAGCTCTCCCATCCTTTTAACCCTAACAGTGTCGACAGAGACAGCTGTCGTTGTCCAAGCATATCAGGTACTATAGGTTCATATACATTAGGTGAGACCATCACATTACATAAGACTTTTTGTACCCATTTGATTGTTTTTTTGTATTAAAAAAGAAAAAACGGTAATTCATTGGTAAAAGCCGATTGGGATTCGAACTGGCAACCATCACATCGTGAGTTGAACCGCTTAGCCACCAGAATATTATTACAGCTATATTATCAATATACATATATATGCTATGTATATATATATATATATATATGTGTATTAATATGTATATATACATATACATATATATTGTTAACTTAAAACTGTGAAAGTCACATTCCCTTTAGTATAAAAGTAGTGCATATCACACGGATGTTTCTGGTGAGCCACTACACTAAGGCACTTGCAAAATTTCTTATATAAGTTTAGAAGTGTCCTGGTTGTAATGATTTTCATTATAGCTGAGTATGCAATAGCAATTCCCCCAATTTACCCCTCACATTATGAGAATTTATGATTAAAACTGTACTACATCAAAATGTATAAAATTAATTTTATCCCAAAAATGTAATAATTATTTCATATTTTGTCAAACAATTAAATAAAAAATAACAAAAATTAACACAATAATTGTTGACATAATTAGTACAATACTCACTTGTGGGAAGCATCAGATTCCAAGAGATTCAGCATAAGTTCCAATGACTCTCTGTCTAAGTCCATATTGAGTCGATCTTGGGAGAGCACAAACATAACTGTTGCTGTACACAGTCCCAAGCTCTGGAATTAGAAGTAAATATTTAGACAAACTCTTCATAAATAAAAGTTACTTTACACGAAACTTTACAGGATTACTCGTCAGGTCAATCTGAACATTCCCTGAAAGTTTCATTGAAATCAGTTCAGCCGTTTCGGTGCCCAAACGGATCAAACCCACTCATATATATATAGATATAAAGGCTGTAACTTTAACTTTTAACTTTAAATATAATATTGAGTTACCTGATCGTTAGTGGCGTCGTGTAGCGCGCTGAAGAACTTCTGCACGGTGCCGTGCGCCCGCAAGTGCATGCGGAACGCGGGCGCCGTGCACTTGCTCGCCAGTGTGATGGCAGACAGGCACCGCGTTGACATTGGATTGTTATCCTGCATTCAATTTAAAAATAATAATAAGCTCTATGTCCTTTTTATAAACAATTCTTGCTGTTAAATAAACAATTCTTGATTTTTCTTATCAACCTACTATTTATTTATTTCTGTCCTACAGGGTTGCTGGTAAACAATCGCTCATAGCGATATAAGGCCACCCTTCCCCACGTGGGTTACGTGGGAAAGAGTGGCCTTATATCGCTACTGATTGGGGGACCCTTGTGATGGGTTACTAGTGATAGAGGTTCAGGCTAAGTGGCCTAAGAGCTATGCCACCTTTCAATCCGGTGAAGCAGTCAAGGCTAGCTTCTCTGGCCAATCTGTGTAGTGCATTAAAAAAAAACCTTCCCTACTTTTTGCTTTCATCAGATTGATTGATTTTTATGAGATTAACTCATACATATCTTCCATTTGTAAATAAATACATCTAATTCAATGTGAATATTGATTATATCAAATAATCAAAAAATTAAATGACTAGATTACAGTTTATGCCACAATAACAATTTAAAAAAAAGATTTGTAGCTATCATCTAATATTAAATGAAAGTGTTAAACTTTGTCATAAATGTAATTTAACACAATTAGTGTATTTGCATTTAAAACAGTGAAATTCAACTACATATTTCTACTGCCCACATTACCTACCTGCAATGCATCTAATAGGTATTCCACATCATCGTTGAACTCTTGGAATTCTCCAATCTCTTGAATTTGATGGGCCTTTTTCACATTTCTCACAACAGTGTAGAACTGTGAACAAAATATGTTAATATTATTGAAGTTCAATACACTGAAGACAACAATGCTAATTGTAATGCTAAAATCTAAATAGAACATGGCTGATAAAGACAGAATAGGAATACAGGACGTATTTTATCTTAATCTATTTACGTATTTTATCATAATCGTCAATAGCCTAATGGTTTAGGGTACAGCCTGCGAATCGTAAGGTTGTGAGTTCGAATCCACCATTCAACTGTTGCCATGAACCATGTCCTAGGACAAGCTTAAGCTTAGTTGGAATGGTTAACAAGATTGTTAGTAATATTTCTGAAAGAAAAAAAAAGAAATATTGCTGGTTTTCTTTTTTAAAAAAACACAAAAAAAATCTTGTGAGTGGGTATGCAACAGCATCTTGGATCCTCATTACAAGTGAATGGAGATCTTCAGTATTCATCATGGGATATTGACAATAATTTAGGTTAGTAACATATAAATATTATTATAGGTAAAATTTAAAAATAAACTTAAAATTAGATTAAAAATTAATCTTGTTTAATGAGTAATTTTTAAATTTAATTGCATTAATATCATCACATCATAATCATTATTAATATAAAATATAAATTTAACATATAATACTTACTTCCTTAGCTTCTTTGGCACACGAACACTTGTATAAGGTACTCCAGGCTCCTTGGAATCCAATTCAGCTGTAATAGGATCCGGAGATCTATATCTTGTAACTCTAGTCAATGCCTCAGGTACTTTATTAACAGGATTTTCTATTTGATTCTCTGGCCGCTCAGGTCTAGGAGTTTCATTTCCTTTCTGAAAGCGTGTGAAAAATATATAATGAGATGCTCAATATAATAGTCAATCTATCTCAATTTGCAAACTATGAAGCAACAGTACATATATTAGTCAGAGACAAGGTACATGAAGAGGTCTGTTATTCAAAATGCCAGTGGTTTGTCATTCAGACTTACACCACATAAAAATAAAATATTATAAGAAATATATTTTAATATATCTGGAATTAATAGATCCGGCCATGTGTGGAGTACTGTTGTCATATCTGGGCAGGTGCAGCCAAATACCAACTTGCGGCACTGGATTCCATGGAGAGGTGGGCCAAAAAGATGATAGGTGACCAAGATCTACACCTAGATAGTCTTGAGCACAGGCGCAAGGTGGCCAGCCTTTCGGTGTTTTACAGATTACATTTTGGAGAGTGTGCACAGGAATGAATTCCCCCCATCCCCATTCTACCTTCGGGCGTTTAGACACTCGGCGGGTCTCCACCCTTTTATAGTCGATGTTCCGCGCGTTCGAATGAAGTGATTTGAATCATTGTTCATCGTGCGTACAGCAAAGGAGTGGAATAAGTTGCCGGCCTCAGTCTTTCTGTCCAAGTACGATGTGGGAGCCTTCAAGAGTAGAGTGAACAGGCACTTACTAAACTAGCGCGTACAATCTTTCGACTATATCACCACTTAACACCAGGTGGGATCATGGTCAAGCGCTAGTTTACACACATTAAAAAAAAAACTAAACATCAAATTCAAGAAAATTTCCTCAAACAAAAATTAATTATGTGATTGGGACCATTAATTAACATATTGGGGGGGGAGGCACCTAATTATGTGTACTCTACATCTAAAAATAGCTGACACTTTCTACATCCATCATGAGAGGAAAAAAATATAGTATAGGAACTGTAGAAATTATAAATTTTACAGCTATACTTACATCATTAGCCCACTGATGTTTATATAGATGTCTTCGTTTCCTTGCTGGTAATGGAGAAGGGTTATCATTGACCAGTGATTTACTTTTAAATATAGAACCCTTTTTCTTTGTTATAACCAATTTGACACTAGGCTTGTCTTCTGTAACAATGTCTGTTTCATTAACAATATCTGGAGCCTTGAAGTGGTCATCAGAGGGATTTTTTTGTGATTCTTCCTCTGAATTTTCATTGGGGCAACTATTATAAGCTGAATCTGAAGACTGGGTTGGTGTATTATTATACTGATCATCATTTGAATCTACTGTTTGTATCTCCATTTGATTTTGGAACTGAACATCTGATTGATTATGATCCTGCAATTCTGTTTCATTATCATCTTGAATTTCAGGTTGATCCTTCATTTCATTATCTATGGTCTCTTCAAATAGTTGCTCATCTGCATCTTCATTATTTCTATCTTCTAATAATTCTATTTTTCCATCACCCTGTTGTTGTTGTTGTGTATGTTTCTGTTTATTCTTTTGTTTTTTATTTACTTTTGTTTTTTGGGTGTCACTTAGACATTTAGGTTTATCATCACCATCACCAGATAAAATATGAATTAAGTCATAGTTTTCAACATGAGATTCAGTTTCTTTTTCAGTTCCTGAATGTACCTCATTAGATTCTGCTGTTTCAGCAGCTGCTGCAGTGTCAAGCCTCCTTTTACTCTTTCTGACCTCTTTTTTAATATCACTAACAGTCTTTGTTACATGTTTGTTTATGACTTTAGATGTGAGCACATCTAAATAGTCATCATTTTCACTGTAGTTAATATTTGGCCTGTTCCTCCTAGACCTACCTGTACCACCCTCAGGTGGTTTAGGTTCTGGTAAAGGTGCTTTTGATTCAGATTTAGATCTGGTTATAGAACTAGTAGTATTTAATTTACCTAATTGTGACTGAATATTATCTACTTGTGTTTTATTCCTTGGCTCCTTTTCCTCATGAATAGGGGATGCTAAAGTTTTGTATAAGTCATATGTGTCAGTGCCTGGTAAGGGAGAAATGGCTTTTTTCAGTGGCTCATCATCATTATTTTTATGATGCCGCTTATGAGACTTATGATGGCCTTCTTTTTTCTCTCTTTTCTTTTCTCTTTTACTTTCTTGACTTAGAGAAGAACACTTTATTGTGATTTTGAGGCCTTCATGTTTAGGTGAACAAATTGTTTCCATTGAAGGACTCTTTTTATGATCTAAGTCAGAATGCATGTCCATAGAAGAATGTCTGTCCGATCCAGGAGATGTAAATCCTTCATTAGAGTCAGTGCTAACTATTCTTGATGTTCCCTTTGATATTCTAAGTACAATTGGAGGAGGTTTACGCTCTTCATTAGCTTCTTTACTAGTTGAAGGACTCATTACATCAGGTTTGGGTGGCACTGGACTGGAAACTAATGGACTAGCTTTTGGTGACTGTACCTTTGGTGGAAATGATTCATATTGGGTAGTCATTTCGGGTATGGGACTGTTACTGCCATCCTCTGCATAATTTATAACTTTGTTACGGTTACGCACCAAGTATCGTTTGTTAGGGGGTTGTGAATGTTCACTAGTAATTTCTTCTTTTTTAGATGCTTTAGTAGCCACTGAATTCTTTTTAAACTTGACTTTCTCAGAGTTACGGCGTGGCAATTCTGGTGAAGATGAATCCCTATTATATCTGCTTCTTTTAGTGGTTTTCTTTTCCTTAGTACTTGGTGGATGTTCTGGAGAAAGAGGTGGAACTGAATGGGGAGCATAGGCAATCTGAGGGACTGGAGGAAAAGGCTCTGCATTGCGTGATTTAAAAAATTTCTTCGGCTTTGGTGGTGGTTGATCTGTGTCTACAGCTGGAACTGTCAAAGGACTGTTTTGATCTTGCACAGGTTTTTTCAAGAGACTACTGGCATAAGCTGAAATAAATAAATTACGTTATCGTCTCTATAATGTTAGTAAACAATAAAAATATTCCAACAAGACAAATGTTACTTTCACTTATTATCAATAACCATTTATCATGATTTGCGTTTATGTAATTGTATAGATATACTTTGCTTTGTTGTTTGAACGATAACAATGATCATAAATATAAAAATTCAAGGCTAAACTCTTAATACTTACCGTACGGAGCGCTTCTGATAGACGTAAAGCTAGTGATACCCCACTTGCCCACAGTTCCTGCTGAACGAGCCGCCGAGGGGCAATTGCTGTTTTCTCTAAACAGAGCACTATCCAGCGGCACGGCCACGCTGCCACCTCGGCCTCTACCCCAGCGTGACATTCTGATAATTTCATCAAAAACGTTGACACCTGCCTCCGCAAAGCAATCACTGCTCCAATTGTCAAATAAAAATCGGCACATGTTGGGCTAATATGCGTAATATAATTGTTTAAAATTAATTCATCAATGAATTAACGTAATTGTCAAATAATAACTTTATACTATTGAAATGAAAACACAATCCATAAAGATAACACACCCGCCATTTTTACAGGAGCTATGTACTTTTCCCACCGACGCATTCGAATGTAAAATTCACTGACAACGTGGGTCTCACTTTAACGAAACTTACATTACAATCACGAATTTTCTTTGAATATTTGAGGTAGTTATTTAATGTCGAGCGTAACATTAATAATGACAAATAGGACACAAACTGCGATGTTGTCATCTCATAACAGCAGCAGCGCCATATTGGTATAGCAAAACAAGGAGAAATGTCAGCCAATAGGAACTCTTCAGACCATAGACAAAAAAGATTTTTAAATGACGTTGTTACTGGCATAATATCAAGGAGAATAAAAATTCACAATTACACAAAAATAAAATGAACTGTGATGAATAAGATAAATAGGCGAATAACTTTGTAAATATAATATTGATCTCAATCGTATTACATATTTGTACATAACTGGTACAAACAACTGGTATCAGAACGTATTAATGTCCCTGTACTTAAATCCTAAATGTTGATGTTGTCAAGGCATACTTATGTCGGCTATTACTTTGAAGTCTCATGAAATAAAGGCCCATAGGACATGAGAGAAAAAAATACTTTTTACAAATCTCATCTCTCTCGTTTATAGTTTGGTGGTAATATCCTCTAGCATTTTTGACGGAGCTTTCACTGGCAGATAGATGATGTATTAAAGAGTAACTTAGGCTACCTTTATTTTAGAAAAAATTAAATAAATAATTTTTAATCGCGGTTAACACCGCTAGCTAGTATTAGTATAAGAACTAGAACGGATGACACATATCATGTCTTTTTCGTTATTTACCTACAAACTCGTACAGAATTTCGGATTCGTTCCTATGTTTATTCCCGCTCGTAAACTACGGTTGCCATCTTTTACCGCGCCATGAAATTGGCGGGGCTGTAAAAATAGCGCAGTGCCATTCGTCGGGCAGCAATAAAGCTGGAAGGTCCCAACGACCCCCGCTTTATCCCCACGCGGACAATTTAATAGTTTTTCATTACTCAAGTAGACGCCTATAAAAACGAGAATAAAGTACGCCAAGAAAATTGCATGTCTTGCATAATACTACGCGCCTATTGCGTGCGTCGCAGTCGTAAACTTAACGTTGGTCATTATTGCTTTCGGGGTTTTATTCATTCGGAGTCATTCCTTTTATTGTAGAAGTACAATGGTATCAGAAATGGATGGTGAAATCAATGGGACACAATAAAATATTTTGTGTTTTCCAAATAGAACTTAAATAACATTTGATTCTGATAAAATAACAAATTTATTTACGACTAAAAAAGGAAAACAGAAAAATCTACACATAACATGAACGTAAATGCCAAAACAAAACTTAGTACTGTCAACAACAGACTAAACGCTACTGCGAACAGTTGCTCTATTACTCACAGTTTCAGTTACAGCTTATAATATGTCCCACTATTGTCTGTATGTCACACAGGCCTTCCGGCCTTAGTGCCGGCAGCGGGATCGAAGTCGGAAGCGAATTATGGAACTGGAGGGAACCCGGACACTGAGCTAGCAAGAATTTCTGGCGCCTAAATTCTCTCCATTCTTCTACATTCGTGGTCGTTGTCTTTAAGGACCTAGTCTTAGAATATTATAAGGTTACCAATCTCAATCGATGAATATTTTTCTTTTCGACTTTTACTCTTTTACTTCCTAGGTATATCTTTCAGAGTCCTTGTGACGTATTAAAAAAGAGGGCAGGCAGCTACAATGTATGCGCAAATGTACGGATATGAATAAATAGAAAGAGTTGTGCATCATACTAATTTTAGTCTATGCATTTTTTTTCTATTAACTGAAAGAAACATTTAATTTTATCGCCCACCCGCCTTCTTCGTAAATCAATTAGGGTATAACATAATTAAGAGTTTAATCGCTAAGACAGCCTGCACTGAACAACGCTGCGAAAACTGTACTACTTAACATGGGGTTTTCCACGGTAATTATGTGGTTTCATCTATTAATTACACTTTTTATTTTTCAAGATGTCTTTCACATCATCCTTGCGTCGTTTTCCTCATTGCTGATGGTCGTGACCTCCACGAATTATGTGGCGGATGATCGCTTTCCCCTGTTGTGATCTTTGGCGGTGTGAAATGCCTCGTGGACTCTTTTCAAGATGTAACAAATGAATAGATCGATCACAGCCTTTAGTTTAATCAAATATATATACAAAGGAAAGCTCGTGTAAAACGAAAAGAAACTAGAAGATTTTACAAACCAAATCAAATTGGTCACAATGCAATAGATTGTCTTTATGAGATTAGTAAATAGGTATTTACTATTAGAATAGTAGTATGGTTTGCGAGATGGAAGCAAAGACAACATTTCTACTTAATATTCTGTCGTTACATTTATAAACAAATATATTTACTATACATAAAAACAAAAACCGACTTCAAATCAAATCAAAAATTAATCTACTACTACCCGCGGATATTCCTCTATTTCTGAGGTATGCTTGTTGATTGAGATATTGGTATGTTTAGGAGAATCTAAAACTTGGTGTGTACTCTGTAATGAGCACGGGCGTAAATGTGGAAATAATGCATCGGAAATAAGAGAGAGCTTCCGCGCGTATTAGCGTTGAATGCTCTATCCGCCTCGTGTATTTGTACGGTTTGTTCTGGGAGTGTGTGTCATTTAACCTTACTTTATTTTTGGCAACACATATCATGTAAATGCTGCTTAATGTCCCTTACGTATACGGCCAGGAGGGGCAGGTACACGTAGTGTCGGTAGTAATTTTATTTATTTATTTAATCTTTATTTGCAAACAAAACAAAAAAAGGTAAAAATAGGCGGACTTAATGCCAAAAGGCATTCTCTGCCAGTCTACCTTGGGGTTGTGTAGAGACAAAGTAACGGGTGCAAGCTATGTGAAAAAATAATAAATAAAAGAAAACTATAATAAATGCATGCATATATAATATACATACGTACTTACAAATAAATTAAATATATAATCATAATAATTTTATATAATAATAAATAGATACATATATATATATATATATATATATATATATATATATATATATATATATATATATAATTATAGATGGATAGGGACAGCAATTGTCAAACTATTCCTTGCTTAGGTAAAGCTTCCATAGTAATTGTTTGAAAGTAGATTTAGTTTCAGCTGTATGTACATTTGTTGGCAGCGCATTCCAGAGTCTTATTTCGTTAAAGGATTTTTGCATAAAATCAGTATGACAGGAAGAAATATGGAGAAAATGATTATCAGTGAACGAAGACAACGGTCGTGTGATTCACCCTGATACTGAAATTTACATTTCAAGTATTCAGGTGCAAATGGATCACGTAAAATAGAAAATAATGTACAAAGTGTTCTGAAGGATCGCCGATCAGACATTGGAAGCCACTTAAGCTGTGAGCGAAAGAAAGAAATATGGTGGTACTTGCGTATGCCAAAGATGAAGCGAATAGAATTGTTGAGTAGGCGATCCAATTTGATAAGAAGTTCTTGAGTAAGATCAGTATAGCATACATCCGCATAATCCAGTAAAGGTAAGATCAAGGTCTGAATAAGTATTGTCTTAATGGACGCTGGTAGTAGTTTTTTGAACCGATACAGACAGCGCAGGGTATTGGTTACCTTCTTACTAATTTCAATGATCTGCGGTCGCCAGCTCAAAGTACTATCCAATATTCACATTCATAAGTAATTCACGTATAAACAATACTTTCGCGACTTTTTTTTCAATCTCGCGCCATTTTCTTGTATAGGTTGAAAAAAAGGCATAAAAATCTCCTCAAAATCGCAATATTAACAGGACGTTAATTTTTAACCGACTTCAGACCTCAAAAGAGGAGGTGCATAATTCGTCTGTATTTTGTCAATGTTTTGTACACGATCGGCACATGGAATTCGAATCCCAGGCGGCATCCACTGCTGTGTTTCACTTCTAAAATGTTTAGGTTTATAAATCATTTCAGTCACATTTTTTTATTACTAGCGTACCCAGCCCGCTTCGCCGGGCTAGATTTTGCTTTATTTTATTCAAGCAATAAACTCACATCATTAAATATTTAATTTAACTCTCACAATATATTAAATTATTCTTTTCTCTCCGTATTCATTCCTTCTAGAGCGGGTGAAGATCATTACCTACACCCATGTACATGTCAGTAAATATAATATCATACCCGTAGTTGTAGTATCATAGTAAATAAAAGCTTTATTTGACTGTTCAAAAACAGGGGTGCTCCGAACGTCACCAAAATTTACAGTATTACCCGCCAGGACAATTTGAAGATTCCCTGAAAGTTTCATTGCGATCGGTCAAGCCCTTTCGGAGCTTATATGAAACACCCACACACTTTCACTTTTATATATATATATATATATACAAATAAATATATATAAATATATATATATATATATATATATATATATACAAATAAATATATATATATATATATAAATACATATATATATATATATAGATAACACGTTGGTTGATTGAAGCCCGTTTTTTATTCTGCCGTTGACGGCACGTTTCCTAGGTTTCTACAGAATACCTTCGTTGATTATCCTCCTTGGGTAGTGGGCATTGCTGAGCGATGAACCCTGATTAATTCAATTTCTTAATAATCAAACGATAATTCGGAAATACAAAACGTCCGCGCTTTAAAGTGTGATGTCTTTGAGTCGATTTGATGTCGGTTTTATTTTTACTTGTAAATGCTTGTCATTTTGTGTGTTTAATCTGTACGTGGTGTAATTTATCTAACAGATTAAATGCCTTGTGAATTGCTATCTTTGCATATCCCGCTTATCAGTTATAGGCGACAGCTATTTTTATTCTATTTCTATTATTTATTTATATTTATATTGTTTATATAGAATACGATGCGTCCCCTGCAAGTACATATAGCACATACGCAAACATAACATTTACGACCTTTTTTCCAATATCTCACCCCAGTTATAGCAAGAGGGAAATTTCATACCCTATTCCCATGGAACCCAACAAGGGTCCGATATCGAGAGATATCTCGTCGACTGATTAGTTCCGCTTTATATGACCCGCTGTAAAAGGCGCGTAAACCTCTAATTTGAGATTTACGACGTCATATATCAAGACTGTTTAGCCGTATTGTGGTAATGGAACCAAGAAACTGTGACCGCGATGTCAATAAATCAAACACTTTGAATTTAATAAATTATGTTTTAAAAGGTATTTTATACATTAGCAAAGACCCACCGCAGGCACGGAGGTGACATTAATGGGAATTTTAAAACGGATGTTTTTCGTATATTCCGAAACATAAATATCTGAAGTAAAACATAATATATACTGCATAACTACAAACTTTATATGGACAGATAAATAATGATGGAACCTAAATATGTTATGGAATTTTATAGTGAAAAGTTTTATTTGAATCGAGTAAAAATACTGTTTATTTTTGAAACTGTACTAACCTTATTAACTACGACTTAGTCTTACATACATTACAGACAGTTTCAAGATTAGTTTCTCTACAAATAATCTAACAACTAACCTGTGCCTATCTTAGTTTGTGCCTTTTATTAATAAGTTTTCCGACATAACAGTGGACCGACATGGACAGCACATCGTACCAACGTGTCCATTCTGAGAGAACTTAAAATCGAAGCTAGGTTGTCCACCATTTGCCTACGCAGGATGCTGGAATACTTTGGTCACATTGCCAGAAAAAATAGCAATAACTTAGAAAGGCTAGTTGTGACTGGTAAAATTGACGGGACAAGACCGCGAGGTCGAAGCCCGACACGTTGGACTGACCAGATCCGCACCACTCTCGGCACGTCGGTTAGCGATGCTCTGCGCACGGCTGCAGATAGAGGAAAATGGCGACGGATCACTAAAAACAAACTGTTCCCACGAGATGGTCACGACCCTCAGCATTGACGAAACCGACGCGAGGAGGACGACATAACAGTGCTAATAAAAAGTTCCGAGATACCAACAGCTATCCAGATTTCAATCGGCGTTTATTTCGTCTCAAACATGATCAAATCAAACCTGTAGATGTAACAGAATGGCTATATAATAAACTAAAACATGTTATCATTAAGGGAATTTCAGGTCCCCGAGATTAGTATTTACTTACTTATTAATAATTATTAATACTAAGTCGTATTTATTTTTTGTTACAATTGTATTAAAAGACACGTTCTGTGTTAGTAGACGCTAGAACTTCGTAGTTTACCTGTACATGATTCTTCGTTGTCATTTAAGACATTTTCTTTTTTTAGTATAGTTAAGTCGTTTTTTATTGTTAAAAATTACAGTTATTACGTAAGCTATAATGTTATACAGCTAAAGCCACACAGTTGTGTATTTGGAACAAATACTATCTTATGTACCTATACTCTTTTTATCAGGGCCATCCTAATAGCTTTTTTATTTTTATGACGGACGTGTCCAGTCTGCTACCGTCTACGTCAATTATTTATACTTCCCATAAAACTGTAGATCTGCTACGCGACATAAAAACGCACCCATCGTGGAGTCATTTGTTGCCTAGGGGTATGGGAAAGTATTTAGACGTTTATATAAAATACATTGGAACCACATTACCCTTTTTTCGGAGTGATCTCTCTCATTTCAAAGCAAACTATCGATCGCTCGGTAGCGCGTATCTCAAAACCCTCGCATATTATGGCACTCGTATATACCACTATGTTAAAAACTATCTTATGAGAAAAATGATAAGATTTGTTGAATGTCGAACGGATGAATGAGGAAAGAGAGACTAAGAAAGTTTATTGTGCAAAAGAGAGTGGCAGTGTTGTAGGAGACGGCTTAGAAAAATCCAAAGGCATCCAAATTGGTGACTTATCATAGGCCTAACACGGAGGAAAACAGCTTTACTACTACTACTACTACTTGAACGCGGTTTGTAAGACCTTAGATATCTTAGAAATGTATCTTATCTCTGACGAGTAGCCTTTTGATCTATTTTTAAGATGTTTTATTCAACGTTGAGCACGTGGTAATTTAGTAAACTAGTAAACAGTAATTGAAATAAACAACATCAGTAGGTCTGTGTCTGCAAACACAGTAAGCTAGATAGATACATATACACTTGATTGTTCACAATTAAATTAGGTACAGTCAGGGCCTTATTGCTGTCACACAAGCGATCTCTTCCAGACAACCCTGTTAAGATAGAAGAGGTAAAATAAATAATTACAGCCCTGTAGTTCTGGGCTCTCAAGAATAAGACTACCGTATCCCCTGCCTGTCGTACAAGGCGACTAAAAGGGGCCTCGGGTTCACTGGGCGACAAGGGTGGAGGCCTGAGTCGTTCACCAAAGTGACCCGGGAAGAAGGCGACATCGGCTGGCCCGTGTCGCCTTGCGCTGCGAGGGCACAGGGGGAGGAGTAACCTCCCAGGACGTGCTCTCCTTGAGCACAGTGCAGAGGGGCTCCACTGGAGATCCCGGACCCCTCGTCATGCACCGAGGAAAGGGCCACCGGGGAGGTTTCAGTGGTATCTTTCTGAAGATTTCCTCCCCGTCAACAAAAAAAAAGGTAAAATAAATAAATAAAAAGTAGGGTAACAAGAAAAGTCACGACAACGAAACGATTTGCTTCGTCTTTCATTATTCGTACAGCAACTGGAATACTTTCTCGTGCCTGTCTTTCCCTCCAATTAGATTTAGACCTAGATTTACCGTAAAACAGAAACCGACCGTGTCGTGGTTCGGCCCTCTCGGGTGCCCTCGGATCGGAATGCTTACGCGTAACATAGTAACCGTCCAAGCCGAGGTTACTCCTCACCGGGGGGAACTGTTAGAGTTACTACCGATAGAGGTTCAGGCTGAGCAACCTCATAGCTATGCCCCCTCTTAATCCGGTGAAGCAGTCAAGGCCAGCTTCTCTGGCCAATCTGTTTAGTTCGTCATAAAAAATCGTGGTCAAGCACTTGCTTAGAAAGTGCAATAAAAAAAATCGTACATAAATATTAACCTGCATATTATACAAACTTACATTATACAATATATTTATAAACTTATTTAAATAAGTAAATAGTCAATTAAGCGAGCGACTTTATTTATATATGGCTATCCTACTTAGATTTAAAAACAGCTAGTGATGTCTATCGAATGGCACGTGGTAGTTAATTTTACGGGAGCGAGGCCTTCACAGAGAAAGAACCCCTAAAGTAACCATGACATGAAGTATATTTCGACAACACCGAGAGTTCAGTATACTATACTTACGAGTATACTATTACTACAATATACTTTGTCAGTATTCCGATAATGAAAACACTCCTTCACATACGGGGCGGAGCGAAGGTCGAATAGAACATTGTATAGAAAGACAAGAACATGCTCACTCTGACGGAGCCTGTTTAGAAGCCAATCAATCCTCCGTCGATATACAGAGACGTTGTCGAACTTGCACAGACCATAGACGAACCTGATGCAAACAATTTGTAACCTTTCTAATTTAGTAAGATATTCCTCATTGAGGACAATAAAACATAAATCTGTATAGCCAATTATAGGTAGAAGTAAAGACTACGCCAGGTCTTATGTTTCCTATCAAACTCACCGCTGTAAAGAGCTAACAACTTACTTCTGAAATATAGACCAAAAGTCGGCAAACCGTAATGGGTGGTTTGCAACCAACATTTTCTTTTTTTTTTATAATTTCCAAGCAAGTGCTTGACTACGATCCCACCTGATGTTAAGTGGAAATGCAGTCCTGGATGGTATGGCGCACTAGCTTAGTAAATGCCTATTCACTCTACTCTTGAAAATACCCACATTGTAATCGGAAGGAAAGACAGACGCGGGCAAACTATTCCAGTCCTTTGCTGTACGAAGAATGGAAGACGAAGCAAATCGCTTCGTTCGGGTTTGAGGGATGTTCACAACAAAAGGATGAAATCCCGCAGTGCGTCTAGAAGTCCGATGGCGGAAAGGGGATGGGGGAATTAGATCATGTAGTTCCTGAGCACACTCTCCAAAATGTAATCTGTAGAAAACCGAAAGGCTAGCTACCCTACGCCTGTGCTCAAAACTGAGCAGATTGGTTTCAAACATTTGACTATCAACGTGAACCATCTCCTAGCACAAACTTAAACTTAGTTGGAATCGTAAAATGTAAGTAATGAAGAATTTAAGTATTATGGACAAAAAATTATCTAACACCGGCTGTCTATAAACAGCTATTCTCTGGGGAGACCTCGCCTCCCTTATCAGAGAAGGCACGTTATATTTAATTTCGTAGGGATTTAGCGTTACTATCAAATCCCACCCTCCGCAAATTAACCTTAGTACAAGAAGCGCAGAATAATGCAGGGGTGCCACTTGGCTCACATTATATTACATTCTAAAAATAATTCAATAAAAAGTGTACCACATCTCATAGTACTTATATTTCAAGTTGTTACGGTTGAGTATATGGGGGATATACCCTCCTCCAAATACATTTTTTATACTTTCTAATCAAGAACTTGGCGACAATCCCACGAAATGTTATGTGAAAGTGCAGTCCTGTATGGTATTGAAACACAAAAGGATGAAATCCAACAGTGTGTCTTGAAATCTGATGATTAATTTAAATAAATAGAGAATTGGTAGTATGTTTACGATCTTACAATCAGAACTTGGAATCCCAACCGGCTTGTACCAATAAGTTACCGTTTTGCGATTTTTTATGTACAAAAATATTATACGCTAAAATTTGTGCCCGGCTTATTGCGATCGGCTACCTATATCACCATTGGTACCTAATAAGCGTGCCAAAAAGCGGGCGGCATGTACTATGTGTGTTTACCCCGTTTAAAATGTTAAAGAGACATCAGTAGTTATTTTTTTTTGACATTTGAATATGTATAACAGATACTATAACATTTGTTTTATGGTATCAATTTCACATTTTCTATAAGGTCTTTTATCAACAAAGAAATTTTGAACCGTGAATTTGAACGTGAGCAAACGGAACTGGAAGCCATGCTAATAAATTGAGGTTGCCAGACCTATTCAAGAAGTCATCTATTAAAAATGTGACAATCGTTCCCGCCCGTATAACAATGGCGGGTGAAAACACGGCCCGTGATTCGACGATCGCTCCCCAGCTTTCTTTGAAATTGAAAGCGCATGCTCTTTTGAAAGCGTAGCCCAATATGGCCGACTAAAGCTGTCACAATCAAAGAGATAGTTTTATTTAACGGAACAATCTGATTGGTAGAAATTTATTCATATATCGATATGATTGGTCAAATATTAGCGGAGAGGGAAAAATTCGATTAGATTTTCGGGATTCCATGTTGTTGATGACAAATAGAAACTATTTGCAAATTCATTAATATTTTGTGATTAAAAGGACAGTTCGGGTAAGTAAGTTATTTTTATGTTATTAAGATGAAATTTTAAACACTAAAGCAATCTTTGATTTGTAGCTTTGCGTTTTACAAAGTAACGTAAGAGTAATTTAAATACAAGATAGGTATATTGCAAAATGTCATGTATTCCTTGATATGGTTTCCTAAATACTCAGTGTTTTGATCACCTCATGGGAAAAGTCTGTCGAAGGTCTTTCGTCGTTTAAAACTAGATTAATGAAATAATAAATTTATATATATCGAGCCGTGGTAACTCAGTGTCCGTGCGGTGGCCTCAAGTCGCATGGTACGCTAGCAACCCGAGTTCGATCCCCGGTGCCGGCACCAATAAATTTGTTGTTGCAATTTTATGTGCTGATTCACCACGCGCTCGACGGTGAAGGAAAATATCGCGAGGAAACCTAGTCCTAGACAATTTTTCAAGACATGTGAAATCCGGCAATCCGCACTAGAGCCGCGTTGCGGACTAGGCCCTTATACTCTTTTTACAGAGAAGGCCTGCGCCCTGCAGTACGTCATACATAAAGGCTGTTACTAATACTACTAATAATAACCGCGAACCTTCTATAATAAATTTTTAACATTCCCCGAATGTAACACGAATTTCTATGGCAATTCTTTTACCTGTACAGCTATAAAAGTATGGAATAGTTTGCCGATTGAGATTAGGGAGGCTTCGTCAACTAATGTCTTTAAATCGCGTGTATCTGAATACTTTTACTCAAACAATGAAAAATTACAAACTGGTACATTTATTGTCGTTGTATATATTCCATGTGTGTGTATATTATTATATTTATATAGAAGTATCTATTTATGTATATGTAAATGTATATTTATTTATCTATATAATAGTTTTAAAACGCTATTTTTTTAGCCGCACTGCCCTAAGCCTGCTCTTAACCACTAAAGGTTAGCTGGAAGAAAATGCTAATTAGCATTAAGTTCGCCTTTGTACATATTATTTGGTGCAATAAAGGATTTATCTATCTATCTAATATCGAGGTACCTAGGTAAAAAACATTTACATCATTTTATCCGAACAGGCGTAAACTGAGATGACTATCGCTAGATTTTTTTTAAATTATGCCTCTTTAAGAATATTTAACAAAATGACTTTCAGTAGCCAGGTAGAATTCTTACTAGTAGGTAGAGTCGACAAGTCATTTGATCAACGCCAATATATAAATATTTACCTTTAAATATAATATTTATACCAAAACTGGACGCACTGTTATATTTTCATTGGTGCAATAACTGTTAATAATAATCCTCTAATGTCCTATTAAACTACCTATGAAAATACTACTTAAGTGTCTACACAATATTTTGTGAATCACTTGAAATCACGTAGAATTGATAATGACAGTCGTTGATCTTTTTTTATAGTATTAAAAGAGCTACAAATAGTATTTTCAAATTTCTTTTTTTTCTATATATACTTTTATTTATTTATTGTTAATTTTTTATGGTTAACTGCAACGTTGTCTCACTAACATGTTCGATTAGTTTTTGTATAAATGTATTTCTAAAGCCATGAGTAATAAAAAGAAAATAAACAGAAATCAAGGAGCATCATAGCAAGCATGATACGATTCTGACACAACATCTTTCGATAAGTCATTATACATACATTATATATTCATATTATATATACTTCAACATCAGCAAATAAACCACGTTCATCATCTATTTTATCGTAGAAAAATTTTCTAAGACATGTAGGTTTCCTCACGATGTTTTCCTTCACCGCCGAGTGCGTGGTTAATCAGCACATAAAATTGCAACAGCAAATTTATTGGTGCCGGCACCGGGGATCGAACTCGGGTAGCTAGCGTACTATGCAACTTGAGCCAACCGCCCGGACACTGAGCTACCACGGCTACACGTATCTAATCTTGAATAATTAAATACATTTATTTAAAACAAGTACGACTTTCCAAGCATTATTTTTGTGTGTGACTTGTGTTTTACGAGACTTTGTGTTTAGTCATACAGATCGTAGAGCTAATGATTATTTTAATAGTTTTACCTACCGTTAGTAACTTATCTCTTCCTTTCCATAGCATTGAATCCATATACCTGTATTTATCCTGAAGTATCATTTAACGCTAGTATTCGACTATATTTATAGGTTTCCGATAAAACCTTCCGAACCAGTCGTTGTTGGATCCTATCGGGTGCTTTTGGATCTTAATCTCGGGGCCTTGCGTCAAGTTCCTTGCAATAGTAACCTAGGAGTTCGCCACCTCTTTAATCCGTTGACACAGTTGCTACTCTTTCCAATCAGCGTTGGTTCGTCACAAAGAAAACTGTATTCGTTATAAGTTGTCCTTTATCACACAATTGACACCCACTCGAAAGCAACTAACACATTAAGGTAACTAATAGGCATTTAAATAACCTAACTAATAAGAATATCTTAGATAAACTTAACACACGCGCAAATTATTCACGGCACCGTGTCTAAAAAGCAACTGGTTTCATTTATGTCATTTTGACGTGGTAAAGGCTTCAAATAAACCCTCGATACAGAGTCAGCCAAATTATCGGAGATCTTATTCGACGTATTTGGCCCTCACACATTGTTAACTGACGCAGACAGGGCTGTACTGGATTTTATTTAACAATAACAATTGTTTATATTGATGAGTATTTAACATCTTTAAAAAAGATAAAAGCAACCGTTTTCGGAGTGGAGGTAGGTAGGCAGAGTTTTTTATAATTGATGTTACACTGATACTTTCGTAATAACTACCTACCTACGAGTTAGGTGGAGGCAGCGCCCCACTAGCGGTATTGAATGTAATTTGAACTCAAACTCTAGGCGGCTATCCACCTGACCCAAAAAAGAGTAGGGATTACGGATTAGGATCTACTCTCTTGGTGGTCACGACCCTAAGCCCTGAGTGAACGATAAAGGAGAAGAGCTCGGTAGCATTCATATTCAACACTTTTAGGATATTGCCTAGAGATAGTGCCCTTCAATTTTCTGTTTGTATGTTGATAAGAAAGCTGAGTATCGATCATGTTTATAATTAGTACTCTTGAGTATTAATTAACAATCGGGGTGAAAAATTCCAACAGTCAATAGATTTGGCAACAAGGATGTTGTGTTAAAGCGAACGATAACATTCGAAATAGCTTCCCACACCTGATGTCAAATGGTCAGATGTTCAATGGTCACCGTTGAAGCTACAATCTAAATTTAACACTGACGGTTGCAAAGGAACTGTCCCAAGTCGTTCTCATAAATTTTCCCGAGAAGAAATGAAAACCAGCGGTGTTACCGGCATTTAAAAACTATTTCTTTAATTTTTCTAAAATAAAAGTTACTTCTAATTACATCAGCTGCATGCGAAAGTCACGTCAAAATGGGTTCAGCCGTTTCAGAGATTAGCCGAACAAAAAAACAGACAAAAATTGTAAACATTTTTATTGTGGTATATGAAGCATTTGGTCATTTTAATATTACAAACAGACAACCTAACTATAATTATTTGTATAGATTTTCAATACAAGACAGTATCTGACTATTATAAAATGTTTAAATAAATTTATACCAAAATATTTAATATATAGCAATTATAGAATAGTCTCGAGTTCCAAACCAGACCAGTTTGCACCACAGAATTATCGTTTTTTAAATATAAAGCACAAAAGTGACCTCAATGTCACATAAATGTCTTAATTAACTCAGTGATAAGCGGAGGTGAAAGCTGTGTCTGTGGTCAGATAAACGTTAAAGTTAAAATTACATTCGATATTTCCAGTATGTTAGTTCATTTTATAGAGCAGAGTTCGTCTCTGCACTTTTGCCTTGTTTACCTTTTTCGGGTTACACGTTTACCAAGAGAATAGATGTAGTTTCACAACAATGCATGTAATAATCGGGCACCATTGATGACAAGAATTTACAACCACTGTAAAGTTGAATTCAAAAGATCTCCTCCGGCAGCTGATCTTTTAAGAATATTTTACGACAAACTCGTAAACATCAGTATTTAGGATAGGGTTAGTTAAAGAAGTTGGCATTCGATAAAATGTACAATTTTTGCCCTTTTAGGCATCAATTTAAATAAAACCAGATTCAAAAATACACTATGCACTGAAATTAATAACAAACAAAACTAGACCGCGTTTATGTAAGGGCTTAGCAAAAGCGTCTTTTTGAAAAAAAGATACCCCTTAACAAGACTGTTCCGAACCAATTCATGTACAGGTGTAGTTCAAAATCAAATTTTATTAATTTTTTGTTAGTATTTTTTAAAGTACATATTATGTAAAAAACTGGCCTTAAGTTTCAACAAAGAGATTACCATAATATTACCGGAATAGAAATTTAATTTAATTTTAATAAAATAAATTTATAAAATATAATTTTGATCTAATGGTATAAAATCTTAAATATTGTTACTTAATAATTAAAGTACCAGGGCCCCATGGCGTAACTTATTTGACTACATTAGCTATTTAATTTTTTAAAATATTTCAACTAGATGTCACTGTAATAATTATCTTAGAGAATCTGCCGATAACTGAATAACAAGTAAGTACAATTGAATTGGCATAGATGGCGCTTACAATATATTTGCTAAACAAAATAATGATGTTGTAATGCATAGATAACTAATTTTAGCTTTGGGTTGGAATAATATATATTTATTTATATATATATATATCTATGTAATCATATTTTTATATACGTCATTCAGTCAACGTAAGAATTATGTCTTCTCGTAGAATGAATGTCTGTTCATGCACTAGCATTTTACTAGCACTAGAAATTTAATATATAATTCCAGCAAACATGTTTTTTTAATTTGTCATTTAGCTACGATGAACGTAAGATGATATAGCTATGTAACAAAAGGTATTTATTTTTTAGTTAAGAAAAGTGCCATCTAGTTAAAGTTTACAAACACATGTTGTTGGTTTCCAAGTTATACATTGTAATGATTTACTAGTGTGATTATAGATAGCGTATTATTCATTAACTATCACATTTTAATAATTAGCTATATTATGAGTAAAATTTTAACCTGGAAATCTAAGAACTGATGAATTAAAGAAAGTTTATTTAACAAATTTTTACATTTGATTTTAATATTTATGCACAATTTATATATATATATATATATATATATATATATATATATATATATATATATATGTATATATATATATATATATATATATATATATGTATATATATATATATATATATATATATAATTATAATAATTGTGCATTGTTGATTAGGTTAAACATTTATTAATTACCTCTCGGATACATTTATCTGCGCAGAGAGCCAAACGTTGAGTGGTAGTATGCCCTAAGACCAGTTGGAATGACGATCTTCGCAGGATAGCTGGCAGGAGCTAGAGTGGCCGAGGATCGTTCAGCATGCAAATCATGGTTTTGGAGAGCCTTATATCCAACAGTGGACTGTTGCAAGCTGATGATGTTGATAAATATCTAAGTTACTTGTCATTTTTATTAATATCTATCTAAATAATTTCAGTTTTCTTACAAGTTAAGTACCTTAAGTTGTTTAGTATTAGACAACACAAGGTACCTATATCTGTTATAGCAATCAGGCCTAACTGTCGTAATGTAACTATGGTTATTTATTTGCTGGACAAACACCATTAAATGGAATGTGTTAGCTAAACGGTTTTGTTTGATTATTTACTTTTAACTTACAGTTAAATACGTTAAGCCTGCTCTCTGTTCTGACAGTTACCTATCTAAGTACATACGATTTAATACTTTCTCTTTCAAAAGGTTTTAAATAGATAAGAGCTTCTTGTAAGAAGGAAAGCGAATTTATAGAAACATTTTCATACTATTTTCTCTTCTTTGCGGGAAAGTGTAGTTTTGTCAACAATAAATTAATTAAATGTTGTTAACCACAATTTTGTTAAATATTTGTTGATCTTTTAGAAAAAAAAAGGTCATGAAAATTTCTGTTCTTAATTTGAATAAATAAATAGCTCTCAAGTTTTTTAATGCTAATGGGGTCGACAGGTTTCTCTGTTCGCTATTCATCACGTTTATAAGGTCTCTTATGTGACAGATAGTGAAGCCATCTTGATACACCGGATTCAAATTCATAACCTTTTTTAAAATGATCTACGCCGTCTGGCCAGATGGTAACTGAAAACCTTTGCCCTGGCTAGCAATTTTTTTATAGTTAAAGGAAAAAGAGATGTAGATAAATACAAAGATGTGAACAGGAGATGGAGAAATATTGAAACAACGGCCACTCCGGTCGGATTGCAGTGTTGTGACTACCGTTTCTTCACATCTGCCATCTTTGAGGGATCAGTAAGTCTCTGGTTTAATTAGGCTAATATTATGCAGAAGGAATAGAGTAAGAGAGAATACACAGTGTTGTGAATCACAAACATTCACAATTCATAATGCCTATTCTTCACTTAATATTCATTGATCGTCTTTAAGTCTCTATGATCGGTCATTGTGATTTTGCTAATTGTCAGTATAATTCTGTGTTCTCTCCTTATCGCACCGCCTCTGTATACATATATGTAAGTGTAATCTAAAATAAATATGGCTTTAAATAGACTAAGCGTGCGTTTCCGTTATATCTGGGGTCAGGAGAACCCTCCATATAAATCACGGAGGGTTTGTCGGAACGTGATATCCGCTTAACGACCGGAATTATACCCACCATCGCCCGTTGACCTCTCAACTATATATGTTTGTACACGATGTAGAGGTCGAAGTAATTGGAAGCGTAGTAGAGGGGAATGCACCGTTGAGGGGTATGACTAGCGGTACATCCACACGTTCAATTTAAATATTAAATTAAGAGCATATTTGCACGTGCGGGTGTTGGATGATTGCATACAAAATTCAAAGGGTTGTTGGACCGTTGTTTATTATTTACGAGCAAAATTAAACATGGGGCGAATGTTTTTTTTATTAATTAAACAGGCTGTTGTAAATTAATTATATACAAACAGATAAGTGGCATCTTTACCAGTACTTCTGCCAAATAGTGTACTTCTTCTAAGTCCTACTGTCCGGCAAAGGCGTTTTCTCTAATACTCTCAGTATTAAGGCATTGTCCGCCATGTGGCCTACTGTTAATTGACAGACTACACATGTCTTAGAATTGCAGGTTTCCTGGAATGGAGATCGTGTTCCTACACCCGGTGGTGTTTCATTATTTTACAATTAAAATATCATCGGTGCCGGCAACGGGGATCGAAGTCGAAATGCTAACGTCGTATGCAACTTAAGACGAGCGCCCAGATAATAAGAAATTAAGATAATTTATTCAGGTATTTTAACTTAGGTTAACATATAACAAAGAGAATAGAGTTATCACTGTAATAATAATTCAGAGTAAATCTTTATCCTTGCTTACAGTAGTAAAATAAGGTGCATATTTATAGTAGGATATATATAAAAGGACGAAGAAAGCGGTATAGAATCCATTACCGGGCGCCTATAACAGCGGCGCATAACGCCGGACTACCCGGCGGTTACGTAGCGGTGTAATTATTACACGTCCGAAGTAATCGTTAAACCTACCCTAGCATTCGCTAATCAACGATAGGGGCAATTGCACACAGTACGCGATATTCATGCGATCAGCTGTAGTTATCTCTTTCATGTAAATCAACTTAAAACATACACTATAAAGAATATTTACTACTAGCGTACCCAACCTGCTTCGCCGGACTAGATTTTGCTTTATTTTATATAAAGAATAAACTTACATCATTAAATATTTAATTTAACTCTCACAATATATTAAATTATTAATTTCTCTCCGTATTCATTCTCTTCTATTCTCTTCGTGAAGGGGTGAAGATCATTACCTACACCTATGTACATATTAGGAGCATCAGTAAACAGATACATTCGCGACGCTATAACTTACCTTGAATACTTCAAAATCCTTAATTATTATCTTTAATATACTTCAGTATACTTTTTTATACTGCATTGTACTTTAATATGGTTATATATTAATGACATAAATATACACAACAATAATATAAATTTGTGTTATAAAACAATAGAATACCATCATAGTAAATAAAAGTTGTATTTGACAGTTCAAAGAGGAGTGCTCCGATCGTCACCAAACTTATAGAACAAATAGCGGCACAAATCGCATTTTGTGTGCAACGTCCTTTAATGGGCGAGGAAATGCGGGCCCTCCCTACCTCTTTGGAAGGACTATTAAGATCCAGGAACGGTATAAGAGTGTGGAGATGTAAATGGAAAAGCTGGGAAATTGTCTTAGATTACATTCCATTAACGTCTTTGTTCGTATTCCCTTAAGAATTTAATTACATTCGTTTTTATGTTTATAATTGCAGTGTGCTGAGTCTTGATGATATAATTTAAATTATAGATAGAGTTTAAAATTAAGGAAATATGAGACGTTAAATGAAAGTGGAACCATTTTTGGGATTTAGTCCTATTCTTAAAATACTTCATATTTACATATTTTTTTATAATAATAATTATTATCTATAAAACACTTTAATCCATGTAAGATAAGGAGGATATTTCCGTAGTATTCGAAAACTGAATTCAAAATTCAATTCAGTTTTCACTTTACGGTTACTTCCAAAACAGGTGTAAAAAGATGGATTCACTTTTTAATTGATGGATATTTTAAGAAAGAAAAAAAATTACATAAGCAATTTCAAAATATATTTTGTTAAAAAAGGCCGGAGGACGTCAGCCCTGTAGTTCTGGGCTCTCAAGAATAAGACAACGGTATCCCCTGCCTGTCGTAGATGGCGACTAAAAGGGGCCGAGTCGTCCACCAAGGTGGACCCGGGAAGAAGCGACATTGGCTGGCCCGTGTCGCCTTGCGCTGCGGGGGCACAGGGGGGGAGGGGGTAACCTTGAGCACAGTGCAGAGGGGCTCCGGTGCGTTCCACGTTGAGATCCCGGAGTCCCTCGTCATGCATCGAGGAAAGGGCCACCGGGGAGGTTTTAGTGAGTAAGAACCCCAAATAACTGCCGCCTTCCCACCTGAAGGCGGGGTATCTTTCTGAAGATTTCCTCCCCGTCAACAAAAAAAAGGCCGGAGGACGTAGCTGGATGCAAACCACTTCCAACCGGTTCTTTTGGAAATTGTTAGCTGAGTTCTATGATCAGCACTGGAGATTCTACCGCTGAAATGTTGATCATGAAGATAATTATGAAAATGTAATAAAAAGCTAAATGTTATAAAATAAATAACAAAAATATATCTAACTTTATTAATAACAACATTGTCAATAAAATACTAGGAGTAGTTTTCAGACAGACATAGATGGCGTCCCTTAATATTCACCCTTAAAATTTGTTTCATTCTACTTGAATTCACAACACCCCAACCCGGTAAAACGCACCCCCGCTTCCCCATCGCCTTGTTCATCACGCAGCATCCGCCATCTTGATAGAGAGAGAACGACATAGGCACTAACTTTGTGCGTAACTGAGATAGAAATTTAGGGGTGCGAAACTGAATTCTAAGTTTGGAATTCACGCAGGAAGTTCGTCGAAGGGTCGCTTTCATTGTAATGCTTGGGTCTTGAATCGCGTTATTTTACAGGAAGCTTGAAATCTGAAAATTAAATAACGTAGGAATATATATATATATATGATTGATTAAAAAATTATTTGAAATAAGACTTAAAAATACATTCATTTCGTTTATTCATAATATTTTAGGCTTCTTCCTATATGAATTAGTTTTACGATTTTTTTTTAATAAATATTACTAGCATTCTTGTTAATGGATTGGTTACAACTAATCTTAAGCTTGTGCTAAGAGATGGCTCACGTCAATAGTCGAATGATGGATACGAACCACTTTACGTTTCGGAGACCATAACCTAGCTCTTTCTTTGGGGTGCTTGTCTTGAGCAAAAGTTTAGTTCAAGCTATCAAGCTACGCCCTCCATAATTGTTAAGGTTATAATTTAATACGTCCGTCGTATGTCAATTAAGTATAAAAACTTTAAAATACAGTTTTTATAATCAAAACTACGAATAGACCATTAAAATTATTTTTTCTTGAAGCAATTATGTAGGTGAACTACCTGTAATTAACACGCTATAGAAAGCTTAAAAACATATTTTTTATAACTTTTGTTTGAACATGTTATTAAAATGTAATTCACTCGACCCCTGTGGAAATATTTAATATGCCTTTAAAGTGTTTGAAGGAAGGGTTAATCATTTCAAATTTTCATAAAAGAAATTTAAGTTAATTAATTTTTTTTTATATCTTTGTCCTGTATAGAATAGCGATTACTACGACATAAGAATATTGATTAGGACTCTTTCTTTTATCCGTGAAATAGCTACCGACCGAGTCGTGGTTCGGCCCTCTCGGGCGCCCTCGGATCGGAATGCTTACGCGTAACATAGTAACCGTCCAAGCCGAGGTTACCCCTCACCGGGGGGTCGAGTTACTAGCGATAGAGGTTCAGGCTAAGCGACCTAAGAGCTATGCCACCTCTCAATCCGGTGAAGCAGTCAAGGCCAGCTTCTCTGGCCAATCTGTGTAGTTCGTCATTAAAAAAAAAACTCTTTCTTGGGTTTTGTGAGCATCCTCAGCTATAAAAAATGTTGTTGTTTTGTTTTTTTTAATTTCTCAGATTGTGACATGTCATCGTGATACACGGGGTGCAAATTTTTAGGGAGAGTTTTTTTGCACTTAAAAAAGGCAATGTTGTATGCCAATACGGATGCGATCCCGTGACCATGACATTGTAAGTCGAACCGCTTAACCACTACGCTATCTCAGCTATAAATTTAAAATCTTATCTTAACCACCTCAGTAATATAATAAATAAATAAATATTATAGAAATTAAATAAATATTTGCTAAGCTATAAACAATTGAATTAGATCTTACAGCGTTCCTGAACTTTTGTACTGAACAACTTAGCTAAAAGGTTTACAAAAATTCTTACTCGAGAGTCCATTTTCTCTCGGCATCCCGTGCGCTATCATATAAGTCATGAACGAAGTTTAATCTATAAAACCCCTACCAATTCCACCGTTCAATTCAATAAAGGTTTACTAGCTTCAGGGCCAATAAAGACCAAAAAGTATACGAAATAATAATAATTTTAATAAAAAAAATTGATAATAATTTTATGGGTCTATTATAAAAGTTAATTAATCAAATATAAATGTGTGTAAAATAAATGTTAATCATTTATTGGCAAAGATTTCAATACTTGAAAGTAAACGGCAATAAAAGTTGTTGTGAAGAAACATTTGCTTGCTCTCATTTCCAGTGCAATACATTAGGTAGATTTAAAAGTGGTTAGTCTTAAAGAATAACTGGCCGTTAAAAAGCTTAGGAGAAACGACAAAAAATAAGCAAAACATGTTTTTTTTTTTTCTTACTACCTAACAATATCATCTGTAAAAGTATTATATTTAATATGAATTTTAAAAATAAACTACAGGTTAAGTAATTAGATTTTTTAATTAAATCAGACCATTAATAGGATTCGTTACGATCTGAAAGTTCTGTAGCTGGCATATGCCAGTAACTTATCATTCTTTAATTTCGTAATTATATACACTCGTGGGCAAAAATAAAGAGTCGGTTAAGAAAGTTTGAATATCTCGGAAAATAAAGACGCTCACTAACTGTAATAATTTGGATTTTATTATATCGCCACATGGAGGCAACACTAAGTACTAATATTTAAATACAAAATAAAATTTAATTAATAATAGAGATATTCAAAATTTCTTAACTGTCCCTTTATTTTTGCTCACGGCTATATATGCATATACAGAGCATGTGTCCAACAGTTTCCACGGTGATAAATTGCGAAAAGCAACAGAACCATAGCTCAATTAGTTACATTTTGAATGTATGATCCTCTCGAAGTACTTATTGTATATGTCCACCACACTTCTCCGTCGTGTGGTTGATATATACAATAAGTACTTCGCAGATGTTGATTTGTTTTCATTGCCTACTACTAAATTTAGAAAATGTATTAAAAACAGCTTATTCAGTCAATTTAGTTAATACGTATTTATTAGTTCATTTATTTCCGTATTCTTTTCGTTAATTTAAATTTTGTTGATAGTGTTTATGTTTTTAAAGGGTTGCACGTTAAAATAATTAAAATAATAATGACAATAATTTGCGGATAATGTTGTTGGTAGTGCAGTTACATTTTTTATTTCTATTATGTCTTTTAAAATTTCAATTGTACTATTGTTTATTGTCCCAAATAAAGAGAAAAAAAAAAGATCATTGGTTCTTAAGCCCATTATTAGCACAGTGCTCTTAAGCCGTAGTACAGTAATGTACGACGTAATTATATACCTAATATAGTATATATAACAATAATCGTATAAACGTTTTCCATAACATTTGAAATGCAAGCATCCCTTATCGAATGGCAGCGGCCCCACGGAAACTGAGCACTCTAGTGAAATTCCCTGCCAGTCAAGTTGACACGCAGTTTATTGCCCTCGTTATCAGGCCCGTTACTTTACGTTATTTGATCACATTAGGGGGTGAATGACGCATTGGCAAATAAGCTACGTAAACACGTTGCGCGTGCGAATTGCTTGCAACACAAACATAATTATTTAAGTTTGCAATTTTAGTTGTTTTGGAAAATTAACTCTTACTTTTTTTTTAATCTTACACAATTGTGCACGGATAGAATAACCTTTAGTAAGTGAAAAGGAATTCTTCGGTAGTTTAGACAAAGGATTGTTTAGTCAATCTGTGTATGTTTAAATTTGGCAATAGAATAATGAAGTTTTAATTTACACAATAAATAAATAATAAAAAGGAGTTTTAATTTATCATGCGCTCGGCGGTGAAGGAAAATGTGAGGAAACCTACATGTGTTAGAAAATTTTCGAAGACTTCACATAGGTTTGTTAGGCCCAGCCCTGTAGTTCTGGGCTCTCAAGAATAAGACTACGGTATCACCTGCCTGGCTAAAAGGGGCCTCGGGTTCACTGGGCGACACGGGTGGGGATCTTTGTCGTCCGCTAAGGTGGACAGGAAGAAGGCGACATCGGCTGGCCCGTGTCGCCTTGCACTGCGAGGGCACAGGGGGAGGGAGTAACCTCCACTGTGGCTCCGGTGCGTTCCACTGGAGATCTCGGAGCCCCTCGTCATGCACCGAGGAAACGGCCACCGGAGAGGTTTTAGTGGGTAAAAACCCCACATAACCGCCTCATTCCGGGGTATCTTTTTGAAGATTTCCTCCCCGTTGACAAAAAAAAAGGTTTGTTAGGCCGCGTGGTAAACTAAGCCTCTCCTTACAGAAAAGAACTTAGCCCAACAGTGGGATATATGCAATTTACAATACGCTATTATAACACGACAATTGTGATATTTATAGTTATTTCGTGACATCTACTATCCGTCTACATAACGTAGCTGGAACTACAAAAGGTTAATTATTTTTAAAGTGACTTAATTATTAGATTTAAATGTCATTACATAAACACAAAGGAGCCCGCTGAGTAGCGATTTTATCACTAATTTAAATATGATTTAGTTTCGTGTTCGTTTCTTTAATATTATAATAAAATTATTTAAAAGCTTACATACAAAGAGGCGATTAAAACTTTAATCGTGGTTAAATTGTATTCAACTACAACTTTTAAGTAGCGAATCGTGTATTTAAATTGAAATTTCGCATAAACTATTATCGTAAAGATTTCGTTAAATCCCACGCGAGCAACGTTTTGTCCGATACAAGTGTTGAGAAATAAAATAATCGGGTCAAAGAAAGGGCGATATTCTATATGTGAATATTATAAAAAATGGTACGCTTTTAATTTTTTTTCAACTAAGGTTATGCTTGTGCTAGGAGATAGTTTACATTAATAGTCGAATGGTGGATTCGAACCTACGACCTTACGATTCGCAGACCGTACCCTAAACCATTAAGGCTATTGAGGCTTCATTATTAGCTATTGACGCATTATTATTAATCTGCAACTATAATATAACCCTATTAATAGGTCCTCCTATAGGTATATTAGATATAATAGGAATAATAGGTCGTCCATCCTACTGTTCATAAATTTAATTAGTGAAAATTAAAAAACAGAAATCTATCAAGATACGAATCCAAGCCTAAGTCAAACAATCCAGTTTGAATTTCGAATCCTTTTCATCAAATCGACATGATAGACAAATACTTGTACCAAATAACGCAGCATGTTTCTAAGAAAGTTTATAGTCTATAATTCGCTTCAATCGATTGATGTATTTTTTATAATTGAATTTAACACTGGGTAAATAAGCCGAAGTGAAACTAGGGTGGAACTCTAGTTTATTTATAAATACAATATTAACAGCAATGTACCCTATTGTTCTAATGAAGACACGTGTGCTGTAATAGTAATTATTGCAGGATTAGGGGGCCACCTAGTTACTATTAACTATCTTAATAATGAATTTTGGCTATTAAACACATGCGGGCTTATTGAAGTCGGGAATAAATGAAGACTACGTTTATTTTATTAAGCTGATAAAAGAACATATGCACAGACAATAGCATAGCTATTGTCTCGACTTCTACCGTCATGGCGTGTGATTATACATAGAACCAAAAAACATTGCAAAATTCTTTTTATTTTTTCGAGTGTGCCTTGTAATTGAACGTTCTCTCACGTCATTATAACCGGTATATATTATAATCATTATATCCCGGTAGACAGAGACAGTGCTGACAGCTCATTTGGCCCAGACAAGCAGGTGTTATGATTATTTTGTGGTATGAAGTGAAGAAAGTAATACAGCTTAGGCCTCACTGTTAGGTATAGGCCTTCACGCCACACGACCTTAGCGCGGATTGGCAGACTTCACATATCTTATTTCCTCACGATGTTTTCCTTCACCGTACAGCGCGTAGAAAAGAATTTAATCTGAAATTGCGATTCATGAACCTTTAAAACATTTTAATAAAATTTGACTATACTTTGTTTACGTTAATTTTTTGAATTATTGCAGGGCATTGCCAAAAAGTCATGAATTTAGGTTGTCGAATTAATGTGGGTGGTCAGGTGCCAACTAAATAATCAGGGCGATCATAAGCAAAAAAAGGTCATATATAACCATGCAAGCGGATGTCGTCGCCTTTTGAGACACGATGGAACGAAATCGCTAACGTATGTTTGGGAATGTGAACGATGTCGGGACCGTATAAATTAAACTGAACAACCCAAGCTGTTCAATCGAAGAATAATACTAGCGCAAAAAAGACACTTATTTTACTTGACAGGTTGATTTCAAATGTTCTTTCTTTTAAAACATTTGAAATCAACATTTAAAATTTGGAAAGATTTTATCGCCCTCGACTGAGTTATCAGATTGAGAGCTGGCATAACTCATACATAGCTTAGCGTCTATAAGTGACACTATAGTGACACACAACCACCCCACTCCTTCCCCTCCAGTGACAGGTAACCGTGGCTTGGGCGGTTACTTTTGTAGGCGTAAGCATTCCCATTGTAAGGCACTCGAGAAAGTCGAACGCACGGTCGGTTGCTTTCCACAGAGTGTAAAACTAGACTAACTTAAATGCCAGTTTGGTAAGGCCGTTGTGGATAGAATCTCAGGTGAAAGATCTTACCAGTTACCGATAATCTATAGAGTGCTATTTGACGAAAACATTCTTTGGATCAGATAATATTAAATCATGTAATCTTAAGTTTAGGATTTAAATCTTACATTATTTAAAACGCAAAATGAATAGTAAATGATATCGAACTTACGATACGGCGTTTCGTGTTCCCATACTCTGTGACATTGATCGATAACATAACGGGCATATTACAGATTCTATTCGCAACATTCGGTTTCAGTCATGTGTTACGTACCGGGTTTTAATGTATTCCGTCGGTTTACGATCCCGTCGGCCTCTTAGAGGCGGCCTACGCTAGCTAGTACGGGAACATGGTACGAGTAGAGGTGAAGTAATGGCCCGACGTCCCAGGCAGCCGCCCTTTAACAGCCTCGTAATTGCGACTTGAAATTAAGTGTTATTTTTATGGTGATTCCTCTACTACTACTAAGTTGCTTTAAATGGGCGTAAAGCTTTTTATTAATTGGAATAAGTCTCGTAACGAGCGTATTGACGTCTCTCCGATGGTGTGTAAAATCACATTGTTTGTTGTTTTACGCCCTAACGTTTATAAATGGTGGTCATTTTAGTTTTACCTTTTATAAACGTGAATATATTTTAATTATATTTACGAGTAAACAAACATCAACTTCCAATGGAACCAAGCGCGTCGGATCAAAAATTGAAAGCTACTATTACCGATGCTCTTTTTTACCGAATTATCATGATTATACTAAAAGTTCTAGTGCCTATATCATCTTTATTTTTCTATATTTAGCCAGCTAAATTAGTCCTACATTGTCATAAACCTTCTAATAACTTAATCAACAATCATTCTCCTGTAAGAATTTTAGAAGTTTCAATAAATGGTACCTAAATGAAACCAAATACTTTCAAACAAAAAAAGTAAAATTGGTTTATAAATTACATCGGATTGCTCAAAAATTTTAGTATTATAGGAATAGTTTTATAAGAACAGATGAAATGCGAACCTTCTCTTTTTGGAGTGCGTTACAAATTGGTTTCAAAACACTTAAAATGAAAAGATTGTGTTTTTCCGTTTGTCAACGATGTTTTGACACTATAGCTTTCAGTGGACTTATATAGGTGTCAGCATTGTTACTTGACTCTTGTACCAAAATAACAACGAAAGCGCTAAAAGGGGTTAGGTTATATTTACAACAATAGCAATCATGGCGGCCGGGCGCGCATATGTGCGAACTCGTCGGCATAAAATGGCGCGTAAATTATATCCAACAATGTAACGCACTCGATGCCGACACTGAATAAGAAGTGATTAACGCTAGCATCAAACAACCGACCGTTCTTTTAAATTCGTTGGGCACCTTGTTATCTTTATTAAATTTTTAAATTAAAAAAATAAGACGATTTCATATTGTGTACGTATGTAATACTATAAAACATAATAGAACAATGTTTATCGGGCCTTCTGTGGGTATAGAATTAAAAAAATGCCTTCTAAAATAACAACTAAAAATACAATACTAGTATATTTAAAACAGAGATTTATGAAATATATATATTTCTTTTAACGGCATAATATCCGTTAATCCCTAATGTTTTCAAATTAATACAAATAATTTATAAATATCATTATTTTTATTTGAGAATTTTCTGAGAGGTAGACTTACCTTATGTCAGGAGTCTAAACCAATTCTTCTCTTCTTCCTACCCTCGCGAGGACTTAAACTTTTTTACATACCAGGATAGGTATTTTATAGAGTATAGTATTAAATATACAATTAAATACTTTATCAAAGTGGAACAGCATCGGCCGAGCTTCCAGACGCCCCTCCATAAAGGTGGATTAATACCGCCGAAAGCCCAACTTACTTAATAAATATAAAAGCCTTCCCCGCCCGAGCTCGTAAAACGCCCACTCTGCTCCGCTAAGATTACTTCCATCGCGACCAGAGAAACTTAAACTCCCGGTTTTCATTACCGAAACCATATCTGTCATGTACTGGTAAAGTTGAGAGGTCGTGCACGACTGGTCCTGCCATTATCAGCTCTATGTAGATTGCGCGTCTTGCTTTCTCCCAGATAAGGGTTTTACGATCGCCTGGAAGAAAGGATAATGTTCCCTTTTGATGTGAAAGAGGGAATTGTTGGACTTAACGGTCTAACTGCAAAGATAGATAAGCTTTCAGAGTTTCACTCCCCGTAAGTAATTTCATCGTAATTAATACTGCCACAGTTACATTAAGACTGTAAAATCCAGAAAAAATAACTTTTGCACGTTGGATTTTTTAGATAAACAGAGACAACAATAGCTATCCATTTATCAATTATTCCCGATTATTATCATTTTGACTGTCAAATAGCAGTTATAGCCGAGTGCCTAAGCGACGACAAACGGACAGTAGAAAGTTCAAATCTAAGCCAGCTTGCACAAATTAGATTTCAGATTGTAGATTTCTTAAGAACAAAAAAAATCACTTGCTATAATTATATCTTATCAGTGCCGTTTCTGTCTACCCCGCTTGGAAAAAGACATGTAAGAGCTTTTAAATAATTTCTTTACCAGTAATATACAACTGAAAATAGAAATATAGAACTGTAAAGGCAAAATTTGGCACTGGCTAAAATTACAAATTCATCGTAGCTCGTCAATGACGCAGGCATCCTGTGGAAACGACTATAGGAAACAGTGACATTAATTTGAAGATGTTGCGCATTACTGAGAAACTGCACGGAAAACAGACATTCTGTAATTTTCCCGGTTACAAGATTGTTCGTCAGGTTCACCGAGAAATAACATGTTGGAGTTAATAAAAGGAGACAATTTGTAAATGTCAAAGACAATAATTTTTTTTTAATAATCACTTTATTTAGAAATATTTAATAAATATTTACAATTTAATAGATATTACAAAATATTTACAAAAAATATAACTGTGCCAAACCGTCATCGCTTGGCAGCGTGCCCAGAAGGCTGGTAGCATTGCCACGTTGTATGGCAATGCTTAGCCTCTGTGCAAGGTATAAGCCAGCCCTCTGGTCACCAGATGTGTCGACCAACTTCTTAGCTAACACATTAAAAAGGTGGTGTGCGTAATGTAATATCTATTAAATTGTAAATATTTCTTTATTAGTTAGTATTTGTTATGTTTATTTTAATAAATAAAGACAATAAATAAATGTCTATGTCTATGTCAATTTGCATTTAGCATCGTGATACTTAAATTAGTTGCTGGGCTATCTTAGGCTCATAACGTCGTTTACAACCTCAGACAAAAAAATAAAAATAAAATCGAAACCTATGCTATCAATTTATAAAATTATATTTTAATTGTTCATGTTTAGTCTAGTTATTCGAGATATAATTAAAAGGAAAATTCCACTCTAATAATCACGTCGCCGTCGAATAGACTTGGTAAAACTTAGATCAACCTCTTACCCTTTGTCTCTTACTCCCGAAATAGAGTTTTGGCTACAATCTAAATAATTCAAACCGATATCTTCCACAAGCCAGACCTACGTAAGTCAGAACGTAGACCTTAAGGGAGCTGAATCCAACATTTCCATCGTCCCGGCCATATAATCCGCAATTCCATTACGGTTCCGAAGGCGGCCCCTCGTTTATGAGTCGCCCTGCCGCGCTGACACGCAAATATATCTCGAGATTACTTTACACTAAGTAATTTCATTAGGAAACGAACTGCCGAGCTAAATGCACTTCTCACATACTATACTTTTACAATATTGTGTACTGGCCTAAAAGGCAATGTTAAAAAATAAAAAAAAAGTCTATAGAACACACACCATTGGTAGAGCATGTTTTCAATTACAAATTTCTATACAATTAAGGTGTAAAGGAAAAGAAATAGTGTGTGGATCGCACTAGTTGAAGGTCTTGCGTCGACGGGTGTGTGTGTCTCTTGTAAGTTGCCGGAATTAAGTACAGCTACTAAGTAACTAAATAACGCTCCCAGCACTCATATTTACATATTAAGCAACTCTCTAGATATCGATTTAGCTACTTACCTAGTTTCGACAATTTCGTCTCCCCAAGTAATTAAGTTCGAATTAATGGCCGTCCGTAATTAAACTCTACGTTTAATATTCAAATGAGTGCACCTGTGTCGGTGGGTAGTTCTCTTGGAATTTTAATTAGGCGAATTCAACTCTAATCTGAATTCCCCGGGTTCGAAGCGTACGAGACGACGTAGTAGGTACCTACGTGAACGTTATCATATTTTTACGGGCTACGTGAAAACGCGCGCTTTTATTAGGGGGAGTTTTATTACGTTTTCTAGATTAGAAATGGGGCTCCAGTACGTTGCCGGCTGTAGAAGGAAAATTCTTGATATTTCGGACACGTGCCGCTTTATTTATTGTAGCGAAAATTACGTGCAAATTACGTGTATTTCAATTCTAATTTTTTATCAAATAAATAACGAGTAATAGCTTAGTGGTTACGCGGTCACTAAACTACGCAACCCCTGATGGCTGGGAGCTCGAATCGCAGGCAGCTACTAGATTGCTTTTAGATCCTATATGTTGTAAATGTTTTTGTTTTACAGTTTTTTACTTACGAAACTTACGAACCTAGAGTTCACTTGGCGATGGTCTCAACCCCTATCACAGCATATAATTAGCTTAGTGAAAAGCGATTGTTATCTATGCCTATCTTACTCAGGATAAAAGGGCGTGAAGCCTAATTTAAACTATTGGATTCTTGTTGTTCTTCTTCATTCATTTTCGTTCAATATTTGTTTCTACTCATAAAAGATTCGTATTTTTATAATATTATTTATCATAAGATTATCTGACATGATTGTTTACATACTTTATTACTTTTCTACCTAAACTGCTCGGCAAAAAGAAATTATAAACAAAAAAATATTATAGAGAATTGCTTTATTTTTCTAGGAAAAAAGTAGCTTACGATATTGTTTCCATAAATAATGTGCAGTGTTAGGGGCTAAGCGCTCCACTTCGCTAGGGTTCAAATCACAGCCGACTTGTATCGATGAGTTTCGAGATTGGCTCATTGCCTGTCACCTACAAGACCTAATAAACATGGTGAAAAGGGGACAACAATTATCTCTGTCCACGTTAAAAGGGGTGAAACGGACGTGTGGGCTTTTTGGTAGCGTGATTCTTTGTAGCTTATATTTGAAGCTTGTACAGTATCTTTAATAAATGTAATAGATTCGTTTGGGATAAGGAAAAACATAACGCTATGGCGCGTGAAGAAATCGGGTTCGTATTTATGGGGAGGGTTATTGTTTGAAACGTCTAAGTCGTAATTCCGCGGCATAAAGCAGGCAGGCTTCACATTGGGCGCCCTCCCCCTGGACCACCCTCCGGGACCCAGCGGGATGCTGTTTTTCCCGTGCGAAATGGCCCGTTTGAAATTGTTGTTTTATGGAAGTTTTTACTAGTTGACTTTGCTCGGGGAAAATATATAGAACGCAATCTTTATGCCCCTATGTATTACTGCTATGTACCAAAACTTAATAATCTAGAGTATAAATTATCGCTAACATATCTACCTACTTACCGCGGAGGAACATATTTTATAAAAGCAACGTCCAGCGTAAGTAGTTTCGTCGGAAATGAGATATGGGACGCTTAAAAAATCTCCAAAAGTGTCGGTCGAAGATATCAAGAGAAATATTGAAAGCATGGACCGATAAAATTTCAAAATAACGACCTGTCACAAAATAATATACAATGAAATTATCTCCACCATTTTTAAAGTTGGAACGCGCGCCTCCCTGACACGCCATTGGTCGGCGGTTGACAGCTGGGTAAAATACGTCTCTCTGGCAGCTCGAGCGCAGCGGGCGACAAGATGGTGCCACTAAAATCCCCTAATGAAATTAAATTCCGTACATTTTAGACTTACTCGTAAATAATCCGAATATCTAATCTGCTGATTGATGAAAATTACTGGTTTTTGTGTTTTATAATTAAATTATGAAAAAAATATTACGACTTTGTTTAAAAATATTTATTGACACGAATTTTTCTTTTCGAATTTATTTAGGTCATAAAAACACAGATAGGTATCAGTTACAAATATAAATTGAATACTAGTTACTTGCCCTCTTAATGCCATAGTCAATAACAATAATAAATCGGGCAGACGTTCGCTCAGACGTTTTTATGATGGCAGATAGCATACAATAGCTTACAAATCACGTCCATATATCTATTGTGAGGTCTGATACACGCGATATACCGCTCCAGCGTAGATATGGGACGTCTTAGCACTTTAAAAGCATTTTAGATAAAACTGCGTGTTCGGGATGTGGATTTAGTTACAATATTACAAGTTTACGAGGGGCGATATAGTTGTACGACGGCTTACGGCACTCATGCCGAGCACTAAAGAACTGGTTTACTGCCTCTGATGATTTACTGGGTGCATTCCTTGAGAGACGCAGTTAGACGCAGTATAGTGTCTTCATTTTTGATATCTATAATTAAGAAAGTAGTCTATAGGTGAAATTCAGTCTGTAATTTAGTCACTATTATTTATAACGATACTTAATTTCAATGTTCGACTTTTCGTACCTTGTGCTTTGTTCTTAGACTTGACTGTCTATTAAAAATTTAAAGGAAATCTTTCGGTTTATTTTTGGTCATAAGTTAAGTTTTATGCTTTATATTCAGTTCATTTTAAATAAAAACTTAAATTCCTAAAAATTACTAGAACTTTCAGCGTCGTTCGTCTTTAGCATATTTCTAATGAGTATCTCCTAACACTGCTACTCACTTTTTTGCATCACAGGTTTTGTTTGTCTCTCTTCTTTCATGCGTTCTACATACTCAAACCTCTGAAACATTTCTTTCTCTACTCTAGTCCTAAAAAGTTGCTAATATTGAAGTAAAAAGGTTCAATAAATAAATAATGTTTTATATAAGATAAGTATATCTAACATTAAAACAATTTAGTTTATTATATAATTGTGTGATATCAAATATTATCTCTAATTTTAGCCCACCCATGCGTTGTATAAACGGCAATGTTTCAAGTTGGCAGAATAGACCATAAATTATAAAGACGAGAAACCTATATTTCTTCCCGGGTATCATAAAAATGCGAGTGAATAATTTTAATAATAAAGGTTAAGACAAAATATGTTAACGATTGCCTACGGTAACTGTGTAGAGCTTAATTTCCAATGCGGCAGATTAAAACTTGATCGTAACGTGACTGGGTAATTTATGAAGCGACTGTATTAATTTACGTAGGGATTTACGTGACGTTTAAAATACACGGGTATCCTGTTCACTTAGCTGGTATTGAGATGAAAATATAAGATTTCGTATAAGATTCGAACTTGTATTTTGTGGGTGCCATCATCGTATATAGGATGAATAAAGATACTTTCGTAATTTCGTCTCAAATCATTTACTTTTTAATGCTTATGCTTACGCATAAAATGAGTGCTTCTGACCAATAAGAGTATTTGAAACGCCGCGATAAATAAAGTTAGGTTTTAAATTAAAATAAAACTCTATATAGTTAAAAATATACACAAAAACAGCCAGTCCTTTTAACTCTAGCGGAGTAGGCGGAGGTAGATGTCGCTGCTTACTTTTCACCAAGCTTATTAGGTCCCATTTGTAACTTATAATTTGTAACAAGTGATTTTCATGTACTTAAAAAACCGAAACGGTAATTCATTGATACAAACCGACTGAGATTCGTGCGACCATCAGATTGTAAGTCGAAACGCTTAAGGTGTAACTGCTAATGTAGTGTGAAGTTTTACACAAACTTCTAGGCTTAGGTTCTTGGCTATTTATTAATAGGCTAAGGTTTTTTTTTAATAATTTAGGTATACGAAACGGTCAGTACTATGTTTCACGTGTTTGCTACATTTCGTTTGCTTTACACGGCTTTCCAATTGGGTCTTCAGTAAATTAATTAATATGTACATCAAATTATTAAATAATTTCGTTACGTTCAGTGAAAATTTTTTGCTCTAGTGCGACTCTTATCTACTATCGGCTTCTTAAGTGTTACAAATCAAAATATTAAATCTATTATATTATACATTCAAATCTCGATTCACGCATCGTATTCATCTTCATAAAGTCGCTTCATGTGTGATTCCTATATTTTCATCGCGGCACATGCGCCCAAATCCGTAGGACGGCAGAGGATTTACGATCCAATATTTTTATGCAAAGTGCGTCGCCAAATGTGCCGCGTCGGTGAAAAAATACACAGCCACGTCCTTTCGCACGTAAAAAGGATGCGACAGAATAAATATACGGAGCCACCCTTTTTGTCCATTAAACGGGCGAGCTGTTTTTTCTGTGCCACCATAAACTGTGCCCCAATAAATATGTAAATCTACCGAAAAAAAAAATCCGAACGTTTCGTGCCCGGTTTTGTGAGTTTCACTTTCGACTGTCCGAGTTAATTGGTACAATTGCGAGACTGTGCCGACGACCTTTGTTTGGGAATTTGGAGAGATCTTTTTGATCGGTTGCCGTAAAACATGATAACGAAAGTTACTTTAAAATGTGGATAAATTCGATCTCATGATTTCCATAAATATTATAACGTTAAACAAAAATTCAGAAAAATCATAAAGGTTAAGCGTTCGACTTTGTAATCTAAGAGTTCAGTTTTCGTTTGTGACACAAGTTTTTTTATGATCGAGAGGATCGTGTCACATATGACATAAATTGGTATGCAGCAGACAGCGACTGTCTCTGTCTACCCCGGTATCTAATAAGGGTTAAAAAACGTGTTAGCTGATATTTAAACATAAATAAATTTCGATTTTCGGAACTTGAAACTTCTTAGATACCAAAACAAGATTTACAAAATATACAAAAAGTCTAGAACAAATGATGCATTACATGTAACTGTGCACTTATGTATGTAAAGAAGTTACACGAGTGCTGTGCTGTTTGGGCAGGCGCTGCTAAATGCCATCTAGCAGCTCCGAAATCGGTGGAAAGGCGGGAAAAGATGCTATTTGGTGACGCAGCTGAAACCAATCTGCTCAGTCTTGAGCACAGGCGTAAGGTAGCTAGGCTTTCGGTTTTCTACAGATTGCATTTCGGAGACTGTGCTCAGGAACTACATGACCTAATTTCCCCATCCTCGTTTCACCATCAGATCTCAAGACGAACTGCAGGATTTCATCCTTTGTTGTCAAACCCTCAAACCCGAACGAAGCGCTTTGCTTCGTCTTTCATTGTTCGTACAGCATTTACCCTCGTCTGTTTTTCCTTACGATTACAATGTGGGTATTTTAAAGAGTAGAGTGAATAAGTATTTACTAAGCTAGTGTACCTTACGATCCAAGCACTTGCTTAGAAAGTATAGAATAAATAATTAAAACACTTTTGCAACTCTACTAATTGTTTTTGCCCGTAATAGAACATAAGTGTAAAGTGTACCCTATGTGTGAAGGTGTTACTGACAATTTCTAATCATCATTTATACCTATTTGGTAATTGATGTTGATCTTCTTTTTAATAAGTAGAGAATAAACTCTAATTCTCTAAATAAAATTAAACTGCGTATTGCGTACGGGTCTGTGCTAGTAGGTATATCGATCCACCCGGGCCCTCTCTAAGAACGAAGGGTCCCGCCTCCCTCTCCCGAACTCCACCTTTAAATATTCAATCAAGAAGAGTAAATCCCTAATTGCTTAAGAACATGCAAAGTTTTGGCAATGTTCTTTAAGCTACAAATTGTACAATAATCACTCTTTAACGAGTGTTTATATTACTGTTTATTACTAGCATTAAAATAATAGCAGAAAATTATATTAAAAAAGGATGTATAAGTAATTTATTGATGTTGCGTTATACAATTACTCCCATTCCATTCTTATGCAAATAGCCCAGTGATTAAGATTTCGATTGATGGTCTGATGTTTGAAACCATCCGTGTGTCTCTGTGTACCTCTGGGATTTTATCATTTCTGATCATGCACAATCTATTTCAGTTTGCTAGCGTATTTATCTTCCGAGATATTCATACTTTCTTAAAGTTACAGCCTTTATACATATCCCACTGCTGGGCGCAGGCCTTCTCTGTAAAGAGAGTATAAGGGCATAGTCCGCCACGCGTCCCTAGTGCGGATTGGCAGACTTGACATGTCGTAGAAAAATTTTCTAAGGCATGTAGGTTTCCTCACGATGTCTTCCTTCACCGCCGAGCGCGTGGTAAATCAGCACATTAAATTGCAACAACAAATTTATTGGTACCGGCACCGGGGATCGAACTCGGGTTGCTAGCGTACTGCGCAACATCAGCCAGCCGCACGGACACTGAGCTACCACGGCTCAGTTCTTAACCGTCCACTTTCTTAACCGATCCTTTATTTTTGCTCTCGGCTTTATATTTCGTATCGATTCTACTTAAGTTAAACTACTATTTAGTAATATTGTTTTATTTAAAAGATAAATAACTCAAGATTATACCTTTTTTTAACAATGGATGCTATTTCATTCCGACCGCATAATGTTAAACTGAAATAATTTAAAAGGATACATTTTCCTTAATAAATGCTATTGATCGTACAGACGTAAGCGTGGTATAATTTACGACTACGTACCCGACTCGCTTCGCGTGCACCGTCGAAGGTGTGTTATTTATACCCGTTTTTTTTTTTTTTATTTATGCCCCCTTTTTTCGCAGCTCGTAACGGAAAGTAATAAAGGGGGAGTTTAATTTTAATTCCATGATTGGAAAGCTCGATTGGACGGTTATGTGGCTTAATGAGTTTATGGGCAATGAGATGTGCATAGCGGTCGTGGGATTATATCGAATACCGATTTTTTAAATTGATTTCGCTGTGGGATGCTGTAACTGTGAATGTTAGGATTAGAAAGTGTTTGATAAGGGAAAAGATTGGCTTGTAATAGGACATTCTGGGTAATATTGAGACCGTTGTGCTTCGGGTTTACAGACATAGAACTTATAAATAAGCAAAGAAAGACGAAGAAAATGAAGTAACATTGGAAAAAGTATAGTTAAAAGTTCGTGAAGGCGAGAGACCTGTCTCAGAACTGTGCATAATAAATATCCGTATATAATAAATACACACACACTCTTACACTTTAAATATATATAAACGTAATTGTATTGTAGAATAATTAATTAATTTGTACGTAAATATCGACATGAATGACTATTGTGTGATGTGTTTCTATTTTCACCCCACTTAACTTTAAGGCGACGTTTCAAGATGAAAAATAACTCGAATTAAAGCGTAACTCCATAAATAAAAATCCACTTGAAGCCCGAAGCCCGGGGTCCGGAGGAGTAAATGAGGTGCGCCGACCCTCGTGCGTTCCCACACCATATTGAAAAAGATAAATCTTCGCCTCACCCCGCCCTGCCTCTCGATCCATTAACTTTCAACTTTTTGTGCTTCAAGGAACATTACAAAAAACTACAGTCTTCGAACCTAAGTACCCGACACCCAGACAATAAATAAAGACCTGAATAACATAAGAACGGGTTTAGGCGGACGACTTCGTTACTAATTCATACTTACATTGTATCTTTTAAACACATTACAACTTGACTTTGAATTTTATTAAATATGATAATAAAATACGCACTTAACCGAGACTGTTCAGCAAAAAGTCGAAGCTCTTTGATTTACACCTATCGCCTTTAGTTATGTACTCACTTACACGTATTAAGGGAACTTTTTATTGCGTTTATTATTCGCGACATTGTAACACATCGCAGGGAGTCACTTAACCGAAATGCGTCGTATTAAATCGCATAAAGAAAACACTGTTTTCACAAAAATAGTTGAGTATAAAAGGAAAGTTGTAATAGCGTCGTAACTTTGGGCATAAAATTTTGTGAATGACGAAAAAGAATCTATGGCGGGTGAATTGTTAATAAAGATATAGAGCAGGCGATGTATTACGGGACATTAGCGACGGTTTACGACTGGGATGATGGCCAATGTGATGGATGCACCCGTATGTACTCCGATGATAGTCCTGCCGATGTTCTAGTCATTTATCAAATTGGGAATAAGATAAAAATGTCATCACTTACTAACGATATCTTACTTATTCACATTAATAATAATTCACACAACAAGGAAGAAAATTAACTAAAACAAGTATATTTTTACGAGTAACTACAAAAAGTAACTATAAATCTAATCAATACACTATTACGCGTGTATTATGGCGAATTGAGGAATAAAAGAAAAAGGTAATATATAAAAAGGTAATAGATTCTATGACGTGGCCAAATGCGTCCTAGATTAAATCTTAGTGATCGAACTGAAAAATTAGTGCGTTCGATATTATTGATCGTCACGTAGTTTGCATAGATGTATCGATAAAGAAGAAACGCGTGTTAAGATCAAGAATCATGAATGGTTAACAGAGAATGAAAGTTGTGAGTGGTTTATTAGATTTTAATTTTTCAAGATAGAAAATTAAACTATAAGACAACAAACTGATAGCAAGTGCTGTCGAATAATATACAATATCTAGGCACTTACAGCGATTTCACTAGCTTATTAGTATATGAACACCAAATCTTATTATTTGTGAAACAATCCAATGCCGTGGTTATAGGCATATCAATTTAGTTATAAATAATAGTTAGATAATAAAGTATCTTAAGATAAGATTTATTTATTAGCTGAAAACATGGTATTATATGATGTTATACATATAATTACAGACAGGCTAGAGCCTACTTCCAGGACCAAACTGTCCACGAATGCTCCCATACCACGCGCTATAAGGATTGTCAATTTTCTCTCACAGCATATTGATATATTTCAGTGTGACGGGTTCACAGAGGCTGCTTATAGATACATCGAGATGATGAATGTTTGAATTGTCACTTGTGTTAAATGATTTTTTATGTTGTGATGTTAACTGTTATTGTATTGTTATTATTTTGATGATTGTGTAGACTACAGCACCGAATTGGTTTAGCTGTAATGGTGCTGTAAGTTCTGTGTAATAAATAAATAAAAAAAAATGTTTCGCTTATTATAATTAAGCATGCAAATTAAAATTTATGAAATATGAAATATATATCAAAACTACTAACTATGGGAACAGACATTTTTAACAAAGAAATTCGGAAACACTATAAATACTTAAAGCATTAAGCCACTTGTACAATCCTGTTTTAAATATAGATCTATTTAACATTTTTAATTCTATTGGAACCTTATTATATATTTTTACACGTAAAATTATGCAACTTTTGTCATATTTTATTAATTTTGGAGTTTCTTTTTACTACTAAAGAAAGTTCGTAGTACTTAAGAAGAAGATCGCATTACGTTTTATAATATTTATAAAATTTGCTTAAAATAATATTTTCTATTATGTAAACAACTAAATATTGGTTTTACTTTAAAATGAGAATGTAAAAAGTAAGAAGTAAAATACTTTATAACAACACGTGAGCGCATATGCATATGCTTTGGAGTAGATACAGCAAGGGGGCACCCGACACCGCTCTATATAATATTCCAAAGATGATTCCACGGTACCTATCTCAAACCGGCCGTAAATGTCTCGGCCAGGATAATATTTTACGACGGCTTATGCATCGGCGGAGAGGCGGAGATAACCGAACCCATCCAGCCCTTATCGCATACCTACACATGTGTTGCGACATCCAAATTTATCGACTTAAAAATAACCACCCAGATTAAAGGAGAGATATCGCTCGAGTATCCGACCCGACTCGATTTGAAAAATAATATTTTTAAATAAGCGTTAAAAAAACTGCTGGCTTATATATACATACAAATGTATGTGGTATTTGTTTGTTGGGACGATTTCTTGCTTTTTAACATAACTCGCAAGAAATTTCGACACATTATATAGTAATAATGATAAATCATTTTATAAAGATAAAATATTTTGTTTAATACGAACAAAAAAAAACATATTAGGCAGGATAATTGCCATTAAGAAATAAAAAATATTATTGAGAAAAATCACGATTTCTTAATTCGTTTAGCGGGTAGAAAGAAGGAAAATCTTCCTTGCATCAGAAGCGGTAGAAACCAAACCCAATGATCTTGATCCTTTGACTATCTGACCTTCAGTCCAGCTAATGCGCACCGTATATCTCGAATGCCTCTGGGTATCTCTTAGTGACCGTTTGCAAAATCAATATACATGTATATTTCTAAAATAATGGTTCCGTATATTCACCATAATGTAACACGTGCGTTCCACTTGAGTGTAAAAAACGACCGGCATGTCCCATCATATACGGGATGTTAAAAAGCTCGGTGAGAAGCGGATTGGAGTGGGACATTTCTGCCTACACCGCATAACGAAATTCTTACGTATAGATGGAATTTGAAGATTACTGTCAACGAAAAATTCATCTAATTAGAATAGGAACATTTGAAACACACAAAGAAAATTTATTTTTTGTATATATTACGATAGAGTTAAGTGTAAAATTGGAATGCGAAGTCTGTGCCTACCGTTTACACAAGCGCGGTATCACATTCTGTGCGGTGCTTTTCAAAAACTGCTAAAACTAACACAACTCGCGCACCACGAACTGGCGTGTAAATAATAAGAGACTGGCAAAACATTTAGACAGTATGTTAGACGCAGCGTCAGTGGTTTTATATTTAAGTTAGCCGTATAACTAAACTAAGTTAACTGTAAACGATCGTGTGATTTGTGTAAATATTTTAATTAGGAGTATCGGTTGCGAGAACGCGCTTGTATTGGTTGCAATTGTAGATCTTTTCTCTAATAAAAGTTTACATATCTCTAACCTGTCTAATTTTAAAGTTCTTTTATTTATAAGTAAGGATTTACGTAAGGTATACTATCGGCCCTAGTTATATTATACCAAAGTAAATGGTGTAGATTATTTTCCTTTAATTTTATTTATATCTGCCATATGATATTGACGACTTTGAACTATCCAATAAATAGAACATGTTTATTACTTCTAGGCATGTTTTCGAGACATTTGTAATGTGTCCTGTCAAGTTTTAAAGCTTGCAAATTTCTCTCCTCTAAACTAATTGGTTGGATACAAGTCTAGATAAGTCATGCAACACGAAAAAATATTATATTAATACCGCGCATATTTATAGGATACTAAAAATGTAACTTTCTGTGACCCCTTTCTTTAACAAGGCGTCCTAGATTAAGAGTAATCATTCCATTCAACTACAATGTTGTGGAACACACTGTCACGTTTTAGTTCAGACAAGAAATAGCACTCAGACAACACAAGCCATCACTTTCCGGCTGAAAGGTACATGTATCTAAGAACAGTTACAGACTCTAGTGCGATAGTAGATAAAAATATCTATAGATAATTTACGTTTATTTGTATATTTGTATTTCCGTTGGAGTTTGTATATTCTTCAAATATTAGGTGGGATTAGGGTCAAACACTACCTTGTTATATTATAATATGAGTAATTCAATAGTACTAATTTATATGAAAGAAAGGCAAACGAATGGCGGCTTACCTGATCTTAAATAATCACCGTTGCCCATGAACATCCACAACACCAGAGGGGCTGTAGGTCCATTACTAGTCTTTGAGAATGGAGTAAGCTCGTTTCTCGAAGGTCCCCAAATGATCTAGGTTCCGAAACACCGCTCGTGTTGACTAGCGTGCAAGTAAGTTACGCGAAAAACGTACAGTCGTGGAACGCCTACCAAAAAGACTAGAGAAAGGCGTGACTGGAAAGAGTATGTGGTAACCAGAACCAAGTATGTGCCAATGAATGAGTTACTACGGGCACGAATTTGAAGTCGAGCTACTGCTGGGATGCAATATCTCTGGGATGTCACTGCGAGATATCTACATTTAGTATATAAAGTAACAGTAATCAATTATATTAACTGTCATGAAGGAGATTATCGTATTAGATTGATAATGGACAAATGACACATTAGAGATTTCTATATTGCACAGCCTTGGCATCTGTACATACATTTTCTATATATCTGTATACATAAATTTAATGTGTAAGTATACGTTTTATTAAGAAAACAAACTCTCACCCCAAACAGCTGCCTGTGCGGGAAATAGCCGTACTGCCAACTTTTCGTAAGAACAATACCACAGATTCGAAATTTAAATTATATTTCTTAAATGCAACAAATGTCGTTCGTTGACCACACTCGGTTGTGTTTCAAATTGGACTAACTGGCTGGTGTTGTGCCTCGGTCGAGTTATATGAGGCATAATAAACCAGACCGCATCTATTATTCCACCACAGGCATGATTCCGACAGCTGACGTGGAATTTTAAATACGCTTTATGGTCCGAATTATTAAACCCGCCTGACCCATTTCCGTGGCGGTCATATTGAAACTTTAGTTTTGTAGGAGGAAATAATTAGGTGGCAGGCACTGTTTATTTTGTAGGCCATAAAAAGTGAAATGAAGAAAAAGCGCTGATTACGTTACTGGCATGAATGAAAATAGCGAAACAACATATATTTTTATAATGCAAAGCAAATGTTTGTCCACAAACCCACCTGATGTTAAGTGGAGAAGCAGTCGTTTATTACACGTCATATTAGATTAATAATGATCAATTCACTTTTCTATCGTAATATGTATAACCTTATAGCAATTGGAGGTAAGACCCTACGCGGCAAATTTTTCGAATATTTCGCTGTGACGAAAAAATGCGCTTTGTTCGAATCCGTTGTATTTCTACAGCTATTGATGGAAATGCCTTGTGTAATAAGTATCTCTCAGTTCATATGATGATTCCTGCTCATGCTCTCCAAATTTTTATAAGATCAGACAAACGGGCTTGACTACGGAAGCAATAATAAAACTAGAAAAATTGCATGTACGTTACCAATCTTTTTATTACGATTAACCGTGTGAAAAGTGTAACTGTATATATTTATAAGTATTTACAGAATTTTAACATTGTGGTGGCCCAATCATGCATTGACATCCGTTACGGTGGCCCTACCATTGATTGGTCGATCTAAAACAATCTTTAGTTTACAATTAGTTTAAAATATCGCGTTTAAAGATAAAGAAAAAACAAATTAGTGAACAAACAATGCTGCCAGACATAATCTGACACCTCGCCGCAACTGCGAAGTGTATCAATAGAGCCGCCGCCGACGTTCACAAAACACGAGCAATAAACAAATATTTGTTAACAAATATCGTTCCTAAAGTCTTACACACACTAAATATTGGAACTTGAGTTCGTTAAGCCGCCTCGAAATGATGTAACGTAACGCGCAAACACGAGAGTGTGTACTGGACTTATTAACAGGTCTTCACCGCTCTCTACTTTCGGAAGCAGAAAAGTAATAACAACACAATACGACATTCTTCAAAATTAAACCTTAATTATGAATACATAGAGGTAAAATTTAAGATATGTTATTGCATTTTTCGAATTGCATTCAAATGATCCGGTCAGCGTTTATTGCACCCAGGGGTAATTCATCCCGAGTTAACGTTTGACTAATTTGTGAAGTATTTGTTAGGGTATCATAAAACGACATCATCTATCAGCTGTTAGACGCGAAATGAAAGTGAGAAAATGGATGTTCATTGTTGATTACATTCAATGATATTTTTTATAATAAAATCCTCATTTAAACGACATAGACAAGATAAATTATACCTGTCTTTTGTTTTAGAAACGTACGTGCGCAAAACGTAGAGACAGTAAAGACAACCCACGAGTGGACTTCTCAATAAATAGTTACATATGTGCCTATTTATACGTTATTTCTCTAAAGGGCAGCTGTAAATGCTAAATAAAGTTGATTAACCGAGCGTAGAACAATATTGTGCAAGCACTACGAAAAGACATCTCGCAATTCTGTACTCGGTGTAAAAGCTTTCTCTGAGGCTAATTTGCTGTCTTGAGCACAGACGTAGGCTTTTGTTTTTTTGGAAATAACGCTGATCAGCTTGTAAGCTTCTTCAACGGCAGAGGATCTTTGAAAGGTTGAGCTCTTATGTCGCTTAGTCGGAACCTCTTTAGAGTACCTTGGCCAAAGAGTTAAAAAATGTAAAACAGTCATCGTACAATACCCTATCGCCTCCACTATTGAACATTAAAGCTTTCGGCCGTTCTAGTAAAGTAATTTTAGGAAAATAATACAAGTTAATTAAGAATGCTTTTAAATCGGTGAATAAGAAATAAGGAATGTAATAAGTTAAAAAAATTGTAATAAAGAAGAGAAAATAGGAATGTAAGGAAAGAAGAGAGATTTAAAGAGAAAGAAACTGGAGAGTGTGAGTGAAAGGAAGAATATGGCCACGATCAAATTCTAATATAATTTAATTTGCCTTAGACTTTGCCTTAGTTATAATATGGGTGACTTCGGAGAACAGTAAATAGGCATTAACTCTCACACCATCTAGACTGCAACTCCGTTTATCATCAGTCATCAACATTATTGTGGTCAAATACGGTAGATAAGAATGGCTATGAGAATTTGAGCATTCAAGAATTGTGCATTTCAAAAATTGCCTTAAAGACACAAGCGGAATTGTTCACTTACTTTTCAACTTCGAGTACTAAAACACTGGCCATCTGTATAAATTGTAATTTTTCTTGACAATTTTATCTATAGGTAACATTGACGTGCAGTACCATAGACACCAAAACACCAACTGATCAGCTTCTCGGTAGGTTCACCTTGAACCCTGTTCTCACTCTTCACACTCAAATAAACAACTTTTTATTGTTTTGGCCAGTGTTATGCAAATCAGCACTGCAAACAGTAGCTCACTTATGCAAGGGTTTCCTAAAATCGAAAAAAAAAGATGAAAGTGAAAGCCAACTGGACGCATATTGTATCTTTGTCACGCTTCCATCCTTTGTTAGGACAAATATTTATATTACGGAATGCAAAACAGTTTTTTTTACAGTCCGACTACCGAATTGAATCCTTTTTTCTCGGGAACCCTTTCGACGGCAGCGGCCTGATTGTTTATTGATCTTTGATAGTAAACTTTTGTTGGATGTGTCGAATCCGACGCTAAACAAAATATTAAACACGCTTGTCGTGTGTTCCCTTATTTAAATAGACAATACTGCTGGGTATTCACACACACTGTAGATATTAGCTTATTCTTAAAATAGAGTTAAAAAAGAAATATTTACAATATAATAGGTATTTTACAAAATATTTACAAATATATAACTGTGCCAAACCGTCGTCGCTTGGTAGCGTGTCCAGAAGGTTGGTAGCATTGCCACGTTGCTTAGCCTCTGTGCTAGGTATATAATTAATAGAGTTTATTTCTTCTACTTTGACTTCTTGTGATTTTGACAAGAAAATGGTGAAAGTCCATCATGCACCGTAATTTGGTTTAAAATAAAATATATATAAATATATAAAATTTATATAATATTAAATTAAATAATAGTATAAAATAGAACACCTGCTTTTAGTTAGATGTTGCTCTTCGTGCTTAATAAGAGAATGCAGAATAATATTCTGAATGTTACATTAACTATTTTCAGATGTTATCAAACAGAAAATTAAATATAGCGTTTATAACCAAACACATTTGAGATGAGATTTTCATACAAATCCAGTACATTCAGCGTGTAGGCTATAAAAGCACATAAGTGATCTAATATTGAAGGCATTCAAAGTAGAAATGGTATTGAGTAAGATAAGCACGGCCACGGTAGCCGGGCTCGGTATAAACTTTACGACGGCGATGCGCGACGTCATAAAACCCGAAATAAATCCAATCGGGGACCAAAGAAAAACAATCCACTTCGGGAATTACACGAGATAGGGATACGTTTGGAAGCTTACAAATTCCATTGTTCAAATGCGGTCTATAAATTAAAGTGAATTGCTCCATTTTGTTTATTTTGAGTTTTAAGATCGTGGAATGTGTAATGTTTTGTTTCTGACGCATGACAGTAAAAGAGCATATATACACTTGATATTTAATACGTAACTCTTTAATTAGAATTTTAAACCTTAAAAAATTCGTAAACACCTTTAAATAGGAAAGAGAAAGTACGTTGGTAGTGGGAATCGTAAAATTATAAGTCCATGCTTTTTGGGTTTGTGGTAATTCCCCAGTTAATCCAATCCAGGTTATTAATGTCATTGCCGGGGTATCCAAGAACCTTTACTCAGAAGCTCAAAAGTACATACCGTACTCAATGCCAATCAGGCATACGAGAATGTTAGGAGAATATCAATTTAAATTACTCGCACATCTGTTAATATTAATTTTATATATATATATATATATATAGCCCGCTTCGCCCGGCTAGATTTTGCTTTATGTTATATAATCATTTGATTTCTCTCAGTATTCATTCTCTTCTCGAGCGATTTACCTACACCCTGTAGGATGTACATATCAGTAAATACAATATCATTCTTATCATTTATACAAAAACATATCGGGCTCAAGTTGGCGGAAATTAAAGTACGACGTATGGCTTGTTTGACAGTTCAAAAATAGGAGTGCTTCGATCGTCACTAAACTTTGCAGGATTACTCGTCAGGTCGATCTGAAGATTCCCTGAAAGTTTCAATGAAATCGGTCCAGCCACGCCTATAGGGAACAAACCCACACACTTTCTCTTGTATATATACAGCTCTGTGACGAAACAATATAATAAATTTAATCAAGAAAGAATCGATATAAAGAATAACAAAAAAATTTCATATAGTGGAAGTGAGATTTGGAGATTTACTGAATTTACGTTGTCAAGTACTGAATTGAAATGAGACCACATGGAAACCTCCCCCTTTTTTGAGTCGGTTGAAAAGAAGCATAACTGGCGCAAATCTTTTTCATTGATGATATTTAAAAATAACCAATATATCCTTCACATTTCACGATTTAAAAAAATATAAACTTAATACCGATGTACCATTTAGTTTCAATTATCGAAACATTTAATTGGAAATTTTAAATGGGGTCGGTTGTAATTCAATGTAAGACATGTCGATGGGCCTTTCTCTTCAATCAGTTCAGTTCCGTTTGGTATTCTGATGCCATAAATAATCAGACTGTACACACATACAGATATATTATACTGCGAATTTGTACACAGTTTCATTTATGATTGAAGTCAAATTGTTTTATTATCCACGTATATTGCACACCGGGATTGAGGCCGTGAAGAAAGGGCGGAATTAAAAAAAGTAAGAGTAAAAATAAATATTCACCAGAGATAGAAATAACTAATTGGCTCACATGTCATTTCAATTTCATGCGAGGTAGAAACTGAATTTGCTTTTCAATCGATTTCAAAAAAGGAGAATGTTCTCAATACATCTATATGTTTTTTTTAATGTTTTTTTTCTCATAACTTTCAGCTGGGTGAACCGATTTTGATGATTCTTTTTTTATTCGATGGTGCTTTCAATATAGTCCAATTCAAAATGTCCATGTAGTCCTATTCAAATGGGTGCCAATGTCCAGTTTTGGACAATGGCATCCGTGAGAAAATCATATATGTCTTAAATTTGGAAGAAAAAAGATTAGGTTCCCTTTAATAATGGCACACAAAAAAGTTTATTTTTATTTCTTTTATTTATTTTACTAGCGATAGAGGTTCGGGCCTAAGAGCTATGCCACCTCTCAATCCGGTGAAGTAGTTCTCAGAACTCAGAAGCTTCTCTGGCCAATCTGTGTTGTTCCTCAAAAAAAAACCGAAGAAGCGTCAATAGCCTAATACTTTAGTATGTAGTCTGCGAAACGTAATGTCGTAGGTTCGAATTCAACATTCGACTATTGATGTAAAATATGTCAACAACAGCACAACCTTCAGCTTAGTTGGAATGGAATGTCAATAATATTTAAAAAGAATTATAACATTCTTTAAAAAAAGTACAATATTTTGATCAAAATCATTTCAAATTTGGCCATACTAGTACAACACTTATTAAAATAAGTACTAATAAGTTATATGTACAATTATGTATGCATTTACAGTTATTCTCAGTCACCTAACCGGCTCGTAGCTAATTCTCGTTTACTGTTTTGCATAGAGAGGAGGATAATTACGTTGCTGTTAATATTACATACTTACATATATTAAAGCAATTCAAGTTACTTGTGTTATTTTCGCGCTAAGAGTACGGTAGATAGATACAGAACTATAGGAGAACGACAACAAAGAGTATATTTTCAATTTACCTGAAATTTTTAAATGTTAGTGCAATCACATCGTCATACTTTATAAATCGATTTCGAATTGGTTTTTGTGTGAAAATATTTGGTTTCAATTAGATCCCATACGTGTTTTGTCAGTTTAGAACCTTGGATTCCGAAGATATATCAGAGTACTCCTAAAATCGTATAAAAAAATGATTGTTAATTGCTATATTGGTAGGTTTTTGACATTCTAAGACAAGGTAAGTATTCCATAACAATATCAGGCTTGATTATGGAAGGAGAGTGATGAAATTAAATATTGGCGCCAGAATAAGGTTGGCAAGTAAAACAGTAAACAGTTGGCCAGTTTAATTCGATTTTAAATCGTATATGTATATATACATATATTAGAGATCGTTTGGATGGCAGCATAACGAAAAATGATTTTTATTATGTATTTTATTACATAAATACATACTCTATTTTATCGACTCCTTTTGCTGTGTCACAACTACCTGCCCTACGTGACCTTGCAGTTAATGAGCACGCTCCAGAGCAGAGCAGCTCAGAGCGTGCTTTTATGGCCTCAGTCCTTAGTTTGGTTTGAAGATACGAGTAGTACAGTATATTGTATTGCATAATAATTTTGTCCATATTTTTCGAAGTAAGGCACACTCACAGCCACATATACCATTAGCATGTTCGTGTTTATGTTCCTATCACTAATTAAGATTATAATTTTGTTGCGAGGCATGCCTGCGTGTCGGATCAGGGGGCTCACAATGGCGAGGTGTAAGATCAGCTGAAAGGCGCGACGACTCGTCAGCAATTAGCGGTGCACTCCGCAAACAACGTACGATGTAGTACCATACGCGACGCACCGTTCACAGATTAAAAATTATAAAATAATAAGAAACAAATATATTAATTAACAAGTAAAATCTAAAACCCATTACCCGTTATTACTCGTGGTAGTTCCCTTTTATTTTCAAGTTTTATAGGTATGTATATTAGGAAGTGTCAAAACCTACCAATATCTAAAACAACAAGCATCCTTCTCTACGATCCTAGGATCCGAAGCTATACCTGGGAATCTTAGACCTTCCCTGATACATCGTCGGACCCCAAGGTGTACTAACAAAATTCATTCCTAATTTACTTTTCTACTTTTCTAAATACTTTACTACTTTATTTGCCGATAACAATATATTAGAGGTATGACTCATTCCTTTCGAAAAATTAGGGTACACCGACATTAATTTCTTTTAAATAACGTACCTATACCATACATATTTTTAGTCGAAATACACGTCTTGCTATATGCGGAAAATGTGATTTGTTTTCTGTCCGTACTCATTGGCAGACGCTGGAGCTAGTTCGCGGGTTACTTTGTGAGGCGAGGCGAGTCAACAGTTGGAGGAATGCGGCACACGAGTCTATCCACAGCGTCTACAAATATCCTCAATACCTTGAAAGGTTCACAGAATAAAACAAACATTCAAATATAACTCTAACTATACCTAAAAATAACTAGAAAAGATCCAGAAGATATATCTCTAAAGTGCAAAAGGTAAAACAAAAATCTCAGTGAAACTAGTAATGACTACAGTGAATCAGATCAATTTTTTTCCAAAAATTTATCGGTAAGTATTAACATTACTGAATCATCATCAACATCTAGATGTGGCAATCACTGTTCACAACAGATCAAAAAACAGAAAATTCTAGACGACTATGTGGTCTGAATACCCAGTTACCCAGCCCCATGCACCGAGTTTGATTACCAACCAAGACGTGTGTTTAGATACCCCTAACGTCTAACTAGTAGCTAACGTCGTAACCATCTTCTCCTTCTATGTCTTAACCTCATGACTGAGGAACGTGACTATGGTACGTTTCCCTGGCCACCATATCTTTCCAGACATTTCTGTCTTGCGCCCTTTGGATGGATGATTGTAGGGTAGCTCTCGTAGCGTCCTAAGTTGTGTGTGTCCATCTTGTAGGAGACCGCCTCGCTCTCTTTCCTTCCACACAACCAGTAATAATCAGCCTTTCAGGACTGTCTGGGTCTCGCCTGACCGTGTGTCCGAAAACTTGAGGACTCTCTGCCTGCAGATTGTTAAGAGTCGAAAGTTGTATCTACAGCGGGACTAATATAGGTAATGCTATCCGCTTTTTACTAAGTTTATTAGGTTCCACGTGTGACGTTGCGACAAGCGCAATAAACCGGGCACAAATTTTCGCAGCTCGTAGTCCATTCTAAAGATATTGAAACTCATTGGATAAGCCGAGCCAAGTTCGACGAGTAATAATAAATCCAACTCGTACCGACTAGGCTATATATATATAATATATATTTATTTATTATGAGAGAAGAAAAGGTTTTCTTCGAGGTCGTGGTACTTCTACTGTCAATCCATTTACAAAACCACAGAAGCCGCTGCTGTGGATCAATTAATGTTGGTCCAAAACACGTTCACGTCAAAATTCAAAGGACGGGTTTCAACTACTAAAATATGTTTCGTAACCGCTATTGGCGCATTGAATCCTTGATATTTAATTAAATAGCACTTAACGTGACAAGGTTAGTGCAGGAGGCATTATCACTTTAATTAATTATGCACATTATAAATTTAGTGATAACAAACATTTTAGTCATCATCACATAATCTTGATGATTTATTCAGTTAAAACTCGATTTAAACGCATGCTATAAATTAATTGCACAAAGCAACTTCAAAGGATAAAGTAGACGCGACCATGAAGATCGTAAAATGATAATTCGCCACATCATGCCAGCAAAAAATTCTCATTATAACGTACTCTAAATAAATGCATCTGAAATAAGCGGATGTTTCGTGTTCCAAAAACAACTGTACTGAAAATTCAGACGTCAAATTGAGTCAGACATTTGCGACAGAAATTTCTAATTTACGGAAATATATAACCAGAATTCAATATTACTTCGATTCATTATGATATTTCCCGTCTATGACAAACATGAAAGAAATATATGGTATATTCAAAAGTAGATTGAATAGGCATTTATTAAGTTAGTACACCTTATTTTTACTAACTTAATAAATGCCTTGACTACATTTCCACATAACAATAGGTGGGACCGCAATCAGATATTTACTAAGAAAGTAAAAAATAAATGTACACACTACGATTGACAGAATAAAATGTTCAAATTATATTTCCATTTTCAAACGACATCAGTTTTGAAAATAATGTAAAGTGTATTGTAATCTAGAATTTCTAGTAATTCGATTGAAACATCTGATCGAGTCGAGATTCGAATCTTTAAAGTACCCTAAGAGCTAAGTTTCCTACAATTCAGCCGTGTAGTTCTGGGCTCTCAGGAATAAGACTACGGTATCCCCTGCATGTCGTAGAAGGCGACTAAAAGGGGCTTCGGGTTCACTGAGCGACAAAGTGGACCCGGGAAGAAGGTGACAACGGCTGGCCCGTGTCGCCTTGCACTGCTAGGGCACAGGGGAGGGATTTACATCCCCCCGGGACGTGCTCTCCGTAGAACAGTGTAGAGGGGCTTCGGTGCATTCCTCTGGAGATCCCGGAGCCCCTCACCATGCACCGAGGAAGGGCCGCCTAGGGGATTTTAGAGGGTAAGAACCGTACTAACCCTGCTTTCCCCCCAGAAGGCGGTGTATCTTGTTAACGATTTTCCCACCGTGAAAAAAAAAGAAAAAGTTTCCTACAATAGAGAATTTTGCTAAGCGCACACACAGCTCGATCACCTATTAATTTCGTTAAGTTGTAAAAGCCTTCGGGCTAACAACAACGTTAAACCATAAAAAAACGTGTAATAAAGTCGTATGAAAAGCATTTAAAATTATAGTGACGAATTAATAGACTTCAAAATAAACACTACTATATGCTTACTACAATGACTGCATTAATGGCTGCGTAAATTAAACCTAAAGCGATTTCATTAACCTTCAACTATAAAATTAATTATTCGAACGGTGGTTCTATCATTAAGGCATTATTACAAAAGCTCACCATTAAAACTGTATAAACAACGCCTTAGATCATTTTCCGCTGTTGTGATAGCACTGAACTTAATAAATACAAAGCGCAATTATACGCAATAAACGGCCTCGGAAACGGATTTCTCATCTGCGTGTGTACAAGTACTGCCAGAAACATATTAAACGACTACAAAGATTTATTCGTTATATTCTACTCGTGTCGCTTGATATAAAACAGCATAAAGTCCCCCTGTCATCCAGAAGGGTAGGCAGAGACTACGGACTTTTTTTTTTGTTGACGGTGAGAAAATCTTCACAAAGATACCCCGCCTTCTGGGGAAGGCGGCGGTTATGTGGGGTTCTTACCCACTAAAACCTCCCCGGTGGCCCTTTCCTCGGTGTATAACGAGGGGCTACGGGATCTCCAGTGGAACGCACCGGAGCCCCTCTGCACTGTGCTCAAGAAGTGTGTGTGTCCGGTGAAGCAGGCAAGGCTAGCCAGAGAAGCTAGCCTTGCCTGCTTCACCGGATTGAAAGGTGACATAGCTCTTAGGTCGCTTAGCCTGAACCTCTATTTCTAGTAATTCGACACAAGGGTGAGTCCCCACGGTGAGGGGAAATTCGGTGGAGGGTTTGGACGGTTACTATATTACGCGTAAGCATTCCGATCCGTGGGCGCCCAAAAGTCAAACCACGGCTCCGGTAGGTTGCTATTTCACGGATAATGTAAAGGACATTCAAAAACTAAACTAACTTGGAGTGTCACTTCGGGAGCCTTTTTAGTATGTCGACAATCTGGTCTTTCGATACGCCCTCGATCAATTCCTATTAAGATCCGCAGTATACTTTTTCATTGTTATCTTTCCTTTGTAAATATCCGAAACAGACCCTTTCATTGTTCAGGTTACAACAACCTCTTTCAAGCCAGACTTTTGTCTTATTAGGCAATTCATTTAGAGTCGCTTCTAGCATACTCATTAATGATCAACGGCATGAATATTATTCTTACGTTGTTTCTATGTGTAGGGCACCGACACCGCACTGTGTTTACCAGACGACTGTTTTTTGATGCATTCTGGATATTGTCAATAGTTTGTTCTCATCTCTCTCTGTGTCACATTTATATTAGTCTGCTTTAGGTATATTGATAAACGTGGTAAATGTAACAGATGGTGAGCTCATCGCCGTACACCGGGGACAAATCTTAGTGAGTATGTTTTTGTACGTAAGAATCTAAAAGATATACGTTATTAGAAGGTTACGAATCGAAACCTCGAACATATGATCGCGAAGTCTAAATGCCTAAACATAATCATTCTTTATTTATTATTAGTCTAGAATGCTATATAGGCTTGTAGGCTCATACTTTATGTTTCATAGACCGTACTCTAAGCTTGAATATATCTACTATCTAGGTTACAAGTGCCTTCATATATATAATATATATGTCCCAGTGTTGGGCGCAGGCCTTTTTTGGAAAGAGAGTATAGGGGCATAGTCCGCCACGCGGCCCTAGTGCGTATTGGCAGACTTCATATGCCTTATAAAAAAATTCTAAGACATGTAGGTTTCCTCACGATGTTTTCACCGCCGACCGCGTGGGAAATCTACACATAAAATTGCAACAACAAATTTATTGACGCCAGCACCGGGGATCAAACTCGGGTTACTAGTGTACTACGCAACTTGAGCCAACAGTCCGGACACTGAGCTACCACGGCTCATCTAGGTTATTGACGCCTTAATTGCTTCGATGTTTCCAAGTAGTGTACATAACGCTAAATTTCATTGTAGATATTATCGACGTTCAATTTGTCATATTCTTAATATATTATTAGGAATATTATTGGTGCACTTTATACTTTATATTTGATATTTTATTTGCACTTGCATTCTAAATGTTTTTTAAATGGCGGAACTTTGTTATGTATCGTTCAATCATTATCATTAAAAGTTCTATAGAGCTATGTTTCTTGGAGTATGGTATTTATTCGTTTAGGATATTCTTAGACTAAAATGGTAACTCCTACAACACTTATTTCCCGTATTTTATTACACGCTCAGCTACGTTCATCTGCCCTAGATATAAATTGTAATCAACGTGTGAGGGCACATCGGCTGGCGCATTCGTTTTTATCTGATTAAATATTACGGGCTCCTAATAAACACTCTCACAATGCTGTATACGAATGCAATTACATGTGAATATAATTACATTAAAAAGTTACAATGAGATGAATAATACGATCTGACTGAACTACTTGTTGACTTAATTTTCATTTTACATGTTATATTTTATATTATACTTATAATTTATTTTTCATTTACTAGTTATAAAGTACAGAAAAAAAAACAAGGAAACTTATGGTACTATAGGTATAGGTACCCTAGATGCATGGATATTTTTAATTATATTTGTGCCGTATAAAGTTAACACGTACTCCTACACATAGCCATTTAATATTAGGGAATATGGTTACTCTTACGTCTTTTTAGCCCTATAGCGAGGTAGACAGAGACATGCTTTCCCTGTCCGGTTTTAACCAATTTTATAAGTTCCCATATATATGACCGGCTCCCCACCGGTCATGTCATTTTATTGGAAAGGATGTACTTTAAGGGTAGCTTACTAAGAAATTGGTTAGCTTCTGATTAATTCTATTTCGTAATATTCCTACAATAATTCAGAAATACAAAGAGGGCGTCCTTGCGTGATAGCGTTTAACGTTTGATTGGATTTGAAGTCGGTTTTTGCTTTTACTCGAAAATATACTTGTATAACTTGAGGTCTTGTTTAGTAAGTTATTTATATATAAAAAAAATATATATAAAATGTTACGCATTTGTACGCGTGTCATACAGGGGCGTGTTGAGAGGTTGGCGTTTTATTTTATTATTAAAAATAAATTGCAATGACGTTACTTCTGCCACACAAATGAATGTCACCTTTCGCATACAATTTTTGAAGTTATATTTCCTTAGGCGCGTTATGAAAAAATGGTGACAGCAACAAGTTAAAGGTGCAGTGAAAAACTTGTGCTCAAATACTTTTTTTAAGTGCTCTAATACAGTTGAGGTTAACTATCCGTATGAATTATTTATTAGTGTAAATAAAAATAGTATTATTTAATATAATATTTATTTCTTTCATTTTAAAATTTGTTGTTGTTTTTGTTCAGTTGAGGTCAAGTGTAATAAAAAATAAGATTAAAATAAGTAAAACGATAGAAATGTAATAAGAAATAGTATAAGAAAGAGAAAATAAAAGAAGAAGTGTACATTAAAAGTAGAAATAAAATTGTAACAATAAGTAGAATATAAGGCTGTAATAAATAATAATAAGAAGGATGAATGAATGAAAGGAAAGGCATGGGAGAAAAACTGCTCTAACCTATCCACGTTAGGGGAACTAGAAATAGCATAGGCATACTATATACTATACTTAGATTAAAAGGACAAGGGGCAATAAAACTCTGAATTTAGAATAAGGCAGTAGTTATGCCTAAAAATAAAAAAAAAAAAAAAAATACAGTTGAGGTTAACTATCCGTATGTATTATTTATTAGTGTAAATAAAAATAGTATTATTTAATATAATATTTATTTCTTTCATTTTTAAAATTAAAACTGAATTTTATTGACTGTCTGACACACTGAACACCCTATTGCTTTTACTATTTTATTGTAATTATTTATTTTCATGCAATTAAAAACAATTTTTTAATGATGCCAAGGAAGTATAACTTCTCATGCGCGTACATAAGTACGAGCCTCCATTTTTATGTCAAACATTTATGAAAATATGTTACATAAGCATTATTTGTAAATAGTCCTGTATAAGTCGCGAAATGAACTAATAAATACAGTTCACCTGATAGTAAAAAAAATCCCTTTAGCTGATATATTACCCTTAACACATGAAATGACGTATGCGAAAATAATATTCACACGTAATGTCTCGTTATCAGTAAGTAGATTTCCGTAAAAATAACTCCCTATTTTTGAAACCAGCTAATAAGTTAACTACACAAAATACTCGAATCCGTGAAATTTGTAAGTGAACACGTTATGGTCTTTATTATTAAGCTTATAAAAGCGTCTCCCATCATTTGTAAACTTTGAAATGAAATTCGAGATTTTCAATGGAATTAATTATCCTTATACGAACGAATAAGCATGGATCTGTAAATGAATTATTTGAACAGGTTGAATGCATTCGTGAATGTCTGTGTAACCGTCCAAGCCGAGGTTACCCCTCACCGGGGGACCCTTGTGTCGAGTTACTAGCAATAGAGGTTCAGGCTAAGCGACCTAAGAGCTATGCCACCTCTCAATCCGGTGAAGCAGTCAAGGCCAGCTTCTCTGGCCAATTTGTGGAACTACGCAATATTTCTAATAATAATAATTTTCTATTTTTTTATTCAAAAATGCATGTATTATGAGTTTCATTATGTGTTGCAATACACTTAGATAAAAATTATTATAAAATTAATTCCTATATACATTTGTAATAATTTTTTTTCCATATAAGTTACAATAAAGCTCTATCTGTTGTAAATAAATTACCTATTTAACACTCAATACGCAAAAAGCTTTCACCCATACCAAAGGAATATTCTACAGTAAAAGACCCTCCTATATACGAGGGATGTGCACAGCGGCGCGCGCTTCGGTACGCGGCTGAGTGGCCCTGGCTCTCGTTGGCTGGTACTCATAACGTCAGCCGCCACCGCCACGAGCAGTCGTGTACCATACTCGCGTACCATAAATAGTGCATAAATTAATTTACAACGCTACTAAAAGTGATGACACTAGTTTATCGTCTATAAATCAGTGCAGTGTTGTGATCTCGTGTCGCAGGTAAGTGTTAATTGTTCATGATGATGTTTGGACGCGGTGCGGTGGATATACCGTCGGGACCCTAAACGGTTTCTTGTTGGTCTGACGATGTGAACGGAGATACAATTAATTGCCAGCAAATAATATCCCATAACAACACCGCGTTTTAGTATTATTATTTAACTGTGATAAATATTTTATAAGATATCAGTAACAAACATTTTTACCTAAGACATTATATTTAAATATATATATTTTAATTAATATGGCATAAGTTGGTCTTAGTGAATATATTAAGTTTAAGTTATATTCATACTGAAGTCAGGAATGTTCATATATTATTTTATTTTATGGATTTACTTATAGAAATCCGGTTTTCACCTACCATATCATTTATGAATAACATACAAAGTCTAATGCATCTTATGCAGCTATACATAAAATTCTTCTAAATGATCTCAAATTAAATCGAGTATGGATATTATGGATAAAACATTAATTTATTACTCTAATTAATTTATCTATTACATTAAGAGACTTTGTCGTGGAATTGGTTTTTAAATTCGTATATAGCCAGTATAATAATGCTTTTATTGGAAAGTGGCTTCTAAACACTTGAGTGGTGCATATATTAACTGAAGTTGAAGTTAAATACCTAATAAATCAACGCTTCACCCGCGGCCATGACTGTGCATCAGTTAACGGGGCTCAGCGTTTTTAACTATTTATGTACTGATCTTAAAATTTTAATTTATAATCCATTTTAACATTCTTTTGGTATTTTAGCTATGTACAAGTTTTAGTTTATATAATTAAATATATTAAATATTGGTCATTGCACAGCATTGGAAGCCTAGTGGTTAAGTAATCCTGATTACGATCTGAAAGTCTCTATGGTAATGTCTCCAAAACTACTCACATGGAACATAACTTGGTTTCATGGAATAATGTCTAAAAACATATACCTTATATTACAATGGCACAAGTTAGTCTCCGTGAATATAATTTAAAGTACCTGTTATAGACAGGAATGGTATTTTTTTTAAATCAGTCTTGATTCTTCAAAGATCTTTTCTCTCGGGCTCCTGAAGAGGGAATGCTTTTAAGCAAATATTAGTTACCCAAGCCTTCAGGTTAACACCGTCTGTCAGCTATTAATAGGTAACGTAAAAAATGTGCATAATGACAAAGAATTTTTGTTTTTTCTTGTCCGAACGAAGGCCTTTGCTTCCTTCATCTGTCATAATTCGTACAGCAAAGTACTCAATACAAAGGAATATTGCACGCTATCTTTCCTTCCAATTTCAAAGTGGTTGTAAAGAGTAGACTGAATAGGTATTTATTAAGCTAGTGAGCTTAACCACGCAGACTTGTGTTTATAATTGAAATGAAAAAATATTACATCATTATCACAAACATATATTATCTAAAAATGAATAAAGGATTTATTTATTTATATGGTAACGTCTTTCTGTATAGTGCGTACAAATATAATGATCTTTTAGCGAAATTCGTAATATAAAACGTATAAGAATGCAGTAATAATAATAATTTACATAGACATAGACTTTATTTGACTTCATTATACAATCCAATACTTGAGCAATAACAAAGAGTTTTGGAGAGCCAACAATATTGGTCGTGTACAACAACTCCTGGCGAATGTACAATATTCTATATGAGTTAGAAACCATATTGTGAATTTGAAGGTACCAGCACTTACTATGTATATGATTAGCATAGGTTCGTCATAAGAAAACAATAAGAATCCATCCAGAATTTCTTATTACTAAGCTTTTGAAAGATACTATTTTTATCTACAAGCCATGTTATTTAACTATATAAGCAGTAATACTGCAAGATCTATATGTTACACACGCATACGTACTATTTGGCGGTGTTGAGGTTCCCTCCCCAAAACTTTTGCGATAATTTAACCTTGTTTAAGGTTAAGGCTGAGCCCTTAAGCGCATGTTCACCTTATATGTTAATTTATTAGTCTTGTTTCTCTACGCTTATGAAAATTTGATAAGATTCCGTTCCACTTATTATCGATTGATTGCATGATACCTATCAGAGGTGTCAATTATATTAACGGAAACGGATAGCATTAAAATACAAGCAGAACCAATTCAAGCTAAATAGTTTTTATCGAACGTAAGCCGTTGTCTTAGCCTGTCAATAAAATATTTATGTACCTAATCTATATTATTTGCAATCATAGATTTAATAATTACGTCATATCCGGTTATCTAATGCTTGTATAAATCACGTCTACGCCTTCGTTAGACGTGAGCGTATAATGGAACTCGATATTAATTCATATAAAAAAGTGGTAGAGCTATGTAGCGGCTTATGTTTTGCATAATTCAGGTTGAGTTCACAGAATAATGATATTAATAAAAGAACAATTATGGCTGATGGTTTCACCGTGACTATTATTGTAGCCAAATTCTTATCGCACTTATACTAAATCTCTCTAAGCAAATACGCTATGAGTCTAGAGAAAAACCTAGGTTTTAAACGTAAATATACGAAAATCAAAATACAGCTCCATCAGATGCTTCTATCGAATTACGCTTTGATTTCAATTAATATATTTAGTATCTAAATAGCATACTAAATAATCACACAGTGTAATAAAGGCTTGGTTGTTTTTTTAGTTTATAATAACGATATAAACTATTATAAGTTGCATGTTTATTCCAAACAAGTTAAAGTTACAGCCTTTGTATATGTCCCACTGTTGGGCGCAGGCCTTCTCTGTAAAGAGAGTATAAGGGCATAGTCCGCCACGCGGCCCTAATGCGGATTGGCAGACTTCACATGCCGTAAAAATTTTTTCTAACAGGTAGGTTTCCTCACGATGTTTTCCTTCACCGTCGAGCGCGTGGTAAATCAGCACATAAAATTGCAACAGCAAATTTATTGGTACCGGCACCGGGGATCGAACTCGGGTTGCTAGCGTACTACGCAACTTGAGCCAACTGCACGGACACTGAGCTACCACGGCTCTGTGTCCGTGCGGACATTCCAAACAAATAAAGACGTAATTTTTCTCTCTGATTTATGAGTCTTTCAAAAAACACCGAAAAATACAATTTAAAACAAAATTCTGTGCCAGCTAGTAATACGCAAGTCATTTGGCATTTGTTTAATGTTAAAAATTTACTTATAAACTGTTTTATGTATCGGATAGTTGTATAAATTTATTTCAGTTGAATTCCTACCTACCATTATCTTGGCCGCCTGCATAGCATATCGCAGATACCTCACAACCGGTCTCATAAACAATGAGTTAATGCTATATTTAAACCGGGATGGCACCACATGTCCATCTGTAAGGCGGAATTGTTGGAGTCGCAAACATTTTCTGCGTAATAAGTTGTTTTTCAACGTGTGAAAATTTACAATTCAAATTTGTGTATGTATGGAAGTGTATCAATCGCTCTAATAATGTATTAGTAGTTATGCCAACAACATTTTAACGATGACTGCTCGAGTTGTGGATATCTGCGTACATACAAACGTACGTATATATAACGTAATACGTAAAGTAACGTAGTACGTATATAAATATTATAACGTAAAAGTTCTAAATAATAAATTAATATCGGCAAGATCAGCCTAGTGTATGTGCTAATGGAACTAGCCTAGGCTACGCGATTCGACTTACAGTTTCCGTTTTCGTTTTTACACACAAACAAATCACTGGCCTTACGAGGTGGTCAACCTGTCACATATAAAACCAAATAAACTTAGTGAAAAGCAATTGCTGTGTCCCGCTAAAAAAGTGGGGGCAATAAGAAGTGAGATCACGTACTTAAGAAGAAAATTGTTCCTTCATTGGCCATTTCAATCACAAGTAATCGAATTTTAATTTAACTAAAGGTATGGTATTTTATGGAAGACGGATCTAACGATCGAATAGGTCTACAAGGAGTCTACAAGACGTATATAGGTTTTTTATTGAAAAAAAAATCGCAGAATCGTTTTACTACTATACACTTAATATTAATGGAGAAAATAAGTCCCATCCTATAAGCATGTTAAAGTGTAGATGCGACTTGTGTAACGGTTAAATCTCCTCAATTACTTAATGCAATAAACAATATAAAGAAGGCATTCAAATCAAATAGCTACGCTAACTCGGCCAATCCATCAGCCGTACAAATATCATAAAACTATAACAATAATAACAAATCGTAAACGATCGCGTGTCGGGGCTTAAAAATTGACCTCCGCGCCTCCTGCCCGCTTCAAATTGTTTTATGGCTCAACGTTGCACAAGCCGGAGCTCTCGCTCCTAATCCACTACTTGGGTGTCTAGTTTTACGTCCAGCGCTAAATAAAGTGTAATAAACCCGCGTGTCTCTGAATCAACGTGCTTGAGATTGAACTCGAGCTATTATGAGCCTTAACGCGTCAGTGCTCTGAAGAAATACGAAATGCACGTGGGTGAATCGAAAGTCGGTTATGGCTTTATGGCCAGTGTCATTTGACGAAGTTTAATTAACGTCTTGAAAAACAAGCATTTCATTAAATCATATTAATTATTTTTGTATTATTAGAGCCGTGATGGCTTAGTGACTGATCGATCGGGCGTAAAGTTTCATCAATTACGAACAACTTCAGTTTGATTCTGGTTATAATCTTAAGTCGATTTACCTTGTGCTCGGCGGTGAAATATTAAACAGCGACCGCAGTATCTGTCAAATACGCTCAATGGTTACATGTACATAAAATTCTGAAAACGCTATATATAATAGCTTTGGGACAACATCGTTAGGAGACTATTTTTTTTTTTTAAAAAGAAAGCTACCAATATTTCTTTTTTTTTCAGAAATATTACTAACAATCATGTTAACCATTCCAACTAAGCTTAAGCTTGTGCTAGGACATGGTTCACGGCAATAGTCGAATTGTGGATTCGAACCCACGACCTAACGATTCGCAGTCCGTACCCTAAACCATTAGGCTATTGACGCTTCTAAACTAATATATGATAGACAATGTTTTTTAAGACAAGTGATGTCTGCTAATCCGCACTAGGACCCTACACTCTCGTTACAGAGAAGAGATATTTAGGCTGTAAGTTTAACTTTTAAGTCGTGAACAAAAATAACCGGAAATTTCTTCTGTGCTACCTAAAAGGCAATTAATGCGCCGCGTATACTGCGAATCGTTGATTAACATTACGTATTGTTTTGACTTCTGACGTCTCGCAACTGTGTGTAAATTTAAATAGACATAAGGAAATGGGACTTTAATTGCTTCTATGTTTTAATTGCTGTTTGAAAGTTTTTTTTAATAAAATAGTGTTTTTACGTACTTTGTTTTTGTATGTTCAAGTGATCTCTACAAATTCACAGAGCGTCCTTTTGCAATCGTCGGAGGTTGCGAATAATCCTTGCGCGTTACCGCTATTATGGGCAGGCCCACTCCTTAGATATTAGGAGCCTTGCTGGAGTTTCTTCGGCCACTTCTTCTCCCAGCGACAACGCTTCCCGAAGTGGCACTCAAAATTAGTTTAGCTTTTGAATGTCTCTTAGATTATACGTGAAATAGAAACCGACCGAGTCGTGGTTCGGCCCTCTCGGGCGCCCTCGGATCGGAATGCTTACGCGTAACATAGTAACCGTCCAAGCCGAGGTTACCCCTCACCCTTGTGTCGAGTTACTAGCAATAGAGGTTCAGGCTAAGCGACCTAAGAGCTGTGCCACCTCTCAATGCGGTGAAGCAGTCAAGGCCAGCCTCTCTGGCCAATCTGTGTAGTTCGTCATAAAAAAAAATCAAGTGTCTCGTAGTAATTATTAATACGCTAGGTTTCGTTTGCGGAAACTCTGCTTACAAGTAGTGCGAATAAGAAAATGAAGTTTTAGTTCTATGCTTAGCTCTAATAGTATACAATTTAACTATAATTTACTTCATTATAAGTGCGTTTGACTTAATAGTTCGGTATATTAAGATGAAAAGATTTGTAAATGCCATTTGGGTAAAAGAGTCGTAAGAGCTGAATTATTCATTTTCGCTGCCATAGAAGGGCCATATCAATATAGGATATCCCACCACTTCTCATGGTCCCACCAACCTCGCGGTTATATGGGTTGAAACGTGGAAGGGTACGCGTGGTCTGGCAGTGCGGCATCACACACGCTTTCTTGACTCCCAAATAGTTCTTTGCCAAAACTTTTTCTTATTGCTCAACTCTCCCTAATAAGGAGCTTGACAAATATCCATACGTTGTCTCGCTCGATGGCGCCAGGCGATTCTCTTAAACAATTCCTTCTCTTACGCCAAGAGGGTGCAAATTCTTTGAACTTTAAAAAGTTGACTTCCGATGAGATTACAATCACTGGTATAGGATATATTAGAGGCGACATGATTATTCAGATGTGGCATAAGTAGCAAACGAGCGCATGGCTATCTTTACCTTAAAGGTTGTCGTATCGACTCTGCCAACCATCGCAATCACCTCCATACTCTGTAAGATCATGGAGCGAGTTATAAACAACCGTTTTTTTGCATACCTCGAAGACAACGACCTTGTCAGTGACGGATTACGTCGAGGTCGGTGTACTGGGGATCTCGCGTATGCTACTTATCTCTGGAAGGAAATCATTGAGAGACATGGTGAGGCTCCTGCCATGATATCTCTAAGGCTTTGGACAAGTTCTGGCACGCAAGTCTCATTAGCAAACTTAACGCAAAAACTATAGGGATTTCAGTTACTTTCTCCGATCAGCCAACCCATTCATAAAACAGAAGCAGCGACCTTAACGCCTATATATAGATAGGTTATATTCTACATACAAAAAAATCCTGTCGAAACACCATAACGAGCACGGCCTACCAGCCAAGAGGAATTAAAATAATAACTGCAGTATGCGGCCCTCTTCTGGCGCAGCGAGTGAGTACAGAAGGGGTAGGCAGAAATCCACCGTGTGACGTTATGTCACGCGGTACAAGTTGAGCCTGCTGCCTTTTGCCATTCTTTAAGTGACCTAGTGCATTAATGATTTTTTGTTTTTCTTTTCCTTTTTTATCTTTGTTTCATTTATTTTTTTTTCTTTGTTTTTATTTCATGTAGCAAAGAATGGGAATAAATAAGTTTTATTATTGTAATTATGTATTACTAACTGAATCCTGCCCGCTTCTTTGAGAGCAGGACAAGATTTCTTTTAATCTGTATAATATCTATATTGTGATTAACATGGCTGCTTGCATTGTCAATGTGTTGGTAAATTGAGTATATGAAGAAGACGTAAATATCCGTTTTTGGAGGATTTGTGAAAATTAAATTATTAGTGAGAATCTACATCTTGAAATGATATGGATGCATAGTTTTAGAGATCACATGATGAATCATGATTGTATCACATATACTAAGGAACATTGTATTAAGCGGACTGTTGGTCTAACATTCGCCATCCCATCGCACAAAGCAATCGATGTTTTGTTTAATCGAAACGCCTCGTAAAGCTCACGTTGGTAATTACAATCATGTAGTGAGTGTAAATTTGCGGTGGCACGATGTTATATTGGAAAAGAATCGACATTTAAACAAGTGAAACGGTGGTTTCTAATCAATATCCAATCAGCGGGCGGCAGTAAAGTTAACTAAGCGGGAAATTAACTGAGCGAAGCCCTACCTGCTCGTAGCTGTGGTGGCTCGCAACGATGTAGTTCGCTTTGACTCTACTTCCTCTAGCGGAATATCTCTATGATACTAAAAGTGTATAGTTATTTATGTAGTTCAGTTTTTCTATAACAGCGTATTATGCCCATCTCTCTCATCCTGCTTGCTCTTTCGACTTTCTGGTATATGCTATAGCTTTACAAAAATTAAAATGCAATTAAATAAAACAATTAAAATAAAGATGAGTGATAGCCTAATGTAAAATGAATAATAGCCCTAATGATGTATATAAATGAAAACCACACATTTTCATAATTTGAATTTGTAATTATGTTCTTTAAAATTTAAACTTTAAATGATATCAAAACCAGCCATATTCAAATAGTTTAGCCAAAGAGATTTTATTACAAATTCTTACATACTATATAAAAAAAATAAGCGAAAAGACTTTTTCGCCAACCTATTATATATATGTTAAAGTTTATCGTGAAATAAAATGCACTCGCACTGCTGTTAGTGCGAGCGCACATTTTATTTACTGGCAGACAATAGCTTATAGCATAGACATATGAAACGTAACTATGTTATATATTTAACTATGTACTTTGTTTCTATCTTCACTATCTTACATCTCCCTCTCAACTACCCTTCGGATCGCCGGATCACATTTTTGGTAAATTTGAGCGGTCAATAAGGGTAGATTGATAATTATAAATATTACCACATGTTGATTTGAATGTGGGTTTATCGATATTTAAAATTAATAGTAAATAAATGAATTCATGATCCTCTTCTTTTATCCGGGCTTGGGACCGGCAGTGCAATAACCCTCTGACAGAGTTAAAAGAACAAGCAGATGAGGTTAAAAAACGGTAAGTCAACAAATATAAAGAGTGTCAAATACATAACTTACGTGGCTCGCCGGTAGTCAGCATTACGGCTGTGACCAGTAATTCTAATAGAGCTTCGGCGCGTTGTTGTTCTTGTCAGCCCATAGGACACAACACATACACTTTAACCGCCTAAACACGACTAACACAAGTTTTTTTTTTGTCACACAGATTAGCCAGAGAAGCTGACTTTGGATCTTTCACCGGATTGACAGGTGGCATGGCTTTTAGATTGATCGGCCTGAACTATGTTATGCATGAGCATGTCGTTCCGAGGGCGCCCGAAACAAAGCTCGTTCAATTGCTTAACACAAGTTATGTTGGGCATGTTCGCTCAAACGTGACACCCAACTACCGATTCGAAACATAACTGAAGCCACAGACACCGCAACAGACAAATGTCAGTTATTGATTACTCTATACTAGGATGTCATTCATATTATTTTTGTACCCTACACTGAGATTTTATTATTTGAGGTTTGAATACCGTCTTTGCGCCGACGTATACACAACACCGTTATTCACAAAATAATACATTGTGGAAATGTTTTTGTTTTGTATTTTTATACAAATAAATCAATATTAAGAAAGCAAGAGTAAGAATGAAAATCTTAGCAAATATTTGTATAACATATAACTTCGTACTTGTCTTTAATCTTTATCTTTTATAAGGGATTATAAGGAATATCAACATATAATTATTATTGCTCAATCCGGATCATCCTCATTCGATATCATGAATAGAATATAACGGGCCTTCAATCAGGGCCCAATTTATATTGGGAATAGTAATGAGCCTTGATTGACGGCCGGGAGAACCTTAGCCTCGGGAAAAGCCTTCAAGGTAACAACAGCCAAAATAGAAATGAGATTATTAATATTAAGTTAATATAGTGAATATGCTCTCAAATCCTTTCAACCTTACTGGTAGGGAAAGACAGAGACAGCTTTCACTGTCCGCTTTTCAACCGACTTTAAAAAGGAGAAGGTTCTCAATTCGTCTGTACGTTTTTGTTTGTTACCTCATAACTTTCGGCTGGATCTCTCGACCTTTTCGATGACTCTTATTTGAAAGTTTGTGTTTCTAGTGTGGTCCCATTTCAATTTGCTCCAACTCTGACAATGGCATCCATGAGAAAACCATGTAAGTCTTAAATTTGCATTAAGTATGTGCGCAACAGTTTAAAAGTTTAAATTTACAGCTAAGAGCTGTAAATTTAAACATATATGTCCCACTGCTGGGCACAGGCCTTCTCTGAAAAGAAAGAATAAGGGCATAGTCCGCCATGCTACCCTAATGCGGATTGGCAGATTTTTCCTTCACTGCCGAGCGCGTGGTAAATCAGCACATCAAATTGCAACAACAAATATATTGGTGCCGGCACCTGGGATCGAACTCGGTTTACTAGCGTACTTTACAACTTGAGTGCACAACAGATGGACGAATAACTCACACAAAATCACGACAACCGATTTTGATCATGCATTTTTTTATTTATTTATTATTTTACAAAATCAACAGCTTATAAGTTATAATAGATATTTCGGTCACGTATTCAGGATTCTTACGATAATTCGGAAATACAAAGATGGCGCTCGCGCGTAATAGCGTTAAATGTTTGATTCGATTTGAAGTCGGTTTTTGTACACGTAAATTTACTTGTTACCAAGCTTATCAGGTCACAGAGGGTGAGTCCGTCACATTGAAGTGTTTATTAACATACTCGTAGATACACAGAAATTATTAGCAAGTGATTTTTTTGTACTTGAAAAATCGAAAAACTGCAATTGGTACTAACCGACTAGGCTTCGATGTTGTGACCATAACATTGTAAATAGAATCGTTGTTAGAGCCACTAGGCTATCAGTGCTATAATGTTGTAAACAACAAAGTAGTAAAGAGCAATACAGTTCACAAATCAAATGACCATTAGCTTCACTCGCGACGGATGTCTTCCAATATAAAACTGAATGAGCTTGTGGGTCAGTAAATTTTAGTAACGGTATAAAACATAAATAGAACATGTATAAGAATAGTTCCGTACATACTAAATTATGACGCTGGAAAACAAAACGTAGTAACACACAAAAATGAAATTGTTCACCAGAACCGAAAAACATTTCATTCTTTCGTGTTTGTGGACCTAGAGCTGTCGTTTTTGGACACAATATTTATTATTATTTTTTTGCTGAATAAGTATTGTACCACGCCATTAACCAAGAGTTTTCTTGTTATTTATATCGTTTTATGGTTTCATGTAATTGTTTTTTTTTTACGAGGAGGAAATCTTCAGAAAAATACCCCGCCTTCTGGGGGGAAGGCGGCGGTTATGTGGGGTTTTTACCTACTAAAACCTCCCCGGTGGCCCTTCCTCGGTGCATGGTGAGGGGCTCCGGGATCTCCAGTGGAACGCACCGGAGCCCCTCTGCACTGTGCTCATAGAGAGCACTTCCCGGGGGAGGTTACTCGCTCCCTCCCGTGCCCTCGTAGTGCAAGGCGACACGGGCCAGCCGATGTCGCCTTCTTCCCGGGTCCACCTTGGCGGACGACAAAGGCCCCCACCCTTGTCGCCCAATGAACCCGAGGCCCCTTTTAGTCGCCTTCTACGACAGGCAGGGGATACCGTAGTCTTATTCTTGAGAGCCCAGAACTACAGGGTTGATTCATGTAATTGTTACAGGTCATATATCATTCGACGCGTCTTTTTTTTCTGATTCCTACGATGTAAAAAAGTGAAAATAGATATTTAAAAAAATATGTGTCACTTACTACGTTTTTGCTTTCCTGCGTCGATATATTGATGTTGATGTACGAAAATAATTTAAAATCTCACCTTCTCAATTTATATTGAACTTTTTGGATATTATGCACCATATCTTTTATGTAAGTTATTTATCTAAACGTCATTTTTTGATTATATTTTTAAGTAATATTTTTACAGTTTACTTAAGTGAATTTATTAATTTATATTGTCACAAGTTTTAAGTATTAAAACTTATAATAATAATAATTAGATACTGTTTTAAAAATCAGACACTGTTACTTCTACATAGAAATTGATAGCGTTTATAGTGTTTTAAAATATTGTAATACTATATAGGTATAAAGATGTTATTTATTGTTAGATTTGATCAGTATTATTGAAATAAAATATACGATAAGGACACGTTTTTTTTGTGATATTTTGTTTTAAATGTTAACAAATCTACAGCTATGTTTTTATGTTAGACGTAATTATTTTCAACAATACCGGATATATGGTAATAGCAGAGATTGCCCAACGGGTAAACGCTTTGACTTACAATACGATGCTCGTTCATTCGAATCTCCTGAAACTTGTAACAATTAATTGCCGTTTTTTTTTCGGATTTTTAAACACGAAAACATAATTTGCTAAAAGTTTATGTCCGGTGAAAGGCGATAAGTTCAACTCCTGTCTCTGTCTACCCCGCTAGGGTTAAAGGACGTTAATGATTACATTTTGTAAATTCTGAATAATACTACAAAATTAAAATGCAAGAAAATTGAACAGATTCCTTTCGTCGGCGGCCATCATTCCATCTTGTCTGTATTATGTTACATGGGATCCCTAAACAAGATGGGAGGACGAGTAAAAGATGGCAGCACAAAAGGCGGTTTTGGTTGTTCGTAGGCGTGGCCTCGCAGCCCGGCCCTTTGCAAATGGCGTCGATTCCCGCCAATACCGTCACTGACAACGCTTACCATCTTTAAACAGACTGACATTGGCCGGATTTACGAGTTCATGGTTCCATTGGCATTATTCAATTTGTTATTCAATTATGTGGAGATAAAGAAATGCTCGTTTGAAAGTTATTGTATCAATTGTCTTTGTTTCTTGATATATAAAACTATTGTATTTTGAATATACGTATTATAAAATAATACAAACAATAGTTAAAAAATATTTATTAACGATAATTGGAAACAATTTTTGGTATTATCAGCACATTTAAAACTAAGATAATTTCAAATAATTATGGACTTTATATGGTGCATCATAAGGTTCAAATTAGTTTGTCTGCATACCTTAAGGAGTATACATCTTTTTTAATATTGTCAAAGATTTGATCACTAACGTTTTTAACTTAATTTTTTTTTCAATCATTATCGTCACTCTTTGTTTCAACCATTGTTCCAAATATGAGACATATCCCACAGCACTGAATAAAGTCCACATTTTTGAACGTTCATGATTTTCAATATTATTTATTTTTTATTATTTTAATAACATAGATAAACATTTGATGGAGATGACATATTTGTTAGGCAGAGTGACATCTAGTTAACAATTGTGAATATAAGTAATATATTATCTCCGTAAAATTTATTTTTTGCACAATTTAGATAGATGTCGCTGTAATTGTTCCTGTGTAACATTCGATAGGAATTTTTGCCAACATATCCCCTGCTTAATTTGTATCTTGATTCATAGAGGGCGCTTTATTACACGGCATTTTTATAAAGATGACGTAGACTGACGATAGATGGCGCTTAAATAATTATTCTATGTTATGATTTATTTTGTTAGGGTATTTTCTCACGACATACAATGTAAGTATAATAGATTTAAGTAATGTTATATTCTTAAGAATCCTACTATATGAAAGTATTTATATAAATATTTGTCCACACAATTCCTTAGTCATATTTATGTATTTGGAAACTAACTAATTACTATTAAATGTAATACATAATTTTGTATTAGAGGTTCAGGCTAAGCGACCTAAGAGCTATGCCACCTCTCAATCCGGTAAAGCAGTAAAGACCAGCTTCTCTTTGCCAACTGTGTTAGTTCGTCCAAAAAAAATACATAATTTTGTTATAACTCAAATTATAAAATAAAACTTAACTATGTATTTATAAAACAATACATAATACTAACTAAAAATATATATGTTTAGTTTTATACAATTTGATTGTATATTTTTATTACTCTCTTTGGCATATTTTTAAAGCAATGTTGAAAAATTGTTTAATAAATTTTTATTTCAGATAGTAATACTTCTGATATGGCTTGTGGCTCTCCTTCGTTTGACTTGGAATTGCTACCCCAGCTCATTCTCCACATTGGGTGCCTTCGGAAATATATTATATTTTTACGTTTTGACACAAAAACCACCTCCAAAACCACCACATACCTGCTGGCCAGAAATTTTCATCGAATGAAAAGTTCGATTCTGCAGTAAACCTACACCTGACATAACTCTACTGACGTAATCTTTTTTTAGAGTAGTATTAGAAGCGCATAAAACTAAAAGATGATTACGTCGAAAAATAAAAATGGAAAATAAATAATATCTCTAATTAGCTATATAAAGGATATAAGCCAGGCATGACACTGACGACTAATACTTAGCAGTGCAGGTTGACTTCAAGTAGTTGTGTCCTGTCGCTGACAGATCCGGGGCACCCCGCTCATAATGGCTTTCGCGGAAGGTTTAGGAACAAAAAAAAAAGGTTGACTTCAAGTAGTTGTGTCCTGTCGCTGACAGATCCGGGGCACCCCGCTCATAATGGCTTTCGCGGAAGGTTTAGGAACAAAAAAAAAAGGTTGACTTCAAGTCATTTACTTCAATTTTTAATTAACACCTGTACTGATATAATGAAGAGAAATCGTTTATTAATCTGTTTCTTTGTTTGTATTGGGTAGACTATAAGACAATTTTAATAATTCACACTAAGAAAGTTGCATACTACCAAGACTTTATATCTGCGCACGTTAACTAAATGCCCCGTAATAAATAAATGGGGTTACCTACCTAGGTACATAAATATTTTCCGCTAGTAGATTTAAAAATAACATAACATAAATGAGACATAATAATCAATTTTATGCAGAAACATTCGTAACATAAGTTCAAGCCAACGTGCCAAATTGAAATTTATTGGTCGACGCTGGAGAGAAACTGCCAGTAAAAATGACAAAAAAGGGACATGTTATATATACTTTATTAAGTGATGTACAGTTGCAGTTACAAAATTAGCCTATAGAAGCTTCATCGTTATCTTCATCAGTGTGTGTCACTGCTGGAAATAGGCCCTCGCTAATGCCTTCCACCGTAAAGCATCAGCGGCTGATCGCATTCAGCATCCGGTAATTTCCAGCTAATATGGAAGCCTAGTGTGGTAGAAGCTTCATATATTTTAATTAAACTTTAACATTAAAGCGAGCTATGACTCCGGAAACACACGTAATAACCCACTAAAGCCAACATTAATATCCAGAGATATCCCGAATCAAAACAGCCGGTCAGTAAAAGCACTTACTGCGAACAACCTTATGTATGCTGATAACAACCTAAGTACATATATTGTCTCTATCTGCCCCGTAGGCAAATATACCCGCTCGTGTATAGCTAGACAAATAAGATACGGGCAAGATTTCTCTCATGTCAATCTTATTCTCATCTCTATTTACTAAGCTTAAGAGTATAATTTCCTTCGAACGTTGGATTGCCGCAAGGAGACGGCACTGGGGGGAAAACAGGGTGGCATCCTTGTATTGATCGGCGGCCATCTTTGATTCGCGCAGGCGCCCTCGCGAATACCACGCTTTAGTTATTTTGTTGGGCTAATTGAAGAGATGGCGCTGCTGATTATATTTACCGTTATTTTTATATCTTTTTCTAAAAAATAATTTATTCTTTATAATGACCTCCTTTCAAATCGTAACTACTTTCATTATTTTATATAGAAACATATTTTTTTAACTTTACAGTCTTAAATAATTACGTATAACATTATACTCGTAGGTGGATGGCGGAGTTTTTCTGATGTTATGTGCCTTTAAATTTTATTTGTCTACTTAGGCAGCAATAGGGATCACTCGTGACTTCACTCCACTTAAGTTGTCTCTATCTTCCTTAAGTTATTTCTATCTCTTCTCAGATAGGCTAATGAGCCCGTGATCTTGGTGGTCTTGAGATCTTTAATATCTGCCCTACAGCTAAAAGTGGAAAATATGTAATATTAAATAATATTTTTTTTTATAGAGAAAATATTTTTATTTTTAAAATAAATATGTATGTTTTTAAGGTTAAAATATTACAACTTGCTTAGTCTCTTATTACACAAATAAAGTTATAATAGTCAAGTTGATTTTGTATTAATTTTGCATAAAATATAAACCATGATTGGGACAAAACTGACTAAGTCAGACAGACGAAGTCAATAATAAACATGTTAATAAAATCTACCTAAACATATATTTTTATCTTATAGTCTTCGTCAGTAAAAACGACGAAAATCTAATTAAAAATACATTAAATCATTTAACTACATATATATTTTATTATTACCAATTTAAACAAAAAATACGTAAAAGTAGACCAAATAAATAATATTATACGCCATTAAGTAAAATGATAACTATTTTTATCATACTAAATAAAGTTATTTATGTTATTTATGAATGTTGTGAGATATATTTATTTAAAAATAATTTTACAATTTATAAATACTAAAATTTATATTTATATCTTTGATTTTCACGGAATATTTTCTTCCGTCGGCAGTTTTACCGACGGTAAATTCCCTCCGCCGACGAGCTTGGCATTCGTATAATTCTTAGCGTGGTTTCAACTTATTATCTAAATTAAATTAATAACATTTATAGAATCAATAGCAATAACTTAACGATGAAATTTGGCATTGTATAGTCTTAGCTTTTATGCATTTTTGAGTGACAAATTTATTTTATTACTAATGCGACAAGAAATATGTAAATAATAATTAATTAAATCAGTCGCTAGCAATGTTAAATCTAAATTTTATTGTAATCTCTCGCTTTAGTGTGATAGCTATTATAAATTAGTAAATTTATTGTATTTTAGTTTTTCTACTTATGTAACGTGTTCAGAGAATAATTTATATATTGTAGATACTAAACTACTACTGCAATAAGAATACAAATTATGCAATAGGATATTTAGCAATAGGTAATATACTACGTAATAATATACTTGTTATGATCTAGTAAAGTAGGCTTCGTTGTTTAGTTTCTATACCCCAGTTTTAATTTCTTATGGTTTTTCTTCATCGTATTGATAGGTGGATTAGCCCTAAGCAGTCGGAACATCTTTTTCATAAACGGGGTAAGCATGTACCTGATGAAATGTGGTCACACACTCTCTATTCTCACTCACTTCTATTCTATAGCTTAGGCATCAGCATAACATCTCACTGGCCGGTGTGGATGTAGGACCTCATTTTTATTTTTTCTTTTATTTTTTAAAATCAAGAAATTTACTTAACCAGTCCAAAACAAGTTAGGAACAAATTGTCAAGAGATGTGTCGTTTGTTACCACCAAGAAATACTAAGCTACCACTCAAGTTTCGGAGACTACACCCTAAATTATAATTCTGCTGAAGTGAGATTGTATTATACATTAACTAAGCAATGCTTGGGGTCTACCTTTAAATCAAAAACACACAGATTAAATTTAGGATAAAGGAAAAAAAATCTCTATAGTACTTGGAATATATTTTGGCAAAAGCTATGATTGGAGTATCGTTAGCTTAGGCCTCTATCACTGATCGTTCTGACGTAGCTGTTTTAACCACTAGTATGACTTTTGCTACATAAAACTGTTGACTTCAAATAAATTCTACCTTACTATAATAAAAATGCATCTTACTATTGTATAGTTCATGCTATGGTTATGCTTTCTGAAATAAAAAGGAGGGTGTATTTTTACTAGCGATATGAATAGTGCCCGGGGGACGTCGGTCCACTGTTTCCTTCGCGGATCCGTTTTGTTATGCATAAAATTACTTATGTCGTCGTCATAAAACTCCTCGGAATATATCCGAATATCAATGAATTTTTGTGATTTTTTTATGTAAAGGTGACACGGTTCGTAGGTACTGTCAATAAGCGTCAATAGTTTAATGGTTAAGGATGTGGTCTGCGAAAGATAGGGTAAATCATTTGAATCCATCATTCGATTATTAACGTGAATCACTTCGAAAATCTCTTACTACTATCATAAACGTATGGAAAATTGAGTTATTTATAGAGACGGAAGTTGAGTAATGATATATGTAAAACTATTTCATTATTCTATTTTGTACACAATTTTTTTTTCACAAATATTTGTGAAAAAAAATTGTGCTAGAGTTGTGATTGCACATACAAAAAAAAATACATAAAGAACTGAAAACGTCATCATTCATATTTGATGTCGGTAGATATAGTAAGTAGTCAAAGTAAATAATACACACGATTTAAAAAAGATAATGATGTATACTTTTAAAATTAGAACAAGGAAGCTGATTCAAAATATGGAGAGTAAATATGAAATGGATGAATTCACTACATTATAGTGATTTAAAATGCGGTGTATGCATCAGGTCATCGACCTCCGCTGTAAAAATATCTACGTTGCAGAGGCGGCTCGAGGCGATGCACCTCAAGACAGCTTTTGTGCTCGTTTTGTTTCACATACAATGAATTTAATACAGTAAAGATACTACTTATTTCTGTTTATCTTTGGAGCTCTATAGTTGGTGTCATACTTTTAACTTAAATAAAACAATTAAATTCTCATAAAAGCAAAATAGACTGAATAGAAATACATGTTTGTAAATACGAAATACGTTCTTTCTCTACAACAGTGTTTGACCGGATACGATACAGTACATATTTCGACACAATATATACTTCCATGGAGAAAGTTTTTATGACATTATCCCTTGTGCCTAAGTAGACAGCAGCAACTTTAAGGCAAATAAAAATTAAGTTTACTAACACTGTAAAGTCATTATCGGCTTAATAACATTCGAATTAGGAGACACATAGGTGATTGAGCCTAAAAACTAAATTCATAACACAGATAAGACACAGATTAGTTCATTAATTAAGATAGATAAATATATCTATAATACAATAGAATATCGTAGAATAGTACAACAAAATTAAACAAAAAGCAATTTACAGAACTATATTATATATGTACATACTCGTATGTACTATATTATACAGGTACATATTCCAATTTGTTGTGCAATGTGCGACCTTATCGTAAAGAGCGAACTCTTCTAGCATAGGAAATATATGAACAAATCGGGACGAAGGCATACAAATACAAATAGCCAAATTGTACATATACTTAATAATCTACACATATAATAATATGCATAAATGAATAATCAATCAAATACATAACCTATATTTTACATATAATATAGTTCCGTCAATAATAATTAATAATTACTCCTTAACAAGTTTTTAAAAGCTGTTTAGGGCTTAACAAGTCGGAGAGAATTAATATAAGGCACAAATTAAAAATATAGGTTTATTAGGGAATCGCAAGTCGTTAGATCAAATAAATATTGGAGCTTTGCAAGGCGCGTACCGCCGAGAATTCCCGCTGTCGAAGTCGTATCTTTGTTCGGGTCACGTGCTCCACGTAATAAAAGCCAACCCGGCTTCGCAGCGAACACGCTATCTCAAGAAAGTGACTTTCTTTATACTTTAATACTTTCTTTCTCGTTTTTATATACTTCTCTTTTTACGTCTCCGTCGGGGATGGCGACGTGACTTTGATATTTTAAGAGGAAATTCTGTAATTTTTCTAAACATTGAATTTGGAATTGTGTTCTCTAATGACATATTGTTGTTGCAAAAGTAGTGAATTTGCTGTTGTAATAGGAATTATTAACAATATACTTGAATTGTAGAATAACAGTTATTATCGTGTGGATTCTTTAGCCATAATCATGCAATAGTACATAATCTAGTAGCTGAGTCTTTTGCCTCGTTTCTCGTTCTGAAAGTTGCGAAAGTTCAGAATTTTTAAGTACATATAAAATCACATATATGTGAAACGTATATGGCGATAGGCTTTATAATATATGGCGTTTCATCACCATACGACATATTTCTATCCCAGGTTCTCGTCTACTTCTTCTTCTAATGTGGCAGAAAATAGAAGAAGAAGTAATCTCTGCAGGTACACTACTATAACTGAACTTATCTCCTTCTTGTGCCATGCGAAATAGCTGTTCCACGCTGGCAATACTGGTCTACTATCTGATGTTTCTTAGCCATAACTTTTTTCTACGTCCACCGCACCTCTTCCCATATTACTTACGGTCTTATAAAACAGCCTATTTCAGTGAACGCTAGACTATTGATCTGATTATAAGAAGTATTGTAGGCTTTTACCAATAAGATTTATATATTTTTTTTAATTAAAAAAAATTACTACGTAACATGTTTGTCATAGGTAACTCTATGAGGAAAAGTCTCATATTGAAACAGTTTTCAAAATATGTCTTTTATAATAAATAAATTATAGCTGTTATTATATTACCACCTAAAAATCGATTGCAAATTCCTGACTGTGTAAGCTATTCAAAGGGGTAAATGAGATGAGGGGCTATATCTTCATTTTATTCAAATGACGTTACAGTTTTACGAGATCGACGCGGTGGGTCGGGCATGCGGCGGTAATTAAAACCTTCCCAGAGTGACATTTACGCTGATGCGTGGATTCAGGCTTAATGAGCGAGGGCGGGAGCTTTGACCGAATCTTTGGGACCCCTTAATTAACGTTTTCTACATAGTCGCTCGAGGTATATACGCAGAGATATACAGCGTCAATTACTTTGTTATGTAGAAGATAATGAAGATGTTTAGAGTTTGTTTTAACTATTCAAAGCTAGTTGCTGATTGTTATGAAACTGTTAGGAGTACGAGATCTCAGATATTTTTTTAGGCTCTAATACTATAATACTCATAAGCAAAAGGGGCCAAGAGGTAGCTTAACCCTAACCACGAGATGAAGTTCGAAAAGTATCGATGACATGTGTCCAGCTAGAGGAACTTCGTTGGGTTTTAGTAACTCAGTAGGCATTTACCCACTTATTAAAATAAAAGTTGGCCTATAATGACTAATTAATCCGTCAAAACCACAACAAATGACTGATATAATTTATCTCATTCACATGCTTTATATTTGGGGATTGGCGGAGTTCACATGTCCATCTATCTATCACCTCCAAGTACGTGGTAATACAATACTTAAAATTTCGATTAACAATTTCATTGGTGCAGACACTTTGGATTGGGTTGCTAGCGTAGAACAGTGGGTCATTTAGACTACATTTTCTTTACGGGTTAAAAAAATTAAGCAAAAGGTCCAGTGTGAGAGATTACAGTCTAGGGCGTCTACCCACAAGATCTGACGACCGCATTATAATCGCCGCAGGAAGACACTGGATGCAGGCCGCTTAGAACTGGTTCTTTTAGAAATCAATGAGGGCGGTTTATGTCCAGTAGTGGATATCTTGATTCCTCACGATGTCTACATGTTTTAGATAATTTTTTAAGACATGTGAAGTCTGCCAATCCGCATTAGGGCTTCGTGGCGGATTATGCCCTTATACTCTCTTTATAGAGAAGGGGACCTGCGCCTAACAGTGGGACATATACATGTATATAAAGTTACAGACTTTAAACTTTTCTAACTTTAATCACATGATTCCAAACATGAGTGGCATCCATCATATAAGGATGTTTTTATTTAAGAGCCTTTAAAGGAATCTCTGTACTTTTGCCGGGATTTGTAGTTTTTCAAATCAAATGTAATGGCGAAGATTGTCTACAAAATGATTGCAGACTTATTTATCAAAATATTATAAGTCGTACATCGCAGATTCTGTTAAAAATGGATATAGTTACTAACTTTTACTACATAAAATAGTTTTCTTTCAATGTAACAATAAATAGTTATCAATACAATATGACTTTTTATCCATGAAATCAATAAAACCAGCTGTTAGGATGATTTATTTTAGAAATTTTAAGTCGTTATATCAATATATATATTGGTGTACTATTACTAACCACCATTTTATCACCAAAAATACATCAAAAAGACAACACTGAGACAAAGACAGAAAAAGAATATTTTTCACCGCTTACATCATCTCTCTGTAGGACTTCACGACTGCTATGTAATGCAACCACACTGAAACCAAGAAATGTTCAATTATATTTATATATGTAAAGAAAATATATTTATTAATGTATTAATACTTTTTACCATCAAAGCCATTGGATATTTGACAGTGACAATCAATGGATATTGTCCCTTTCACAAAAATATTAAAAGAATAGACATACGTGACAGATATACTAAAAAAGTTTATATGTCGTTTTATAAAGTTATTTTATTAGGTGTAAATATATGACGAAAAACGCAATATGTAGCTTCTAGAGTTAGAGAAACGACATATATAGATAGATATAGTATGTAATAGGACAATCAAAATCTAATTTTATTTTTTGTTGTCACAATATTTTGTTTTTGTTAATATACTAACGATCACCCCATGGTAATAACCATTATATTATAAACATTTCTCTATTTAAACGTGTCATGTTCCAATTTCAAAGTTATTAGTAGACTAATTCTTCTTCGTCGGTATCACTCTTGCCAGAGTAATCGTGGTGATGTCATCACTTCGGGTGTTGGTAGACAAGCTTCACCGCCACTTTTCTCTGATGGCCACCTTCCTCGTATATACATGTAAGACTTTAATAGACTAATAGTCTTAAACACTAAAATACAAGCTTGATTGTGAATAAACAAAAACAACATTTAGCATATTCCAATAAACGACACTGTAGTTTACAATCATGTTTTAAATAAGTCTCATCGCTTTGTGTGTGATTTGTGAGGCTATTGAAAAAAATATATAGGAAACGAGGCAAACGAGCTTACTGCACATCTAAATTTAAGTGATCACCGTCGCTCATGAACATCTACATGATCAGGAGAACGGCAGGTTCATTGGCGGCCTCTGAAAACGGAGTACGCTCATTTTTAAAGATTGGGGATCGTATTAATTCGGAAATACACACACAACTGACTCCGTAAGCTGTCATCTAATCTTAGTAAAACATGGGTTGGATGCTACAACCGGCATGAAATCCTTTAATTAATAAAATTAACTCTAAAGATCTCTCTCCTAGCAATCAAGCATACCATTGCTATGTGGACTACAAATAATTATGACATTAATAAATAGTTAGTAAAGTATCTTTGTGACTAGAAGTATTATATACTGACCTTTTTTTAAAATAAATAGTATAGTAATATATGAAAAGTACAGTGGAAAGTATAATGGAATCTAATAAATATTTAAAAATAAATTAAAAGACTTACGGAAAAACAAGATGGTTTGATGGTATACACGCCAGTCGATGCTACAGTCCGAAAACATGATACCTGTTACAATGGTGGCGATAACGACCACAAGTCGTGTCAACAAAGAAAACAGAATCGCGTACATAAACCAAGTAGCTGTAGAAGGTGTGCCCTGAAATAAATAAAAAATAATTCGTTTGAGTCCACCTCACGACATCAAGTTTCTTAAGATAAATCAGAATTGGTAATCCTATTATCACTATAATCCTTGGTATTGTGGCCTATACAATTTGGGGACACAAACGGATACACTCCATGCTCAGGCCTATCACTCACGTGCAACTCTTCTAGATGTTCAACAGCGACGGTAATCACTTAAGATCAGGTGAGCCATTAGCGCATTTTTGATATATAAAAAAGAATTGGTTCATGCGCCATCCAAAGTTTTTTGATATCTCGCTACTCGAGGTGGTCATTATGGTATTTTCACTCGAGATTTTTGTAATTGGATAGAAGCAACTGGCTAAATCTTTAATTGTTCTGGTTCTATTCATTGCAGTGGTAAAAGTCTTCAGGCTTACAACTACTAACGACAAATGACAAGTATACTTTATTGTTAAAACTACACGAACATAAGAGTAACAATAAATTTTACATTATATAATGAGACGATATTAACAATTATACATAAAAATATATAAATATGTATAATAATATTTGTAGTACAAATACAATTTTATAAGGTAATAATTATTGTTTATTATTTTATTATTATGTCGGTAGGACCGAAAAATATTATGCATATTTCATCATTATGTTATTCGTTTCTAAATATAATAAAGTTTCTAAATAAAATAAAAAAACTTGATCTACAAAAAAATATTGAGCAAGGCTCGGTTATCCAGGTCCCTATTATTTTAAACGTGCAGCTTACTCTGTACAAACGTGAAAATTTCAATTATAAGGTATAATTCTAATGATATAGGCAACCTAAATTCTAATTGAAAAAATTCTAGAGTTTTTTCTAAGTACAAAACTGGCAAAATATTTGGGTCCGATATTTCGCTATAGGCTCGCTACCTGTCAAATATGGAGCCTAATAAGCTTGGCCAAAAGTGGACAACGGCTTTTTTATTTTATTTTATACTCTTACCTGTACAATGCCGATGATAAATGCAATGCTGGTAACTAATATAGCGAGATTACCGGAGATACACAACACGGCAATAAATATTTGCAGGACTTCTACAGAACCACTCTTTCCGGACGGGCAGATCGGTAGCATTAATGCCGTGGTAATGTCCATGGAATCGAACTGTAATTTTAAACATTTATTTAAAACGAGGAAAACTTAACACTTCTTAGGAAGCGAATGAGTTCCTTTTTTGTTTACTGTTACTATATTATAATCAGCCTGTATGAATCTACTTCTGGATAGGTCGTTACCTCCCGCCTCGATGCGATCCTCTCTTTCCACATCGTGCCACTTTCAGCCATGCATAGGTTCATCCCTACACATCTCGGACAGTTGTTGTCTGTTTAGTCTCTTTCGAGGATTTTCCTTCCATCATTAATTCAACAAATGTGGTCGGCCCATTGCATTAAGGTGACCCTAAGCGCTAAGTTACACAAATATTTAAGCCGCCATCAATTAGCGACACCCAGGCATAATAATAAAATTTCGTGCTATATAATGCAGTAAAAATTAAAGATTATAAGATTACTCACGAGTCCCGATATAGCTATAAGTATAGATCCTATTTTTAATTCTATACAAAAACAGCAATTTTCAACATTTGGTATGCAATCTAAATCCGCCATTTTTAAGCAAATATAATTTCAAATACTTCGAGCTCAACGTTGCTTCCGTAACAAACATAAATTGACAGCTATCAGGAAAAAGAAGACATTTCAATGAAAATTAAGAAATTACAGAAAATTTTAATCTGTGCAGGAACAAACTAATTAATTTCTTATTTTAAATATCCTTCGTATACGACTCAATAACAATCATAAACTTGTATTAAAAAATTGACGTTAAATATTTAGTTTTTTTGTAGATACAAGATAAAAAAATGTAAAATCATTGTTACTTACCCCTATAATACCCAAACACGTTGATAAACAGATTGATCGTAGTTGCGCTGCTTACTCATCAACCTTCCCATCTGGATTATTGTAGTTATAATACATATTTTTACATTATCATGCTACTCGTTTATGCGATTGTCTTAAGTTGTTCTTATAATAAATAAATTAATTTCTCACGTCCTTATACACCTTTCAGGATAGCTAGTTCTTAATAAAATTCGTAATCTTCTTGATGTTTTATAAATAATAATATTAGAAAATTTAATAAGGAATAAAAACTATTTCCTGAAATACTCATTTGACTAAAACTTTATAAGAAACATAACGATTATGACATGGCACATGACATACGGACCAGGTACGGATGTCTCTAGATTCATGACGGTGGATATGTATCTTGCAATAGATTTTTTTTCAATCACAAGTTTGAATTTTTGGAACGTCAGTATATAGCAGGCATAGGTATATATTATGACGTTGAAAATTATAGTAAATCAAAAATGTCAGTGTCAAAATTATTTTAACAGATACAAAACGAGCATAGGGGAAATAGATTAAGCCTGTACCTCTAGGCCTAAAATTCCAAATGAACAAGACAGTGATAACTTCGCGGCTAAGCGTTCAGCTTTACAGTCTTGATCGGGGTTCGAATCCTGTCTTGTACTACCTTTTTCTTGTTGAGGGAGCCGGAGCCCTCTGCATTGTGCTGTGAAGCACGTCCCCGGGGGGTTACTCGACGACAGAGGATGACGGAACATGAGGCCCCATTTAGTCGCTTGACTACGACAAGCAGACGATACCGTAGCCTCATTCTACGAGCCCTAGACTACAGGGCTGGGATGTAACAATAAACCTAACCTAACGAAAGAAATACTTAATGTGTAGGTGTTTATTGCGAAATTAGTAATCAGTTTCCATGTCATAAAAAAATTGTTGAGCTGTTGATGAGCCCAATTTGTCTATACATAGAGTACGGTGGACGTAAACAAATAGTAATTTAGCTTAGGATTCGATCGTAATGCGGGGCTTAGTTTAAGCGCCGAAAACCGGGGATTTGAGCATTATTGCTTCCGTCGGCGCAGGGTACGAGGTCGGTAGGAGGGACTCTTAACAAGATTACACTGAGATAAAAGTGCTCGGGTAATGGCGATGGAGTAAGCCGGCCCCGAGCTACGCTCTAAAACGAAATTAAAATTGGAAGGCACGAGGTTTGGAAAATGTCGGCGTCATTAATGGCGGCACAGTTTCTTATCTGATTACTTTATATAAAAGAAAATTAAGTAGAAATGCCAAATATCTATGATCTAATAAGTACTAGTCTAAGTATTTTTATTCTTTTTCTTAAAGTGCCTCTCTGACTAGGGAAAGTTGGCAGTCAGTGCACCATATTTCTCTCTTTGTCTTGCGAGGCGCAACAGATGTTTTGTAAGTCAAGAATGGAAGTCAGAGTAACCGCTTTTCACTTCTTTTAGCTGAGCTTATCTTTGTCATATAGAGCCACATATTTTTACAATTGCTTTTCTTAGGACAGAGGGCAAATGGTCGGAAAAATGGAGTTCTTCAGTGATAGAAACCCTCGAAATCGAAGAAGTTATTTTCTGTTACCATTATTTATTAAAAGGGTTGCTTATATTAAATATTTTTATTGTAATTTACTCATGCCTTGCAATAAGTAAAATGGTTATTATATTATTTTTATTATTTTTATGGGGTAATGTGTTTTAATGTTATTGAAATTATTAAAAACGGACACAATAGCAGCTTTATAGACATGTATGATATGAATAGTTGGTGTAGAAAAAAGAGATCCACCATTAAAAAGATAGTTCTATTTGTATTATCAGAAGCTACTTGACAATAGACGTATTAGTGCTTAAAGTGCTAAATGAATTTTTGCCGGGAGTTTTCTCGATGTTCCCTCTGTTTATCTGATGTTATTGAAAGATTTATTTAATATGTTTGGCTTTCCCCAAATTTATCTTTTAAATAAATTATAAAACATGTGGTAGCAGTACACAAAGAAGCGTTATTTACGCGCACTGTACAGTTAAAAAATAGAGTTTAATATAAGACAGTATCGATCGACGAGGGCAGGCAAAGCTTGTTTCAAATTCAATTCGCAGAGTGGGAGGAACAATAAAACTTGATCCGCCTGTATATCTCCGCTTGGTATCACCTGCGTCCCCGTACGTGGGTCGAATGCTGAATTCCTAGTAGGCAGGTATACGGGGACCTACTGTGTACAGACTGTTTCTTTTATATTCCGTTTTGTAAATAATTGTAAATATATTATTACGCTTATATACATCTGTTTAAAAATATTTAAACTTAGTGAGCTATATACTCTGGATTTATTAAAAGTCAAATTACGATAGTAGTAGTATAGCCAAGTGCCCCGGCGTGGGACTTAAGATTCAACAGTCGGGGATTTTAATCACATGTAGCTTTTAGTACAATAATTTTCTGTTCTTTTTACAAAATTACAATTCTTAAATTTGGCTATAATCTGTTATATTTAGGACCTAATACTTTCAGTAAAAAACGGGTTGTGATATATATCTTTGCCTAATCGCGTGGATATGAAGAGAACTCTTTTATTAAATTGAAATCTATTTAAAATTTGTGACATATATATGTTATTAAAATTTTATCATTATAATACGCTGAAATTCCAGATATATTATCGTTATTAAGATAAAGCTTAATCGTCAAAACAACATGTCCAATAAATAATTCCTTTTTTTTATTAATCTGACCCGAAATTTATAATAAAAAAAATATTTTTTATGGGACTAAAAATAATGCCCTTAATTGTTCTGCTTGATTGAAATAAGCTAAAACCTCAACTAGGAGATTATTCACGTCGATAGTCAAATGGTGGATCCGAACTTACGACCTAACGTTTCGCAGAGCGTACCCTAAACCATTAGGCTATTAACGATTCGAATACAAAAAATTGAAATACAAATCTTGATTGGTATTTTTTGTCAACATACCTGAATTGAAATAAGACATATCTATATTTTTACGAGACCTTCCAAGAACACCCGCGCGTTTCATTACGACATAACCGCGTCGCGGTACGATGTGGCACCGTGTCTACTGAGAAACGTCAAAATATTTCACACAAAGTCTTTTGTAAACACGGGAGGCGGTCGCTCCTATGATATATCTCTATTTTTTACTTCCATTCTTGTTGTGATACATAGCAAAAACACGCCTCGGGTACGACTCACGAATCGCAATATGGGCTCCGTGATAAATCTTCAAAGATTCCACTTTTATTTATTAAGTTGTGTTCTGTTTTTACGACGCACCGCCGCGGGGGCGCTCATTACAACGCTCCACCGTGATGAAAAAACTTTTCCCCTTCTTATAACATTAATTACAAAAGTCGGAAAGTTTCTTCATTCGCTGACTCCGCGAGCATCACATAAATATACCCACTTAACTTTCAGGACCGCTCGCCAGTTTTACGATTCTGTTTCGCGGTGAAGAAAAAAAAGTACTCAGACCTAGTTACGTCGTAGCACTGATAAGAAAATATCAAGAAATATAAGCAGTAAAAAGGCTGAAGACATCACGTAGCAAAACAGGTCTCGGAGTTTTATGTCGGCAATTCGGGGCGTGCACAAAAGAAATGCTAACGTCGATGCGGACGTGACGTACCCCAGAGCGGTCCAAATGTCCCCGCCGTATATTTGTTAACCGTAGCTATATACTTATAAATGCCAGGGAAAAAGCGCCCTTATTGCTAAATTATTTTCCCAATGAGCCGTAATAACTCAGTGTCCAGAGTTAAGACAGCCGGAGGCGAGATCGTCTTAGGTTGCATAGTACGCCCAACCCTAGATCGATCCCCGGTGCCGGCATCACTAAAATTGTTTGATATAATTTTAAGAAGAAAAATATGTCTGTAACCTGTTTCCAATGGGACACATACATAAGTTTAATTTTAGTTTTACCAGATTCTGATAAGCTGTCTCCACGTGACTTCAGAACGATTTACGTTAGTGTGTACCAACATATGAAAAAAGAAAAGCTTAATAAAAGAATATATTTCCTTTTCCATTGACTACATAAGATAATAATATAATAATAATAATAATAATATATTTTATTTCAAACCAAAAATTAATATGCTTTCCTTAAGCTTCAATGCTTTATTAGCTTGTTCTCAACCACCAAAAGCTAGCTGGAAGAGAATGCTACATTAATACGTGTAGTATTAAGTCCACATTTGTTCATATCTTTTAGCCCAATAAAAAATTATCTGTCTACCCGTAGCATAAAATAAAAGAAAAAAGGTGAAAAAATATTTGTTCGAAAAATACGCATCAATTTAATAACGATGTCACATCAATGTCAGTGCGTCGGTATGACTATAACTAATTATACGGCATAGTCGGCAGAGACACGACGGAAGGGCATGAGTGAAGTCCATTTACGAAAAGCAGGGGGCGTATCTCTTGTTTTTAATTTATGCTACTATAACTCAGCTGGACGGCTGCTCAATAGGTAATTTAGATGTTCCCGGCAACATTGTCGTAATGAGAGCGAACTGTACCGGGGTAGACTTTATTGGTTCGGTTGGCCCGACCAAGTGGGTGGTGTATTTATATCTATTCTCACATATATAGCTTTTGGGCAGTAAGAGTCTAGTCTATTCAGCATGAATTAAAAAGTCGAATGCTTTAATTTTAGTCGCTTTATAAAGTGTTCTTGGTAAAATTTGTGCAAATCATATCTTCATTATCTTGAAAAGCTAGGTGAAAAGCGGATAAGACGAACTTATTTTGTTCATTATTCGTCTTTTAAAATTCTGAAATAATAAATAATCTTGCTTAAATATCACAGCGTACTGATGTTAGCAATTATTTTTTTTGTTAATGTTGTTTTATTATTGACGATTAGATTAAATTATCTATTTTCTTTTTTAATGCATTACATGAATTCATTCACCTAAAATTGCTCTGCAACAATAACAACTATACTGAAAAATATTGGACGCGAACTCTGCATAAATCCGTATGACAGTGTATTTTATCGCTCGTGGGGGCGTTGTAACATTTCCTTACTTTAAAATAACTCTAATTTTTATGTTTATAAAACTGGTTGAATTATCCATGAGATCATCCTAAATATAAAACGTTACTGTATTCAAATAAGCCGAGCCTTTTGTATCTGCACCTCGGCATTGCTAACAGTTAAGTAAAACATCTAAAGGGCGGTGTGCGCCTTCATTTTGGACGCCCTACTGTGACATTACTCACGATGTTAAATCAACTTTATGTTATAAAAGCTAAAGTTGTTATTTATTTGATTAATTGAAATACATGTGACCTTTTCAAATGGGAGTGGGATGCTCTGGCTTAAACGAAAAAGCTCATAATATACACAAGATATGGCTTCATGTGGCAGTTTGTTATGAAGTTTATAGTGGAGCCAACACGGTTCTAGTTACAAGCTTACGGAGAAAAAAAAAGATGGCGGCAGAATGTTATGTGTAATAATTTAAAGATTCAATCGCCGTCTTGTAAAAATGTTACTCGAACGAATTATGAAAACAGATATGAGGCGTAATTGGATAGTTCATATATCACGTTTATAGTCGTAGTTGGGGCGTTATGATGAATGCTTTGGAATATATTTCCATTAAAAGGGTATGCTGTTTAGATTTTTAAGGCTAAATCGTAAACTGATCATTATAAAATGATTGTTTGTTATTAAATTATTTTGTTATACATTCATTGTTTGTCGAAATAAACAGCAACAGAGCTACTCATGTTTGTGCAATTTTTTTTTGTATACTGCATGCCATTAATTTACCTTTTAAATAAACGCTCGAAAATTAAAGAATGTTGTTTTTTCCGTTGCTATCCTTTGTGTAGATATCTAAATACTTAGTAGTCACTTTTTCCAGGGCTAACGCTCCTTGAAGTATCGATAATGATAGTGTTTTCAGAAAAATATCTATTAATCCTGTGATGATGTCCAGGCTGATTTCGGCCATGGCGACTGTGTTACTGGACAACATTTTAATTACGACACTTCGTTCAGGTAGTAATTAATCCTATTCAAGCATCGGAACGCCTCTCGGGCTCCCTCAGGGGTGAATGGTATTGCGTGTCACGCTCTAGTGTAACGGACAAGCCGAAGTTCCTTCCTGGAGAGAGGCTTAAGAGCACTTTAAGAGGTCACCGACTTCTTGATATGTTAAACATATAACAGCTTTCGGTCTAACCAGTTGTAATCATCCACATAAAAATATATTTATTTATCAGAAGTAGAAATTTTATGCATTCATGTCAAGACGTCATTCGATATATTTGATATTTGGTAACGAAAACCATTGGTAAATAAATGTACGTAAATGCCGGGCGATCAAATTTGATTGCTATCGAATAGTCACGATCCTAGCAGTGGAAATAGCCGGCATTACTTCCGAATTCCAACCGAAAAGGAATCGATACTCGATACCAATAAAACGGCGTCGATTCGCGAATACATAAAACGTCGGATTCGAGTCTTGCTCTCTATATAAAGCTAGGAGAGAAGGGTTTCAGTTTTTATTACGAGATATTTGCATATAAAGTAACCATTGAAGAAAAGCGATCTTCCATACTCGTTTTTTTTTCGTATTCATTGTTGAAGGACGGAGTAGGCGCACATTCAGTTTTATAGCCCCCTGATGCTTTTTTAGCGTGTATAAATAAATAATTGTATCAACAGTTTTTTGTTGTCTGTGATTTATCTGAGAAAGTATTAGAAATGCTTTTATGTTTTGACATGATACTCTGTGTTGAATATTTATAGGGGTAATAAATTCTCGTTATCGTTACGATAGGTACGCCAAGCACAACATGTCTTCGTTCTCAATAGGTCTACGTCCGCAGACTTGTTCTGTTTCAGATCAATGTCTGCTGAGTAGACTGTGGATTTAAAATACTAAAATACTTTTAACCTCAGTATTGTATTTGCGAAGACAACCTTTTTTTTCTTTTTGTTAACGGGGAGGAAATCTTCAAAAAGACAAAAAGATACCCCGCCTTCTGGTAGGAAGGCGGCGGTTATGTGGGGTTTTTACCCACTAAAACCTCCCCGGTGGCCCTTTCCTCGGTGCATGACGAGGGGCTCCGGGATCTCCAGTGGAACGCACCGTGCTCAAGGAGAGCACGTCCCGGGGGTGAGGTTACTCCCTTCTCTCCTGTGACCTCGCAGTGCAAGGCTACACGGGCCAGCCGATGTCGCCTTCTTCCCGGGTCCACCTTAGCGGACGACAAAGGCCCCCACCCTTGTCGCCCAGTGAACCGGAGGCCCCTTTTAGTCACCTTCTATGACAGGCAGGGGATACCGTCTTATTCTTGAGAGCTCAAAACTACAGGGCTGCGGATACAACCTAGATTGTGCATTCGATTTGCGATCGGGTTCATACCCCATTTGGCTTTTTTGAGTTTTTGTCTTCCAGTTTATGGCGCAGAAAAAAATATTAGCTTAAATTCATCCAATATTTCCTCACATTTTGAGTGGTGAAAAGTAAACTATGATTGCTATATTTGTACTCATATTATTTGTGATGTTAAATATTTTCATACGTAGAAAATATTTAATTCTATGAATTATAAGAATTTTAAATTTCTATTAAAATTGTTTTAATATATTTACAAATATGTTCTCTTGTATTTTTTACCCAATCGAATTATTGAGTAAATCATTTAAGATACCGGTATCTCCCTTAGTGATACTGACATGACGATAGTGACACTTCATTACAATATACATATACAACAAGGTGATAAGTAACTCCTACAGGTGAAGGGTGCCTAGGGGTTAGGGTTTTAAAACATATAAAATTTTAGCCATTAAATTTATTGTGATTCGAAAAAACGAACGGTTCGTTGATCCGAGCCGGCTGAGATCTGATTAATTTTGAAAATTTACCAATTTTAATGATTATGTCCATTCTTAATATTTTAAAAATATGCATTATTCGTTTGACTCTAAAAGTAATTTGTGAACTTGTTTCCAATGTATCGAATAAAAAACAAAGATTATACAAAAATATAGATACATTTATATTTATGCTGACATAAAAAACGTAGTGTCCACGGGGCGTACCGGCCGATTCCTAATAAAAATGATATTTAATTGAAGTCGATAACATGTTGTGCCGAGACGTCCAATAAACTGACTTTATTATTGCTCTGTTAAGCCGCCTGACGCGAGATAAAAAATACCTGTGCCTTACTTCTTAACTCTTTCAAATAATGGACTTTTATTTATCTTGTTTTGTGTATTCCTTTGCATACATTACGTTATCACGGTGTCATATTTCCCGCCTTTTTATCGGCCATTTTGGAATTGAATCATTTCTGAAAGAAAACATCGCCAGTTCAGATTTCCTTTTATAAACAAGATTATTTACATATTTGCGTGGTAATATAACACCTTAAAACGTTTTATACGTAACAATTAAAAAGGCAAAAGTCAACCTCCTTTGAGGATTTACGAAAATATAATGTACATATCCTCGTACCAGTATAAATCCTGACTATTAAATAACTATCCCTTGCAATGTGCCAGGAATTAAAATTTGTGTGTGTCTATTTCTTTGGCACGCTTTATAGTTAAACGTCTTAAAATATACGGCGTCTTTAAATTAATGTCATTTATGATATTACATCGTGGAAACGATTGTTTAGAGCGTCTTGTCGTGCAGGGCAAAGTAGAGGGAAGTAGACCACGAGGTAGATCGCCAATGCGATGGTTGGATCAGGTGCGTAGTATGGTGGGTGCTCCCCTCCACGAATGTGCCCGATTGACGACCAGCAGGCGGAGGTGGCGAGACGTCGTGCGGCGGGTGCTGTCTGCTGCCCAACCCACCGGATCATGATGACCACGACCACTTCACTCTGACAAGAGTGAAGCGATCAAGAAGAATGACATTACATGATATTCAAATTAAAAGTTTATGAATGAAAAATATGGAAGAAATAACGAAAAAATAAATATATTATTAAACGTAGAATGGAATAGAATATTTTAAGCGAATATTATAGTTAACAATTGATTGATTCAAGTACATATAAGTGTACTTCTCTTCTTAGGAATTGTATTTTAAGCACTTGGGTATTTATGTTAAATGTTCTTAGATAAACCTATTATGTAGATTGTTTTCATTATTTAAAAACAATCTCTGTTTGAGATGTACCAGTATACACGTGAAGATACGTGATACAAAAGTAATTATTTATGTGTCTTTTGTATCGTATGTGTCCTAAATGTTGATGTAATGTAATAAAAAATAAACAAATTAATAAACTAACAATAAAAAGAATGAGGTATTCATTTTTAGCGACCAATTGGTGTTTAATTAAGCGTACATCTAGAATCTCTCAATTATAGAATGCATTTTTCTACCAAAGTCGTCTGCATATGCCCTTAATCTGATTTTAAAATTTTACACATTGTCGTTAACCATTTGCTTAAAATTCATTAAAAACGATTAATTTACAACCCAAGCAAATAATGCACGTAGATTAATATCAAGGCGTAGATTATAAAACGTAGGTAACGTTCATCACTTAGATAATGTTCTATACATAATTTATTAAAATTGCTAGGCCTCGATTCGCGCCTGTCCAAAGTAAGTCGGTCTATAAATTGCCCCGGAGGCTTTAATAGTTTCTTGATAGCGCCTGGAATAGTATCTCCTTTGCATCAATTTTTGCGTGGGACATTGTTAAATTCCACAATGTTTCGTCGGCGTTGAAGATAAAAGATGCTGCGGGGCACAATGGCGTTTAAGTGATAGTTATGGCAGTTTTTATAGGCAGTTAGATTTATTTTTACTGCACTGTTTGTTTTAATGCGTTTTGCGCAAGTCGAGAGGTCGCGCCAATTGCTACTTCATTCATTTATCGCCATAATCTTTCACGCGTCTGGTTTACTGAGTTCATGTGTGTTTAAATTAGTTTTATTATATTTAATAGATACTTAGGTTTAATAGTAATCTTTTAGTCACGGAAATATATGTAAAATATTTTTTTATTAAATATTAACGTAAGTATTTAATGGGTGCATTAAGAAATATGCCCTACGTAGGGTTTTGTTGCACGACGTCACTTTGAGACGTAAGATAATAAGTAGTACATCTCAATAGCTACAAAAGGATGATGCATCATCGTCAAGCATTGGTCAAACCTATTAACGATTGACGTACCCGCAACCAAAATATCGCAAAGTCAAAAGTTTTTTTGTTAACGGGGAGGAAATCTCCAAAAAGATACCCCCGCCTTATGGGGGGAAAGTGGTGGTTATGTGGGGTTATGGTGGTTTAACCCACTAAAACCGGTGGCCCTTCTTCGGTGCATGGTGAGGAGCTCCGGGATCTCCAGAGGAACGCACTGGAGCCCCTCTGCACTGTGCTCAAAGAGAGCACATCCGGGTGTTACTCCCTCCCCCCCTGTACCCTCGCTGTGCAAGGCGACAAGGGCCAGCCGATGTCGCCTTCTTCCCGGGTTCAACTTTGTGGACGACAAAGGTCCCCACCCTTGTCGCCCAGTGAACCCGAGGCCCCTTTTAGTCGCCTTCTACGACAGGCAGGGTATACCGTAGTCTTATTCTTGAGAGCTCAAAACTACAGGGCTGAAAAGTCGACCCTCCAGCGTAGCCTATAACTGCTAAACTAAAAAAAAGTATTAATACTTTGACTTTTATAATGATTAGACAAATAATTCAATAACTTACAAAAATATGAATTATATAGTATGAAATCTTAATCTATTTCATTTCATCGCTTTCATTATTTGTCTTATTAAGTACATATTAAGAGATTTAAACTTAGTCCAATAATAAAAAAATCATTTCAAAATCGTTTGTATATTTTATACTTAAATATCTGAATAATTTAAAAATATATCCCAATATACCTATTGGGTGTTTGTGCTAACAATTAGAACTAATTCCGCATTTATTAGTGGGAACTATGACGGAGAGGAGATCGGAGAGGGTCTAATCAGGAAATATAGGGTAATAAAACGGTCCGGTGGCGCGCCGATATAATCAAATTATCGAAATGACCAATGGAGGTAGGAAACCTAAATTATCATTCCTATTTCTCGGTATGACGTGGGAGGAGCTTACACTCAGACCTTTATAACCCCAGTTCAGGTAAAATTCCAAATAAAAATTGATGATTGACATGATTTTATTTTATTTATTTATTTTTCGTGGCGAAATGCGTTCGCATGCCCGCTCTCGCGGGCAAGATGACGTGTTAAGTCGGACTCGCATCGACTAAAACTCCACGGTGGTCGACAAAAACACTTCCACACATTTTCACCAATTTGAAAGGTTTTAGAATGTTTATTATGAGTGACCTGCGCAAAAGTAGTCGAGAGAGAACCTCGACTTCGGCCATTACTCTATTCACGATAACACAGACACTCAAAAATGCTCGAGAGTGGCATATATCTAAAGTCGTTACTTTAATTTTAATTGGATATATCTTAAGAGCAAACATCATATTTAACAATTCTCCTTCGCTCGCTCATCCCTTCAACCTTAGGAGATACAGATAACTATCGCTGTCAGCTTTTCACCGATCTTATTAGGTATCATTTGTGACAAGAGGTGAGAACATCGCTATAAACCCAGCATAATTTTCTTTCAAGTTATTTTTATTTATTCATTTGATCTGCTATTATATATTGAAGTTGCTAAAAAGAATGTTTCATAATCGTCGTATGTATCCACATGTATGTTTTCTGAGAAACATATAGGAATCTAATTGTGTCCTTATGAATTTTCTGTATTTCCATCAGTCTCCGCCATCTTAAAACAAAGAAGTCTTCAAAAATTCAGCACGTGACTCTCGGGATGTGTCCAATAAATCAGTTTTACAGCATTCCTGTGTCATTTCAGTCGTCGAACGGCATAAAATGATAATTTTACTGCGCTCCCCTTCCGTCTCTAGAAGTTTACGACAATTGTGAAATGTATCGACACTTCGCCCGTCACCTCTGAGGTGGACTATCCATGCAATAACCTCCTAAACTTTCTCAATTCTCAAATGCAATTAGGTTGAAAATCGCATTCAAAACGTTTTTCATGCAGCAAAACTTCGTGGCCCATCAACAACATATGGCACTCTCTTCCTTGTGCTTATATTTTTGGAAATGTGCTTCTAAACTCATCAATCTTTCAGGTGCTTCCAATATTATACTCGACAATATACAGCGTGTAGGTAAATTAACCCATTTCACGTTTAATAAATAATTTTCAAATTCATAAAAAAATCGTAAAGTTTTTTCTTGCAATAAAATGAAATCATCAAATATTTCTAATTTATATCTTTCTAAAGGTGCTTCTTAAATGTTGGCCAACTAAGTTTTCATATCATATATATTTACTATTAAAGGACAAAGTTATAAGCTCTCAAATATTTAAAAACAACTGGCATAGACAGAGTGCGTATGTGTGTAACATACTATTAGGATTACATAGTAACAACTTTTATAAGTAACGATCAAGTAACATCTGGTGAGCCGTAATTACGTGTGCTCCTTTTACTAAAAATATATATAGGCCCTTTTGCTGAATAGATACCACCTTTTAAGAGTCTATTAAGACATTTAGACTGTATTAGTGGTAAATGAGCACTTAAAGTTACAATTGGCAATGTTATAAGTGGTGGTAACGAAGATTGAACTTAGGACGTCCAGCATTTTTAAAACTTTAAGCGACTACACACTGAGTTGCTAGTAGCTGATTGCATCTATTTCAAAAACTACCGGCCAAATTACTTATCTTCAAAAAAATTACACATCTGTTTGTACTCGTTGCTTAAGAAAATACCACATATATAATACGTAAGTCTTCTATAACAAATACAATAAAGTATTGTTATTTTACGCAAAGTGATAAGTAAAGCTGTAAACAAATTGTGCGTTAATTGTTATGTAAATTATACAAATTGGAATTTTGTTTGATCGTTTGTTATGCAAAGCGATGCATTTAGCAGGGAAACACGACCATTAACGCATTGTTTGCATTCTTAACAATATTCTGATTGTAAAACCAACCATTAAAAAATTCTTTGTCATTTATTTATTAAGATATATGCCAATCGTGACTTTGTCTTAAACCTAAATAACATGATTAGAAACTGTGATGAAGGACGTGTTTTCAAAGAGGTTGTTGTTTTCCGAAATCAGGCCCTTTCGTTTGGGACAATAAAAATAATGTAGGAGAAAGAAGTGTTTTCTCAAATAAACGGTAATATTGCTCTATTGAATGTCTTAGTACTTTTCGATAAAAGCTGCCGGCCAAGCCGCAGTTCGACCAGGATGGCAGAGCAGAGCTAAATTTTGGCCTCAAAATCATTAAAAGCGAATTTATTCCATCAGCAGTCATTCAATGAGCCGTATACTATGTAATTATTTTATCTACCTTCAAATCTGAACTAATAAAAATACGATGACAGCGAGATACCTCCTTCCAAATTATGATACCGAAAGAATTTGAGAACGAAACCTACTGCGTACCTATATCATTAACTTTACGTCGAGCTTAATTTATAACTTAATTGGAAGAATATCACTCATGCCTTTTTAATTTTGCCAGACGTTTTAAATTATATTTCGGTTTTCTCGACAACGAATTAGATATGATTTGGTTTATTTTCGGAAGTTTTAGTTTTTTTGTTTATTTATTCGTTACAAAAATATGAATGCACGATTTTATCCAATTTCCATAGATTTTTCTAACCACTAGTAGATAACATTACAAATACAACAATATTTACAATTAAATAAATTTTTAGTACAAGTTTAATTAGTTCTAAAACATTTAAGTTGTAATTGATTTCGCGTTTTTATGTTAGGTTTTCACTGGAATATTTTTAATGTTGGACATATCATAAAAAATCTCAGATATTAGGTAAAGATCTCTCTGCTAGGTTAATCAATACCCTGTGTTAGAGACATACTGTACCCAGCCCTGAGTTAATCTAACAGACTAAATATTGATAATTTTCATGTGAACCACATAAATACAATATTATAATACGTGTATGTGCTAGGATAGGATTGTGCGCGTGGGTGTGTGAGATTAGTATATGACTATGTATGACTATTTTAAATTATATTTATGACTGTAATACCATTAAGCAGCAGTGATAGCCTAGTAGTTTGCTAAAAATTTATGCCCGGTGTATGGCGATGGGCTTATCACTTTCACATGGGGCGTAATATGCTCAGTGAAAATTGGACAGCGAAAGCTGTCTCAGGGTTAATAGGACGTAGCTAATATATGTTTATATAATCCTAGCTTATGCTCATCTTTTTTATTTATTTTATTGTGTTAATAGCCTGTACAAAAAAACACGGATTTCTATTTTTCACAGTCCTGACAAACCTCTCTCGCGTCGATAGCTCTTTGTCTAATACGCTATGATAATATTTTAACAACATTTAGTTCCGTAATTATTGTCTATTATTACACTATCTTATATTAGTTGTTAACTAACGGACAACATTACACTTACACTTTTAATTATCCAAAGACAGGACTTAGATCTAACACGTCTATGATTGTTATAAAAATCAAACGCCTTAGAAAGTATGTCGATAGAATTATTAAATAACATCAAAACATCACACAATGGAGGACGAGGCCAGTACATAAGCAAGGGTTAAGTGGTTCGACACCCGGAGTTTACAGTCGCTTTACCGCTATAAACGGTCACTATAAAACGCGAAACCCCGCGCTCTCATTTGAAGCTTTTAAGTACTTTAGAATTGACATTTATTTACTTTAACACAATTATTAAATTTATAAGCAATTCGATGGAATATGTGTCTCTTTAGCGAAGTACAAAAATGAGGAGCGTATATGAATTTGCCACCGACTTTGTAAGTATATAACGTTTATATATATTATCGTCTTATAAGCTAAAATAATAAAAGATAAAGAGACCTGGAAATCTCTAGAGGAGGTCTTCACCCTCGAGAACGCGGGGTTCTATTAATAATTAGAAATTAGTATATTGTATATTTGTAATTAGTTAGTAAGAAATATAAGGCTTTTTATTTTTTTTATTTTTATTTATTTATTTATTTATTTAAACTAAAATAAAAATGTTATTCATTACAAAATAACCTGAACGTTATAGATAAACTATAAAATACTCTACTTTAACTAGTACTACTCACATTAAAGTACTGATTTATTATTTTTCTTTCAGTATGCCCTATGGTATGGTACATATCAAACATATAGTCACATTTTCATACAAAGAGTAAATGTTAAGCCGTAACGCGAATCGAAATAGAAAAAAAAGAAAAAGTTATCTTTCAATAACTTATGCTATTATAACTAAATAAATCTTATGATTAGTGATATCTATGAAAAGTCAATTGATAGTTGAATGTTAGCTCACTTCATAAATATATTTTCAATATGTTAATGGTGATATATTTTATAATTATATTTAAATTTGACGACGCAATTACACAAATTACGTATAGTTATCGAACCCGAGGCCTAACTGTGATTAAGATGTTAAGATAGACGAGATAAAATCGTTATCCCCTCATGCATGTTGGATGTGTACCTTCGTTAAATTGTGACTAGCCTTAATGAGAGAGGGTTGAGTGGAGGATTTCCGTATCTGCAACACCATAAGTACAATTTAAGAATAATAATAAATTTACCTTGGTGTTCCAATATATCCTTATTTATTGTACATTAAAGTACATTATGAGATTTTATGTCATATACTTGTAAGCGAAAATACATATAACAAAACAATTAGAATTTCTTGTTCCTCTTAGTTATTATCCTTACACTTCTATTCCGTAATCATTCCTGTATTTATTCCTCTACATATACTAATAGGAAAAGTCTCAAATATTCCTATAGTTATTTAATAATTTAATGTATGTATACACGTGTTAAAAATAAACATTTGCTGACTGATGTTGGAATTCTATCATCTATCTATATATATATAAAAAAGAAAGTATGTGGGTTTGTTCCATATAAGCTCCGAAACGGCTGGACCGATTTCAATAAAACTTTCAGAGAATCTTCAGATTAACCTGGCGAGTTTGATGGCGGAGCACTTCTCTTTTTCAACTGTCAAACAAGCCATACGTCGTACTTTTATTTCTGACATTAACTTGAGCTCAATTTATTTTTGTATAAATTATAAGAATGAAATTGTATTTACTGATATGTGCGTGTGTGTAGGCCCGCTCGAGAAGAGAATGAATACGGAGATAAATGAATAATTTAATGTATTGTGAGAGTTTAATTAAATATTTAATAATGTAAGTTTATTGTTTAAATAAAATAAAGCAATCGAGCCCGGCGAAGCGGCGTGGGTACGGTAGTATGTTGTTTAATAGACATAAATCAATGGGTTTTGCCTTGAATCACACGAGTGGAACACAGACCCGGTGTATGATAACTGTCTGTAATTTTATGACGGTTATAGTTGCGAGAATATACACTGGCAAGTGAGATGTAGTTATAAAATACCCTACTATCATTACTTTACATTAAGTAAAAAAGGGACTAATGGTCTGATACCGATTTCTAAGAATCGTTGTTATTAATGGAAAGTGCTAACCTTACAACACGACACCAATACATACGCGTTAAATAAATACACGAGTCACGCACACTAATGCAGAGGTCCGGTGTCGGTCGCCGAGTATGGACTATGATAGCTGCTCAAACTGGAAATGTTTAAAATATTTAGATATTTGGCAACTGTAGATATTTTATTACATATATAAACTGTTAATAAGAATTCTAATAGATTTAAATATTTCAAAGCTTAATATCGACAGTAAATTCTGTCATGTATTCGGTTTGGTATCTTAAACAAAAATCTTGTTATAAAATTTGCAACTTTCACATGCATATATAATATATTTCGTGAACTGTTTTGTTATTAATCTGTATGGAAACAATACATAATCCTATTAAGTGCTTAAATCTAGAGATCGTTTGCGTAATTTATTGTGTTTGTCACTACAATAAAATTGGATAAATGTTTTAGATGAGTTGTCTCTACTATTTATTAAATATTATTTAATACAGTTATGAAAGATTATTTCCTATTTTAAAAATACCAAATAGCATTCAAATACATGATCAAAGGCGAATTTAATGCTATTTAGCATTTTCTTCCAATTAACCTTTAGTGGTTTAGAGCAGACTAAGGGAAGTGCCGCTAAAAACTTCATCTTAACGTGAATTGAAGTGACCTTATTATTATACAATAGAGAATATTCATGGAAGCTGTGGAAGCGGAAACTTTGGGCAGCGCTGTTCCAGAGCGGGCTGCCTCGGGCGAACGTCACAAAATGGCGGCCGTAAAAACAAGTGAAGAGTGAGTTACGGTCGGCGGGGCGAGGCGGGAGACGGGCCAATGGCGGAGCGCTGAGCGAGCGAGGCGCTTCGCCCGCCAACTCCGCTCTTTCTTTTATGGATGTCGTTGTTTTTCTCTGGCGCTCTTTTTCCTGACTTTTTGCGAAGTCGTTTTGTTTGCTTTGTAAGAAGCAACGCAATACTACAATGTGTTTTAAGTGTTTTTCCTCGGTCTGACTAATATATGGGATTTCCTTTTAATGTACGCTTGACCGACGCTATCTGTGCCGCGTTACTTAGATTATAAATTCAATTACATGTTAGTTGTATATTAAATTGCAGTATAATTAAAATAGCAGAATGTTAAGATGTGACAAGCAAAATCCTACGAACACCTCTTTTGTTAGAAAATATAACATTATATCACACAGTATATTTCAAGAAGTAGCAAAGACACGTAATGTAATAAATGTAATATGTAATGTATATAACATCTGTATATAACAACGGTTGGCCTTAAAACATGCATTCGTAGGAAGAAAAGAGAAAGGAAAGTTTTTATTTTGCAAGATATAATATTTTAATTTCCCAATTTTTTTTACAAGGATGCTGCATAATAGGATAACAGCAGAGTCAGTGAGAGCCGATAGTGTGATAATGGCTGGGCGTTGGAATTTCGATCAGATGGTTCGAAGTCCAGTCTTATTTTTATTCTTACAAAAAATTTCTTAAAGTAATTATCACACCTTACACTTTCTACCTAATGAACTCGGTAAATATTTGCCATCGCTGCATCATCTATTGAATTAAAAGTCGTTAAAACTTATTCCTTCACTACATCGGTATAGAAATATAAGGGAGCAACGTAGCTTAATCCTACAAAGACATAAAAAGTAAGAAGTTATTCAGTAGGAGAGAACTCATCAGGAAAACTTGCTGAGCAATAATTTACTTGAAGACGGTGCCCGCGTCTTAACGCCGTGTAATATCCCCACTGACATATTTATTGTTTTTAAGGGGCGGGGGTTGCTGCTTCCTCGAAGGGGAACTTTGTCTTCTATCTACATGGGTAAGGGTCGTAAGGGATGCTTACGCTTGGGAATTGAAATTAGGAAAAAAATAAGACTTTTTCTTATCTTTCAAATATTGCCATCAATAAATTATCACCAATAAAACGCTATCAATGGTTTGATCAATTTTTACGCAGCGATTAAGTTGTTGTAAAATTTTCTGAATAAATCCGCTTAGTGGGTAATTATTTTGTTTCCACAACCTAAAGCTTTTACGAGCGACGATATAGATCGCGGTCGTAGTGTTAATCTATGAGGCTTCACGTAAATATTAGTTGGGTAACTTCATTCCCCAGACCAACATAAAATATATCAGCGTAGTTTTTGCTAACGAAATTGGTAACGTTATAAAATAAAACTCTTTTTTGAAAAAAGGAATTTAAAAAAAAATAAACAATTGAAACAGCAATAAAAAGTCCAATCAAGTATTTGACTAATAAATAATTCAGTTCGAAAATAACTTTGGGTCTTCGTGTCTTTTAATTCGGCATGGAGGAAACGCAATATTTTCGTGTAACTGAACTTACGAGTGTTGCTATATTATATTTAAGGGTGTGTTTATACAGGCGTCTGTCAGCTGCGAAGTAGAATTAAAAAGCGGACGCATGGAATTTTCACAGGGTCACCAAATATGAAACTGAACCATAAGGATTTGCTTGTTTAATTATGATAAATCCTTTTAACTCTTTAATTCATTACTGTTTCAAAAAAATATATTCATATTATAAACATTATAAAATTCAAAATATAAAAAAATGGTTAAAAAGTCGCACAACTTTCTAACCCTGTGAATTAAATATAGGTTTCAAATACTATCGGCATGTACAGATTTGAATTAAGATATCGGGATACGGAGAACTTATTACTTACGTTACAAGACGATAATAAAAAAAACTAACTTCACTTTTCAAGGACAGAAACGCCTCATTTTAAAATAATAATAATATTTATTTCTACCCCAGAAACATTAACCAGGATTAGTAGAGATATATTTATATATAGTCTAGAATTTGTGTGGACTTACTACTACTCGTAATATGTTTGCATAAATGGTAAGCGGTCCTTAAAAATTAAATTGATCGCAGTGTCAAAATCTAGATAAATCAATTAAAAAGTTTAATTGATTTATCTTTGCGTCCATGTTGGTATGGATTCATTCTTTCATGAACCACGCCACTTTTACAGGATGGTATACAAAACCAATTGCTTCCTGTCAATTCCTTGTATACTTTAGAAGTACCATATGAAATTATAAAGTAATGCAATGGACAGCCCTGAAAGACGAAGCAAGCGTGGGGTTCGGGTCGTCGACCGGCCGCCCGCGCCGCTCTCAAATAACGCCCCGCAATATCCCGCCCGGCTTAATCCTGCGACTCTTCGCTTAGCCTTATAAACGCTTTTATATTTATAAAACACACTTTACATTATTTAAATAGCAACGTCATTGTTTTATTTTAATGTTATTATTAAAATTCTTATCGTAAAGCTTTACTGAAAATAAAAGCTGGTCACAGCATGAATAGATCTGCCAAAGGTCATGTTAATTCAAGGATAAGCGATGAAAATTGGATATATGTATATAAATAGTATATATATATATAATAACGTAATTGCATAGGGAATAGACCGAATTTCTAAGAGTGCTTACCTTAACTTCAATAATGCCTTAGCTTAGGAATTCTGTAAAAGAAGAACCATAACCTAACTACAATAGCATACTGGCTGGAGGCGGCTGAACCATGGCTTAATCGAATCAATCAATCGAATTTCAACAACATTAGATGAACGAAGTCGGTCTATTTTTTTTAAAGAATATTAACAAATTAAAATCTTTTAGGGGTCTTTTTCCAAATTAATTATTGTACTTTAGTAGCAAGTATTCGTGACTTGATAGGAAGTCAAAAATGAATCCTTCTGAAATTTGGGAATGACTTAACACAATGAATCCACAATAGATCTCGTGTCCACCCCATTTTGCCTTTAGACAATAGTAGGTATTCTTCATGCAATCGTTTTATTTCATACTTGCGATCCGCCCTTGTTTCACTTCTGTTTATTTTATTTTATAAACTGATGTATCACCACTATTACTGGCTTCTTCACCTGATAGCGATTGGGGGTACTCCCATGTGAAAATGTGAAAAATATTTGCGTTGATTTTGATATTCATTTTAAGAGACGGTTCTTCGTTGAATGTGTAAAAATGAAAAAGATTGAAAGATAAAATCTTTCTATCTTTTTTCATCGCTTGCAATCATAGCAATTTCAAAGCATTGTTTTTAGCATTTGTTAAAATGTTTTGAGAATACGCACGTATTCTCGTAGGCAGCGTAATTGGATTATGAAACGAAAAAGTACTTATTCATACAGGAAACTATTCTATCTAGAGGAAAGAGAAACAAATCACATGCGTTAAAATCAACAAGAACTGCCTGTGGTGTAGGGCCGGTTGACGAATTAAGACGTTGCGCCAACCGCAAGGAACGTCGGCCTGGAGTCCGCCGTTGATTATATTTACATAGCTACTAGCCTATAAATAAATATCGCCTCGCACACACGTGCACAAAATGACGTTGTTTTAAGTTTATTTTATTTTTACACCCGCGAGTGGGTGCGCGCGCGGTCCGTAATTTCGCGTTAGAGCGCGCGCGCGCACGCCCGGCAAGATGGCGGATGCTCCTTGACAGTTGTATTTTTTTAAATGAAACAAGTGTGGCATACATTTACGCTCATAACGATATTATTTCACGAATTATGTGTATATTGAAACGAATATTTAAATATCTCTTTAACGTGTAAGAGCGTATTTAAATGATCAAGTAACTAATCATTGTGAGCTTTTTGGAATATACAGTACAGTAATATTTTAAAAAAATGTCTTCAATGGTTATTTGTGTGTCTAGGATATTGTAGCCTAATGTAAGTATTTAGTTTTTTTATCGTTAACCCACATGTTACCTAGCTGCATGACAAAAACAATGAAAGGAAAAAAACTTTATGGTTATTACCTAAATTACTAATGGAAGTCGTAAAATTTATTTTATGTATTAATAAGTATGTATTTATTGAGTATTCTTTGATTACTGATTTAATATACAAGTGAAAATGATTCAAGGATCTAAATTATTTGTTATGCATATATACAGCATAGGCCTGCTAAATAACGTGAATAGTTAGTTAATATTTATTACTATGTTAATAATTTCTATAACATATTATAATTATTTAATACTTTGAATTATTTATATGTTGTTTTGCGAATAAACCTAAGCCAACAAATAGTTATAGCCTAGTGGCTAAGCATTTAAGTTATGAGATAATGATTGCGGTTCAGATTAATTTAGCTTCTGTTAAATAGTTTCCATTTGTCTGATTCTCACGCACAAAAAATACTTGCCGAAATTTGTGTCCGATGTATGGTGAACCCCAGCTGGATTAAAAAGCCGTAAGTGCTTCTTACTATATGAAACAAATTATACACCAAAGAACTGTGAACCCGCTTTAGTTAATTATCCATTTTTTTAATTTAAAAACATTTAAAAAGTTACATATACAGCTTTATTTAATCTTACTTTCGTTATAAAGATTTTTTTACGTTAACATCAAATATCCATGACGATATTCTCAATTTTTTATATAATTTGGGCATTGCCGTTACACATAAATTTTACTGTATGCCTATTATAATATTTAATTTAATTAACTAAGGTATAAGTGAAAATCTCTAAGTACATTTTTTGTATTGACTTTATTATTTCTTCTTTAAGAAACTGTTAATATCTGGCAACTTATTTGATTCTTATCTTTTCAATAACTGAATCTGGGCCTATTTCTTAGTTCGTATAAATTAATGTTGAAATTATCTGTCACAAAGAGTAAATTTTATTCTAAATATTTTTCGTGTTTGTAGCGTTCTTTTCGTTTTATTATAATTTTTAAGGAATGCATTAGCGTAATAAAAGTCTAGGTCGTTCAGACAATTCATAGTCTAAGTATTAAAAGAATTTATAGTTCAGAAACGTGGCGCGGTGAAGACGCCATCTGGCCAAACGAACGTTTTATTGTAAAGATTAACTAAATGAAAAAGGACACCGCAAATACAATTTATTAACGCATTTCTTGACGTAGAAGAGGAATTTTACAACTGTCGGTGGTTTTAATTAGGACCTTATTGACATCACATTTTTGAGGAAAGAAATGTTAATTACCAGTAACAAACAAGTGCCAGTCGGTAGCTCAGTGTCCGGGCGGTCGCCTCAAGTTGCATAATATGCTAGTAACCCAAGTTCGACCCCCGGTGCCGGCACCAATAAAATTTGTTGTGGCAATTTTATGTGCTGATTTTTCTATGTGAAGTTTGCCACTAGGGCCGCGTGGCGGATTAAGCCCTTATGCTCTCTTTAAAGAGAAGGCCTGTGCCCAGCAGTGGGACATATATAAAGGCTGTAACTTTAACAAACAAGTATAATTGTGTGTATACACCATAACCGACTTTAAATCAAATCATTGATGGACTGGATCAACATTAAAGGCGATTTATTTTAAGACTTAAATGGTTTTCTCGTGGATATCATTATCAGCACTGGATCGAAGTGACCCACACGGGAAACACCGGCTTTAAAATAAAAAAATAATCATCAAAATCGGTTCACCGAGTCGAAAGTTCAAAGATGATAAAAATACAAACGAATTGAGAACCACGTCCTCTATTGAGGTTGGGTAAATAAATCTAAAAGAGTTATATGTAAAGGAAATATAAGAAATATTTGAGAGGATAGCTATTATCAGCTTCGGATTCTGCAGTTGCAATTAAATCTCAAATACATTCTTCAAACTACAGGCCATTTAATAAAGAAATACCAGAGGCGGTTGGCACTCAAACTAATAGTTTAAGAAGACCTTTAAATGCGTGACTAGAAACCTATTAATTGCTATATCTCCACGACTAAAACTCGTGAGCTTGATATGGCATCGTGTGCCACGTTCGCTCCGTACCTTTACCTAGTATCTATTGTTATACGAGTACGAGTTGGTATTTATCATATATGTACGTCCGTAGGTACATATTATGCATATAGTGTATAGTTACCTATATACATGCTCCTTGGTATGGCAAAATTTTTATCGCAGGCCCGTTATCGTGGCCGATCATAAATCTGTTTTCAAATCGTGAGTCGCCATTGCTGGCGTAGCGTCTTTTAAAGTCCAAGACGAAATAACTCCGCAAACGATATTAAACCATTAACGTGATGCCGTAAAGCTTTATTTTCGCTAACCGCTGACCTTAAATTGGCACGTTTCTCTATCGAAGCGGTTTATTGTCGCATTGTACGTAAGTATTTGCCAATGCACGTAAAATACTAGGCGAGGTTCTCAAAATGCCAGTCTTATTTACGGCCCAAGAGCGCTACTGTCGTTTCAGTGGAACTGAAGCCCGCCAAGACAATGGACATCCTTAGAATACGCTCTAAATCGTTTTAAATAGTTGCTGGATGTAATTTTGGTAAAAAAAATCAATAGCATTTTAGTCTAGATAACTATGATGTTTATTTTTTACCATAAATGACTGAAAACAATTTACGATACCACAGCATCATATTTCCTTTGTAGACAGTTGACGTAATATGCTACCATGTATCATAAAGCCAACCTATTTATAATTCTATCGTGTTCTATCAAAGCTATTGTTATGTGGTGGAGTTTTTTATTTTATTTAAATTAACCCTGCACCAATTATTTCCGAAAATATAATATTATTAAAAACGTTTAAAAACGCTAGCTGGGTAAACATAAACAAAAATTACTTAAGGCAAAACATAAACAACAATTACTAAAGAGACAGTGGTGAACATTATAACGAAAGACTGATGGCATTCAGGCAGGCGGTGTCGTTCTTCATTAAGACAATATTGTATAACTAAATTGACAAATTATCATTATGTAGAGAAATTATCAATATTACGAGTACAAATATTATCAAACCTTTAAAGTAATGAAATGAGTCGTGGTACTCACCAAAGATTTATAGAGACAAGCTGTAGTATTAATTGTGAGTTTATTGGCACTCTCAATAACCATTTATTGCTTTCTCAGCGAGAGTCAATTACGATGGATTAGCTCTCTAAATGACTTTGTACGTGTGAAGCGACTACCATATTATAAAGATTGCTGTCTATCGCATCGACATTTTGTTTATCGAAAATTTAATTTTGTTAGACTACATAATACATATTTAGTTCTAGAGGGCATTTTAAGATTGAAATAAGGACGTAATGCTACTTCAAACTACTTCAAACCGTATCAGAATAAACATGTACTAATGAATTGCCGGTTTTAAAGGATAACAAACAAAAAACGTGTGAAAAATTAACGGCACAAGTCTACCCTGCTAGGGTTGAAAAGACCCGAGAGGTTTATTCATAACGTACCTTATACAAAAATGCGTACGTAACACAAATTACGTCACAAATATTTTTCCATGAAAAGATAAAACCGCGTCGTTAATCCTACAAACAGACCCGAAAGTTTCAGTCAGACGGATTTAACGACACAAAAGCCGAACTATAAAGCAAAAATTGTACCCGCACACGACCGAAAAGTATGATTTATTACGGCTCTGAGAGAGATCTAGTGCAATTAGAGTTAGCCTGCGGGCTACTGCGGGTTTGATTTATGGTGATTCACAGTAATCATGGCCGGACAGCCTGTGATCCGGACGGCTTCTATTTTATTACACAGCCCCTGATGTATGACTCTACTCTGTGCGGTAACCGACGCCATCTTGAATTAGAATCGCGGCAAATCCCGGTCGCGTTTCTGACATTTCTGAACGTAACAAATCATATTTGTGCTTTTTACTTGATTAGTTATATATACCTTATTGTGGTAATCTTTTAATTAAAAATAAATATACCATAGCCTTAAAAACTTAACTTAACTTTTCAACAGTGGGCGGGCCTCTGTTGTTGCACGAATGCGTAGGTATAACCGAGGAAGGACCATGAATTCAAAATATAGTGGAGTTGCTTAATACTTGGTCGACCCAGCACATGCACTCTCTTTAGTAGGTGTTTGTGGGCGCCGGGACCACTTAACATTAGGTGATACATGCATTGTGTTCAAAAACACCTATCTGAGACCCATTTTAATGGACACAAACGGCCGCAAGAAAATATGTAGACGCATCTACTCCCACCAAAAGATATCAGTTAAGATCCCGTAGTTGTTGGGGGTGCTTTAAAGCAACCAGAAAGCAATAAATGAAGCACTAAAGGTGACACTTACATAAAGAGATCCACATAACACGCCGTTGATACCGCGTCATCGGCTGTCGTCGCGCCGCTACGAGCGATAAACAAATCGTCGGCTCCACTCACCCGTCCCCTCTATCGTGACCGTAAAAACTTAACTATCCGACGACACGAACGCACCTGAATATAAATCACAACAACTGGTAAACGTACTTATCGAAATATGTACAACACGATCGCTCCTATATCCCTTGCGTGAACGACAATCGACCCAAAAACCAAACGCGAAAATCACGCCAACAACCTTCTAGTAACGCCACCGACCGTAGTCTACAGAGAAATGGAATTTTAACGCAATTACTTTCGTTTCCCACAAAACTCAAAATATTTGACCAGAAATTAACGTTATGCAAATGTCACCCTTTGAATTTGCAATAACAATCGTATTACAATTTCGGAACGCTTTGTATCTTTTTTTATTTAAAGATAAAGTCGAACCTTTTCACGACAAAGGAAGCTCGTAATTTAACTAACGCACAGATAATTTATGAAAACGTATATTGCTCTATTGTTGTTCCACACTTTCGGTTTCAGCGTACTCATTTGCATAACAGGACGCGCACAATATAGTCGGACACCCTTCCTTGGACAATCCTTTTCGTTTCACTTTTAAATTCGTTGCATTGTTGATATTGCGTGTGAGTAATAAATAAATCAGGGCAAATTTACACGGTCCAATGCAAGTGGTCATTTGTGACACGTTGTTTTCTTATACAGAGGACTTGTTTGAGTTTTCTTAACAGTTAACCACTATTATGTACTAAACCAGTAACTAACTAAACCAACCAAAATATGAATTACTTTGTCTGGTTTAATGAGTACCATAAATTGTCGCTACTTTATCACTTTGAAAAAATTCACTGATATAAATTATGGCGTTAATTTGAAACGTCAAGTCCCATAAAATATGAGAACATTGGTATAATCAGAGCAAATGATATTTGATAAGTCATTGTATAATTACATTTCTTTATACTTTCCAAGCAAGTGCTTGACTACAATCCCACCTGATGTTTTCATTGTTAGCATTTTGTCAAACAGCTACCATACCAACCAATCATTCCCCCTCACCGGGGGAACCCTTGTGTCGAGTTACTAGCAATAGAGGTTCAGGCTAAGCGACCTAAGAGCTTTGCCACCTCTCAATCCAGTGAAGCAGTCAAGGCCAGCTTCTCTGGCCAATCTGTGTAGTTCGTCATAAAACAAAAAAAAAAACAATCAACCTGTAAGTGTTGATTGCATGGATCTGGGTGAAGTGTGAGGCGTATTAGGATGTTCCCTAATGTTCTTTAAGGTGATATCATGCATGCTTTATTTGTGCTGCTAAATCATTCTGAAGTTAAAATGTTTTGATAATTTTATGAAATAAATGCCTTCATAGGCATTACCTGTAGATAGCTGTAGGTACCTTAGAAGAAATTTAAAGTTAATACGTACAAAACAAGTAGGTCTTCAAGAAGATGATCTTAGTCCTTTTTTTATAGACCATCCTCCGGTACCCTGGGTGGGCCCGGAGGGATGTGTGGGACTCGGCCTGGGCAGCCCCTACCGCACTAAACCTTCCGCGAATGCCATCAGCCGTTATGAGCGGGGTGTCCCGGATCTGTCAGCGACAGGACACAGATGATCTTAGTCCTTCTTAAAGGCCAACAATACACCTGCAATTATTAAGCGTTCGTTCTTATGTGTAATAATATACCTTATAAATTTATTCAATGTTATCTTCAAAAAGTGACAGCAGTCAATGAATATTTCATATAGATCGAACAAGCACGCGACTATTGTTTGTAGCGACTAATTTGGGATAATTAAATAATAATCATAAATGTTTTATAAGTGGTCATTGATGGTAAAATGGTTGGAATAAACGCCAATAACACACGTCATTATGGCGTGTAATATCGTTTTACAACTTTAAGGCAATAAATAAATTGACTGCCGTTCGTACATTTTATTACGATTTAAAAGTCGTTGACTGTTTGAATCGAATAATTGATTTATATCGGTTATTAATGTAAATTTGATACTGTGTGGCTAATTTCTTTTTTATATTAACTACGTACTCCATTTCTTAGCTATGGACATCGGTGTAAGCATTTGTTGAAGAAATACGTTCTAGTAATTGGTATTAATATATTTTCTATACTTATTATTAATTTTATGCTTCTCTAACCACACAACTCATAACAAAATTTTACGATGCCTTTAACGCCACTGAGAACAGAGCAAAGAAGCGCAGCTAAATTTCATAAGAGATAAAGCATCTAGGGAAATACGATCCTTATCCGTAAAGAAAATTGTGCGACCATTGATGAAATGGTTTTCAGTGGCATATAAGAAATAAATATTTTTGAGCATAATTATAAATCAATAAAAATATACAAATTTGTACACTAATCTTAGTGCAGTTATTTTAAAATACAATGCAACAGACATAAAAAAACAACAAAAGATAATTCAAAATTAAAATTATATGTTTATAAATAACGAATTATGAAATAAAATAATGAAATAAAGTGCTCTAGTATATTGTTTTAATTTGGACTCTTAGCAATGATAACTGTATCTAACCTTAAAATTTTGCCCAATTTGTTCTAATAGAATATAGTTTTACGATTGCTGATTTGTCTAATCCAGTGATTCTCAACCTTTTTTGTTGCGGCACATATTTACCGATTTCAAAATTTGGCGTCACACAAAGAAAAAGATAAAAATTATTTACTTACTACAACAATATTGACATCATTATATATTTGCAAAATTTGGCGGCACACAAAAGTGCGGGACAGTAGTTGAGAATCACTGGTCTAATCGTTTATCATCACTTCAAAATTATTTCACAAAGTGGTCCTTCGTAAGTCAAAAACGAAATAACTATACACCCTTATTACACATAAAAGTGACTGCGCTTACATATAACAAAACAGAATCAACTGAAGGACCGCACGAGCAAGAGCAATTAGTTATTAGAGCATAACCCGCGGACGTATTAGTATAACAGTAGTACATTAGTATGTTAATGATCGGACTTTTGTACGAATGTTTTAGTCTTCAGTCATTTAACACGTGTTAATAAGCAATAAAACCGTTTAGTGGTGTATAAAAAGTTGAGATTTATAACGTATAGGTAGCCAGTGCATTATGATCGTTCGGCGCGTGCCCGTTTTACTATGCGATTAAAATCTACGCAGTTCTACGTTTCACGTTTCATGGTGTTGCGTTGTTTTGTCTGGCAATTGTTTCCGGAAGTGATCAAATTAGACGCATACGTCACGTTTCTAATATTTTGTTATGAATTCATGCAACCGTTTTGCCAGTATTCTTTGTTCTTCAATCGAATTTCTTTCTGTTGGAATGATGATACCTTCATTAGATACTTGAGACTAGACATGGTACTTACGTAGGGATACTTTAGTGTATAATTGAAGTAAATTTAATGTGCTTCATAAAATATCCTTGATTTACAAATACCATTCAAATAAAGATTATATCAATGCGTCTAATACCTACCAACAGTAAAATGAGTCAGAATAACTGAAAAAATTAAACATAGGAAAACATAACCTGCCAATATGTTTTTCTCTCTCATCCAAGGTTGATTGGAAGAGAAAACCACTAAGGCATTAAGTTTGCTTTTGTGAACCTTTGTTTATGTACTAATAATTAAAAAAAAATATGATACTTTTCGCATGTATTTACTGTGCACAATGAAAAACAAATTTGTGTAATATATTTTATTTCTATGTTGTAAGTGAATTTCATAAATTCTTATAAAACGAAATGTTTATTTTAACTTTTAACGGTAGATATTTTCAGAGTTCTATCCTTATATAACGGCTTATATAACAGTTCAAGAGCAGCAACGAAACCAGTCTGTGACCCAAACAAGTCGGTCACATTGGCTCGAACAAGATAAACCTGTATGCCATAATATTTTCATTTACATATCAAAGTAAGACTCGATGCTCCAGCCAATGAACGATAAAAGTACCCTACCTCTACCTGACATGATTCTTCACTTAATACAAAACATAAGTATTCCCAAATTCAATCGGAGAGCTTCCCGGTGGAGTTCGTTAGGAGAGTAATATCGATAAATTTTGTCCGATGTTATTTCGATAATACACTAAACATGTAGGTGGTAAGGCTAACGGGCATAACTTTAGGACATTCCCATACTAACGTGAATAAATAGCGATTATATACCCAAAAATATGAACGTACAAATAAATACGTGTATAATATAAAAAATTTCAATCGTCGTAAATTTACAACGCATCTTTCAAAGGTTTTTTTTAATACAATACTGAATTAAAGAAAATTGTCGTTGTTATTGATAAAAGAGACAGTTTTAAGTATTCAATGTAATTTCGAATGTAAGCCGTTTTAAAATATGCCCGGAAGGTTCGACGCACCGCTCGCCTACGCTCGTGTGAAGGGACTTTTGGGTAGCGGCGTGGGAGCGGTATCTGGGACGGGCTGATCTGGCGGCCAGAGTCGTAAACATACGGAATTAGTGCTCCACCCGCTAACCGGTGGAAGAAAAAGGTGTTTTATATTTAGAAGCCGTTGTAATCCGAGTCCGACGCTGAATACCTAACTATACTCGTACACATTTAAGAATGTGTATTTAAATTTGGAAACACCGTATACCTTCACGCCTTTTATTTGTCAGCTTATATATGTACGTACTTTGCAATTGAAGTTTCTGTATTTGGACATTTTTTATTTTATTTTATATATTTTTCATCTGAGTTAATAATCTGTGGTCTGCCTACGTTGGCACCCTCGTATTAGAACGTAGTCGTATTTTTTGTGACGAATCTATACAGATTAGTCAGACAAGCTGAGTTTTACTGCTTCACCGGATTGAGAGGTGGCATAGCTCATAAGTCACAGCCTAAACCTCTACTCGTACTAAATAGATACAAGGGTCCTCCCGGGAGTGGGGTAACTGCGGCTTGGACGATTAGTACGTACTCGTATTTTGCATAGGGTAACGGCCATCGAAAGCTCCTCTTTCGTCACTGCTGGACACTTTTCTATGTACTGGACAAAAACTGGACCAAATATAAGAAATAACCCTGATATTGAAGTATAACTTAGTGTATTTCCTGTCATTTCTAATCCTAATCCTATCAAATTTTTTCATGCAAGAAATTCGTAGCGTCCAATGTACTTTGAAATTTGAATGAGTGAGAAACAAGGGTAATATTTACATACACTAGGTCTCAGGTTAGATCTTAGTAGGGTCCTTGTTCGTTTGATCCAATTATATGGTTATGCAGCAGTGAAATCATGTTGTATGTACATAACATAGCTTACACATAAAACTATTTCGTACAGAGAGTGCTCCGCTGAGACTAATTATGTCACGGTTACAATTATGTGCCCCCAAAGTCATTAAAACTTTTCCCATCAAGCTATCGCACCCAAAATTAAAACATAGGACACCCCTATAAATGGTCCGGTTTGATTTTTTTGACTTCTATGGGGTTGTGTAATATGATGGGGTTAAAAGTAACAAAATCGATTTTTACTGTACGATGGCACTTTACATTTCTGCGGGTTATTAATTTTATATTTTTATTAAAATTGATAGCGCACAAATTATCAGTTATTGTTTTTGAACAATGAAAGTTCGCATTAAGTATATACTAAAGTTCAAAATTATTTGTGTGCCAGATAGCACATAGCACACTTCACTGCCTTTTTGTTTAGCAGAAAAGTCTTACGCCTGCAATAATAATACATAAGTACTAATACAACTGCTATTATAGACCATTAATTTTTTTTTTAATTACTGCTCTCTTCTACCAATCGTTTTTCAGCCATTCTATATGTACACGACCCATAATTAAATTAAAGGTTTCTTTTTTAGGTAACAATATCAAGAGAGCTATGAATAAAGACTTTAGGAAAAGCTATTACAAAATCTTTTACCGAAACGATAAAAATGTAGATTCATTAATTAGATTCGATTATTTTTGGATAAGAGTGATATTAGCCTTATAGGTTAGGGGTTCAAACATATAAACTCCAGCAAGCTATCATCGAAAATTGTCACTGGTAAGTATATTTCTTGAAACCTGTGGTCGATAATTGTAAATAAAATATATTGGCTCAGGTTTATTCCGTTGATCAGACGAGATAAGGCGATGGAGAAAACTTTTTATTTTTTAAAAACAGAAACAGAAGCTATAGGCTTACCTCCTGTCACAGATGCGATTTAATACTTATTTTAAATTTATATTTATTAAATAAACTTGTTAAAAAGCGAGGCAATACGCCTGCCTATCCTTTTAGGATTAAAAATACACGCTAAATTAGGTAAGATAAGTTCAGCCCTGTAGTTCTGGGCTCTCAAGAATAAGACTACGGTATCCCCTGCCTGTCGTACAAGGCGACTAAAAGGAGCCTCGCGTTCACTGGGCGACAAGGGTGGGGGCCTGCGTCGTCCGCCAAAGTGGACCCGGGAAGAAGGCGACATCGGCTGGCCCGTGTCGCCTTTCGCTGCGAGGGCACAGGGGAGGAGGGAGTAACCTCCCCCCGGGACGTCCTCTCGTTGAGCACAGTGCAGAGGGGCTCCGGTGCGTTCTACGTGAGATCCCGGAGCCCCTCGTCATGCACCGAGGAAAGGGCCACCGGGGAGGTTTTAGTGGGTAAGATCCCCACATAACCGCCGCCTTCCCCCCAGAAGGCGGGGTATCTTTGATGTACATTTACCGTTCTTTGTTTCATTTGATTTAATAATTGGTTTTTGGTTTTTAATCAATGCATGGCACGTAGCAATCTCGTAGCTCTTGTCGTTATAAAACTATAAGCCAACCGCAGTATACCAACAGCAATCGATATTATTACACCATTTACTAAATTATATAATTTTAAATCTCTATAGGATATAATTTTAGAAGAGACTAGACATTTTCATAACGAAAGAATAGGTACAAGTGATTTTATATCGCAATATATGAATAATGTATGAAGCTAAAGTTTCTAAAGCATCACAGACCATTACTCCGGAACTATGGGCTGGTCAGAATTATCTCTCACGAAATTATAGGGGACATCTATGGGGTGCCCTAACTTTTTTTATTATTTATGTAATATTTCGCAATTTTTTAAATAGAAGGGTGTATCCCCTCGCTAAAGGGTGGGCCGGAGTTGAATGAATTTATTGTCCTTTGTAGATAAACATATCAATTTGTTGTTGCTTTGTTAGCGGCATAAATATGTGCTACAATTGCTGGTGGCCCGGTGGCTTCAGTTGCTTTGATGGCTCTTGTCTGGCCACACTTAGCGCCGCGAGATTAGTTTCTCTATATTCCTCAGTTAGTTATAGTTACATTGTAGTCTAGTGTATTTTTAAGGAATTATATTTGTGTGATAAAATTTTGGTAAGTCAAATTGCAGTTATATAACTTAACATACTTTTTGTGATAAGGAACCTGGATGGTTTCGTTATACTTTATATTGAAATTTTTCATTAAGTATTAATCTATAACAAGAAAAATAATATAATTAAAAATCTTAATTTTAATTAATAAATATACATATTTCATATTTATCTGTTCAATCATTTTAGATTAAATATTGTTATATAAGATTAAAATAAATGAGATGAGAGGTAGTTAAGGTTAATAATAAATATCGTTTTTTTCCTTTACTTTCATAAATGTTTAATGGACAAAACAGCTAATGTTTTGTGGATAAATTATTAATATCATAATTTGTTACATATCCAGTGCAGTATTAAGTATAGTAAAAAAATATAATCTTAAATCTTATAAATAGGTAGTACAAATAAACATAAAGCTACAAATAAATTAAATAATTATGGTATTTGTTCATATTGGAGTCAGATAAGTTTTATTTTAAAGTCGAAAATCAACGATTCGAGGAGATACAGTTATATGGATTACGCATTAAAAAGGGATGGGCCAAACGTACCGGAGGCACGAAACGCGTTGTTTACCCACCTCCATCCATCTTTCATCGTCCAGCCGTATCCGCCAACCACTTCCTACAGAAAAAAATTCAGAATATCATCGTCAGCGAGCTCACTCCGCGCGACTTTATCCGTGAATCGATTAGAAAGCAAGCGAATAAAATCGATTTTCCTCCAAATTGTACAGCCGTAAAACGTCGGTAGCAGCAGTTTTAACGTTCGGATTGTTTACACGGCGGCGTTGCAAGTGTAAACGATTGTCGATAATTGATGATTTGATTTACAACATCACCAAACAACCGGTGTTTGGGCGATCGGATCCCGATGCGCCTTTGAATGGAACGGAATTACAGGCCGCTGTCTGCCTGGCATGGAACGCGTGTTTTTATTCTTTGGCTATTTGAATTTATCTCTAGCAAGTGGTTGATGAAAATTAATACAAAGAGTGACATTTCTCAATTTGTCGAGATTAAAAATCTTGATGTTGTAAACTCCGTTATAAGACACAGCTCCATACCTATTCATAATTGAATATCATGATTAACGGGGCTTCCATTCTTTTTTGGACCACGGACAAAGTGTTCCGCTTTGTCTTTCATTATATAGTACAACAACGGCGTGGATTGATTTACATGCTAACTCCTTCTTCCATTTTTTAGTAATAGACATTTCATAACCTAGTTACTATTAAATACTGCATCTCCTCTATGGTTTATGAATACACATAAAACAAAATTGTTTGGTTTTTATTAGTTATTACATTTACAAGAGCACACAATAAAATTAAAATCTTCTCGCAGTCTTTCTGATATGTTCCGATTGTGAGTCACTACACGTACTATTTAAAATAATGTAAAAACATAAATAGAATAAATGTAAGAAAAATCCTATGTGTTTTTCTTTAAATATGTTGAAATAAAATTATAATTTATTGTAAAATAAAGTATTAATCGGGACATTGGCCTGTCTTGTTTGTCGAGTAAATCCACATGCTACATGTTTTAACGGTTTTTAAATCAGTATCACATATTGGGAAACACTACTACTATTGTCAAAAATATGCGCTAAGCTATTTGGTAAACTTCCTCTAGAGTTAGAGATAGGTTACACCAAAAAGCCATTCTACTAGTATGTATATTTATAAAATACAGATTTCCATATCAATGTAGGATATATTATATAATATGGTAAAACAACCTGGGAAGAAACTGGGAAGTGGCTTCCCAGACGACTTGCACCAATTTCGTGGTTTTCCAACAACTTTATTACGTCTTCGGTTTTTTAACGAAAGTCACCTAGGCTTACATATATCTTGTCAAACAAACGTGCGACGTAATAAGCGCGATATGGTGATTGCATTATTTTAATCAACGAGTGATTTAATTTTTTTAATTCACTATATTATACTAAGTGCATATAGGTATTTAGTACAAATATGTAGGATATACTCAAGGTCCCTAAAATTTTTCTATTAAATAACAACCATTAAAACGTTTAGTTTTTTTTCGTTATCGAAATAAAAGAACAATCAAAAGCATACGTTCCGGCAAATAAGAAAGAACGGTCTGTTATCGCCGGCCGACAATAAAATATTAACAAATATCCATTAAAAAGCGTAATCATACGCATTAAAGGTCGATACACTGCGGCGCTCTCATAAACGGTACGATACGTACTATAAATGTTATACGGTAAACAATGAAACAATCGACGTTGTAATGTCAAACTTTTGCGGTAGGTTATGGAGCATTGTGACTCCTTCCGTGTGTTTTATTGGGCTGTTATTTAGTCGCCTTGCGGCCCGTTTGGAGACGCAATCTTATAGATAAGTGTTTGTAGGTTTTACTAATTATTTAATCACCGTTGTTTCCGAATAAACAAGTAGTTAAATCTGCTCGTATATTTCAATTGTTATACAACTGAAAGACATTGAAAAAGACGTTTCGCTGTTGTAATTAACACCAATGGCTTATATTGCCAGAAGCTTTCAATTTGATCTGTGAATTTCATCTGATTTCAATTCTTCTACAAGTCACTGTTGAATGTTATGTATATTTAAAGGCTCTACCCCAAAAATATATCTTTCTAAAGATGGGATCTACTTCTCTTCTACATTTACATAGGTTATAATTAAAATAAATAGTCCTATCTGGGGCCTACTTATATTATTCTACATTTTAAGCATCATATTAGCACCTATTCTTGGTCGAATACCAAGACTAATGAATGACTTCCACTACTTCGTTGTGAACGCAGTGCTTAGCTCCATCTTTCAGTAGGAGTACATCCTGGCCTGGAATGATTAAGCACTTCCGACATTTCTAAAATGATTTCTATAATTTAAATCTATTTTCTCAATATAATCTATTCTATTTTTAAAATCTAATTTCTAAATACCTTCAACAGAAGAGTAAACAGGCGTTTCCCAAGCCAGCAAGGATTGCATGTTTCTTCAATGGATTGTGGTAAAGTCGCATGCAAATTGTCACAAATGAAAAAAAATTATTGTACATTCTAGTATCACTGGATAGTGTTGATACGGAAAATTGCGATTAATAGATGATTAGGCATTTGAGCCCGCTTTTACGGCTATTTTACAATAAATTCGGTTTATTAAGTACATCAATCTTAAGTTACGAAGACGTCGCGTGTCGTAGCGCCTGCCGCCTGCGTCTTGACCTGCGCCGCTAAGCATTGTAAATTATATTTTACTATCTACAATTTAACTTGTTGCCGCGATAAAGAACCCCGTTTCCTTAATAGTTTTAATATAAGCTTTAGTATAATCTTTTTCTTCATAATTATTTTAAATGTTAATGCACTTTTGCTGTAATTATCTAATGCCGTGTGCATTGAAACACCTCGAATAATTTCAAATTATAATATAATTACTTTTTTGTTTAATAAATAATCCCTTGTAAGTTACAATCTGAAATAATAAGTGGAAAAGACAGGTGGATTTTTTTGTGGTATTTTTAATTGAATTAATAAATAAAATTAAAAGTACACACACTCTTGATCCGTAGGGATAGGCGGAGGTTACGGACTTCCATTTTACACGGTTCTGGTACACTTCTCTCGCCTGGTCCACATACATTTTCACATATATGTTCAACTATTTTAGAACTTTTAATGCCCTTTTTTGGTATGTATGAATTTCGATCTACCAAACACTTTTTCATCATAAATTTTCTACGTTTCTCTTTCATCATTCATCCGTAAAGTTGAACAAATAATAAATTCTTCTTTCTCATGCATGTATTATCCTAACGAATAATTTAATCGAGATCTTAACAGTATACTGATCATAAAATTATTAAAAAAAAGGTATTTAGTACAAATATGTAGGATATACTCAAGGTCCCTAAAATTTTTCTATTAAATAACAACCATTAAAACGTTTAGTTTTTTTCAATAAATTCGGTTTATTAAGTCCATCAATCTTAAGGTACGAAGACGTTGCGTGTCGTAGCGCCTGCCGCCTGCGTCTTGACCTGCGCCGCTAAGCATTGTAAATTATATTTTACTATCTACAATTTAAATCTAATTTCTAAATATCTTCAACAGAAGAGTAAACAGGCGTTTCCCAAGCCAGCAAGGATTGCATGTTTCTTCAATGGATTGGGGTATAGTATGAGCTTTCCAAAATAACGAAAGTAGTCGAATGAAAATCGTCACAAATGAAAAAAGTTTATTGTACCTTCTAGTATCACTGGATAGTGTTAATACGGTAAATTGCGATTAATAGATGATTAGGCATTCGAGCCCGGTTTTACGGCTATTTTACAATAAATTCGGTTTATTGAGTACATCAATCTTAAGTTACGAAGACGTCGCGTGTCGTAGCGCCTGCCGCCTGCGTCTTGACCTGCGCCGCTAAGCATTGTAAATTATATTTTACTATCTACAATTTAACTTGTTGCCGCGATAAAGAACCCCGTTTCCTTAATAGTTTTAATATTAGCTTTAGTATAATCTTTTTCTTCATAATTATTTTAAATGTTAATGCACTTTTGCTGTAATTATCTAATGCCGTGTGCATTAAAAAACCTCGAATAATAGAGTTTCAAATTATAATACAATTACCTTTTTTGTTTAATAAATAATCCCTTGTTGTAAGTTACAATCTGAAATAATAAGTGGAAAAGATAGGTGGATTTTTTTGTGGTATTTTTAATTGAATTAATAAATAAAATTAAAAGTACACACACTCTCGATCCGTAGGCGGAGGTTACGGACTTCCATTTTACACGGTTCTGGTACACTTCTCTCGCCTGGTCCACATACATTTTCACATATATGTTCAACTATTTTAGAACTTTTAATGCCCTTCTTTAGTATGTATGAATTTCGATCTACCAAACACTTTTTCATCATAAATTTTCTACGTTTCTCTTTCATCATTCATCCGTAAAGTTGAACAAATAATAAATTCTTCTTTCGTATGCATGTATTATCCTAACGAATAATTTAATCGAGATCTTAACAGTATACTGATCATAAAATTATTAAAAAGAATCAGTATTAACAGTTCCATTTTCTTGAAAGTATTTAAAATATTAATATTTAGTTTTGAGTTTGATGCAATTTTATTGTTTAAATAAAATAAAGCAAAATCTAGGCCGGCAAAGCGGGCTGGGTACGGTAGTTATGTATAACATTTTACAAACACTGATATCTGTGTTCACCAGTTTAGTGATCAAGCTTTAATGACGTCCAGATGGACCTATACTTAATGAGTGCCATAGCCAACCTTTTTTTAGACAAATGTGACTTTAAACGAAACAGCAATCCGACTCTAAACGTGACCGAGATGGCATGCACATCCTTTTCTTGTTCCGAGTTGCAATTTTTGTCTTGTTAACAATTGTGTATGTAATATAATTAAAGTTTTATCAAAATTTATTTCAATATTAAATTATATGTACAGATTTTATAACTATTATGTATATAATATTATTAAACCTGTATCTCGGGCAAGGAAACACTTTCCGCGTGGGTGCCGACGCAACTTAGGGCCGCCATCACTTTACAGGCAGGCCGTAAATTCTCCGCCATTAATTTTTGCTTAACTTACCATAAAGTGAAGTGGCGGGCACAGGGCCGACCTGTAAAACGTGCACTTAGTAAAGATTATCTCCGCGGTGCCTATGTGGCTGTAAATAATCCACGTTACTGCATTAGGTACCGGCCGCGGCTAATTTACGAGTCGACTAAATATCGCGAAGAACTAGAGAGGATTGCGACTAACAATAAGTTAAGTCAATTATTTTATCAACATATCATCTAAGTGAGAGTATGCTGTAATTGTACAAACATCTTATAAAGGAATAACAAGTATATTATATATTTACATGCAAAAACAAAACCGACTTTAAATCGAAACAAACGTTAAAGCTATTACGCGCGGACGCCCTTTTGTATCTACGGATTATCGTAGAAATATTACGAAATAGAATTAATCCGAACCTAACTAAATTCCTATCAATCTACTCTTGAAGTACATCCTTTCCAATAAAAAATCAATCATCGCAATCGGTTGGCGTGGTATTGAGTTATTCGTCAATTTTGGTGCATCAAGTATGCAAATTTAAGACTAAATATTTATAATATGGATGGCATTGTCAAAATTTACCAAATTAAAATAGGATCACATTAGAAGCACTGGCATTCAAATGAAAAAAGAATAATAAAAATCACCTAATCCAGAGTTATGAGGTAGCCATAAAAAAAACATACAGTCGAATTGAGAACGTCCTCTTTTTTGAAGTCGGTTGAAAAAGATCTAAAATACATAGCACAGTAACATACGATGTTCGACTTTTTTACCTTATGTGAGAGGCTTGAATTTCAGTTATAGGTTATTTGGTCATATTCATAGGCAAAAGAAACTACTAACTAAATTTGTGCCCAGTGTATGTCATATGCCCACGTATCCCGTATGTGGCAAGTAGTGGGATAAACAAGCTTGTTTAAAAGCATAGAGCGATTGTTGTCTTAGTCTATTAGTTATTGTTAGAGTTAGGGGTAAATGAAGATAGGAGAGATTAGGCATTCTTTTATTCGTCAAGATGTTTATTCTTTATATGCACACTCCTTTTAGAATACAAATAGGCAGACAAAAGGCATTCTCTGCCAGTCTACCTTGGTCTTGTGTAGATAGACAATGTAACAGAAGCAATAAGAAAAAAATATCCTATAAAGATGATAGAAATATAAATACATAAATAACAGTTTATGTAACTTATAAATATTATTATATTAACTTAAAACTTTGTTAATGTAAAAGAAAGAATCCCAGGAAGCCCTTCTTTAGAAGTCAATATAAAATGCCAATTTAATATTTTGATATAGAAATATTAATCTTTCTTTATAATAACTGTTTTTATTTTTTACAGATCTCACCAAAATGGTATAAGAAGAATCCATTGATATCTCTACAGGACGTTGCCTATAAGGTATGTATGTTTTAGGGACAGAAATAACAAAAAAATATATTAGACTAAGAAATTACATTAAAAATTTAAAATCTTAAAGGTTTATATATCTTTGGAATATAAAATATGTTTAAATCTACCATACGACTATTGACGTGAACAATCCCCTAGCACACGCTTTAGCTTTGTTGGAATGGTTAACATATTAATAATTCAAGAATTTTAAAATGTTAAAAAAACATTCCATTATTTAAAAAAAGTAGCTTATCGTTTTTGCTCTAGATATTTCCCTTCTCATATTTCGCATAGAATCTGAATCCGGTGACATTACATTCCAGCTTCAGTGCCTAGTCTAAATAGGTTTGTCACAAAAATAAAATCTGAACTAATTTAAAAAAAAAATGAGATCTAAATCATAAAATAAAGTGTTGTATAAATTTAACATGATTAGATTATTCTATGAATAAGTCAACCTTTGGCAACTACAATTTACCGCCATATTTTACTTTTAAATGTTTAATTTCCCTTCTTAAATAAAAAGTAGGCGATCTTCTTCCTAAATGCTCTCATCTGTGTGAAGGAGATAGTAAAATGCTTTTTGTATTCAATACTCGTAGTGATATTAGAGTGATAAGGACAGGAGATAAACAAGTATGGCGTCGCTTGATCGGCGGGACGAGCTTCGTATCGCATCAAAGTTTCTAAAGCACACATATAAAAATTACGTTTGTGTGGCGTACAAATAGCATTCTCGGTTGGGAGGTGGTTGGGAGGGTCTTGAAAGCAGTTGTATTAAACTTTTGGTATACTAAATTTATTATTTTCTGAAATTTAACCAATCGATTGTTTTAAAACAAAATTTTACCTTCAGTCAGAAAATTTTAAAATGTTAAAAACATTCCATTATTTAAAAAAAGTAGCTTATCGCTTTTGCTCTAGATATTTCCCTTCTCATATTCCGCATAGAATCTGAATCCGGTGACATTACATTCCAGCTTCAGTGCCCAGTCTAAATAGGTTTGTCACAAAAATAAAATCTGAACTAATTCATAAAAAAATGAGATCTAATTCATGAAATAAAGTGTTGTATAAATTTAACATATGATTAGATTATTCTATGAATAAGTCAACCTTTGGCAACTACAATTTACCGCCATATTTTACTTTTAAATGTTTAATTTCCCTTCTTAAATAAAAAGTAGGCGATCTTCTTCCTAAATGCTCTCATCTGTGTGAAGGAGATAGTAAAATGCTTTTTGTATTCAATACTCGTAGTGATATTAGAGTGATAAGGACAGGAGATAAACAAGTATGGCGTCGCTTGATCGGCGGGACGAGCTTCGTATCGCATCAAAGTTTCTAAAGCACACATATAAAAATTACGTTTGTGTGGCGTACAAATAGCATTCTCGGTTGGGAGGTGGTTGGGAGGGTCTTGAAAGCAGTTATATTAAACTTTTGGTATACTAAATTTATTATTTTCTGAAATTTAACCAATCGATTGTTTTTAAAACAAAATTTTACCTTCGGTCAGAATATTTTAAAAGATATCGAGAATTAAAACGTAACTGTTAGGCGTTATAATTCTGCAGTTAAGTCCACAATGTAATATAAATTTTAAATAATAACTGTTACCTAAACATTAATATGCCTACAGGTTATCTATCTTTCTTTAAAATTTTTGAAACTATTGAATTACATCATATTATAGGTGTTTTACTAATATGAAATATCTAACAAAATACGAAAGAAATAATTTTAAAACAGAAGTTACAGAAAATGTAAATATGTAACTATATTTTTAAAATTATAAGGCTATTTAAATCCTTTTATTTTGGTTTTTATTTTAAGATTTTCGTTTTTGATTACAAGATACAGTTTACTTTACTAAATGCGATTGTAGTTTTACCACTTATTAGGAAAATACGAGTATGCTCATATCTCAGTAGGTTATATTCTTTGAAAGAAATTGAAAACGGTCTAAAATAAGTATTTTTATTTAAATTTATGTTCTGAGCTTTTCTCTACGTTACTACGTATTATAAAGTGAACGAAAAGAAAAATGTTGGCGACAACTGCATGGTCTCAGTAATACAAAAGTTCGTCAAACGACACATAGATGGCGCTTTACTATAAAAATATACATTTAAATTCATTCTATTCAATGTTATTAATGAACTTGAATTAAATTGTATCTGATGAATAAGCTTTAATGTCTTTTTAGCACTAGAGGGATAGACAGGGACCAAGCTATGTCAAATATGGAACACGTGATGAGGTTTCACCATGCGGAAATATTAGCAAAAGATTTTGTTGAACGTACAGAAACTCATTGCTACAATCCGCCTAGGGTTTGTACCTCCGACCGTGAATCATGATTGTATAGATAACTTAGCTAATAGTCCAATAATTCTCTTTAAAATTTTCTGCTTCTTTTTAAAAATTATTATACACGACTAACTATTATAAAATTTAATGTAGACTTCAAACTATTTAGACATTGATTTTTTTAGTTATTTCATGATAAAATCAGTTAAATCGTTCAGAAGAAAGTAATTTTGATTAGAGCATCTTAAAAAAACTGTTAAAAATATTGACAAATAAGTATTTTTTTAAATAAAAATGAAATGTAAATTTATTTAAACACACGAAGCTAAAATCTAGTATAGTATGGTCACATTAAATTTGTCAAGCCAAAGAGCTTTCAACTGTGACCTGAGCTTACAAAAGTTCGTACCTTTGCAGTAAGATGGCGCTAATTCTAATCTTATACTTCTTTAACAATACGGCAATTATACTATTGCTCTAGCAAAGTTCTTAGTAGTGACACTTCTTATTAGACAATATTTGAGATAAGATATTCTATTTTGTAGTAATGGTGTGTTAGGACCAAATGAATACCTTTTATTGGAAATGTTTGCATATATTTTTGAAAAATCAAGTTCTTATAAAAGGAATAAAATACATAGTTTTACAGATAACGTAATAGGTATCCAAATGAGGCATTAAATTCATTGACATATATTGATATTCCACCATCTACAAGGCCAGCTTCTCTGGCCAATCTGAATAGTTCGTCATAAAAAAAGCCACCATCGATCTTACTATACATTAGAAATAAAGCAAGAATGAACTAGTGTGAACCATTCCTAAAATCAAAATCATGTTAGTAGTATATCTAGAAATACTAAAATATGATATATTATTTGCTCGCGTTATTGTAGGGCCCTCATGAGTAACTTAGAATTTGAATATTGTACAGCAAGAAATAACGGCTCAGGTCGCGATTAAGACAGGCTCAGATTGCTCTAAGAGCTCTACCATCTTATCTTGCGACAAAGTTGTAAAAGTCTTTGTGCTAATGCATGCCCTTCTTTTATAATAAGAAAGTTTATATATATATGTAAAGAATGTATAACTAATATATACATTTATGTATTATACTTATGAAAGTTTATGTATTGTACACTATATTAATACACAACCGAATGGTGTCAGCCTAAGTCTACACAGGTTTTTTGGCTGAAAACCAGCGCTGTATTACATGTGTGAGCACAGCACATGCTGAGCCAACCCCTTTTCGGCACAATTTCTATCTTGTTCTTTTTTTCATGTTGTTTCTGTTTACTTTTGTTTATGTTGTTTTTTGTCTTGTTTTACCTGTTGTTTCTGTGTCCTTGTGTTGAATAAATGTTTTTTCTATTTCTATTTAAAAAGTTTGTTTTAATGAATATACTTTTATGCGTTTATGCATCATGTTACAATAATGTCACACGAATTTCTATGGCAATTCTTTTACCTGTACAGCTATAAAACTATGGAATAGTTTGCCGATTGAGATTAGGGAGGCTTCGTCAACTAATGTCTTTAAATCGCGTGTATCTGAATACTTTCTACTGAAACAATGAAAAATTACAAACTGGTATATTTATTGTCGTTCTATATATTCCATGTGTATGTATATTATTATATTTATATAGAAGTATCTATTTATGTATATGTAAATATATATTTATTTATTTATATAATAGTTTTAAAACGCTATTTTTAGCGGCACTACCCTTAGCCTGCTCTTAACCACTAAAGGTTAGCTGGAAGAAAATGCTAATTAGCATTAAGTTCGCCTTTGTACATTTTATTTGGTCCAATAAAGGATTTATCTATCTATCTATGTTATAGTAAATCTACCTTACGTTGCAATTGCTCGTAATCAGATTATCATTAAATGACTTAGTACTGTGCTGTTATAAAATGACAAGAATTAGGTACTAACTAAAGTAATTTTTAAATGCTAGATCATAGTAATATAAATGTATCATAGACAATTGTCATAAATTATTCAAAATGGACTTTTTAACTGTATCTTATAGACAAAACCCTTAAAATGAATATGAAAGAGCAATGTTTATTGTAACGTTGCGCAGGCGCTTCCTAGAAAGTCGTGTCCCAATTTTGAATAAAAATTCAAATTAGTTTTTTTTGCCAGCAAAGAGAAAGCGCGACATACCGCCAGTGTAGTTCCAGATTTACTGCGTGAAAGTAGTGCTGTGTCGTATTTAACATGTTCAGCGTTTGTGATAACTTTGTTTTAGTTCTAATAACTCATTTTAAAGTAAACATGGCGCGGATGCGAACTCGCGACGCCTGGCTCGCTGCCAAGTGTTGCTTGACACACCAAAACCAGATGCCGATGGCGGGAGAAAACGGTAAACGACGTTTTTTGTATTACATTAAATAATTTAAGCAATAGTATTATGCGATAGGAATTTTATATTATATCTTAGAGCCATTTATCAATCAATCAAACTTTTACGAGATTATTCGTTACTGGAATATTTTTGCCCGCGTCTGTCTTTCCCTCCGATTACAAGTTGTGTTTTTAAAAGGTAGAGTGAATAGGCACTTACTAAGCAGGTGCACTAGCACCTTCTAAACCAGGATTGCATTTCTACTTAATATTGAGCGGGATTATCAAGAAATTCCTTAGAAAGTATAACAAGAAGATGACTAGGTCAAGCGCCCCGTGAAAGTGACCCCTGTAAAGTGTCCGAAACATCGCGAATTCAAAATTAAGATTAAAACGCTATAAAATCTGTGAAAGTAGTTTAATTCGCGTTAATATGAGAAGACAAATAGATTGTTAGAAAATTCAGGTTTCGGAATGGTAAGCTGAATAAGAGTGCTACCTCTACAGTTACTTTTTGTTTATAATGCTTGATTTTTGGAGGTGGTGTTGGAGAACCGAGAACCCGCTGCATTGCTATTAGCTTCTCCGCGACCGCTGCGTCCCTGCTTCTCATGGCCATTTTTACGTTGTAGTTCATTATTTTCTCTTTTAATGCGACCGTTGCCCTTGTTACTAGTCTTCCTGTGGCGTCGTCATAGTCATGTGTAATAGACACAACTGACTGTGTGTCTCTATATGGCCAGTACAGCATGTTGGACGCTGTCTTGCAGTTGCAGTTTATTCGTAACTGTTCTGATGGCCACCACAGATCCGTACGCGAGGCCTTGGTAAGCTACGGACTTGAACACTAGTATTCTTATCAATTGTAAATCCTTAAACGTGTTTGACAATTGAAGGCCTAATGCATCGCCTATTCCTGTCACAATAGTTAGCGTACATTAGTAAGAGACGGGTACAATTTTTGCTATTACACAATAGTCTCCTTTGCCGTCAAAGAATACCAGCGTGAAGTATTTGCTCGGTAAGTGAAGATACCGAATATTCAACCCTTTCCCAGACCACGAGGTACTACACCACCATTACGTACTTAAGAACCCGAAGTATTTTGTTACTTTGTGCGACAGACAATGAATACTTGAACCCTATTTTATTAGCCCGGGACATAAAACGTATGTAGACTCGAAACAAACACCTGCTATTATTAGTACAGACGTGTGGATTAAACCCACATGATCTATAAGCAGAGTTCTTTGCCTACACAGTTGACTATTACATTAAAAATTGTATTAAGAATTATATAAATAAAATAACAATAGGATAACATTTCCTAATGAATGTTATGTGCGCTTATCTTCTCGTATAATATTTTTTATTGTAACCCAGAAGCTTTCAACATATTACGACCAATTCATTAAATATCTTAGAAATATAATTTGTACAAAAACAGTTAAATGATTGCATTCAAACATTCTTAACTTTATAATTTTAACAATTAATTAAACTGGGTCTCAGTGTGTGGTCGGAAGAACAACTATGTAGGCAATAAAAGCGCTTGATAACTGACGTAAATAAGGTCAAATAGCTTCGCGATGTGGAATAATAACAGAATCTTGTTTATATTCCATTAATTTAAAGGAAAAAATTTTTTTTTTTTTTAAAAAAGGTACCTGCAACCTTTGCTCTCCTTGCTCTCCCAAAAACATGTCGTATTAGAGAAAAACAGTCATTACGAAAAATTAATTATCTAGTATATAATATATACGTCTAGTATATAATATATACGTCTAGTATATAATATATACGTCTAGTATATAATATATACGTCTAGTATATAATATATACGTCTAGTATATAATATATACGTCTAGTATATAATATATTTGTCTAGTAAATAATGTAGTATAAGTAAATTGTTACAGGTTGAATTCATTTAAGCGATATATCCCAAACGGCATCTTATTAATCAGTTGATCGCTTTAAGAGAGCAACAAAGAGCGTTAGCTTGTGGGAGGTCCATAAATGTTGGTGACACGGTATTTTGTAATGTGACAATCTCGGAAGAAAGTAGGTGACTTATGAAACTTTGAGATAGTGTTCGTGATAATGAAGAACGTCCTGCCGTTTACATTAAATATGCATTTAGCACTCTTCAATATATCTCAAATTATACATTCATACGGTGAACTAGTAGAATTATTAATAATCTACGTAAAATTTGTTAAATGATGGCTTTTGTTGACACTTTTTTGTTTATAATGCTTGATTTTTGGAGGTGGTGTTGGAGAACCGAGAACCCGCTGCATTGCTATTAGCTTCTCCGCGACCGCTGCGTCCCTGCTTCTCATGGCCATTTTTACGTTGTAGTTCATTATTTTCTCTTTTAATGCGACCGTTGCCCTTGTTACTAGTCTTCCTGTGGCGTCGTCATAGTCATGTGTAATAGACACAACTGACTGTGTGTCTCTATATGGCCAGTACAGCATGTTGGACGCTGTCTTGCAGTTGCAGTTTTTTCGTCACTGCTCTGATGGCCACCACAGATCCTTGGTAAGCTACGGACTTGAACACTAGTATTTTTACCAATTGTAAATCCTTAAACGTGTTTGACAATTGAAGGCCTAATGCGTCGCCTATTTCTGTCACAGTAGTTAGCATACATTAGTAAGTGAAGGGTATAATTTTTGCTATTACACAATAGTCTCCTTTGCCGTCAAAGAATACCAGCGTGAAGTATTTGCTCGGTAAGTGAAGATACCGAATATTCAACCCTTTCCCAGACCATGAGGTATTATACCACCATTAGTTACTTAAGAACCCGAAGTATTTTGTTACTTTGTGCGACAGACAATGAATACTTGAACCCTATTTTATTAGCCCGGGACATAAAACGTATGTAGACTCGAAACAAACACCTGCTATTATTAGTCCAGACGTGTGGATTAAGCCCACATGATCTATAAGCAGAGTTCTTTGCCTACACAGTTGACTATTACATTAAAAATTGTATTAAGAATTATATAAATAAAATAACAATAGGATAACATTTCCTAATGAATGTTATGTGCGCTTATCTTCTCGTATAATATTTTTTATTGTTACCCAGAAGCTTTCAACATATTATGACCAAATCATTAAATATCTTAGAAATATAATTTGTACAAAAACAGTTAAATGATTGCATTCAAACATTCTTAACTTTATAATTTTAATAATTAATTAAACTGGGTCTCAGTGTGTGGTCGGAAGAACAACTATGTAGGCAATAAAAGCGCTTGATAACTGACGTAAATGAGGTCAAATAGCTTTGCGATGTGAAATAATAACAGAATCTTGTTTATATTCGATTAATTTAAAGTAAAATGCAGGTACCTTTTTTTAAAAAAAAATCTTTATTTGAATCTCCTTGCTCTCCCAAAAAAAACATGTCGTGTTAGAGAAAAACAGTACATGTATATGTAAGTCATTACGAAAAATTAATTATCTAGTATATAATATATACGTCTAGTATATAATGTAGTATAAGTATATTGTCACAGGTTGAATTCATTTAAGCGATATATCCCAAACGGTATCTTATTAATCAGTTGATCGCATTAAGAGAGCAACAAACAGCGTTAGCTTGTGGGAGGTCCATAAATGTTGGTGACCCGGTATTTTGTAATGTGACAATCTCGGAAGAAAGTAGGTGACTTATGAAACTTTGAGATAGTGTTCGTGATAATGAAGAACGTCCTGCCGTTTAGATTAAATTTGCATTTAGCACTCTTCAATTTATCTCAAATAATACATTCATACGGTGAACTAGTAGAATTATTAATAATCTTCGTAAAATTTGTTAAATGATGGCTTTTTGTTGAAACTTAGTGGTCCTCTTAAAATATTTAAAAAAAGTATTAAAATTATAGATAGATAAGTAAATAATTTATTGCTTAAATTAAGGTAAGTACAGTCAATTACGTGAGACCTTAATTTTTATTCTATTTCCAAACTTTTAAATATTTAATATTTGTGCTTTTGATGTATTTTAATGAATAAAAACATGGAAACAGTCGAAATGCCATTTTATTAAATTTATACATCCTTCAGAAAGGTTTTAAATTATTGTAATTTATTTATCATACCAAGACTTCATAGTTTCAGGTTAATTTTTGTTCCATTCCAACAACAGAAATTATTTTTAAACATAGGTTTGAACAATGGTTATTAAGAATTGTTTCCTTACGTATTAGCAATAGGAATCCATGCGTGTTAATTGCTCTAATTAAAAGTGAAACAGGAATGTAATTTTAGAAGACGCGGTTACGGTACAATACCGCGAGACGTGAATGTTTATTGTTCTATTCCTTAATAATTCAATGCTACAAGTTCGTTCCACCATAGTACGTGGAACCACGCGTTTCACTTCATGACTGACGCTGCCGAAGGTTCAAGCCATTTCTCCATCCCTTTTTTTATTCCATACCTCCTTTCCGTTTGAAAGTTAAGGAAATAACTTTAAACTACACAATCTATTACAAGTTATATGTACAGTATAAATGTCTAGTTTTTATTATAATTGACTGATCTACTATTAAAATTCAAAGCGAGTCGTGGTAGCTCAATGTCTGGGCGGTCGCCTCAAGTTGCGTAGTACGCTAGGAACCCGAGTTCGATCCCCGGTGCCGACACCAATAAATTTGTTGTTGCAATTTTATGTGCTGATTTATCGCGCACTCTGTGGTGATAGAAGACATTGCGAGGAAACCTACATGTCCTAGAAATTTTTCTAAGACATGTGAAGTCTGCCAATCCGTACTAGAACCACGTGGCGTACTATGCCCTTATACTCTCTTTACAGAGAAAGCCTGTTCCCAGCAGTAACTAACTAAATTTCAAAAGATAACAGAGGGTACAGTTAAAAGTTCATAGTCAATAGCTGTACAATGTACTAAACTAAATTTTATTGTTAAATTTTTATATAGAATTAAGCCAAAGTTCATCATATGACCTATGTGTCACTTGATTTCATAAAGCTTCGAAAATATAGCAGAGTTCAATAAACTTCCTAAAAACATTTTCACTTTAACTTCGAGCATCTGATAATGTAACAGTTAATATTGCAATAAGAATTTATTGGTACCGGCACCGGGAATAGAACTAGTGAACTAGGAAATATAAGATAACTCAGCCATTGACCTAGATTCTTCAAGTAGTAACGTAGTTCAATTTAAATTTACACAAAATACAACATTAATACCTAAATAATAAAATAAATTTGCTTGCACTTAATTTGTTTCTTTATCCCGTTAATAATTATTTTTTATTTTTTGAGGAAAAATGCTGCAATGCCTAATATATAAATAGGCTTTTGAGTTCCTCGCCAGAAGAAATTAAGATACGAATAGATTATATCAAAATTAGTATGTCGTAAATTTTCACAGTGCAACTGGAATACAACTTCATAAAAACTAAGTAATAACCGTAAGTTTTATCGTGAAGTGAGGCACGCTGTTTAATGAGAATTAAAATTAATTGGTGATGATTGCGCAAGCAACGCGGGTGTCCTGGGCGATGGCGGGCCGTGTGACGTCTTTACTGCCTCAACGCTAATATGCCGTGCCCTGTCTGGCTTAAATGATGCTATGTATAGATGCAAGCCTATGTTAGCTAGCTGTCCTGCCTGGTAGAGACGTTTTACCGGCAAGGCCATCCTTGCTTGGTTGGTTGTACTTATTTTAAAATATGAGCAATGAAGTTCTATTTAGTTCATTTGTGTATTCTGAATGCCTCTCTCAGTAAAAGTCAAGTTATGTTAGTTGATTCATGACTTGATTACATAATTATCTGTGTATGCGTTTTTTTTCCTTCCGGTTCAGATTCTTAACTATAACCAAGACTTAAGATTTAATATTCAGACTTGAAAACCACAGACCGGATTCGGATTACTAAATTCTACATTTATAACTTATACTATGGTTAATTTGAGAAATGGATAAATAAAACTTATAAACAAAAATAAAAAAAATATTTTAAATTACTTATTGGAGGTTTAGTGACGTATCCTATGTAACCTACCGATATGCAATACTTTTATTCAATCCAATTTAAGTAAATCCAATCCAATTTAAATAAGCGTCAATAGCCTAATGGTTTATGGTACGGCCTGCGAATCGTAAGGTCGTGGGTTCGAATCCACCATTCGACTATTGCCGTGAACCACGTCCTAGCACAAGCTTAGGCTTAGTTGGAATGGTTAACAAGATTGTTAGTAATATTTCTGAAAAAAAAAGAAATATTGCTAGCTTTCTTTAAAAAAAAAAAATGAGTCCCTGTAAATAATTTACACTTACCATTACCCCTGTGTAATAAAATTGAACGAACGGATGTGTATCGATAGCGAATAACATCATTCCACCATATCGATATCAGAGAAATTTGAATTTAATTCTAATTATCCTTTATTATCTACTTCCTTTGATAGGGATAAAACGTGGAAGTTGGTTTTCTTTGTGTAAAAGGGTAAAAAAAGTGTAACATCGACTAAATCAAGAAAGAATATAAACGTTATTAGTGTGCCTAGTTTGAAATAATAATGTAAGTAAAAAAATGATGCTCGCACGATCTTAAAACTCTAGCGGGGTAGACAGTGGCTTATGATTTTCATTTTGGATTCGATTTGATTCGTCGAACATTTTAGTATACACACAGTTTTTTAACCAACAACTCGAGCGTTACAACACTTCTTTATAGTTATCCAGTCCATGAGTAATCATAATCAAATCGCCATATTTTCCCTTAAGACTTTTATGATATTCCCTTACAACTAGGGTGTAAGTGAAAACAGGTCCGGAAGGAGGGAAATCCATGCAATAACAATAACTCATGAAGCTTCACCCGCCCCCCGCTAGATGGCGCTCCGCGGTGCGGACACGAGTAATCCATTTATTCTCGGGGCGAGCTTTATGTAGCGAACTCTTAAGCGCCGCGATATATTGTTTCACATTATTATTTATAGTTAAATACCGCGTGCATGCCGACAAACTCGCGCCGGGGATTACAGGAGAAAATCTTACTGTCTACATTGAATGCATTTCTTTAATATGTAAAAAGTGCATGATTCTTACGCCATACTTGTAATTAAATATACTTATTTAAATGCCAATTATATGTTCATTTAATTGGTGTATTGGTAAAATTAATTTTTCATTTTACATTTATTTTGTGACAATATTTATATGTATCTAAAGAATAGACCTGAACTGAAAAAATCACGTATTTATTTCTGTGTGTGTATCTTTCCTCTACGTTTTTTAGAGTTTTCTTTTGTTTTTTTTAAATGCTGTCAATATTTTGTTCCACAAATATTACTACCATTCTTGTTACCCATTCCAAATTTTATCCTTATGCTAGAAGATGGTTCATCAGCCCTGTATTCCCGGGCTTGTAGAAGAAGGCTACGGTATCGCCTGCGTAGTGTCTCTGTAGTGTAGTAGAGTAGGTGACATTGGCTGCCCCGTATCGCCTTGCATTGCAAGGGTGCTGCGGGAGGGATTAACCTTCCCGGGACGTGCTCAAGATCATTGTGGAGAGGAGCTCCGGTGCGTTCCACTGGAGATTCCGAAGCCCCTCGGCATGCACCGAGGAAGGCCACCGGAGGGGTTTTAGTGAGTAAGAACCGCACGTAACTCCTCGTGGTGAAGATTTCCCCCCGTCAGCAAAAAAAAAAGAAAGGAAATGGTTCATGTCAATAGTAGAATTGTGGTATCGGTGCTATGACCGTATCATTTTCAGACGGTACCCTAAACTATTAGGATAGCCTAATAGTGACATGCGAGGAAATAGTGACTACTTATATTTTTGTTAACCATTCTAACTAAGCTTAAGCTAAGAGATGTTTAACGTCAATAGTCCAATGGTGAATTCTAACTTACAACCTTTTGGTTCGCTGACTGTACCTTAAATCATTTGTCTCTTAACACTTTAAACTTTTTATTATTCAGCCAGTCAGTCATAACTACCATCACTTTGAACAAAGGAAACAAATACCGTAAAGCTACTCGCTAAATAATTTTACAAAATTTATCAGACTATTAAAGTCGTGTAACGCAACAAAAGGCATTCCGTCTAAAGCAAGAATACATTTGCCAGTGACGGAGGCAGGTATCCCAAGAATTCGAAGCAAGCTATTATACGGGAGAGAGCCCGGGGGGTTTTGGAGGGGGAGGGTGTCGAAAGTTTCCTTGGAATTTTGCGGATGAGCGTTTTAATTGGAATCTCTAGGGAATATTTTATAATTGGAGGCCGCGGCGCGGTGGAATACGTAATTACTGCGCCTGCGGAGGTAGATATCAGCCGCCCACCGCAACGTTACAGCACAAACTGCTTAGTCGAACCATTCCACCTTAAATAAGTAATAAAACTTTGGTAATGGATTATTTTCACTCTAATGATGAATAGTAAAACTAGACAATCTTTTCTGTAGACATCAAGAATGTAGCAAAAAGATGTTTCTTTAAAACAAAGTAATCTTGGGTTCAACGTAGAATTAAGCTCACATATGTGATATATATAAGATACGACTTAGATATAACTTTATTGTGAACCAAAATTAAAAAAAATAAAATTACATAACTAAGATATAATTTACAATTTGTTGTACAAAGATTGACCTTATTGCTAAATATCTCTTCCTGTTTATTGACAGGAAATATATGAAAAAAAACAGGATTATGGGATACAGATACAATATTATAACAAGTCTATATATATATAATAATCTACACCAAATATATTATAGTCTAGACTAGTCTAAAAAATAAAGAATACCTCATAATTGACGATAGGATCGTACAGATTAGCCAGTGCATATTTCACGTATTTGATATGGTGTTAGAATTCCTGAACTTGTATTTGGAAGTAAATCGACGCCAGGGTGCAACTGGTGAGGGTGGACCTCGGCTAGAAAGGTTACTCTAGGCGTGTTAACATTCCTGTAAGAAGACGAGTGAACCACGACTCGAACGGTAGTTTTACCACGGAAAAGCTAATAAATACCTATAGAGGTACTTTTTAGCAAACCTATCTAGCTAATTGTACGGATGCGAAGGAAGAGAATGATGGATGGTAATGGATATTAGAATATTAATAAATAATTTATCTTAAAAGCAACGTGTGTCTTTGTTTACAGCAAACTGTCATTCACTATAACAACGTTGAATTTAATTAATGGAGCTTTCTCGAGGAAATTTCTTATCTTGGAACGAATGCTTGCAGTTATTTCCTGAATAGAAATGTTCTAAGGAAAGAGTTCCGTTGTCGACGCTATCGGGTAACAAAGAAAGTTTTTATAGCCCGAGTTAGCGCTACGGGGCGAAATCGACCCTGCTTTTCCAATTTAAGCAAACGTCGTAGTAAAATCGCAAACAGGTAAAGGATAATGTACTGATATATGATACTGAATTATTGTTGTGTGAAATTCGTTTTAAGCGGCTAAAAACTTATTTCCCACTTTAGATCTAAAAAAACATTTTTGTTTATTTGTAGCGTTTATACTCGGAAATTATTGAACGGATTTTAATTATTTTACTAAAAAAAAGATTAAATACATACGTACACCTTTTAAGCGGTGTAGGCAGAGAAAGCAAACATAACTAAAATCATAGTCATAAGCAGTACATGCTGGCTGGGATTCGAATTCTTTACCACAAAATCGTTAATCTGAACGTATTGCCATAAGGGTGTCAATACTTCGGTTGGACATGAACTGTACTGCTATCGGCTTATATTACAACAGAAGTAGAATTCATCATTCATCACTCAGGTTTTTTTTAAACCCTCAGCCCTGTAGTTTTGGGCTCTCAAGAATAAGACTACGGTATCCCCTGCCTGTCGTAGAAGGCGACTAAAAGGGGCCTCGGGTTCACTGGGCGACAAGGGTGGGGGCCTTTGTCGTCCGCTAAAGTGGACCCGGGAAGAAGGCGACATCGGCTGGCCCGTGTAGCCTTGCACTGCGAGGGCACAGGGGGGAGGGAGTAACCTCCCCCCCGGGACGTGCTCTCCTTGAGCACAGTGCAGAGGGGCTCCGGTGCGTTCCACTGGAGATCCCGGAGCCCCTCGTCATGCACCGAGGAAAGGGCCACCGGGGAGATTTTAGTGGGTAAAAACCCCACATAACCGCCGCCTTCCCCCAGAAGGCGGGGTATCTTTTTGAAGATTTCCTCCCCGTTAACAAAAAAAAAAGGTTTTTTTAAACCCTAACAGGGTTGACAGTAGTATTAGAATTCACTTGAGTGATATTGTATCTTTTATTTATTAACTATATTTTAAATTATTTAAGCAAAACTCACGTTTCAAACATGCCAAAGACCTTAACAAATAGCCTTTGACACATCGTGGCCGCTCTTAAATTGGTTTTAAAAGTAAAAAGTAATAATAAAAAAGAATATTCAACCTTAATACGTGAGGAATAAAGAATAAATACAATTGAAGAATGAGGTGCACCCGTTGCATACAGGTCGTTCCAAATTCGAAAAACGGAACGAGTTAGTTCGGCCAGCAGATCTTTAAAAATACTCCCGACGGCAACCATGTTGCCGAACGCACCAATCAGAGAGCGTCCCGCGCAAGAGTAAACATGGCGGATATACGTATGGGTATTATCATTTCCTATTATTATATCAGAGAGAATGGCCGTCGGACAAGTTTTGGTTGAAATTGGAGCCTAATGTTTTAGTAAGAAATAATCGTAGGTTTTCAAAATTATTGACGTTGTCATATGACAATGAATTAAACAAAACAAAATATTACATGCACCAATTTAATTCAAAATGTTGGATGTTTATTATTCTATTTTATATTCGTCGAAAATGAAATTTATAAAATTCAGTAATAGTATTTGATATACACATAAGTTGATGAAAAATTTATAATTTTATTGTAAATATATACTTATTTTTACATAGCATGACTAAGTAGACACTGGTTATAAAACTATTTGAATAATCAAGCGATATCTTCCAGTACATGTTTATTTAGAAATAACCATGTTTTTGAGCTCATAAATAGCTACTTAAGCTAAATACAGGTTTTTAGTAACTATAGTTGTTTTATTGATAAAGAAATGGAGTTTAATTACGCTAATATATTCTAATTACCCACGCGATAACAAGCTGTAAGTAGCAGTAGGTATTTAAACTCCAATCAAGTGATAAACTCTGCGAGTAAAATATCAGAACAGATGTTCACGGGTGAATGACCTTGCGACCGGCGTGTCGCGCGACTTACCATTGATTTATTCATCTATTGCGCCTACGCATTGATTAATTGAAATTTACGTCGCGATTTTTGACAAGACCGAAATAAATTTATAGCTTTTCAAATTTAGAATTTGTCATAAAATATTTTTTACTTCCCGTATTAAAAATACTATGATTATCAAAAATTTAATATCACAATGTAATTTAATATATAAAACAATTGAATTTTATTTTAAATTTGTTATTTAAAGATTATAATATTTAATTTCTGCAATATTATCACTAATAATTTTAAAAAAGTTATTATTTTTGTTTAATTTAATAAATTATTTTGTTTTGTACCAGTGCTGGTGTATAATAGAGGCATTATTTTATCATATTTCAGCACAATACAAAATTAACCAAAAAGTAACATTTTTCTCGTAATCTTGACGTCCGTAAAATGTTATTAAAAAGTGCCGTTATTTTAAATGCTTTTCGAGATAAAGCTCGTTAATGCAAAACTTTATAAAACTTTTTTTTCTTTTGGTGAAATAATTTGAGGTTCATATTAAGACAGGTTACAAAAGGGACGGCAGTGTAGTGATGGTGATTTGGAAAAATTATATTGTAAAAAGGGAAAAAAGAAAGTTTCCGAGGGTTAGGGCGACGGCGGCGTCGTTCAAACGCATTATTATAAAATGTACCAATTTAAATTCAAACATAAAGTCGGGCTGCCCGTATTGAGTCCGCTAAGGATTATATTGTTGTAGGAAGGACGAATTCGACCCGCTACATTAAACTCGGCGTTGGAAGAAAATTTTATTTTTAAATTATTGAAATATGTTTCCTTTATTTCTTCGAATTGTAAACGATACTTACAATGTTGTAATGTTTAAAATGTTCATTACAAATTACTAACTTTATTCTCATTCACTCTGGTACTTAAGAAGGTTCGGAGTTCGAATGGTTTATATAAGATTTTTTATTAAATTAGTTAGATTTTGATATATTTTTGAGTGGTTATAGCCTACACAATCGATTTATAATCTAATCGGAGTCAATGGTTTCAGTCAGTTCATAACAATGAATTTTCGGTTCTGACTGATGGTCTAACCCCCTGATTCAATCTATATTTCTGTTGTTCAAAGGCGCTGCCCCTACCTACTCTACTCTCACCTAATAAGCTAATTAAAAGCGAAAAACTATTGCTATATCTTACCATGTAACTAGATTACAAGGATGTTACCTTTTTTATCTGTGATTATAAGTGTTTTTTTTATCATTGTGCTTAATGTATTAATTATTAAGGAGTAAAGAACGTCATCCGAGAGCCGTGGTAGCTGAGTGTCCGGGCGGTTGGCTCAAGTTCCATAGTACGTTAGCAGAGTTCGGTCCCTGGTGCCGGCGCCAATAAATTTGCTGTTACAATTATATGTGTTGTTTTACCACACGCTCGGCGGTGAAGGAAAACATCGGGAAGAAACTTACTCTTAGAATTTTTTTTTCTAAGGTATATGAAGTCTGCCAATTCGCACTAGGGCCGCGTGGCAGACTATTCCTATTCCTCTCTTTACAGAGAAGGCCTGCGCCCAACAATGGGACATTTGTGTTATATATTTAAAAAGGCTGTAACTTTAACTTAAACTTAACTTGAAAATCGTCATCGCACAGTTACCGTTCCGCAGTCGTATCGTGTCACGTAGATGTTTTCATACGTCGGAGCGATCGCTAGATTTACGAGGTACTTTAGCTGTTCAGCGATTCGGCACATTCAGTCTCTGCGACCATAACTGACAATCTTTTGTCTCATAATTTTAGTGTATTAGGGCCAATGTTTTTTAATCAGGACGCTTTCAGATGTTTTCTGCTGGTTGAATGGAATATAAATGTTGTTTATTTAGTGTAACATTTTTCAACTCATTGCGTATGTGAAAATATGATATATCTGTTAGGTTTATAGAAGGGCAATCTAACCTAGTTACAATGCTATAGTCGCCAGTTCGAACCCCACTCAGCTTGTATACGTGTATAAATTGTCGTTTTTGTTGATTTTTTAGGTACTGAAAAACATTTTGAAATTTGTGGCAGGCGATGGGCACATATGGAACCTAATAAGCTTGGTGAAAGCGGACATCGAAAGCAGTCTCTGTCTACCCCGCTAGTGTTAAGAGGACGTGAGAATATATGTATGTATTTTATAAAAGGGAACTTAAGGGACTTAAATCATATATTTTAAGTTTTTTATGTCTATCTATCTATATCTATATGTTGGATTTGTATTGGATCTATATAAACCTCGGTGAAAAACTACGTAAAGTGGAACACTGACTACCCCGCCCGGGTCAAAGCTAGTTAAATTAAAAGAGCTGAATACTCTTATACTTTTTAAGCAAGTGGTACAAGTCGACTGAGACTCCTATTATCTGATTGTAAGTCAAATACTACCTTCTAGTATGATTGCATTTAGTTTTGTACGGGAATAAAATTGTCATAACTGTTCGGTATATAAAAATGTGAAACAGAAATAGGTAAATATAAATATTTGCATAGTTTCAATATTGCGTTGGCTGCTTTACTGGTTTCCGAGACGGTTACTGAGGGAACAATACTATTCCAGATAAATGTAAAACGACGTACTAGCGTACGGCTTTTGTTTAAGTTTTCGCCCTTTTGTCTATTGATAGAAAGGTGTAAATAGCGTGAAAACTTATTTTCAGTTATAACAGATCAGTGGCGTGACGAAGTAAGCTCGGAGTGAGTTGTTTAGCCCAAGTTAAGATAACGTTTCCGGCGACTCGGAAGTTGCGGCTGTGGTATTTCCTACTTTGTGCCTTCAAAGACGAAAATGTTTATATAGCTTTCCGGTTTGTGTATATAGGAAATGACTTGACATTGTTGTATTTGTGATGTATGTAATGAGACTATCATTAAATGCTAAATAAATAATAATATGCTAGTACTTATAAACAAATATTCACTGGGTAAATTTTTTAGCGCTTAATGAGATATGCTCGCTTCAAAGTAGCACACACATTTAACAATTTTCTAGGTCATGTTTAGTCTGTCCAATCCTCACTAGGTCTGCACGGCGGACAATGTTCATATACTCTCTTCATAGAGAAGACCTATCGAGCCCTGCAGTGAGAACTTTAACTCTTTTTCAACCTACGAAAAAGACAAGTACCAAAAGTCAGCCTCTTAGCTGAGGTGTACACAGCGATAACTATCGATAATTGATCTCTGATTTCATCAATTTCGTTAGAATCCCATATTGATACAGGCTGTACCAATTGACAAACAACAGGCACAAATTTAGTGACGTTCAAACTGTCTGAGATTTGGACCCAAGGCGTTCACATAATTTGTAGATCTTGCTTTCACTACTGTTAATTAAATATTTAAAATAACATAATTTAAAAAGATTTATAATATTATAATATAATATAAATGCTTTACTTTTTGTAGCATAAGTTTAATATGCTTAAAAACTCCTTGGTATTTTTAAATTGTACGAATTAGACTCGTATGGTACGTGTCACACCCGACGTCTCTAATTAAGGAGCGCACATAAGTGCTATTGTACGCACAACACGTATTAAGCTAGACCTTTATTTAAGAGAGGTGCGGGCTTAGTCCGTGGTCCGCTTTGATATGGGGCCCTTGCCCGGGCAATTTAATAAATACCCGGCCGAAACTCGAGGGAGCTCGTTGGACAGAGGAAATTACTAAGCGGTGGAGTCGAATCACTTACCGCGTACTAAAATAATATTTGTCATGAAGGAGAACTCCGGTGATTGCTTTTGGTTAGAACTTTTTTAATTAGGAAGCACGTAAATAAAACGACTCTATTTACCACATATATAAAGAGTCTAATTTAGATAATTTTTCATCACGTCAAATAAATAAAAAAAATGTTTACAACCAAGTTAGTTATTTTCAAATACATTAAACAGAAAATAAGTAACTTTTTTCAAATTTTGAAAAATTGTAATAGACATAGATATTTTATTTATTGGCATCACAATATTCAAATACATTACATATAGTAGGTAGTATATAGGCAGAAAAAATGAGTCATACTATATTTTAAAAGGGAATTTTAAATAAATAATTTACCATCATGTTAGAATGCTACTAGAACCAAATCGGTTATAAATATATTTTTCTAGGCCTCATTCCTTTCGTTTCCTCCGTGGCCTAATTTCGCCGCTCAATTCATTCATATTCATACCGGCTTCGGTACTTTAGCCCTTTGTTCGATGTTACGCAACCGCTGCATTGTTACCCCTTTTTTCGTTTCGTTAATTTACTACCCGCCGCTGCCTTCAGCATTGTTATTAAAAGCAGCTCAAGAATTGTAAGGATGTGAAAGGTTATTATCACGGTGAAAACGGACCTTTTTCTTTTTATAGAAAGTGCATTTAAGCAAGCAGATAAGCAGATGTTTACTTTACACCAACCATATTTAATGTCTTGGTTTGTCAATGATTTATTAAATATTTACTATCTATATTTACAAGTAGTCAAAAACTTATGTCAACGTCATATCACGTGATGTGATCCACTTAACCTTTGTAACCGTCCAAGCCGAGGTTACCCCTCACCCTTGTGTCGAGTTACTAGCGATAGAGGTTCAAGCTAAGCGACTTGAGAGCTATGCCACCTCTCAATCCGGTGAAGCAGTCAAGGCCAGCTTCTCTGGCCAATCTGTGCAGGTCATCATAAAAAATCCACTTAACCACAAAACAATTTAAAACATTATTATAAACAGTTAGTTGTTGTAGAGTAGTTTTTATTACACATTTATTTCTATTTTATTCACATTTGGTTTCTTAATGAGTATATTAAGTATATATATTTTATTGTTTATAAATGTCATATATTTCGTTATATTTATATCATGTGTCATCATCATCATCAGCCTGTCACAGTCCACTGCTGGACATAGGCCTCTCCAAAGGCATGCCACCGTCTACGATCCTCGGCCACTCTCATCCAGCTTCTGCCGGCCGTCCTGCGAAGATCGTCGCTCCACCTTGTCTTAGGTATAATCCGCGTTTGCATCTCCACGGTCTCCACTTAAGAACTCGTTTCGCCCAACGGTTATCCGTTCTACGGCTAATATGGCCGGTCCATTGCCACTTCAATTTGCTAATCCGGTGGGCTATGTCGATCACCTTAGTTCTCTGTCGGATCACCTCATTCCGGATTCGATCCTTCAGTGAGACTAGCCCTTTCCATAGCTCGTTGAGCGACGTTTAGCCTGTGGACCAGCCTAACCGTATGTCCACGGCTCCATATGTCAAGACGGATAGGAAGCACTGATTGAAGACCTTGGTCTTAGATATCATGTGTATATGACATCAAATAGCCTCAAGGAATTTACAAGGAATAATGGTAAAAAGAAATACAAGGGATGCATTTCATTTTTCTATTCTATTAATAAAACTTCAAGGCTTATTTATATAAGCTGCCGGAGACTGTACGCTGGGTCTAATTCAAATGAAAAGTTATAATCCGCTCTCCGTATCGCGGGATTCAAGAGAAACCCAGAAGCCTTATGAATAAAAATAAAAATATTCCAGCCTTATCGCATCTGTAACGAAATGATAAAGTCCCCGCTGACTGGAGTTCTGTAGAAAATGGCCGATTTGCATACAAATGTTAATAGCTTGGACTTGCTCTAAAACAGGTTTACGCTGGAAATTTATTTAGCCCGACCTATCTACATAAGTAATGTACGTAAAACGGGGATGATAAAGTTATTACATTATACTTATATTACTTACAAGTAACCATTTGTGTATTTAAACTAGTATAAAAATATCCAGGACAGTCATTTTATACCTAATACCTTGCATTTATGCCTGTTTTTCAGAGACCAGTTGATTCTATTACAATAAGATCACGAACAGTCACGTAAGACGCTGTATGGGAATTTCAAATCACTGTCTACTGTAGTTACAGAGTTTAATTAGTTTACCAGTTCCAAAATTTTTTGAAATTTAGTCCAAAACAAAACAATTTTGCCTCCAATTTGCCGTAGATCAATGGGACTGCAATTAGTTGATAAGATATGCTATGCTCTTTCATGTTATGAGTTAATAAAAGTTCTCGAATCTAACATAAATCCTTATTTTAGCGGGATGGACTGATTAAAGAATCGGTGCCCGATGTTAACTAAGCTTATTAACCCTTCAAATAACAAAATCCCACTCCGGGAGTAAAAAAAATATGCTTGTATGGTGTCCGCCATTTTGGAACTTTCGTATATGAGGTTTTTCGTTGCCAATTCCCTGAGGTGTACATTATAGAGTAAAACTGCCATTTTTATATTTTTGTATGTAACATATGCATTTAAGTTATATTTTTCAGTAGTAGTAGTTATAACTTATATACTTTATGTCTACTTTCCAACTGTTGTTTAAAATAGCCTTATATTTGTAGTGAGAGTATGTCGCACGCGTTGTTTTTTTGGCAGGCAGGAGCGGTAGCTTGCCATTTAATAGTAATAAAATGACGACTGCCGATGTGATTTTGTAGGTAAACGTATAGGATGTTTACTTTAACTCTAAGTTTATACCTAATATTTACTACACCACGTTTTAGCTTCTCTATATACATCGTACTAAAACATTTGAATATCCTTCATATGACTACTATGTATGGTATAAATTCATGCGATAACGAACAGCGCAGAATTAAATCAGTCAATTCCGTATTCTTTTATTCAGTTTAAATATAACTTAATTTGTATTTCTTCCGCCTTGAATAATTTTTTTTTAAATAAATTATCTATACTAAATTATCACATTAAAATGCTTATCGTAAATTAGATCTCGTGATTTTATCGTGTTCTTTTGTTTATTGCTAAATTAAATTTTATGAATAAAATATTTTTTTCTCGGCTCTTTTTTACATATATTAAAATAAGTTAAAGAATATGAATACTAATAATTAAACCATCTTCATTTAATAAAATAGAGTACTAAAATTAAACCTCTGCCTCTCAACAATTCACTTCTCTTGGGCCGAGCTACACACCTACAGCATTATGACATGAGATCCGCCGAATGGGCCGAACTGCGGCAAACAAATAGGAATTATTTTAATAATATCAACATTACCTCATACGTTTATACACGCCTCGGGAATTAGAGGCATAAAAAAATATATATTCTTCAAGAGGTGTTAAGAGTTCGCAATGGAATAAGAAGTGGTAGCAAAAAAGTAAGCAAAAATGAAAGTGAATAATAAAAGAAAGAGAAATAAAGCTGTTAGCATGCATTAGCATGCAAAGTAAAATCAAGTATACTAAGACAAAGAATGTAAAGATAAGATAAGATAAATTTAATAGATAATAATAATAATAATGTTTAGCTATAAGAATTATGTACATTTGGAAATTAATAAAGTACGTAGTAAGTAATTAATAAAGTAAGTAGTAGAGATGAATGAATGAGGAATTAGAAAAGCCCTAACCTAACCCATGTTGGGGAGCTGGGAGAGTGACATCAGCGACAAAACTCTGATATTCTATAATTCAGAAGTTAAAAATAGCCTTTGTTATATTAAAAAAAAAGAAGTGGCAAAGATACTCCAGCAACGTTACTATCACTTTTACAAATCCCCCACGTTTAATGGAACACGCTATATATGTATCTCGAACATACATATGAGTGCTTACAGTGTTTGTGTATCTTGGTACATAACTATTTTAGTCTAGTGTAGGTCTAAAGGCTTGATTACTCACGCAGTGTTGAACTTTTAATAGTAGCTCAGAAAATACTGCATTATTCTTTAAAGTAGTTTTTTCCAATTAAATATTGGTATAAAACTACCAGGCAATAATAACATAGCTATGCAAATAGAGACTGCACTGCCGACAACTTTATATTAAGTCACGTATAGATGGAATTTCTTTATCAAGTCGACGCTAAATAGTCAGGTTTTATCATTGAAACAGATATTTAAGAGAAATTTTATGTATATGTCTTTTAAATATTTCATTTGCATAATAAAAATAGTTACAGACAAGAAGGTTATCGATAAAATATCAAGTCCAAGTAAAAAGAAGTTTTAAAATTCGAACAAACTATGTCTTCTTTATAATTCCATTGCTTCATCTTAAATATATTTATTACCTGCTAAGAATCGTGCTTTCTCCGCTTAGCATATTTATGTAAAAATTAACATTTTCTTTCATTATAATTACAAAGAAGCCCTACTCTGCGAAATCTTTGAGACATCCCCTACCAAGGGGCGAGGGTCGTTAAGATGCATATTGGGTATAAGAATGAAAATTTTAACAAAATAAACACGCTATTTTTACAATACAAATGCAATTTCAAGCGCGTTATCAAATTTAATGATTGGATTTAGCGTCATTTGGGCAGTAATTTATTGGGAAAAAAAAAAATTGATTTATAATACCTTTCTTGGCCTCTTTCGTTTTTCATCTTTTTAAGGGCTTAAAAACAATGCTTACTGTATTCAATTCTTCTTTTCACACAGTCACAAAATCTTCTTTTAGGTTACAATTTTCCTTTATCATATCGCTTATAACCTTTTCTTTCAGAGTCTAGCCACCTACATACACAACATACATCTCTAAGTCATTAATGTATAAGGGAATATATAAAAATATAAATATAGTAAACAAATAAGCTCTCATGTATTATCCTTAATGAACTTTAGAGCCTTTGTTGTCCGCTTTTCACCAAGTTACTATTTGACAGGGGGTGAGACTATCGCCGTACACCTGCCAACAATTTTTAAGCATGTGATTTGAATGTACTTAAAAATCCAAAAAATGGCAATTTATTGTCACAATCTTACCGGAATTTGAACTCGCGATCATCAGATCGTAAGTCGAACTACTGAGCCACTAGGGTATCACTGTTTTCATTTATAATTCTTATTACAAGATATATTTCTGATTCTAATCTGCCGTCGTTTTTACTTACAGCAGATATGTTATTACACGCTCCACGCGGAATAGCGTAATATAAAAGCTCTATATAAGTATTTCTGTGCAAGCATGTCGTCAGGGCTCACAAACTTCATGAATCCCAATGTCCCGGAAAATATAACAAGGCGATTTATATTCGGGGGCGGTTCTGGGCTGGCTCGTTTTTCTATCAGAGAAATCTGGCCCGAGATGAGAGCGCACCGTAAAAATATATCAAGGTAACCCTCTCGCTTATTGGAGTTATTTGTGGAATGGGAAATTTCGTTCGCCTCTCGGAACTGACTGAGGACAAAGGAATTATAAAATATAAAAAAAAACTATTGCTCAGTTTACTTTTCGTCGGAGATTGCTCTGACAATTCAACATTTAAAATGAGTTGACATACAGCAAATGCTAAATAAAATTAAGTCTGCTTATTGTATACATGATTGATCTGATGCTATAATCATTTAAAATTAAATAATAAGCTTGCTTTTAACCCTAGTTAGATAGATAGATATAACTTTATTGTACACCAAAAAAGAAACAAGAAGCATTTCTTTACTAAAGTATATTTTACAATTCGTTGTGCAATGGCGACCTTATCGCAAAGAGCGATCTATTCCAGGCAACCTGTGTATGGGAAGAAAATATACGAACGAAACAGGACGATGGCGTTCAAATACAAATATTATAACAAATCTTTACATTTAAATATTAACCTATATACATACATTAAAACCTATTATGTTGTTACATGTTTAGTTTTCCCTTAAAAGATACGAATCGAGTTGCGGTTCGCGCTCTCGGTTCGGAATGACGAATAGATTAACTGTCTACGCCGAAGTCCCCTTTCAGATGCTCTTCTTCAGCGACCTAAGAGCCGCTTCTCAAATCCGTTGAAACGTTTCTAGTCAATCAGAATAGGTTCGTTAAACAATTACTATAAATATTGTATATACGAGTAGATAGGTTCTTTAAAGACATAATAAACTTGAACCCTCATACTACGTATTTCAAATGTAACATTCACTCGTTGGAGTAATATTTGGTAAAATAATCAATCTTACGCTCGTAATAACTGGCAAACGTTAGAACGATTATTATATCTAATAAGATAATTCACAGTACAGTCATGAAAAACAGTTGCATCCTGTCAAAGGCAAGCCGCGAATGACAACCAAGGGGGGTGGAGACGAAATTATTTCCATTAGGAAAGCGGCCACCGCTCCAAGACAAAAGGTTCGCGTTAAGGGACGCGTTATTTTTATATGAAACGACCGCTGAATAACAACACGCCGCCTTTTCTTCGTAAATATCTTAATAAAAGTCGGAATAGTGAGATTACATTCTGATCATGCGCCATCCGGCTTCCTCTTTTACTTAAACCACTGGCTAAACGTTTTCTTTCATTTGATTTACGTTTATATACGCTATAATGATTTATTTTTATTTAAAAGGATGTTCCCGTGTTGTTGCCGCGCATGCCACTTGCATATTCATTATAAGGTACATAGTACTTATTGATCTTGAGATGTTTAAAGTAAAAAAAAAGTAAGCTCTCATGCCGTCTTATCCCTGTCGGGATAAATAGAGATTGCTTTCGCTATCCGCTTTTCACCAAGCTTTTAACGTCCACTTGCAATACGGCTAGGTATAAATTTTTTGCAAGTTATTTTTTGTACTTAACAAACCGAAAAAGCTGAAATTCATTGGTAGAAACCGACTGGGATTCGAACTTGCAACTCAAATCGAACCGCTTAGCCAATAGGCTATGACTGAATTTTTTTGCCATAATTATAAATGTCCTCATACTTTTTTGTGCATTCACTTCAAACTTAATTAGACTTTATAGAGCGTTCCTTCCCAATTTCGTTTTACTCTCGTCTGACGCACGCCGAGACTTATTCATTGCAGGGAGGACTAGGGAGGGGTTAGAGAGGGCGGCGGGAGGGCTCCTTGGCCCGAAATAGCAAATAAATGAGACGAAAATGTAAATGTTGCGCTTCAAAGATGAAAAGCTCCGCTCGCCCGTTCTTGTTAAGCTCATCGCAAATGTACCAGAATTAGGTGCGCGGCTAAAATAATTTTCAGGCCAGATGTAACGCAATGAGTTAGGTACCTGCCTACATTTACATAAATATTTATTCACGGGGTACCTGCACGAGCGTGTTTGTTTTGCCTAAACATAAAGATGTTTCCATCATGTTCGCTCCGAGCTAACACGCAACCGCGCGATTTCGTGATTATTTTAAATTTCGCAATAAAATGAGATATAGACAAATCTGACTATTTAAAGTCAAATATTGACAGTGAAACCATTACGGTCACTATATTTCCTGTACTTTTCTGTTAATTTTTTTAATACAACACTCAGTATAGTATAGTAAAATGTCCGGTTATATTTCATCAATGACGTCTCCTTACTAAGAAAAGTTACTTTGTAGGTGAAGCACGTCGCTTTAAAACAATGGGTCCCTCTATAACCGACATAACTAAGCCACTGATCATACCATTTTTTTAACACATTTACTTTTTAATGAATTATAAATGTTTTAACGGCTCTCTCTTGAATAATATTCGTAGTAGGTTTCTAGTTATATAGTTGGCTACCACCGCCATTTCTGCTTTAGGAGAACTCGTTAGCTAGTGAAATTACTAGGTTAGCGACACGGAACATTTAAAACCAGAGCCTAAGCAATCTGGCGGAAATCTTGTTTGTGTCGTCGAAATGTTAACAAAAAAGTTTTAAACCTAATGGATTAGACGAGATGGTAGGTTTACGCTTCTCTTACGGTCAAATCTTTACTTATGCTACGATTTTCTACTTAAAGTGCCTTCTAGCACTACTAAGCTAAATTAGTGTTCATTTATGATAAGTCCATTGCTATATCCACTACAGTCTACGCATCACAAAATGACATTGTTGTAGTTAACACTGACCGGGACCATATCCAAGTTGAATTTAGCTATGATGCTTTGTCTTATTAAAAAAATATATTTTACACGAGTACTTTTGATAAACAAAAATTATATAGCGGTGTACACATCATTGCATCTGTTTGGAATACAGCAACATTTTGGACTTAATAAAGCCATAAAATAGCGTCGCCTATTGGTCGCTATCACGTGCGACGCCCTCTATGAGTTAAGTGTTCCATATATTGTGCTGTGTATACTTCGTTTAATAAAAGTCCGGCAAAGACGTCGGCCGACATATGTCGCCGCGGATTATATCGAATCATTGCGGGCGGTCGAATGTACCCTCCATTTTCTCGCTTATCTTATATTGTAATATTTTTGCAGCAACCAATTCCAACGGAACCAATTCGCTTCGCACACTTACGAAATCCAATTCTGTATCACGAATTTTACAACTCGAAAAGATTAAAAACGATTCATATAACGTTTGCGTTCCAAATTTGAATGTCATGTCGATTACGTAAATTGCGCTCGATATTAAATGCTTTAATTTTTTTAAACGGTTTTTCTTAATGATACTGGTTGGATCCGAAGATTTTGTTGTTGCAAATACCGGATTGTAGGTATTTTATGAAGAAACTCGTAATTTATTGTATTTTATGAAAGCGTTTCTCGACATATGATTTCTTTTTAATATTTAAATAGGACGATTATATTTACTCACGTATACAAATTGGGTTTATAAACAAAACTCGCATGAAAGAAATCTCTTTTAATATTCGCCGCCAAAAGATAACATATTAGAATAATTTCAAAAACATTTCAAGCTTACTTGGCAGGGGTTATGAAGCGATTGAGTAACGTCTCAATTGTCGTACTTTGAATTGTTTTATCAGATCGCGTGACGTCACGCAGTTAGACAATTTTATAGTGGGGCGTTGTACAATTATGATGTTTGAAAAAAACATACATATTTTTAGTGCAGCTTTAAGTACATCACGTCACTGAAGTTACATGGCGGCTGCAATAAAACAGAGCATAAACTGCGCGAAACAAAGAGATGCATTCATCTCCGCCCCCTAAATATGATATTCAGGTCCATAACGTTGGTACGGTGCACTTGCATGCACATGTAGGGTATTTGGGGTTACTACCTACGTTGTTATGGCCGCTACTACCGGTTCACTACGGCGTTACTATCTTAATAAAGTTATCTAGTATCTAGTACTATAACTATACATATAGATAAATGCATGAAATATTGTTGATTTTTAATTAGAAAATGTAATGTTACCATTTTGCATTCATCCCCCACTATATACTACCCGTAACTAATGTTACGTAAATTATTATATAATTCAGCGCCGAACTGTAACTTTAGACATAGGCATAGACATTTATTTATTGGCATCACAATACAAAACACATCACAGACAGAATATAACACACATTAAAAAAGAATGAAAAATAGACTAAAACACAGTTAAAGTTACACGGACAAATAATACAAAGCATATGACGCCAATGTCGGACACCGTCTCAGCATTTGCAGTCGCTAGGACCCGACAGCGCTGATTTTCAGCGGTTTACTAGACGTAAACATAACTTTAACCTTTAAGTGAAATCTTTCATGGTTTATATCTTCGCTAAGAATATAGATGAATGTCAATACATCATTAATTCATAAATCAAGCGTCAATAGCCTAATGGTTTAGGGTTACGGTCTGCGAATCGTCGGTTCGAATCGATGAATCGACTAGTGACATGAACCCAACAAAAGCCTAAGCTTAGTTGAAATGGTTAACAAGAATGTTAGTAATATCTTCTAAAAAGAAATATTGCTAAGTTTCTTTTTAAAAATGAAAAAAAGAAGTAGTCTAGTTTCTTAATGCATTTGAAGCATCTGATTGAACCGTCATTCACTACACTCGGGGGCCCCAAGCACTATAGAATCACTACTAGAATAACGGCAGTTTATTTTCACGTTCACGTAAAAGCCAATCTACAAAAAATAAGTTTCTTTTTATACATAAGTAATTATTAAATAACTGTATGTATATAAATATATATACATATTTATAGGTTGGGCAAAGGTCTACTCTGTACGCAGAGTAATAAGTCTATAGCCTTCATGCTCTAGTGCAGATTAGCGCACTTCACATGTCACATGAAGAAAGAGCATATTTAGCGGTTCGAGAAGTACTTTGTTTCCGTGAATTTGTAGGCACTGAGATGTTTTTGTTCATTTTGTCGGATCCTGGTCATTATGCGCGGCGGCACGTCCTATCACTGAGTGCATCGTTGCATCCGTAAAGTAACGACTGCTCACTGCGGCAAGATTCGAGATACGCAATTCTAAGAAGGAAAAGTACAATGGACTTGCTGATTTTGTGCATTTCGCATTCTCGAAGTACGAATAAAATGGAGAAGCATGAGAATTTTGCCGCCATTTATCGTGATATCAACTCTAATATGCGTCATTTAGCGTTAGGGAACCCTAGAGGTAGTCTTAACTCTTAACTAAGTATACCGATTCTGACTCTAGGGGCCTTATCCGAGCCGTGGCTCAATTAAATGTCATGTTGACATATCATTGAGTAGTGATAGTGATTGCATCTTGATTGAAAAACAATATCAAATCTGAAATTTGACTCCATTTCCACTTTATATCAGGTGGAATTATAAGCAAGCAAAATCAAGTAATAGATAATTTAACGAAAATACGAATCACGTGTACAATACCAAAATAATTTGTACAATGATGTTCTTTCTTTGTGCTCTTTCTTGCGAGAATTTAAGCTTCGTCTTTATGTAAGGAATCAATGAATAATGTATAGCAATGGATATAATTTCAACAAGAGAAATGTATTAATTTGTCGAAGTGGAAAAACAAGGGCGTTCACAAATCCACTCCTGTATTCATCCGAACCCCGTAAATATTTTATAGCCCCGTAAGAAAAAAATACGCAGACAAATTACGGGGAAATATTGGGAGCGTTTTTCAATCTTATTCCTTAAGTGGTACAAACAATAAAAATAAATTTAGCGCTTGCGGGCATTTATTGCTGAGATTTCTAGAGCTTTCCCAGTCGGAGGGTTTGCCATCGTATTCCATCCCTAATGGAGGCATTAGAAGGACTGACGGCAAATAAACTCACGTACGGTTCGAGAAAAGGCGTTTAACCTCTAAAACATTACAATATTTTTATAGACATTAATCATGAACTATATACATGTTAATCTGCATTTTTGCACGGGTTTTGGCTTCAAAAAAAACAATTTCTTTTTTCCATCCACTTTCAAAAACGTCCTATGTATATAATATAATAAACTAAAACCAATTTTGTGATTAATTTCTAGAACTATTCTAAAATAAATTTGTGACCGTTTAAAATGTACGACGGGTTAGTCCTGTGTGTCTACCTTGACCTGTTTTTGATATATTTAACTTCCTATGTAATATATTCCACAAATAAAAACGTAAAACAGTTTAATACCGATGTTCAAGAGTATCCAATTAGAATGACGACAAATTTACGTCGACGACTTATTTATTTCTAGTCGCCATGTCTCATAAGTTATACTTTTATAACACGGGAACCAAAACTCGTGGATGGTGGGCGTTTCAAAAGATATTTTATTATTATGGTTACGTAAAATATCGGTATGGGCTTTCATAATAAAATAGACGATTGTATGACATTTCATTTTACGCACGTTATTATAAAACAAAGAGTTTATTATTAAATCTTACATTGTTATAGTACGAGTATGTATGGGGAAACGGAACATTTTAAGTTGGTATTATTTTCCATCAGACTTAAAAATAAAGGCTTCTAAATAACTTCATTGCTTTACGACGTATTAACATTCTGTAAACGTTTTTAGTCCTAATTTACTATGGCAATAATTGTAAAAAAGTTCCTCACAATGCCTACAGTGGCAACAATGTTTGCATGTGGGAGTGGATGATACTCTTTTGGATTTTATTATATGTAGGAATTCAATATCAATGTATATCAAAGGGAATTATTAAAACGATACAGTGATTTTTTTATTGCAAGAAATAAACTAAATGATCTTATTTCTTCTTGTGTATGCCAACCGTACCTTTATGTTACTTATTCAAACTATCTCTATGTACAATATATTAAGTTAATTTAGTGCATTAAGCTTCATCTAGAATTAATTTGAGTTGTGATGGCTGTGTCGAAGCTTTTACCCTAAAGTGCCGGCATGAACGGTATCGTTTATACAATTTAATGAGTAAATACCACGTACATACACGAGAAAATTATTCAAAACATACAAAAGCCGCCAATCCGCCAAGAGCCGCTGGAACATTTTCACAAATGTTTTCTTTTGACAGAAGGCTAGTGGCGACTAGTGAGACGTACAATTATAAGCTCAATAAATTTCATATTTCAGTATGCGAGTTGTGTCGAAGTATTCTCATATTTTTTGTTTCCAGGCTAACTAAACATAAATAAGTATTAACATTATATAAAAATACCTGAAAATTCAGTTAGGTAAATGAAATATAAAAAAAATATGTCATTCACATTACTCATACAAGTACATAGATTTAATAAATTGCAGACAAAGTAATTTTCAATATTGAAAGTTTCATCTTATTTTTTTTATAGATAATATATTTTTACAGGCGTATTGCGAGTAAGGCTCGGGCGCGGCTTCCACGCGGTCGACCTTACTAACAGGTGAGGCGGCGACGCCACACAGAACATGATACTAAGGTTTGAATTTTAAACTTTATTTTTATACGCCTATAATACATTTTTCATTGCACCCCATCGCCCCTTCCCTGCTTCAATTGACAGTTTCGCCTATTGCTGTAATAACGTACCTACATCGATTACAATTAACATTTAACATGTTTGATACTTTAATGGACTTTCCCTAGAATTTTAGGGGTAATTAAAGTTGAAAATAAATTAAAAAATATGTAATATATTTTATAACATAAATCATGAAATTGGAGCTTGTTATTCTTTTGTAGTTAAGTGTATCGTTTAATAATTTAACGATCGGAAATTGACGTCCTAGCCGACCTGTGTCTTAAGTATAAAATAAATTACTTCCTAAAATTTATGACTTGGGCAGCCGGTTCGGCAGTGGCAACTCACTATCACATATGGCGGCTAAATAACCGAGTAAAATGTATTGGGATTGGTACTAATGGATAAAAATAAATTCTTACGTACATTTACAAATCTATAAAATATCTCTTTTTTTAAATCACTAGTATTATTACTAACAGCCGTGTATAATTGCTTTTTACAGACTTAAGATTTGCCATAAGTTGATCGTCTAGTCTCTTTATTAAAAACAATAACTTACTAATAAATTTCTTCATAAATCATTAAATAATGTCTTGTATACCAGTATGTATATAATTGTTGGGAGAGGCCTTTATCCAGCAATGGATGTCTAATAGCTGAAATGATGATGACACATCCGACCGATGGTAAAGAATAGCAGACTATTAAGAAAAATAGATCATAGTTCACAAATTAGGGTACGTACGTGATAATAATGTTGGCATGCATAGGTAGGGAACACCACTCAATACAATTGTTATAATTTGTAGGTCTCGCAGAATAAAATACTCCTACAACTAATACACTCGCTGTATTGAGACAGCGTAACGTTGTACAAAGAATTATTTATAACGAATACCGTCACAACTGCGCGTCCTCACAATCTTTATACAAAATTAATTAGAAGTCAGATTACGAACTAATAAAGTTAAACTATTGTTTACAATGCCAAGTTCATGTGACGATCAACTTAATTGTTAATTATGAAATAAAGATACAATAAGGTTCAGGTAAATCACTAAGATATCATTGGAAGTAGTTATTATGCATGACAATCGCTGGGTGTCATGTGTTGCCAGCTAACACAATACAATAATAATAACAATTGTTTCAATAATCATATTATTAAAATCTTACAGAATACCATTTGCTTAATGTAATTGATTTGTTTCATTTGCAACTGCATTTAATTCTTTAAAGCTTAGGTTTGCATTCTGAATGTTTTTTTTATTACGTGCGCTCGTAAAAGTAAAAATAACTTTTTTTAAATAACGGACGTAATCTCCTCGGTCACATTGTGAGTATGCTGCGATGTTCTCGCAAAAATTGCAACTGCAAAGGTGTATAAAACTTACACGCAAGACCGTTGTTGCGCTCGGATTACTTTAGAAATGCGAGTCTACTGTTAATCCTTGCGCGTTACCGCTATTTTGTGGGCAGGCCCCACCCCTTAGATGTTAGAAGCGTTGCTGGAGTTTCTTCGGCCACTTCTTCTCCCAGCTTCCCGAAGTGGCTCAAAGTTAGTTTAGCTTCTGAATGTACCTTAGATTATCCGTGAAATAGCAATCGACCGAGTCGTGGTTCGGCCCTCTCGGGCACCCTCGGATCGGAATGCTTACGCGTAACATATTAACCGTCCAAGCCGAGGTTACCCCTCACCGGGGGGACCCTTGTGTCGAGTTACTAGCAATAGAGGTTCAGGCTAAGCGACCTAAGAGCTGTGCCACCTCTCAATCCGGTGAAGCAGTCAAGGCCAGCCTCTCTGGCCAATCTGTGTAGTTCGTCATTAAAAAAAGCGAGTCTACTTTAACATCTTATCAACTTTACTTGTACTGTTTTTTGCATATGAACAACGCTGATGAAGCCAGGAGCCTTCTACAGCATATTTTGTATACTGTAAATAGCCTATATTGAAATCAATTGTGCACCTGGCATGTTGACAATTCACGAAAATATCAACTGCATAAATTTCAAAGGAAGGACCCCCGTAAATTATGAAGACTTGGCAAAACTCCGAGATGCTTGCAATGCATGCGAAACAGAAGCTTTAAAATAAACGCTAAAAGAATTAACTCAAATTAGAAATGGTTTTCCAAACTTAAATCTGTTCGTCTTAACATTTGTACAGAGACAAGTATTTTCTCGCAGGGAGTTGCTCCCAATTGATGCTCAGGCTACCTGCCACCTCTCAAATCCCGATCAAACTGTTGCGGTCAGCTACCAACTAATTTTAGAAAATACACACATAAGCGTCAATGGTATAGTAGTAGTACGGTCTGCAAAACGAAAGGTTGTGGATTCGAATCCAATATTCAGGTGTATCATCTCTTATCACAATAGCTTATCTGAAAGCCTTTTCGCGACATGAGATAAGGGTAGGAAAAAGCATATTATAATAACATGAAGAGTAGAATTCCTGCTGACTCACGCACAAAATTCCAATCTTATAAAGTAAGTCAAAAAATTTTCAACAATGCAGAAGCATTTATGTTCGCCGACCTGTCACATTAATACAACATTTTTATTTGTTTATCGAATGGATTATAATGTTAATGAAAAAAATGTCCATACAACATTGTTGCTATTTAAATGTTTACGGCGACATTTTTTATCATCTCTTGAGATGTCGAAGTTTTTCAAATTAAATTAAAAATAAATAAAGAAACCATTGTCATATGGAATATCACATTATATTTCCATTGTTGGAATTATAACGTGATATTTTTCTTATTCTCGAGCAACATCTTAAATTCACCCAACGCTCTGCATTATGGAAGTGTTTCAAAGGCGAAGGTATTTTTCACACGCGTTGCCTTTTATTGAGTCTTATTGCAGCTCCGCTTTTACAATTTCAATTGTGTATGAACTTGACATGTGCAGGAGGATAAATATTTTGAAAAATGTGTATAGCCAAGATTAAGGGCAATACTGACTTATCTCAGTCAGTCTTTGAGGTAAGCCTTACTTTCCTTAAGAAAGAAACATGTACATACGTACCTAATATAGTTTTAACCTAGAACTACGGTAAGAGTAATGGCTGTCCTTTTTTTGGGTTAGTTATTTGTCTAAGCATTCAAATTCCAATCATGATATTATAAAGTTACGGCCGTTTAGTCACTAGGCCATCACAACTTCTAACTTCTAAAAATCCATAAAGGAAATGGGATTTTTACATTTTGTCATCTGTAATATATCTTACAATAAGTAATGTAAGATATAGTTCAATTTAAATATAGGTAGTTTACTTAAAGATAATAAACCTTTCAATCCATTTACGTAGCTTTAACCTTCCCTTTATAGGGAGTCGTTTACCCGTGGAAATATCTTCGTCGCATGAAACCTTTTCACGCAAAAGAAACATAGGAACGCCGTGGACATTCTAATTCATCGATCGAGCCTTATATCTGTGGAGCGATCAATTCCGGGCCAAACGACGAATCACAATATGTGTCCTTGAAGATAACATCAGGCCCGAGGGAACGGATCGAATACTAAGTGATTGAGACCACCGGCCGATAGATCACCAAATGTGTGAATATGGACTCACTTGACAACAACTTGAGGCAACTCCTATAGGAGGGTTATGAGAAAATCGTATTTGTTGTATGGTGATGAATTGATTTATAATTATAGTTTGTGTGACTATTGGTTACGAGTACGAGTCAACGTAAATTGAGTAATTGTTGTGACTTGTGTGGGCCGTTTTGGGTCTTGTATGTTTAGTCTTGTTTCTCTTATTTAGTAAGCATATTAACTGTATTATTGTATTTATAATTTCGTTATTTTTTTAATTAATTTCAATTATTACAATATACTAAATACAATAATAATATTTTTTTGGCAGATTAGGAAGGATATAATATTTTTATGTACCCTCTTATTTATTCAATTAATTACAATTTTAAGCTTTAAAATTAATATTTGATTAAGCTCTAATCTATACATTTATACTATGACTGAATCTCTAGAGCGAGACGTAGTTCAGTCATTCTCGTATCAAAATGCTATAAGCTACGGTTCTAACCGCGAAGGAAACTTGCCGTCTCGTGTACCCGATAAGTTACTCATTATAAGGCAGAGGTTGGCGTGCTATGTTTACATTACCTTACCTCTCAATTTGGTTAAGTTGTAAAAGCCTTTGGCCAATAAGGGAAATCAACAGCTTGGGCAGACAATCAAAGATAGTAAATCATTACGTAATATCGTAGTTATTATGTCTACTTTGCTAATTCAATTCTTAAGTTCCTTGTACGTTATTACTTATGTAATAGTGTCTTCCGCATCGTGTCGTATTACATGAATTCTACATATCTAGAAACTTAAATGACTGTATATAAATTTCTTCGTTTACGTTGCTACTTCAGAGAGCCCTGTGTGATCTCAATCCTTTATAATACGACATTTACAATTTGAAAGATGTATGCTAATAATTGATGTGACATTAACAACAGTACCTCTGTATACCAGAGTAACAGCCGGACAATCGCTGGCGAACCGTCGCTAAATCGCAGTTAGAATTGCAAATGAATCGGCCGTTTTCTCTCGCGTCGTAAAGCCAGGGATATGATCCAGTCAGTTTTCGCGCCATTAAACTCTCGGACTTACTCCCACTCCCCATCACAATTACTGTAAATATGTCTTTATGTTGCGTAAACAGATCGATCGGCACGCCATCTTGCTATGTGTAAACTGCGTCTTTAAATAAATGATGACAAGCGGATTGACAAGGACATACCTTGTGCGGTGCCAATTATAAACGGACCATGATTCGCTTAGAATATTCATGTAATATTATTTATATTTATTACACAACTAGAAATAAAATCGTTTCTATATAAATATTGATAACTAATGTCATAGAAATGCCGTCGTTAAGAAATAGTAGTTTAAATTATAAAGACTTGCGGATGATGAAAGTATGAAGATGTTTTATGCTGCAGTTCATTAAAGGGCTTTGTATAGTATATGTGTTATATAATATCGATCGTAAACTATTGTATTTGTATGCCATAGATATGCTATTCATAAGTTTCTTGATACTTTATAGTTGTCACCTTAAAACAAATTAATTTAGATTGTGTTACAACTTGCAATTATGGATAACTTATATGATTGCATATGCACAAGGTTGGTGACTTGTTTCGCATATTGGCTAAAGACTTTATTGTACCGCACATAAATAGGTCGTAAGTACAGTACAGACTTTTTTGTACTCTTCGTTTAGAAGTGATTGCTACATTAAAACGTTCTATGTCATTCGACTTATTTTTGCGTTCACCATTGTTTAAGCTTTCAGGTGATTATTAGTTGTTATTACGTAAAATACTTATTAATAACTCCCTTAGCTGCACAACACGGAACCGCTCCATGTTCCTTTCCACCCGCGTCCACTATTACGGCGATATAAGCCCTGGACTGCAGAGTAGCCTAGCCTTAAAACCGCCACCTTTTAACAAAAGTTGACGTACTATATACAGTGCACCTTACAAAAGATCAAAATTTAATACAATTTAAATAAATTATATTCAAATAAGCCGTTTTGTACAACAAACCGTGGGAGAGAAGCGCTCCCTTAAACACGTACTTGTGGCTTAGATAACACAACCTGACAGATTACAAGCGGCCAAACTCGTCCTGTCACCAACTCTATTGAAATGCATTAGCAACCATTCTACATTGACCTTTTACCATACTCTTATTTCCTCTCGATATTTACTTAATACGAGTGTGATACGCGTATGGGTAGATCCAATTAAAATGGTGCTCGATCGCCCAGTGCCGCGGCCTGTGCTTTGAGATTGAGTCGTAAAAATGTCGAGTCGAGTGCCCCACGCCATAGCTTCACTGTTCTATTTACTCATACAGAACTAAAAAGGAACAAAAAAGTTAACGAAACGCCCGGATTACGATTCCCGATAGGAGTTCCAAGTTGAAATGGATATAAACTTAAATGAATGTCGACAAAGTTTGATACGACTCAAGTTTGCCGACTTCAGTAAACTCGTTTTGCTCTGTACGATGCGCATGTAACTCTGTTTATAAGTCCCTGAACTGGTTCGAACATCTTTTGTTCTTACTAAAATGGTCGTTTATTAATTAATTCAAGAAGATTGGTTATAACACATAAAAAAATTACGGAATATTATCGATATTTAACGGGAATAGCTAATAGACATTTATAGACATAAACATTTATTTATTGGCATCACAATACAAAACACATCACCGAACGAATGTAACACACATTAAAAAAGAATGAAAAATAGACAAAACACAGTTAAAGTTATATGGACAAATAATACAAAACATATGACGCCAAACACCGTCTCAGCATATGCTGTCGCTAGGATCCGGCAGCGCTGATTTCCATCCCTATTACGAACAATTAAGAATTAAGAGATTAATTAAAAGCAATTCATATTGCATTGACGTATGTATGGTATGTAGTGAATAAATGCATGGTTTGCTACTTAACTTGCAGCTCTAGAGAGTGCAAATAGTTCCTATGACCTTTATGCTCAACCGGTACAGACATAGTAGTTGCTATTCCCTCTTTTAGTACATAATTGATTAGTTTATTAAAAGTATTTTAGTTTTCTTTCCTCTTTAGAAACCAGAAGACGAGAAACTAAGCACGGGGAGCTAGCAAAGTCGAACGCTTATCTACTGCGTTATCACTGCTTTCACAATAATTTTATATTTGTGTCATGAAATATCATCATTAAATACAAGTACAAGTCTAAGTAAACGAGTCAAGATCGTATGCTAATTTCGGGCGAAGACTACCTACAGCTTACAGAAGGGCATATACAAGAAAAGAAATGACCCGAGATACATTTTTTAAATGATTACCAAATCAACGCAACTTACATGATTGTTACATAACACAGAAAAGTATTTACGATCGTCGACACGTTCCGCTAAGGCAGCGATCGTTAACCAAAAAAATGCCTGTAAACATGTTTTTTTCGCGTTCGAAAATAAGTGGGCCGGTGCGTTCCACACCCCGAATAGAGGGAAAGAAAAAACCGTGGCATTCGGCGCAAATCACCTATTTTATGTAAACTTCGTGACTATGCGCCGTATCGAATGACTTAGAAAGGATTTATTTATACTCCTATCAAGCGAACTGAGGCTAGGGAATAAAACAGCGGAACTTTTGTCAATGGGATGGCGGTGGGTGGAGCGACCGCGGCTAAAATAGGCCCAGTGTCGTACACTGCAGACATTAACATGCGTCGATGATTTAAACTGACTTCCAGTGGCTTATTAGTCACGTCATCTGACGGCTGAGATATTATTCAAGCCACCCTCTTATTCATTCTATTTTTAAAATAAGAAAAGCTGAGCCATTAAAACAACGTTCTTTGTTCATTAGCAATGTTAATTCCGGTACGTATTAAATTTGATCTTATCTCATGGTCATAAAAACTAGGACCTGCCTACTGATCTTCGTAGTTGATACACATATCTTAATTGCGAATTATTAAAAGCTACATAAAGTTCTCAAAAATATGCTTAATTACGGGAATAAATAATATTCTTCCATAAAAACTTACGATCTGCCCACAAATTTCTCGAACACAGCTGCCTGTGACTAAATTTGTTTCCTCTATAATAGTAAGAACATACATACGAGTATACTCACGTCCGTATTTTCTTCCTGGTCAACGATTAGGAGATAATAGTATAATAGTTAAAAAAACAGACTTGAATAAAAACATGATGACCTAAACTGAAAAGACATTGCATTAGTCCTTAATTGGTGTTTTGAGCAATTGAAGGAATGAATAGGAAAAGAGTTGGTGAAAATTAATCAATGACTAATGTCTTTCCGAATCGCTTTATCAAATCATTTGATTTGTACGATCGAGGAAGTGACATAACCTCACAGAACAGAACTCCTTGGCTAAACTATAAGTATACTGTAAGTACGTTTTCACATTCTAGAAACCTTCATTACTTTACTTCCTCTTTACTGTAAGGTCTATAACGCACCTACAACACATGTGCTATGTTTTTTTTGATAACATAGTATCCTTGTGGACTTGAAATAATTATGTTTTTCAAAAACATTATTTAATGTCAATCATTTCCAAGTTAGTCTGGAAGAGATCGCTCTTAGCGATAAGACCGCCCAATGCGCATGCAATGACCTTGTCTAATGTGAAAATTGTAGTTACTATTTCTGTGATGTATTTTGTTTTCAATTGTTGCGCAATAAAGATTCATTCATTCATCATGTTTGTCGATTCAACTTAAATTGTACATGTCCAATGGCGATGTTAATAACTTAACAGATGTTTGGTTTGCTCACTTCCCCAGCTCAGTGATTATTTATGCAATTTCTACCAAACAGTAATGTCATAATGTGTAGTGTAGTAGTAGTCGTAAGGCTTCGTTCCAACAGCTATCTAAGTACATAAAAAGTTCGTTTGTATGTACGCGCATAACTTCAGAATTACTACACCAAATTTGATGATTCTTACATGTTTGTGTTTGTTATTTTTAGGACAAGGTTTGTATAGAATTAGCTTGTTTGAATAAGCCAGAATGACGTTTAGTTGTTGAGGTCACGAATGACAAATTTAAACAGACCATACGTCATGTCATAATGTCAATCATAGAATCCCGACAAGTTCAAATCGAAACTTCTTCGTGCTGCTTTATATTTTAGTAGAGCCTCAAGCTTTACTAAAAAAAGCAGCACGAAGTTTGTCGAATCAGCTAGTTTATTTTATAAATTTGAGATCCGAGACAAACTTAAATGTGAAGATGTATTTTCTATCTGTTGCAGTAGACATTTATGTCACGTGATCATGTGAATTATGTTATGGAAGGTATAATTTGTTTGCAGGTTACCGTGCCCGTTCACGCAGACGTCGCTAGCCAGTTTACGACAAGGTGAATATAATTGGATTTTATTAATTTTTTGATATTACCACTTATGAAAGTGCAAAACCAAAAAGAGCCAGAGCACCAAAGAACTATGGCAACTCCGGGTGGTAATTTTTTCGGTTTACAAGCAATTTGAAAGCTTCTTTATTTCACTTTTTGACGTGGTATTTTAAATATTTAGCTTAAAACAAATATATTGTTGAAATGTCCAATGCAAGCCATGATAAATAACAAATTTTCGGGCTACAAATGCTACCGCAAGTTACGCAAATAATATTTATATATATGTATATATATAATATATATGTTAAGTCTCAAACTGTAGCAGTCTCCGAAATCCTTTGCATAAATCCTTTTTAAAAAAACGAATAATTTTCATATCAAGTTAAATTTTAAAACACTCAAAGCATCGTTCAATTTAATTCACATTTCACTATTATGCTGCTCGAATATTTGCTTATTGCTATATACGCGAATATTGCTAACGCTGCCAGAAATATATATACATATATACATACGTGTATACATTATCCGGCCGTCGTTTGCGCAACTCTCGCGCACATGTCTGAGATAAGAAAGCGTACTTTTATTTACGTGCGCGCTGTATGGCCGACCATTGGCCTGGAGAGTTTCCTAACGTAAATATTTATAGACGGGCCCGGCTCAGGCGCACACTTGTTCGTATGTTTGTTTGTGTCATTCAACGCCCGCCGCGCCGCTGCCCGTTTGTGCTACGGAGGATCGGGTATAATGTTACTCTCTCCACAAAGCACCACGGCTTCCTTATTAGCTGCAGTTTTAAATAAACCAAGAAATGGGATGCGTTATATACAAAAAACTTTTTGTTCAACTAATACTTCTTTACTCACACTTGACTTAAGGAGCAAGCTGGTGAATGCGTTACGAAAAATGTGAATTATTTATTGATTGGGTTACGTTTCGTATATCTAAGATACAGACTCAGCAGCTATGTCACTTCTTAATCCAGTGAGGCAGTAAAGGCCATCTTCTCTGGCCAACTTGTGTAGTTTATCATTAAAAAAATTCACACATATAAGAGAAAGAGAACACTGCGCGCGCACATTTTCTGTCTCTCATAAACAATCGCGTATTTTTAAAATTTTGTATACATTTAATTCCACCATTCGACTATTGACGTGAACCATCTCCTAGCACAAGCTTAGGCTTAGTTGGAATGGTTAACAAGAATTTTAGTAAAATTTCTGAAAAAAAAGGAAATATTGCTAGCTTTCTTTAAAAAAAAAACCTCTTTTTCCCGTGTTTCAGTCAAATAATCGAGAATGCCATTGCCCCTAAAAGCTTTTTATTAAAAACACTTCTATGTAGAACGTAGTGTGATTCTTACAACAGTATTCAAAATTTAAATAAATAAAAAATATAATGGATCTAGGTTTATTTCTAGCTTGGTAAATATTTTTTTTATAATAAACTTTAATTTATAAAGTTTAAAAGTTGTTTTTCTATAAGTTTAGCAACCTTCACCCACGCTAGTTGTCGACTGCTAAGCTAAGAACTGGGCTAATGTTAGCCCGGTTCTTAGCTCCTTCATCATCATTATAATAGGCCTGTGTCAATCCACTGCTGAAAATAGGGCCTCACCGATTAGGGAGAATTACGATTCTCTTCTTTCCGCATTCAACCACTTCTAGCTATCTTTATAAGGTCGCTTTCCCTTACCGTGTACCAAAAGATTTTATCTATAAATAAATGAAAAAATAATTTAGATTACTCAATTGATATTTTTTTAATAAATATATACTATCATTGAAATTTAACGATTTGAAATATAAATTACAATGTTATATTGCTGAAACATTATTCCCGAAACACCAAATCCACATTATTAATTCCGTTAACACGTCCATAGCTCGCAAATTTATAGCTTACAAATTCCAACAGCTATTGTTGTTCAATAATTACACGAGCTGAATGGCTAAGGGTGGGAAATTAGCTTTTTGTGTAGCGATCGCATATTTTATTTACACAATTCGGTTTCAATTAACATAATGCCCGTTGTAAAGCTTTCAGACAACTTGTTAACACGAATGTTAGCATTACTTAGCGAGTTATATGCTTTTTCTTTTGTTACCCCAATGCGTTTTACGGCCGTGTCTTGAGTAAACAGAACATGTCGTTGTATAGGTGTGAAATATTGTAAGTAGATTTATTGGTATATCGCATTGTTCCCTTTGACTCGTTGAGCGAACAACAGGAGGGGCGTCGCAAACTTCTTAGATATACCGCTATGGGGATGCAAAAAAGGTAGAAGTCGATTGAATCTAATTCACATCAAAATTGTTTCCATCTCGATAACGAAAATGTAAGTCACCGATCCACGACCTTGCCATTGACATAAAATGATATGATTTGTGTATTACCTAGGATTATTTGTGGTGAAATTAACAGACGATAAAATTAAGTTTATACTCACAATAAAACGTGAGTGGAGTTGCCGTCATAAAGTCTCGCGTTTTTTATTGGTGGCAACTCGGCGATGGTCGAGTGACGCTTGCAGTTTGGTTAAACGGCAGTTTATGGCTATTTTGCCTCCATTAATCGCTTTACTACGCACCCGCGCCTCCCGCTACAAGGATACAACCCTTCGACCCGTAGAGACAACCTTCTCTACATTTTCTTTATATAAATTTTCTACAGTTTTATCCATTAAATAAAAAAAAATAGATAATTCCTTAAAAGTTAATTTATATCCCCTTAAATTAAGAAGTAACTTTATTTTTGTAATCGATATTTTCAACAAAAATCTGTCAATAAAAATAAATATAAGCGTTTAATAATATGACGTAAACAGAAATCTAATTAATTACTAAAGTGTACAAAACTTATAATAAAATTGAGATGCAAAGCTTTATTGTAAGAAAAGCGTATGGCGAGTTTTTGTTGAAAGTCCTGTAAAGTGAAGGCGCACTTGTGTGCGGCGCCCCCCGGCCGCCCGCCGCTAGATGGCGCCGCGCCGCGCGCCTGTGTGCCGCCGTGCCGCCGCGCGCCGCCACACCGCGCTCGACCGCGCCGCTGATCGCGCGTCTCGCACATCATAGCTCGCGAACCTTACGACACTTCGTACTCGTGCCGACTCTACGTCCGCGCAAACTACTTTCAACCAGTGACGAACTTTGCTCTCTCAGAATTTTTTTTTATTCATCCAGCATTTACTATCGCGATTTTTTCCGCTGCCAGTGTAAATATCGTGGTCACTTTTAGCCACCTGACCGCCGGCTAAATCGGAGCTCGCTTGACTTTCATGTGCGGCTGGTGCGTGCGGGACGCGTGTGCGCGCGGTGCGATGTGCCCGCGACGCGCGTGAACCGCCGGCGACGTTCCCGCTCCCCCGTGGCTTGCCCGGCCGCCACCCTGTACCCTGACAACCATGTCGGGGGCCTCGGCGCGCCCTGCGACGCCGCGTCGCCAGCGCCCGCCTCCGGCCACTCCGCCGGGCCGGCCTGGTGGACCATGATGAACGGGGTCGGCGGCGCGCTGTACGAGGAGGCGCACGCGTCGCCCCCGGGCGGCTCGCCACCGACCGCCCCGGCAGCAGCACCGCCGTCTGCCTCCAGCGCATCGCCGGCCTCCGTCGCCTCTAACCCTCCCCAGCCGCTGCACATACCGGCCAAACGCTACGACCCAGAACCGGGCGTCATCCGACACGCGCAGCAGCCTTGGGGCTACCCACCAGATGCACCAGCATCCTTCGAGCACCAGTACCCAGCTGCGCCCACCTACTATAACTTACCAGTAGAGAGGGAGCGCAAATCTCTGCCTTTCTGGCCGGCGAGCGGAGGTGAATATAAACCGTATGCTGACGGAGGTTGTCATCAAGGCTTCTCGCAGCCTTGTTGGAACTATCCGTATGGAGCACCTCGTGGGGACCAGCCGCTGCCGTACGTCGGTGGTGACGATCGTCGCACGACGGTATCAGAAGCCTCCGGATTCTCCCACGACGCGTATGGTCTACGGAACTACGCTCCAGAAACTGTCTCCAGCGCACCATACCCACCACCCAGTGCTCTGCCCGGTTAGTATTCACAATTATATTTCTAATACGATCGCTCCTCCAGCCCGACCCTCACGTTTCCAACGTCCGGTCGTACTAGTACTGTTTGTAATCTTTTAACTTATCGCTGCCCGAACGTGCAGTATAACACTTTTCAAAATTTGTAAACAAGTGGCTTTAGTGTACGAAGTGGTCGGGTTAGAGGACGTTGTTTTTCGACCATGTGTTCAATTTTATTTATTATTTCATTTTGGTAATATTAATATTTATTTTTAATTTTAAAGTTCAACTTACAAAGTTTTAAAAGTAATTTTTTAATAGTTTATCAACCTTGACCCACGCTAGTTGTTGACCGCTAGCCGCTAGATGGCGGTGATGCATCGCACACAGGTCCGTGGCATCTCCATGTGTGCGTGGCGCACACAGGCGCGCTCCCCCGCTTCGCGCTCCGAGCCAGTGAGGGTGTTATTATCAGTAATATGATGCACACTGGCGTTCTTAGAATTCATTTCTCGAGGAGAAAACGCATCGTCATATATATTCCTATATTCCATCAATCCCATGTGTTTTATTATATCTACTAAACAAAATACCTAGGACAAGAATATAATTTATTTTCAATATAAAAATTGACAAATGCAATGAACACAATATGTTACAAATTACTACTTTTACTTATTACATTTTTTTTCTAATATCTTACGAAATTAGAAAATAGTAAAAATATTTAAATATATAAAAAGAGATATATAATAAACAGAAACAGACAAAATGTTATAAGTTCCCACACAAAAATCGCGGAAGCTTTAGGTGAGTATAATATCGAACGTCCGTCTAAATAACGTAAACAAACCGGAGTAACCTCCACAAGTAATCTCCAAAAGCTTCCCATCGCACGCGAGCTAACGCTCCAATCATAACATTTTCCCACAGGCCACCATAAATCTGATGAATGAACGAAACACGTGCTACAAATGTTTTAAAACCGAACCGTAAGCACATTTTTATAGGCAATGTAAAACGGCGCCTTACAACCGACAATAAATTAAAGTTTACGTAAAATAAAGCGCCAATAAAAATGTATAACTAATAAATAAACACGATACCTGAGCGTTAAGACAATAAACTGATCTCTCAGTAGTGGCAATAAACCAAATATTGCCACAATAAACACATTATAGGCTGATGAGGCGATAAAAAACGCTAGAGGAAGGAGCGCGGGACGCTAGCTCGGTGCATACGATTCTGTCGTAGATGTATATCACTTTTATGATATCGTAAAACCGCGGCGACGTCACAGACATGCAATAATACTGGTTCCTTCCCCAAATCGCGCTAGTAAGTAGTAATTACGAAACTACAACCGTCATGTCAATATGAGAGCAATAAAAACACTCCATTCATAAAGCCGCGCTGCGAGTTCGCTTTCGATCGCCGCCTGACCATAAAGATGGGTTTATCGCGCTTCTGCAACGCCAGAGGTGTAACATGACATAATTTTGCGTAAAACGCGCATATAACGGCCCATTAAAAGGAAACAATTGTTGAAAAAGTCGTACCTGGCGGTCTCGCGACTTCATTAATGTGTTTATGGTCCCCGATCGGGTTGACATTGACTTTGATTTGTGTTATTTATTGCTTTATAAGCGGTTACCTAATAGCAGCGATTAGACGATTGCCCGTTATAACTATTTGATTTGATTTACATACAAACTACTTCGATTCTTAATAGCCTTTACATTGATATTTCTATCTGTCTAAGGCATTATCAAGCTTACGTTTAGTACTGTTGTTAATAAAAAAAGTACGAAACAGAGACGTTACATAAATGACAATTGCCGTTGTAAAACAAGTTTCCATTCCAATTTCAACTATATTACATACGTATTAAAGGAGGCTTATGTTGTGATTGGAAGAAAAGTAACCTCCTAGACTGGAGCAAACTCGCGTACAGTTGGGTACGTTTTTATGGGCAAAGACAACCGCACTTTTACTGCCAATGATCGCTACCTCTTCTTATAATTGACATCTTCGCTTTTCTCGGCACCTTTTACAACACTCATTGCATTTTTCTAACATTAAACATGAAGCATGTTCATTATTGTTTTATATTTTATTGTAAAATACTTCATTTAATTTGAGTATGTAGATGCAATGAATGTATGTGGTTATGATATAATGTATAGGTATGGTCATTTTCTTATGTTAAATAAAGTAATTTGACGGAAGTAGCTTTCAAGGCTTCTCTGAACACAATAATTTCATTTGAAGTCCCGAGTGGGAATGCCGCCCGTTCCAACTTACAAGTTATATTTGTTTCTCAAAGTTTCTCTTAACTCTTAGCAACCGCTTGAGCTCGGTAAATTATTTTGTGCTATAAAAAGAGGATACGTTATTATTACAATTTGGGTCTTCATTTCCAAATATATTAACTAATAGAATCATGATTTGTTACTTATGAATTCATATGGCAATACAAAAAAAGTTTTATGAGAAGCAAAATTATTTTAATTTTATTAATTATATATTATAAAAATATTTAATAAAGGCATTATTTAGGTAAGGCAAAAAACATCATTGTATTTTGGCAAAGGCAACGTTCAAATTTTATAAAATCATTATCACATTTAATACGAAATATTAAACGATTTGAAGCCTTCCTTTAGTATTTATACATTATAATCTGATTGCGTAAAACTCAGATAATAATGTATAAATTTTAAAGAATGGCTGGAAATTGTTCAATAACGGGAATATAATTGATCTGTTGATGCATAATAGGATATAACTAGTGTACAGTATAAAAATCTGCTAAAAGGCTATTAAATTCTTAAGAAAAAATTGCAAAAATTTGTACCCGGCCAACGGTGATGACGTCACCCCTTCACACATGACTTTATAATCTCGATAAAAACGGATAGCGATTGCTATCTCTGTCTACCCCGCAAAAGAGAGTTTGACGAAAACTTATTTTTATATCTAAAAAATAGAATGGTAGAATAGACACAGGATGACGAATTTATTTCAGAACTGTTGTTCATATTAGCGACTCCTATGTTTCCTTGTTAACCTCACAAACTGAGGAGATTACAATTCGTCTGTAATTTTATACGTTCCCTTGTGCATTATGTTAGAGATAAACTATAATCAATTGAATTAATCTTATATTTTTTCATTAAGCTTTAATCGTTTTATGCATACAAGATCATTCGTATTTCGATTGTGGGCTGATAAAATAAATTATGCAATAAAACTGTATAGTTAATTGAGTATTTTGTTTTAATGTACAATTAACAAACAAGTTATCAAAAAGCCACTTTTTGGTGAAATTGTATAATTTTAATGCACACCAGTTCATTCGGGTGATTAGTCCCTTCATTATTATTCATGGTATCGAATGTTTCTTATCTTTTTCTTGCAATTTGAAGACTACGCGACTTGAAATCTTGATAAAACTGGAATGGAATAACATCCAAATACATTTTAGGAGGATGTGGTAAATATGACTATAGTCCACAGCAATGCATGTTTAATTTGTTTAATTTACAGATACTAATTAAGCAAATGAATGAAGAAATAAGCTCTCTAGATTTTTTGAATCCTAGCGGGATAGACATAGCTTTCACCACGGTTCCATATGTGTCAGGAAGTCTATCGCTATACAGTAAACACAAACTTTTAGCAATTGAATTTTAGACTTAGATTTAAAAAACCGAAAATTTAATTATTAATTATTTAGTCATTCCTTCGTACACCATTTTGTCCTTTTGTTTACCCTTGTGTCCAATTACTGGCGATAGAGGTTCAGGCTAAGCGACGTAAGAACTATGCCACCTCTTAATCCGATGAAGCAGTCAAGGCCAGCTTCTCTGGCCAATCTGTGTAGTTCGTCATAAAAAAAAATCGAACTCGCGACATTATATCATTAGTCGATTATACTGGAATGTTACTGCTTAAATATAATTTATTAATAGCATTTATTATTATTATTTATTTTTATTATTCTATCAACGCCATAATAACCGGCGTCATTAATAATATATAAAAATGACTAGATTATGTACGTGTGCAAGTTATTCTTGGCTATTTATTTTAAAATAGTTTTTAAATGCATTTAAAAACTATTTTTAATATTCTCCTAATTTTTTTCCTAATCATATTCCTAATTTTATTGTATAAATTAACAAGAGGAATAAAGGAACAGTCAATAAAGTTCAGTTTCAATTTTAAAAATTGAATGAACAATAATAATTTAATTTATTTCAATAATTAATACATATATATAGTTGACGTCAATTATATTAGAGCACTTGAAAAAGTATATAACCACAATATTTCACTGCAGCTTCAACCTGTTACTGTCATCATTTTTTCATAATGCGGCTAAAGTAGTATTACTTTAAAAAAAATATAAATAAAATTGAAATGGATTATATATCCGTATCAAACTTTTGCACCCTGAAATTGTGCAGGTTGAAAATAAATAGATTGAAAATAATTCAAGTTTATTTTTCATATCTGTTATCTCCTATGATCCAAAATTTGAGCGACGCGTAGCAAAAAACGTATAAACGCGGGGCATAGCGACTCGCTTGTTGCGGTAGGGCAGTTTTATGTACGCACCGCTTAGATACAGCTCTAATGGACACGAATGTTCGCTCGGATGTGCCAATCGCAGCGAACAGGTAAACGAATTGCAGTGACACCTTAATCTTATTTAATCACGTGACTATGACAGCTTGGGTGACTTTATCTTTTATATATGTTAGTTGAAGCTGTCATGATTTATGCAATTTATATTATTTATGATTATAACTCGACTATGATATATAAAATATGTTAAAAATAAATGTAAACAACGTTTGTGATAGCTAAGAAGTTAGTCGACACATCTGGAGAGCAGAGGGCTGGCACATGCACAAAGGCATACAACGTGGCAATGCTATATTTTTGTAAATATTTTAATATGCCAATTTAGTTTTAATGCGTAAAAAAATATGAGATTTAACTTTAACAACGTTTTGTTATAGATACAGTTATTAAGTTCGATTTTATGTTATTTTAAAAAGTCCTTAGATTCTGTAAATTGATAACAAACGGTACATCAATGCTACCAGCTATTCTTGCTAAACTTTACGTCACAAATATCTACAGACAACACAGAAACGGAAACTAAAACTTTGTGTATTACTTAACTATATGTATAATGACTAACTAACATGTTTAACATGTAAAGTTAGAGCAACATTAACTGTGGCTTAAACGGGTACACTAAGTAAACAGACTCCATTCGTATAAATATTGGATAGTTTATTGTTGTCTGTGAACGGTTTAGACAATGCGGCATCTATTTCGCAACGTTCGTTGTACCGTTTTGAATAATAGGAAATGGTGCAGTGTGCTCGCTGCATCGAATATCGAGAAGGCTGCGAACGTCGCATACAAAGTCAGCGGATGATCTCATCAAAAGGACCGCTCATATAAACTGCGCTGCATGTTACTTCTATCGCCTCGGCCTACGATTATACATCTGAGTTTCGCATAGAAATTGCTAGTTAACTCCTATGGTCTGGTGTGCTTGTAGCGATTCGGGTTTCAAGGTTATTGTAATTAAAATTTATTGTTCGCGGTACTTTGTATTGTGCGACTATGTACCGCTCATCATCCGCAAACGGATAAGTTAATGGTAGTTTACATGCGAAATATAACCATTGCTCGCTCGAGCGCAAATGTGAATGTATCTTATAAACTATTTGTGTCAATATTGCATAATAAGCATTGTATTGCCACCAAATTCAAAATTCACGTCAATTTCTTGATTTGTTAAATAGCACTGCTCTTTTCTTTGTTCAGGTTCCCTATCGATGTCGGTGGGAGTTGGAGTAGGCTGCGGCTCCTCCAATCCTCTGGACTGGACTGGACAGGTCACGGTGCGCAAAAAACGCAAACCCTACTCCAAATTCCAGACCCTCGAGCTGGAGAAGGAGTTTCTCTTCAACGCTTACGTGTCGAAACAGAAACGATGGGAGCTCGCGAGAAATCTAAATCTCACAGAGAGGCAGGTGAAGATATGGTTCCAGAACAGAAGGATGAAGAATAAGAAAAATTCACAGCGGCAAGCGGCTCAGGCGGCGCAGAATAACAATAACAATTCGAATGCGAATAATCACAATCATCATGGCGGCCATCACCACGCTCCTCACCACGTGGCGCTGCACCATGCGCCGCCAACGAAACATCATCAGTGACCCGCGCCTTTCTCTGGGACGTATCCACTCCACCACGGTATTGCCAGCTAAACGCGAGAACAGAAATAGTGTTGTGTTTGATGTACTTGAAGGTTCCGAGATTTGCCCGTGTCTGTGAACGTTGCTGTGCCGCTACGTACGTAAGGATCCCGAGTCCCAGAGAATCCCAAACTAAGATAATCACCGCGCGTAAAGCGTGTCGATTTGTGTATAGTGTTAATTACTAAATGTTCTTGTAACTGTACCGAGACTTAGTACGTGAGCAGTTAACGATTCCTGATATTATTAATATCTAGTTATAGAGCGCTGATTATGTATTGTGAAATGTTATTTAAGTACAGATTAAATGTAAAATTAAAGACGTCACCGATGGAATGTAGATCCTAGATAGTTTATTGCGAAGGGATTTCTTGTAATATATTACGTGAGACTGCTTCATCGTTTTACTCGTATGCTGTTTGGATGGTGGTTTAGTCTTTAATCAGTTATCTTTTATTTTTGTTACCAAATTGTTGAATTACTCGGGTCGCTTTGGTGGCAGTTATAGATATATTTTTGCAACTAGTACGATGTCAACACACTATGAATTGTCAGAGTTGCCATTAACGTATTATTTATATTTACCATCGACGCGTTCGCTTTCTTTGAAACACTTGTAACAGTGATTGCATCCCGCATTATGATCAAATATTTATTACTGTTTAATTTCTTATCTCGTAATTCGTAAATTTTGTTATTTAAATTATGGATTTCTGACAAAGCTTTAACTCGGTTCCAGTAGATTTAAATTAAGTTACTGTTATGACTTTTTTGAAAATATTGAAGTTGATGTTGTAATCAATTTATAATTAGGTAATATGGGCAAGTGCATTAATACTGTCCGCTATTGACTCATTGTACTGTTCGCTTAGGCCTGTCTATTGCTTTTTATATATATTTTTTGTTTTAGTTGAATATTCTATTATTTATTTATACACGAGTATAGTAACAGTATATGAAATAACTTCTTCCACTTCTATATCTTTTTTATTACATCGAATTATAGAAATTTAGACTTACTATGTACAGATTGTTTGTAATTTTTCTAGTAGACGAAAATGTTTTAGAGACGGTAAATATCTTGCTTAGATTTATCACTTGTACTACGTAGCCTTCCACTTTTCCCCAGTTTTATCGTGTATTTATGTAACTATTGTCTTATTGTAAACTTAGTAGTTTACTTGGATCTAATTCAATAAATCTGTATTGTCCTTTAATGTTATAGATGAATTAGATGTTTTGTACAAAATGGCGACCTCGTCTAGGTAACCGAATTTCTACATAAGTGCAAGACATCTTTTAGATATCGGACATATGGTCATAACTACAACATGGTTAAAAAATTGCGAGGATAAGGCCACATTTAAAATTAAACTAGATCATTATTTAAACCTTGACCTATTTTGACCTTCAGAAACAACTTTAACTTCCTTAAAATTTGCATACAATTTTAATTATAATTCATATAATAATAATAATAATGTTTATTTTAATTAAATAAACAAGGCTTTATAATTCATTTATTGTTTAATAATTCTAATATTGAATGAAAAACAATGAACCTCATATTAAAATTGTTCTTAAATGTGGCGTTGTTCTTACTTTAACGGATGACATATATTCGGAAATTTCTGTGTATAACTTAGACGAAGCGTTAAGGCCCTAAGTAATTGTATGTTTTACGAAAGATATCTAATGTACCTATAGTAAATCGAAAATAGTAATAATGAAGTCGATTGAAAGTGTCTGAAAAGCTGTATCAATTAATTATGTAAGTGTTGATCTGGAAGCACAAAAGTAATCTTTTTAAACCTATGTTGTGAAGAAAAATCTCACTCTACTATTTTTTTAACCTCTTTATATACTGGTTAAGCATTTTAATTATATAAATCCACTTTATCTCCCAAGTAACTACGTCACAAATAATGAACTCGTCGCCATTTGAGGTACGAATATACTGTCTATATTTACCGTAGGTAATCTTACAGTTTTGCGATATTGTCCATGGTTCTGAATAAACTAAAACACTCAACAATGTTCTGTATTATTGTATGAATTAAAAAAGGTACACAATACGTATTACACTAGCAAATTAACCATTATTTGAAGATAATATGCTACTATTTGGCAAAGTACTTATTGGTTATATCTATTGATATAGCAAAGATATTTAGCTTTTCAGACTGTGTCATATAATCCGCTTCCTTCAAACTCTATCTATATGTTTCAGTGGTTAACTTTTAGAACCATACTTACCTAAACTGTCTAATTGTAATAATTAAAGGTCTCGTAATTATTATTGTACAGATAAATTAATGTAGTTAATTACACGCCAGAAAAATGTGAGGTTTTGTTAAGTATAATGTATTATTAAAAATGAATGTGCTCTCGACAGTTTTATGACGAATTTAGAAAAGAATGTATGAAAGGGAAAAAGATTAAATATTTCGTCGTGTCTTGGTTTCTTTTTCTTTATTTACCTTTATATTTCTATTATTATCCTGCTTATCCTTTTTTTTATAAGGTAATAGAGTATATATCTAAAAATATTACGTATTTTAAATGTTGGGATAACATTATCAAAAAAATTAACGTTAAACAAAAAAATTGTGTAGTAGTAACAAGGTTCCTATATTTTCTATGCTTTAGTCCAATTATTTTTTAAAAATATTTACTAGTTTCAATCTTATGTCTTGCCTATTTTTCAATCAAACCACGAAAAACTTTAAGAGTACCACTTAATGACATTTCGTACGATATGAATTAAAAAAAACAGTATTTTTTTTAGATGAACGTAGGTACGTACATGAATTACTAAAGAACGTTTATCGGCCATTTTAGTTTCGTAATAAAGCTTTCTCCATAACGACAGAGTTCATTCATAAAACCTATCAAAGCATCATTGGGGGCCTAAATCACAATCACCGTAATATATGACGGAGAAAGCTTTAGACAACTTCTTGTTAGGATATACCAAACTAAATCACGTAGAAAATTGCACTCTTCTACTAAGATAATAAGTTGCATTTTGGATACAATGATGCTGAACTTTCCAACAAATCAAAACAAACACACTATAGATACAGACAGAAATAACCGCATACCTACGCATGTGATTTATTCATTCTTAAGTCCCTAAAGTGGAACACAACCAACAGACTGCTCAAGGGCCTTATTACGGAGTTGTGCATGAATGAGGATCTATAAATCATAATTAAAGCAAAGTCGTTCTTCAGTCGTGTAGCTTTAGTCATACGATATTATGTTACGTTTTATGTAGGATGTATCGGGACAGGAAAGAAAGTATTTTGATTCTAATCATTGTTATTTTTTAAATACAGGTAATAAAATGTTGGAATAATTGACATCACTTTTAGTTGCGATACATATTAATATCATAATTTTGCTTATATAAATAATTTAACTGTACCAAAAATTGAAACCTTTAATAATATACTGTATGAATTAAAAAAAAAACATAAAAATAAAGATCAGCATATCTGAATCTTATACGAAAGGGGATGATTCGCAATAATTTGAATAAAGGGTGCTAACGACAGGACAATATGAAGGAACAGATTTGGGAAACTGACCCTGGCTCGAGCCGATCTTTGTCAAAGCAGAAGAAGAAAAATTAATACCAGGGCTAAGTCTACTTTTGTAACAGTGTCAAAAAAAAAACGATCAGTGACACTAAAGTGACAGTTGTCATAATGACAGTTCAGCGACATGTTCTAGCATTTAAATGTTTTGCAAATTAAAAGCATCTGTCATTGTAGTAAATGTTCTTTTTCAATCACAGATTAGATATTAAAAACTAAAATCAACAAAATGACAATTGTCATATTGGAAATTGAGTGATTGAGTGTAACAGATTGATAATAGTTGCAATGGGGCTTAGTAACATTTCTTTCAGGCCAATGTTTGCAGCAGCGACCTAAGGCATGAGCTTCCAAGATTAAACCTTAGGATTCAATCGGATTATTATTTAAACGAATGTCAAATATGAAAACATATTTATTTCCAACTCGGTGTATAAATAATACAATCGCTAAAGGCTAACAACTGCTAAAGGAACTGCGGCAGTTTGCGTAATTCTCTATCACAGCATGCTCCTTAACGAATCAGCGTTAATAGCACATACGTGCTAATGCAGCCGTTTTTCCTATAATACGTATGCCGTCATAGGGAATCATTGTTTACAAAAACCACGTATAAATTAAACGCTTCTATTGTCTTTTGTCATAACATTCCACAAACAAAACATTTTTATACAGTAAAATACAGCATGAAGGCGATTCAGGCAAATGCTACTTTTTTCAACATATTTATTCGATAGACTTATGTAGTTACAGAACAGTAAGTAAAATAATTCGAACGTCAGCCGGCATGTATCTTAAAGTTCACTGTATACTGATTCGAATTTACCTCTTTACTCTTAAATTTTATTTATTCATATCTATTTACTATTGTGCAAGTTGTATGTCGAGCTCACCCTCTGTGACATATACAATGTACGTAGGCCAAGAGTCGATAGCGATTGTGGTCTTGGTTAAATTTGAAGTCTAGCGTGAAAATAAAAAGATATTTATTCACCGTGAGCCGTAAAATTAACCAAAATAGTAGTTTTCTGATGGTAGTTAGTTAGAAGTTAATTCTACCTATTAGAAGTAACGTAACGTTCTAGTCTTTTTCATAAGTATATGTAAAGAAAAATAAAATTTTCTTTTTATAAAATGTGGTCAAATGTCATCAAATCCACGACACATTTGAACTTATAAAATAATTCATGTACAATAGGAATGAATATTGTAAATAATTAACATTAAATGTCGTTTCTTTTATAAAAAGAAACTCAGCTGTGTTTATTTATTAATTTAAATCCTATCTTATAAAACCACATTTAATTTCAAATTTTTATAAGTTCAAATGTCTCGTTGACACGATGATATTTGACAACATTTTATAAAAAGAAAATTATATTTTTCCTAAAATTAAATGAGCCCTATGAATGGCGATGCAGTCTTTTTAAGTCAATGTAAGTACACAATAAGATCTAAAACTGATTGCATACTCTCTAAGAAATATGACATGTATACCAAAAACGTGACATGAATATACATATTGTGTATTGAACAAATGTTTATTCAATATTTGAATGGTGCATGCCAAAGAAGAAACTATGAATGTTCCGAGTTTTCCCTCACAATGTAGTTAGACATTCCTCTCAATTAGGGACTATTCTTATACTTTGTAATTGTTAATAAATATTGTTATATTATTATTCAGGCATGTTGTTATATTATTATTATGAAAATAAAAGCAATTTTACTTCAAGCACATCGATAAATATTATTTTTTTAATTAATAACAATATCGTTTGAGTTTTACGCCATCTATTGACGGATTGTCTGTAGAAATTTACAATGTAGAGATTGTCACTGAAAGTTCTTGGAAGATTACTATTGAAGAACATATTACGTTTTTATTGTCATCATTTATATAAAATAGTGAAAGGTGAGTAGAAGTATAAGTTAAATAAAAATATAAAAACAATTAAATTACGGACCCTACAATTTGACATCTGTTCTGTTTTTTAAAAGCTCGCTTGAAACTCCTTAAGACTGTTATTTATTTATTTTCAAAGTTAACAAGAATGTTAGTAATATTTGTGAAAAAAAATATTGCTAGCATACTTTTTTAAAACAAAAAAGTAAAAAGATAGAAAACATAAGAGAAAAGAGAGTTATAACATTTATCTATAACACTGCTATTAAGAGTCATTCAATAACTGATATCAGTGCTTTGAGTGAACGTTATGAAAGAGCAAAACTGGTTGACATAAAAGCTAGATCGCATTTTTTGTGCAATTCTGTACGTTTTTTACACAAAAAAGGAGGCAGGATATTCAACTATTGGGAAGTGTTGCACCAAGATATCACAATGCAGTGCTATTTAATATTTTAAGACATAAAATTCTGTGTATCACCCAATGGGACGAATTTAAGCAAATTAGCCTTTTAGACGTAAAAAACCGAAAAATGGAAAATTGTTGCTTTCAGTTGGATTGAAATCTCTGACCTCGAAGTAAAATGGTTGGTCCCTTTTTTTTTTTTATTTACGGGGAGGAAATCTTCAGAATGATACCCCGCCTTCTGGAGGGAAGGCGGCGGTTATGTGGGGTTCTTACCCACTAAAACCTCCCGGTGGCCCTTTCCTCGGTGCATGACGAGGGGCTCCGGGATCTCCAGTGGAACGCACCGGAGCCCCTCTTCACTGTGCTCAAGGAGAGCACGTCCCGGGGAGGTTTCTCCCTCCCCTGTGCCCTCGCAGCGCAAGGCGACACGGGCCAGCCGATGTCGCCTTCTTCCCGGGTCCACATTGGTGGACGACTCAGGCCCCCACCCTTGTCGCCCAGTGAACCCGAGGCCCCTTTTATACCGGATACCGTAGTCTTATTCTTGAGAGCCCAGAACTACAGGACTGATGGTTGGTCCCTAAGCTAACGTTAACTTAAAATACTGTCAAATACCCAATAATATTACAGAGCTACAATTGTGTGTATTGCTTATACGTTAAGTATAATCTCTGGAAATAAAGAACGGATTAAAAATTTACAGTCAATTAGTAGGAATGAACAACACTGATGTATTGTTTAGGCCAGCTATATTCTGTACTAATAGCAAATCAACTCGACGGATAAAACTTACCTGTCATATCAGACATGAAAATTGTACAGAGATAGACAGAGACATACTAGTTATATTATTGTAAGGAAAGGTTATATCTTCCTTAAGTTATTCTTATTATATATAAGGCTTATTATCATGCACAAATTCCGACTTTAGCACGACAAACGACAAGTATTTAGAACATAAATAATAAAACATTTATAGATGTAGAGAAAGATAAAATGACTTACGCAACTTCTCCTCCGCTTCAGTAGCACAGCGGCACTATTCACTTCAGAAGAATAACTGTTTTTTTTATAAAACGCAAGCTAGCAATATTTCTTTTTTTTCAGAAATATTACTAACAATCTTGTTAACCATTCCAACTAAGCTTAAGCTTGTGCTAGGACATGGTTCACGGCAATAGTCGAATGGTGGATTCGAACCCACGACCTTACAATTCGCAGGTCGTGGTTGGCTAAGCGATCGTAATAAGACTTCACTTGCATACGACACTACTCAAGGAGCGCACAAAAAACACCATCTTCAAGGTTTTCAAAATCCACTTAAACCACGAGACCCGTCAATACAGTAGTAAACAACCATGTAGTCACCGCTAGAGGCATTGAAATATCAACATGCATCAATGCAGTAGGACAGGAAGTCACACCACCTCATAACGCAGTAATACAATTCAATTGAATTTCGAACGATATATGTACGACTTGCAAAGATGAACACAAATAAACAAATAAATACAATTCACGCAAAAAAAAGTAAAAGAATTACACAAAATATTACTATTTTTATTGGAACTCGCGTTTTAAAATAAAATAATTATAACCACGAGAGAGCATCCCTTAACCACAAATGAGGATAATTTAAATGCAAGTACCCGCTCGTTTAATTTTACCAAATACTATTGCATATATAATAAGGAAACACGACAATAATTCATTATGATTATCTCGTATATTTTCAAAGATTAAACTTCGGCGTCATTTATCAACACCATACGAAATAAAAGCTTTTCTCGTAAGACAGTACACTTATATAGTTTCAATATTAACATAATAGTACATTAAAAGGCAGAGGAAAAACAAGAAAGAAAGAAAAAAGTACCGTCATTAGCTAGTGGGCGGAATAAACGAGTGAAAAAAAAACCACTTACCCCACTTCTGAGATGAAAGAAAAGGTTAGATCTTCATTAAGTTATTCTATTTGGGCACATTATCACGCACAAAATCCAATTTTAGCACAGCAAACAAAAAGTATTTAGAACACAAATAATAATACTAGAGAAAGACAAAATGACTCGCGCACTTCTCCTCCGCTTCAATATCACGGCGGCACTACTCACTTCAGAAGAATAACAGTTTAACTGCTTGAAAACAACTGCTCCGCCAGGAGCATCACTTTTCAGGTTACAGAGACACGCACGGCTGGCTGGAGGCCATAGACAAACTGCCAGCATTGCCTGTATAAACCTAATGTTGCCCTAACGAATAATATTGTGACCTAACACAATAAACAGACATGTTAGATTAGTGTGAACCTACCGAGCTTAGGAAACACCAGCTTTCAAATAAAAAGAGAATCATCAAAATCGGTTCACCCAGTCGAAATTTATGAATTCTAATCGCGATAGCATTCCGAACTGAGGCTGCCTAGAAGGGCCAAACTCTCAAAATCTTTTATTTAAAAACTATTTTAACAACTACGTTTCCATTGAAACAAGGAAAATCGAATCGAAAATACTATCTGGATATGAACTCTCTGGATGATAAGTAAATGCTTTTTTAAGACAATTATGTAATACGTCATACCATATAATTATTATTTGTCCGCATCTTAATTTATGAGTGCCAACATTATAGTTCTGGTTGTACAATATGTGTTCACTGCTGCCACAGTCTTATCTCATCACAATCAAGAGAAACATTTGATAACAAAAAGGATAAAAAATGAAGGCTGTATGCACTTGCAACATTTGCCTTAAAAGCTTTTTTTATGTCAACGATTATTGTACAAGGTATTCGAACATTACAATAACGTACCGGTTATTCTGGAATAATGCCGCCTCTTCTCATTAGCATTTAAATGAATCCAATCGAAACAACTCTATACAATACAACTATATCGAGACCCCTCCCGTTTCATTTACGATAGATTATTCCCGACAGTAAACGACTGCTAAGGATACAAGTTACGGATCAAATAAAATTGGACTAAATAAGGTTATGTTATTTGTCAGAATACCTAACCCTTTGCTTATACTGCTTCGCTACACTCATTTTCATTTCGATTATCTCGATGAAATATCGATGATACATTCACATCTAAATGTCTACTGATAAATTAAGCATTGATATTTAAAGCAACATTGTAAAGACCGTACTATATAACTTAAATGCGCTGGAGGCGTAATGAAATCACAAGTTTAGTGTTATTGGTGAGCGAGTAATATTGTATTTGCTCGTTAATATTCAAATTTCAGTTACCCTTATATGCTGGCATGGTCACTTGGAATGGTTGCGTCTCTTATGTATGCATATTTAGCTTATATTATAACCAAAGAAAACTGTAAATAATACAGACAAGGCCTTTTAGATGTATTTTTAAGCGCCGACATCTTGTGACAATTTTCAGTTCGATGAGTACCTAAACTCAGTTTCGGGCGAATCGAGTCAGTGTTAATATAAGACAATGGTTTTGTCAGTTTATTTATTTATAATTCACATCAATAAAATAAACACCATTACAATTTACAAAACGAATAAGAAAGATAAGTATTACACAGTAATTTAACAAATCAAGAAAAACAATTGGAACTATAACGAAAAAAGAAAAAGTAATAAAATTATAATAACAGAAAACTGTATATTATAAAATGGCTGTAATGAATTTTAAAATCACGAATTTATTTGAATAATTATTAAATTAAATAATCTTCACAATTTCTAGAACTGGTAACACTTGAATTATGTATGTCAAAACACTGGTTGTTTTTACAAAGCTACCAAAGTCATCCTTTTACATAGATACTAGTCACCCAGAGAGTAGGACTGATTATGAACGTACCAAGCAAATATCTTAAAAAAAAACATACATACAGCTACCGATTTCCATTACCGCACATCTCGGCAGAATTCCAAATTCCACAGCCACCATCTTGATGGTTGGCGTTCAACGACTGTACGTTTTTCGCGTAACTTTCTTCCACGCACTGCCAACTTGTGGAATCAACTGTCGCCAGCGGTGTTTCCGAACGTTTACGATTTAGGGACCTTCAAGAAAAGAGCCTATTCCTATCTCAAAGGTCGGCAACGCACCTACAGCTCCTCTGGTGCTGTGGATGTTCATGGGCGACGGTGATCACTTAAGATCAGGTGAGCCGTATGCTCGTTTGCCACTTTTCATATAAAAAAAAAAAAAAAAAAAGGTTATACGTAATACAAAATAACTGCGTTTTCTAAAGCAAAGCACAGACGGTATTCAAATCTCAAACAATTAATAAATACCGCAAAGTAGGGTACAAAAACAATTTAAGTGACGTCTTGATTTAGAATATCAGTAACGAAATCTATGTGTGGCTTTACCTATAGCTCTACTTGTGTCTCTATTCTTGAATCAATGCGACGTAGACAGACGCATGAGTGAATAGTAATGGATATAGGCGTGCCCGACAGAACTTGTGATTGTGTTGTGTTTGGATAATTAAGGTGCGTGGATCTCATCTCGGCTGACAAGAACACAACCACGGAGCAGTCATGCTGAACTACAGCCGAGAAACGTAAGTTATTTATTATTATCCCTAGCATCAACCACCAACTTGCAACTCTACCAGAGCAATAGGGAACCTATTACGTTGATGATCTCAAACCCAGATAAGTAAGGAGGGACGTATTCCCTAAATTACCATTAGTTGTAAATATCGATATACCCACATTCAATTCAACATACGGTATTGTTAATAATTATCAATATACCCCTATTAACCGCTCAAATTTATCTATCTACTCCAGGGGCTCCCAACCTTTTTGTACTCTCGAGCACATTCTATAATATCGGTCACACTCCGTCCATAACTTCTCATTTTTCTATAATTTATTAACAAAAATGTTTTAAAATAATAAAATTGTGTTTCAAATTGCATACACCCAGAGAAATGTGTTTACAAAACGTAGTAATAATTCACATTTTTAATTAATGTTTAAGAAAAAATTCAGTCTGTGTGGAATAGTGGCAAGCACATACGAATTGTACACCATGGCGCCCGCTGGCACGAGGTTGGGAACCTCTGATCTAATCTGACATATATATAAATGGGAAGTTACTTAAGATATTCACCTAGAGTTATTAAACGAGCCAGGTTTTTAAGCACGGAATATTCCACAATACCACGTTTGTGTTCATCACTTTAAGACGTAAGATGATACATGTCGTTGACCCAGTTAATTCACTAACAACTGCCCTACAAACCGGGATGGCAAGGATATAGCCAGTATAAAATACATGTATCACTTAAAATATTCTTCGTAAGGAATGTACTTTTAGAGATTGGATTCTAACCGGAATTGTCTAAATTTAAGTCAGAATAGGTATAGAGAAAATGATTTATTATATTATATGATATAAAAGGTTATAAAAAATATGTTTTTTAAAATCTCATTTAAAAAAAAAGATCGTTTCTTTTTGCTTAAGGTACAGAAATATTTACAAAATAATTTTCATTGAACAGGTCATCCCATTTACCTTCATTTAATATTACTAATAAATTGTTTGCTTGACGAAAATTAACAAAAATTCTTTTAGAAGTCCTTAAGGTTGATTATGTAAATAATTAGGTATTTTATTAAACATTATTTCAAGAACAATAATCATTGCTAGATTTATAATAAATTAGATGTTTTAAAAACTTACAAAATTAATATGGTTACTCATTTTCATTTTAAGGAATACAAATCGGAATATGCTAAAACAAAGAATATAGAAACTGACAGGCACAGGCACACTCACTGGCAGAGAAAGCTTTTTCTCCTTTTTCACTAAGTAGCTCCTATATGTGATCGAGGGATACGAGTAGCCCAGCGCCATGCGGACAGAGATTTTAGAAAGTGATTTTTTGTACTTAAAAATCCGAAAAAATGGCAACTGGCAAAAATCGTAGCCCACTGGGATTCGAACTCGTGACCATCAGATTGCCACTATGCTATAATTTCTACTTCAACAAATAAATAAAAATATAATATATTTGTGATGCATACAATGGGTATGTAGGACTATGCGGAGGTTGTGTAGTATTGAATTTCAGTGTATCTAATGAAAATGAAGCTGTGAAGATATATTCTTGTCTTGCAAACACCATGCACAATATTGTGTTTCAAACTCCGTGTGTGGCACTGCATTGTTTAAGTAAGGCACCCACTTGAACGCTGTCAGGTTAACGTCCTACTTGATACTTAATAATATTAAATTTACCATATGTATAACAGAAAGCGGAAATTTCCACATGATTTTTTCCCGAGAGTGTAATCTCCGTACGTGATTAGGCAGGAAGGGCGCGGAAATTTCTCTCTAACCGTTTGTCAGATAATGTAATTATGTACTGAGTGTTACGGGACACCTCCGCGCACTCTGCGTAATTGAGTGAGCCCTCCCCTGCCCTGCTATTAGGCAAATCGAATCTTGCCACCCCCCTCCACACTGCGCGGGATGAATATATGAGATTGTTGGCTCGGCACCAAGGATTCAATTTACGTGAATGTAAATAAAATGCCTCCAAGCTCAGCGCTTGATTCCTACTTTATAACTCAATTACCTTAGGTATTTTTTGGACAGAGTTTTTTCATGAAAATAATGAATTAGGAATTCCTAATAATTTCCCAAAATTAATATTATAGATTTTATTAAGATATTAAATACCGAAAATGAATGACATACCGAAATTGAACGAAATGTCGTAATTTTAAATCAAAATAGTTGTGGCTGCAAAAAATCTTTAACTAAAATTATTTTGACTGCGATAGAGCCTCTTTTATTAGAGCTTTAGGAAATATTTATGTCATCCAGATAGAGTTGGAATTGATAATTGAATAATCGCCCAACAATTAACATAATTAACAGAATCAGATATTAAAGTCAGGTTGTTCCAGAATCGTATAATTAAGCCTAAGCTAAACTATAAAAATTTAAATTAAATTGATTGAATACAATTTAGTTAATAACACTTTATATTTGACACTAATGCTGATTTCCTTTATAATTAAATCTTTCATATTTATTTCGTTTTGCTGTGAATCTTTTTATGTATAAGTTATATATTCGAAAATGATTTTCTTAAATATAAATACAATAGCAACAAAATGTGTCATAGTAATATCTAATACGATAAAAATTAATCTAACTCCAAATATATATTTGAGTCAAAGATAACGTTTGCTCACAGTAAAAGAATACGCCGTGCAAACATCCCTGTTCCCTTTTTTTTCGTATCCCCATCCCTCTCCGGCGGGAGATCGACACGTCCATACCATAACGCAGTTTGATGTTCTACTCTCCAATGCTGGAAGAGGCGATATAAAGCAAGATGTACGGCTGCGCTCTGGGCGACGCCTATATTTCCTAAACATCTTTTGGTGTTATAACACCGTGCGGTGTGGCCTTGATGAGACGTTTTGTAAAAACTCTTTAGTTTTTTAGCTTATAATGTAATTGAGACGCGTACCGTACACGTAAATAAAGTGCATGAAAAGATACTAAGAGAAAATTCAAAACTGTCAACTTTGGTGAGTACATTTGTCAACTTTTTTATTTAAAATATTATGTGATTGTTTAATTGTACTTAAGCTTTGTAAAAATTGTATTTTTTTGTTATTTCCCAGAAAATATTTATATTCCAAGAACGTAAGATTGGAAGTCATGTCTTATTATATTATTCACAGCACGCCTCTACAAGGTCACGTCACATGAAAAATATGCAACATGACGGCGGTACGTTACGGAGCGGATACCAATTCTATCAACAACCAATAAACCGCAACCTTTCTTTGTCTCGCTTCGCGATGCGAGCGTGGCGCGGAGCGAGATAGAAATCTACGACTTTAATGGGCCGTTACGCGAGAAAAAATCAGTCCGCATTCGCGACTGTAGATACGCGAGTGATAGCAGTAAGTCGGAAGGATATCCGCGGGCCGGTGCATAGTGCAGTGATGGCGGACACGTGGTGATGGGGGCACAACATGGGAACGCGGAAGATGGCGGCTGTCACGTAAGTATTATTTTGCGAAATATACCGAAGCAACCTCGCCCACGTCATCTCTCCATGCATGACAATGTGATACTGCGCGCTGCATCGCTCTCGATCTTAGAGCACAAGCCAACAACCGGTTAGTGGCTGGAAACAATTTATTTTCTTTCTGTAGAGTTCGCTATTACGTCATTTTGTTTATAGTCACATAGTCATTAATTATAGGTCATTTGAGAGTTACCTAAGTGAGTCAAAGAACTGTTTATTTAATTATTTGATAGTTGTTGCTTATTGAAGCCAGTATTGATGGTTTTAGTATTTTTGAGTGACAATTACTGATTATTTTTTCGATATTTCACATCATAAATTAAACACAATCATTTTTCTTTATAGCTATATAGGTCGATTAAAATAGAAACTTAAATATGGCGAAATTGCCTCTGTGTTAAATAATTGTCACCTAACAGAATTGACATTAAAAAATACTACAATAACTATTAACATTTATTCTAGCATAATTATGTCTCAAAGCTAAGATTAGGACTGAAAATAAATATTTAAGATATAAATAATAGTAATTTTGTAGCTAAAAATCTTAAAAAAATATATTTTTAAAATATATGATGATGTTTTTTATATTTTCCAAGCAAGGTACCCACGATGCTACAACATTTAAAATGCTTAACTAAAGCATATTTTCATTCTTAAATTACAATGGTTATGATAACATTGTATTATTAGAATTTAGACTATTAAATGTGTAGAGTTTTATCTTTGAAATTAAAGTAATTAATTTGAAAGAATAGTTTTTAAATATTTTTTGTCACTCATTGGCTTTATGAATCATTTTAAAAAGATAAAAAATACAAAATTATCCCATGTATCCCGGCAAAAACATGACAAATAGTTGTTTCCTGTAAACTTTCACCTTATTAACATAACAAACGTGGGTTGACGGAAACATTCCGATAGAGCAATTCGTGAGGGTTATTGTTCCAATCGTTTTGTCACCGTTGATTTGCATAACACAAGGGCAAATAACTGAAACGCAACCCGAATTCTTTGTAGAACCTTTGAAGATTTATTGTCTTCCATATATTTGTACAACAGTTTCAATCTGTTATTTTACACTCAGTTATTTCATATGTTGGCAAAACTTAGCCTTCAAACGCTTTGCATATACCAAAAATCTTGTATAAACTAGTGACCCGCCTGGCGTCCCTACCGTGGTCGGATTATTTAACGAAACTATTTCCTTGTCAATTAAAATGTTAGCAAATTTTCGCCTAAATTTAATTTTTTATTAGTTTTGGGTTCCGAAATTGGCGTCTTCTTCTTCGCCTACCTCATTTCTGAGGATCGTGAACTGACTAGGGCCCTTTCACCAGCATCATCCATCAGCCACGGACAATCTGCCTCCATCGCCTCCGATGCGAGGTAGCCTTCGCCAGATGGTAGAGATTGGCAGAGGAGAATGGAAGGGCCACTTGATCAGACCACCGTGTCGGTGGCCGGCCTCTGTAGTGCCAACGATGACTAGCTATTCAAGGTAGTCATCCTCTCTACGCATTATATGCCCGATATAGGAAAGTATGCGCTATAGACACGTAGTCTTAATGTTAAATTGGGAGAGAACAGATACATTTGTGCAACAACAACAAGAAGAATAAATCTTTACGAGCATTAAAGGTTTTTCACTAAAAATTAAACCAATATTTATTTATTTTACAATAAAAAAATCCGAGCAGGGATCTAAACCTCCACAGACCAATGAGTAGTTGCACACCTAGTCATTATATTATTAAGGCTTGTAAATTTGAAAATGTATTGCATGTAAAAAATAGGTATCAATAGTCTTTCTATATCTATAGAAACTATTGTTAGCTGGCAACACATGACATCCAGTGATTGTTATGCATAATTACTACTTCTAAGGATATCTTAGTGATTTATCTGAACCTTATTGTATCTTTAATTCAAAATTAATAATTTAGTTGATCGTCACATGAACTTGGCATTGTAAATAATAGTAGTAATTTTATTAGTTCCTAATCTGACTTCTAATTAATTTTGTTTAAAGATTGTGAGGACGCGCAGTTGTGACGGTATTCGTTATAAATAATTCTTTGCACAACGTTACGCACGTTACAATAAAGTGAGTGTATTAGTTGTTGGACTATTTTATTCTATGAGACCTACAAATTATAACACTATAGATGCCGCATAGTTGATCTGCGTAGTTCATTCGAAAAAAAAAATCACTATATATTTTACACAGGTTAAATTCCACCGGTTAGAAAGATAGGTCAAGAAATGCGCTCGTGTTCATTGTATAAAGTCGAGGGCGACACAAAAGTGGAATTTGGAAAGTTGACCGGTTGTTTTTGTGGGTAGAGCGGAGGGGACGCTAGTCATTTTCATGCAAATCAGTTCTGACTTGGTCCGTTTCCTTATCACTTCGATACTTTTCGGAATCTGAATAAAACGTGCTCGATGTCAACCCGCAGTAGTAGTGTATTGTTTACGTACAACGTAATATATGTGTAAAATAGTGATGTGTGTGAATAATATGTGAATAAAATATTTAGTGAATTTGTGGTATTGAAGGAGCCGTCCTAGTGATTTATGTTTAAAACTGAATAAGGCAATTATATCGAATACATACACACGATAAATTTAATTAAAAATGTTTTTACGTTAGAGAATAATTATAATAACCTTGTAGTAAACTGGAAAGTAAGGAAAAATACAAAAAAAATAAAAGTACGTGAAAACCATCCGCTATGATGAAATTAATAGTATATTTACATGTCTTTTTACTGTAGTGTAATATTTGTAATATTTTTTTAAATCTTTTAATGTAATTTTGATTTTAATTCGATTATTTTTGTAACTGTCACAGAGTCGCTTCTGCCATCCAATGAACAATGCCATCATTTGAAAAATAGGTAAAAGAATATGGCGGGACCTAAGCTGCCGCCAAAACCTTCATTGATTGATTAGTTTTTTTTAATTCCTTAACACCGATTCTGCCATGAAAATAGTGATTAGGCTTTTTTAAAAAAAGTGTTAATAAATAATATTATTATGGTATATACCTAAACCTGGTTTAGGGTACGGTCTGCGAATCGTAAGGAATCCATCATTTTACTTTTGACCTGAATTATCGCCTAGCACAAGCTTGAACTTTAATTGTAATGGCTAATGTACATGATCGTAATATTACGTTGAAATAATAAAAAAAATATTGTTAGCGTTCTTTAAAAAAAGAAAAAAATCTTTAAAACATTAGTGTGTGAGTAATCATAATGTTCATTTCAATTATCGATTTCAACAATGAAGACGCGTAGATGGTATTCGAATTTCAAACAATGAAAAATTATAAAAACATAAAAATAATATTAATAAGGTGACATGTCAGTATAGATAATTTCGTCACAGAGACTGAATTTGTCTATGGCTTCAGCTATATCTCTGCCTTATGCATGAAAGCATTTTTTATGTTATGTCCCGATTTGTTTCATTCGGTTTTTATTATTCATAAACTGTAAATAATGAAAACGGCGAATTATAAAAATTAATAATAACCATCAGTACTAAATGTCTATGTATGCATATTCTATTCAAAATGCTGTAATAGTAATAATTATTAATCTACCCTAATGATCCGCTCTGATCCAGATCCATATCTTTAATTATATCTAAAATACGGCGACATCAGTATTGGCATTATTTTAAGTTCTAAAATACCATAAATGTATACAGACATTTATAATAAATTTGAAAAACTGCAAGAATGTTTAAGGCTGGCAGGTTGGATGATAGTGCAGTTTTGTGTTTCATAAAAAAAAAATATTTACGTTAAAATTACTGCGTCATTTCTTGCGTCATTTGAAAATGAAGACATTTTTCTTTTTGCAATTACGTACAATAAAGTGTCGGGTAAAAATGAAAAATGAAATGTGTACGAACTAATGTTAAAATCTATCACTATACTAAAGATTTTGTCATCTTTTCAACTTTTTTAATAAAATGTGAGTTTGTAAATAAAATTAAACTAAACTAAGAACATAAAACAGGTTTAATAGATTATCTTAGTTTATTTTTAAAGGCTGCGGGTTCTATATCCACCATTGATATAAGGTATGTGAATATACAATTTTTCTTCATAATTAATATTATCCTTTTACATGGCCGACCTTACTATTGAATGTTGTCATATTTTTTGTCAAAACTATTAATGACCTCATGTTTCTACTATTTGATAATATTATTTTGTAAAATATTTTTACTGATAATTGTCGTGTGTTATAATATTTAAATTCGATATAATAGTTATTTTCCATAATATTTCCTATAACTTAACAAAGCGTTTTAAAGTAATAAGACAAAAAAAACAAATAATATTATTAGTAACAATTTGTGGTAAATTTTACATTTTTCAATGTAAACCTCAAAACTATTGTAATTATATAATATTTATAGCACAATATATTTCCTCAACACACAAAATTATAGGGCTTTTATACCTTTATTTTTATAATCTAAATATAGTATTTATATACTGTACATAATTTTTACGACGATTATGTATGGTGCCATGTGTATATTGGTGTATGGTGTATGGTAACACATAAAATACACTAGTTTGCCAATAGTACAGTTTGTGTGATATTCGTGTCTATACATCAGTTTGCCTAGAAACATACCTTACGTAGAAAGATCCATATAATATTTTTTTTCTTTATTTATTGGGGACTTTTGCCCTTTTGGGCATGTCAGCCTTATCATACCCTAACTACGCACACACACATCGGTCGCATGAAGCGAAAAAGATTTTTTTTTTATGACAAACTACACAGATTGGCCAGAGAAGCTGGCCTTGACTGCTTCACCGGATTGAAAGGTGGCATAGCTCTTAGGTCGCTTAGCCTGAACCTCTATTGCTAGTAACTCGACACAAGGGTGGAGCAGGGACCGGTGAGGGGTAACCTCGGCTTGGACGGTTTCCATGTTACGCGTAAGCATTCCTATCCGAGGGCGCCCAAGAGGGCCAGCGAGAAAGAAAGTCATCAATGTTGTATGGCCATAGCCACCAGCTTTCTCGCTCTCTCTGAGGTCGGGTCAGACAGCACCATTAAGAAAACACACACATGTTGCTCCCTCAGTTTTAAGACTATCTATTAATGATGTAATATTAATAGTACTAATAAATATCTGAAAAAAGATTTTTACAATGACAGTTCCTGTAGTAGTAGATCCTGATTTCTCATATTTATTCGAATATTATTTATATCAACTATGAAATATGATAGAGATATTATTTAAACGACTTTTAGGGAATTTTGTCGAGTTTAAATCTTATTTTATAGTATTTACTTGTGTTGTCCATACCAGTCCAGTAAGTAGGTGTAAATTTAAATTCTATATATAAAAGGGCAATTTATCTTTACTACCTACGAAAGATGAAATTATTAATAAAACCAAAAAGTATCTGTTTCAATGTCCTGATAAAGATAAAATAAGTTGGCACTAGAATCGTAATTTCAACAACATTGTATCATTGCACTTGTTAAATGTCAATGCTACGACGCCATTTCAGGCGCGGGTGTGCGAGTGGTTTTATATGAACGTTTTCAATATTGGCGACATAAAAAACTAAATACGTCTGAACACGTTGCGAAATGCAACTTTGTACCAGATCCGTATCGTACAGCGACGCCGTTGTCTCCTAAATTGTCGTAATACCTGATGGCGATCGCATTTAGTCCGCAGTATACCTAAATGCGTACTTGAATGTCCGTGCCGGTAAGGCGGCGCGGAATGTCTGCTCACATTTGCAATTGATTTCGAATTGTATGTACATGGGTTACGGATTAATTTATAATGTGGAATGTTCTTTTTTTATTTACCCCTGGAGTTGAGTACATGATAACAAATTCTATAGGAAGCGTTATGTTTCTGCTTCTTGGAAATGTAATTCCAAGTTTCCACAAGTTCTTGAGAGACACACTCAAAAACGTTCAAATTGTCTATAATTTTTAAAAAAGTTACTGCTAACCTTTTTGGAAGAACTTGACTTCTATTTGACCAACTCAATGCCTTTTGCGTCCCCGAGGGGCTTTGCTTATGGCCGTTACTCTTTTCGCGATAGCATTTTGACCCGAAGGCGCCCGAAAGGGCTCGGTCATTTGTCTAATTACTATTTTCGCCTTATTTAAGTAAAAATAATTTGAAGTTCAATGACATTAGTGACAGAGTGTATAATAAAACACATCTCTTATGTAATTTTAATACAGCTTTATTCAGTTTTAATTACGTACAATATAGTTATGGCTTGGATAGACTTATTTAATTGACAAACAATTGAAACGCGACCGCCTTGTCACCCAGCAATTGTATCAATTATGAATTATTGAAAAATATAATTAAATCATGTGAGAGAAATTGTGAAAGGTTCATTGACATGAGATGTATTGATTGTTTTAAATATAGAAAACTGTAGAGTTTTACTTTAACACAATATTTAGTAGTAAATATTATGTGTGAATGTTGGAATTTGGTATTTACGCGACTGACATATTCATAAAATAAGTTTTACGAATTTTCCCACGGAACGATCGATTTTTTTTTTGATATTTATACCGTAAGATCAATCAATATTTTATTATATAATTTAAACTTTATACGTTTAATTATCATATAATTTTTTTATTTTTTTTTTGACTTAATAATATATTTATTTATGAAATTTTTTCACCTATTATTTTATTGTATAAAATATATTTTAATCTCTTGACTGTTTTATTCATATATCATATTTATTATACTCTTATTGTCTTATAAATTCCATATTAAAGTAGTATTGCGCGCGCACGTCTTTAGGTAGTCACCGCTGAAAATCAGCGCTGTCGGATCCTTGCGACAGCATATGCTGAGACGGTGTCCGATATTGGCGTCATATGTTTTGTATTATTTGTCCGTGTAACTTTAACTGTGTTTTGTCTATTTTTCATTCGTTTTTAATGTGTGTTATATTCTGTCTGTGATGTGTTTTTGTATTGTGGTGCCAATAAATAAATGTCTTAAGTCTAAGATTTCAAAACAATTTTGGTATTTAAATACCACAGATAAATTTCACGGCACATATATACACGGCCGCCTTACCAATGTCATAGTTGTTTTAATGAGGGTGTATGTTCTCTGTCCTTGACAATGAACTTAAAACTTTCTTCCGAACTTATAGCGCGATCGTGTTATTGTATTAGGAAGGGTAAAGGCCACTGTTTTTGTTCTTGCAGTTTCGACACAAATAATACTTTTGAATATTTATGAAATACTGACTGACTTCTCATATTTACGCGAATATCATTAATTGAACAAAACTATTTTTGTGCAATTTTCGACATTACATTACAGCAGTCTTTTTGGCAGGGTGGAAGAGGACTAAGGAATTTATTTTAAATATTAGGGAACAAGACTCCGTAAAAATAGTTTTATTCAAATTTTTAAAGAATATTCGATTTTTTAACAAATATATAAGTTCTCAGGTCTTTATAAATTTACCGGGATAGACAGATACAGCTTTCGCATTTTATTAAGATATTTATAAAGTGAAGAATATCTATGTAATATTTTTATTTAGTACGGCTAAAATGATACGTACAAAATCACCAATTGTTTCTTTCTACGCTTAAAGGGATTAAAGGTACCAATATTAAGTTTCTTAACTTAATTTAATTATTTGTTTCTTACAAATTAAATTGAGAGAAAAATAAAGGTTATTCCTACTGAGGCTGTTATTGATTTGGAAGTAAGGGAAATGCAGGAGACGTCCAGTAAAACTGTCCCCACCCCGACCCGTCCACCCATAACCTGATGCAAATTCTAGGCACCAGTATCCCTGAATCTTGCAGCGCGCATGAGCACACCGTATATCCGATCGTAAAAGTGTTACGGCCGTACTTACACCCCCATGCCTCCCCTAGCTTTGCCAACCGAGCTCCACCCCTTGATCGCCCGTCTGCGAACCTCTTTGTTTTTGGCAAAACCTCCGCTGAGGGAACTAAAACAGGACTAAACCTTAACACCCTTTAATGGTCGTCTCTGTGGTACTCGTAGAGTTTCCTTAGACGTTTAGCTTGGAAGGGTTGGCTTTATTAGGTTCTGTTTAGTAATTAAATTTCATGAGATATTTTTTAATTATATTATATTCTCGTATAGAATAGTTTAAAAGTTAATTTTTAACACAATTTACATTACAAAACCGAGTGTTGGTAACCAGTACTGGAAGTAGTGTTCGGTTGTTGTCAATGTTAATCAAAATTGCCTGCCTCTTTGGGTAATGAGTTTGTGTGATTTTGTCATAATTTTTTAACCGACTTTAGAAAAGGAGAAAGTTATCAATTTCAAAAAAAAAATTAGAGATAAGTTATCATTTCGTCTGTATATTTTTTTTAAATGTCTGTTACCTCATAACTTTCGACTGGGAGAACCGATTTTGATGATTCTTTCTTTGTTAAAAAGTTGGTGCTTTTTAGTTAACGTACGTATAGGAAAAAATAGCGAGATAGTTTCTTTAGCTTATATGATAAGACTTTTTAACGAATTGAAGTCAGTCACTTTTTCTTTTTGGAGGGAAGGCCTGTGCCTGATAGTGAGATATATTTTTATAGGCTGTTATGGTATATTTTTAAATAATTTTGCTAAATTCTTTCCAGTTTACGACGACTAGTTCATCCAGAGTTTAGTAAGATTCCTAATTAGCTTAGTGATACGGTTAAGTATGTTTCTATTTCTTTTGTGCCTCTTAATGCTTCAAAATTTGCTAACAACAAACGAGCGTCTTGCGCTTTTCAGATTAGTTTTAAAGAAAATAACAACTACAGTTAGGAGTTTATGTTTGTTGTTAAAATTAGATTTTAGTTCAAGTTTCTGTATATCAATGTATACTAAGTACTCGTACATCACACGAGCTAAGTGGAGGAGGTTAGAGACCTGTGATCGATAGCAGGCGGCACTGTACGCGTTACTACGCCGGCCGCATACCGTCTCACGCTCTACACTGCCGGACAACGAAACTAATACTGTTTGGAAAGAAAGAAATATATTTATTAAGACATTTGGTTGCATTGCATTTCACTAATTTAACACACGGAGGTGCACAGATTGAGGTCGGTGAGATGATGGGCACCAAATAATGTGGGAATGTGGTAAAAATGAAGCGGAAAGAAAGTCATTAATAGATAGTCTAAAACTGAGTGAGTAACATGGGTGCTTTCTTAATGCTGCTGTGTGACCTCAGAGGGAGCGAGGAAGCTGATGGCTATAGCCATACAACATTGATGACTTTCTTTCTCGCTTTATGTGTGTGTACGTAGGTTAGGGTATGATGCAGATGACATGCCCCAAAGGGCAAAAGTCCATAATAAATAAAGAAAGTTAACACACACCGGAGTATGCAAACTAGCAAGTAACCATTACAGCACAGTTTACTATTTTAGTAAACAATGTCTTCTAAACTAAGCAGACCCTTTTATTTTGGAAGCCAGAGTTCCATTATAGAATTTGCAATATGGTGTTTCTTGTGTAGTCTTATATCTCGTAAATTGATTATTAATAAATGTAGTAAATAATTACTTATATATATGTTATTTAAAATGGTGGTTTCCTAAATTTGTGTTTTATATCATTTATAATTTACGGACGAATCTACAAGAACTATGTGACAAGGGATGGCAAACACTTCATAAGGGATGGTGGCTGTGAAATGAATACTGTAAAGTGTTTAAAACGCCGTTATTTCAAAAATAAGATTAAAACTCCGTAATCTTCGTAAAAGCTTTCTTCAACTTATTATAAAGAATTGTTTTTCATCGCCAACGTATAAGTACTCCGTTACTGAGCTCTTTGTAATCGATTATTATGTGGTCAAGTACTCTCTTAGAAAGTATACAAACAACATTATGAAATATTAAATAATAATTAATCTTTGTCCACTAATCTTGGTCAACAGAGTGTGGTTGCGAACAAATTGTTGCCATGTTTTGTTGTCCACGCTTATAAATGTGCTCGTATATTTATTTGCAACTATTATCAATTCATTATGAGATGATTTAGTTTCGTCTAATAATGCGTATAAAGTTTATTCGTAAAGTTTAGCCAGTATTGAATTATCAACAGCTTGACCACATGATGTTAAATTAAAATACAATATTTGATAAAGCGTAATAAGTAAATTTACTATAGTCTTCACAATCCTTATTCTTAGATCCTCATTAAGTAGAAAATAACAACATTTAATAAATATACAGATTCATTTTCGGAATGAATTATTATAATATTCTGTCTTACAGCCGTGATGCTGCTAGGACTTCAAATGTCTTTAACACATTTTTTTTAAACATAAAGATTTCGCGCAGAGATTTCCTTTAACACGACATAAATTGTCATGCAAGAGTCCAAACACAAGAACTGCCATGGTTTGCCATCTGGGCTTTAGTAGTTCTCTCTATAAATATACACAATAACTTGACACAGAAAATAAACGAAAAAAATTACAATTGTTTGCTTACTTGATGAAATGCATCGATTATTTGTTAATTTGTTTCTGAGTTATCGTATGTACATATAATGTCATACATACTTATATATTTCAGAATTAATTTAATATATTTTAGGCATATAGATGCAGTAATGTCCAAATCAATTGAAATAGTCACTATATAGAATTAATTAAGACTGTGTGGTTGTACACGGGTAGGTTAAAAAGATAATTATCAGGTATTAACAGTCAATTGAGGTCTGATAGACTTATTTACACTGATATGTTATGTATGTTCACGCTTCGGGCCTTATTAATGTCGTCCAACAACAAATTGTTGATCATTAGTCACTAATCCGTCTCATATTCAATCAATACCCAAAACTTTACCCACACACCTCCTGCCCCGCGTCCCTCGTCGCGCGACATTTAATGACACCCGTGCAACGACCAACTCGCACCATTATGGTCCTTAAACCTACTACACAGAGGCCAATGTTCCCCGAACACGCCCACCGCGTTATATAGCACCGAGGATCTATAAAAGTTACGTCTGTAATCTAACATAAAACTCGGGCCGTTTAGATGCGAACGCGGCCACGGACGACACATCTCGGGCTCGCTCCGCACTTTTACCGAAATGTGGCGGTGCTTTTTCGTGTATTACCTTGTGTTTTTTCTTTCTGTGCGAAAACGCCCGTTTGTCCGTGTTGTGGCGCGAAACACGACGCACGGCGCCGCGGCGCACTCGCGCGTTTCTCTGTTGCCAGTTTGACGTTTCAAAACAACCGTGAGTATTGAATTTGAATGTTTGAGTTTGGAACGTTATTTCACCGTCCAGTGACTCCGATATACAATGCAGAATTCGTTTTTATTTGATTTTATCGATTTGCGCCAGAAAAAATGAAAACGTGCTCGATTTGTTAAGTGATGATACTAATCTGTGTTGAACGAAAAATACTGGCCAGATCCAGACCGTATGTGTTTAAAAAAAAGACGTATTCAAATTATTTTCGAATAGAAAAAACAAATTCCTTTTATAACTGGTTTCGTTAATTCGGTGCGCGTTCTTTGTTCGTATAATGTATGTGTTCTATGAAAAGGTTGTTAAGGAATGTAAAGGTTTAGGGACCTCTAATTGTAGTTCGAATGAGAGTCATTAAAATATGTTAGATTCAGATGAGATTAACAAACAGATCTATGTAGTGGATGTTTTTTAATAAACAGAAAAAAGAGGCGATTGTGGCATGAAGTCGAAATAATGGTATTTCTACTAATTAACCTTTTGTCTAGTTAAGGTGTTGAAGTTACCGTATTGTAAAGTCAAGTAATAAGGTTAAGTGACCTTATTACTTGACCTAAAGCTTGAAGTTTATGTTTTGCAGTTTCAGTTGAAATGTACATAGTACATGTGTATATATTGCAAAATATGATAGTTTGACAATTTTATAATATAATATTAACTGTAAAATCTTTTTTGTCTTACGCACACATTACATATTACAGTCTTAATACAATTACATGACACAATAGGTGGATGTAGGAGTCAGGAGCTCAAACTAAGTAAACTTGGCTCCTACCCCTTGGACAATTAGGCATAACAAAACAATTATTAGCTTGAGGTCAATAGAAGAGGGTTTATTTTAAGGTTTCATTTAATATGTATAAGCGAAGAACACTTATATCGGTTTCTGTCTACCCCGATTGGGATAAACTAGTATGTTAAAAATGTCCTTGCATGTTCGTATTTCATTTTCTTGATCGCATAAAGTTCCTAATCCTACGTTGTTAAACTATGAATATAATTATGTTCATTGTGTGTATTCTCACACGTCCATTATTTTATTAAATTTCAATTGGTTTGCTATGGTTAGTAATTTTTTATGATACCTATTTGGGGTATAATAAATAATGCAGATGAAATGCAAATGCAGATTCTAGACTTAAAGCTAGGTTTAAGTCTAAAAATAATGTTTTTCTTTAATTAATATAGAAAAATATAAATATGAATAATATATAATATTGTTTCGCTTAAAAAAACTATTGAAATATAGTGGGAAAATCTTATTAGAAAGTACTATTTATGTTATTGTTTGTACTAGTAGGTTTATTGTTGCAGTTAGTCGATTGGATAGAGCAGGTAAACCATCAATCGGTAATTTAGTCCATAAATATTCCTATATTATACTTTAGTTTGTTTAAAATCAAAAAATATTAATTAGTAATAAAGATTATTTCTTTATGTACAGACATGTAGCGCCATCTATTGCACACCTTTAAAAATAACAGAGATAAGAGAACATCAAGAATAATGTCCACATTCCCCCTTTATTTCCAACTTATGCATTTCTTATATATCCTTCCTTTTCTAACGAGTTGTAGACTTCTAAGCGTTTTGAATCGATACTTCAGTGTAAATACAACTATATCACCTACGTCATAAGGTTGCATTCGTAATGCAAGTAAATTTGATAGCCATGCCAAAGCACCGTGAACTGCATTATAAAATGTAGCCATCTCGCTTGGACATGTCACTTATCTCTGTTTGATGCATGCTTTTTAGATATAGATATCTCTTTCAACGCGAGATAAATAGTTATCCGTACATTGGTATTGTTAGTCTGACAGTAAAGAGGTGAAGTTACCACCATGATGGAATGGGCGGGGCTTGTTATTCTGACATTTAGTTCAATCATGGTGAACGATACGACCTGAGAGGTATTGTTTGTCTTTAACTTGAGGGAGTTGGGATTTTTATTATTGGGGTATTATTTTGTTAATGTATGTTATTTTTCTCAAGTTATTTCTCAAAAATATTACTATATTACTTAAAATTGACATGAAACTCAAAAATATTTTTTTACGTAAGAATCCGAACTAGATCATTAATAGATAAAAAATCGACAAAACCCTTGACCGATGATTATGTATGAATGTGAATGAATCGAAGAGGTATGAAGTATGCTAGTAGCGTGCCTATCCCACAAGGTGACAAGCGTGAGTGTGTTTTTGTATTGTACTCGTAACTTGAACGTCCAACTTACCGTGGTCTAAAGTCTTGTAACTTTTAATGTAAATAAATTTTACCTTGATTAAAAATGTAAATATTTATACATATTTACCACTAAAAACAAAACAGACTTCTAAATCAAACGCGACAAATCAAACGCTCTATTTTATTTCCGTATCATAGTTATATTACTAGTATATTCAGTTCTGGGGAAAATGACAATATACTTATGTACTACTATGATACTACGATATATACTATACTTAATGTTATTTGTGCTAGTAAGTTTTAGATTGTCATAAAGCTACAATATCTCAATCAACAAGCTTGCTTCCATAGCTTTTTACAAGTTACCTTGAATATCTTCATAGCCCAAGTTATTTGGAATCTAATGTAAACTAAACTCTTTCAAACAAAAAAATCATGATATATCATTTGATGAAGAAGTAATGATTGTACAAACATTAACAAAAAAAGAAATACTTTAGATCCTACTTCTTTTTATTGAAGTCGGTTGAAAATAAAATGTTTCTATTTTTTATAATAAAATAATGAAAGAGCAGTGACAGTTTAAAGGTTCCATTTCCGTGACAATGAACTAGGAGAACCGAGAACTACAGAAGCTATAGACATACTTATATCTATGGAATGTTTTCAGGTATAATTAATTGATTTGGATTTAGAAATCAATAATTAATATTGTAACAGTTTAATCTAGTATCGGTATTTTTTAATATGTTATTTTTCCATTACAATTTCGTTTAATTTAATTTGTATGTAATTCTATTGCTTTTTGTGTAATTTGACATTTGTTAATTAATACATTACATAACAAATAAGTCAAAATTAAACGAGAGCGGACCTCCTTTTTCTTAAAAAAGACTACAAAATGTACAGACATTTATATTATTATGAAGCAGTGTGTTTGGAACTTATATTCACTTTCTTAACTGTAAACAAATTTATTTTTATTTAAAATGTGCGTGCTAGCGGCACGATATAAACATTTTATCATAGATGTTTACTCACTTTTTTACTCAAAAAATGTACTTGAATAAATCTACTTTTACAAATCGCGATTTTATCTCATTTTCAAGTTCGTTACTTTTCGAAAGCTTAATAATGAATATAAGTATTTTTATTTAATTTTGAACTTGGCCAAAAGTGTATCAATCAGTGTACTTATAGTTAAATAATAATCTGTCATAGTAAAAAATTACACCGAGTCAATCACGTTGCCAAGCAACGAACGTTACTTATTTGAGTTAAAAGCTTGGCGTTCGTGAAAAAAAGTTTTTATTATATCGCCTTTCTTAAGATGGCACAGCCCCTCACTTGTCACAATAGACTGTTTTCTTCCCCCTGTATTCTTTCATCATTTTATATGTCCTAAGCAACGAAGCATGCCTCTATTCTACTCACAACATCTTTTTCATATCACACTTTTACCTTTGATCGAACTAGACAGATTGGCCAGAGAAGCTGGCCTTGACTGATTCACCGGATTAAGAGGTGGCATAGCTCTTAGGTCGCTTAGCCTGAATCTGTATTGCTAGTAACTCGACTTAAGGGTCTTCCCGGTGAGGGGTAACATCGGCTTGAATGATTACTATGGTACGCGTAAGCTTTCCGATCCGAGGGCGTCCAAAAGGGCCGAACCACGACTCGGTCGGTTGCTATTTCACGGATAAATCTAAGGGACATTCAAAAGCTAAAAGAACTTTGAGTGCCACTTCGGCCTTTGATCGATCTTACAATTTTATGGTCGAGGTTAAGAATGCAAGTTGTTTTGATTTCATTTTTTGTTAATGTAATAAAATTACTTGCTAAAGTTTGTGCCCGTTGTGTGGCCGCAGGCTTGCCCTCTGTCACATGTGTGACCTAGTAAACGGATGCTGTTTACTCAGCTTAAAAGAAGATGCTTAGGATATATTTTATGTATTCTTTACCTTTAACACACAATTTCTTAACTTATCATTTAGAGTCATGACTGGAGTAGGCACTTACTCATAGTATCTCTACGGTATTGATTTGCCTCTCATATTTTTTCTGCCGTACCTGTCACTCCCGTACATTAAAGTGAGCAGCTGCATAGCATTGTGTATTTTGCTAGTCTTGCCTTATTAGATATATTTTGGCGTCACGGTTAACTGCAAAGCTTATATCCTATAGACACTGCGGTCAATATCTTTATCCATGTTGTTGTTAGAGCGTATTTCGCCACGCAACTTTGACAAACCGGTTTGACAAAGTCTTAGACATGCAGGTATCCTACAGAAGTTTTCTCCAACGCTAGGCACGTGGTAAAAATTATTTAAAATTGAAAAAAATGATTCCATTGGTCCGGCACCTATGTATTGTATTAATACCACGATCTTGGGAAACAGTGTACATGGAGTATGCTCTTGTATATCATCTAAAGATTAAGGGAATCCTTACTAGTTTATATAATGGTAACTGTGGCGATAATGAACTGTTCTAAATGAAAATATATTAATATTTTTTGCCAGAGCTTTTATGTGTGAAAGGATAAATAAAAATTAATATAAAAGAAATAATTAAAATAAAATGTCTATGTTTATCTTTTTTACATCCAATAAGAAACAATTGTGTTGTCTTTTATCTTGTTACACCCTTCCTTATCTTCTTTATATTTACAGACTTTTAGGGTAAGCCACCGGGGAATGCCTAGGGTAACAGATTGTCCAAGGATTGAATTGAAAAATATAAATGACACAAAATTTAAAGGTCTATGAATTTTTTCTATCTATATATTTTTCTAAGCATATGTGTTTCTGGAATTACACCAAAGTAATCTATATATTGTATATCTATGCAGTGATTTTGGCTAATTTAATTAATTTAGTAGTTATATTCCTATTACTTTATCACTTAACAAAATATTTTTGTAAGTATTAATAATAAAATCGTTACGTTTCTTTCTAGCGAATGTTGTGTACACCTGTAATTGGCATACACAACAGGACTTAGTTTGTAAACTTGATTATTACAACAATGTATGCTTGTGTAATGCTGTTGGTGTATCTTAATAAATAAATAAATAAATATATATTGTAGAAAAAATAAACACAATACAACAGTCGTTGATGCTGTAGGAGAAAATAATATTAATTAGTAATATACTTATCAGTATCGATAAACAGTATGAAATATATTAACATGTAAATGCGCTTTCTATGTATATCAACATAATAGCTTCTCATTTTGCCAGCTGTGTATACAATGCTTAATTATAAATATAATATTTGTATTCGAAAATTAATCATGTAAATCTATAAAATGACATCTGACATTGTTTATGGTTCTATAATTTTATAAGAGAGGTAAGTTCGCTGAGTTGACGGCCAATCTCCAGTATTGGTGAGGCATTTGAACAAGAAGATAAAAATTTATAACACAAAGAAAACTTGTTGAAAAGTATTAGGATTTTTATTGATTTTAAGCTGATTTTGACGCTCACCTAATTGGATTGTAGGCGCGTTGAAAACCGATAAAAAATATTATGAAGTTGAATCGCTGACCCTCCCCTTATCAGACGCGACGCTGTATAATATATCTTCTCTTCACGTCCATTTCGCAAAATCAAAGTCGCATGTTACGTTGAAGTATCATTTCAAGTTAAGGTCACACACAACTTGTCTTAGAAACATTCTTAGACTTGCCTTATAATTTGTTTTCTTCACCACCCACACGATAAAATAGTATTAAGTTTTAATATATAGATGATTGGTTAAAGGATGTCTTTTGGTGAATGCACCGGGAATCTAATTCGGTGTTTTAAGCTCGTTCTTTCTTAAATTGTGTAGTAAATTGTAAAATCAAATTAAAATTAACGCCATCAGTGATTTTGATCAGTAAATTAACATTGTCTTCCCTTGTTTTTCTTTAAATTAACAATCTTTTTAACCGACTTCGGAAAAAGGAGAATGTTATCGATTTGTCTGGTTTATTTCACTGTTTGTGCACTCAGGCCGTCTTGTATAAATTTATTTTATTTATAATTATAATTAATTAAATTAATATTGTTGGTATAGAAACTTGGGTTTCGAAGATTTACTAGAGTACTAAAAATGGTATGGCTTGTTCATTGATATATTGGCTTAGGACAATTTAAGATCAATCTAATCTAAATACTTCCTAACTAGACGAGCACAACTGTGGAAGATTAAAGACAATACAGGCACCAGAACTTATTTTATTAACTATTCTTTTTCTTAGTCGTGACACTCGTGCACTGATGGTGACCCATTCATTGCCGTTTTAGTCAGTCCACCTCACAGGCTATCTTCCTCGTGGCCTTGTACTTTCAACTTTTTTTTGGATCACGAGTAGCTTAATATGCATCTTAACTATGATGCTCTGGAAAGACAAAATACGCGCGCCAAGAAGCGTTTAATGTTTTAAAAATTTGATTTGATATCTGATTTTGTGGCAGTTTGAAATGCACAAGTTAGCTAAAATTTAAGATATTTATTACAATTACTAATTGATGTAAATGAAGCATATTTATTGATAACTTATTTATGTAGGTATATTTAATATATTCTTAGTTTAGTTTAAATATTTGTACCAGTATGCCATCGTCCTGTTTAGTTCATATATTTCCCGTTGATACAAAGGGAAAGAGATCTCCTTTAGCGATAAGGTCACCCGTTGTGCAATGAATTGTAAAATGTTCCTCAGTTCTGTAATTTGTTTCTTGTTTGATTTTTAGTGTCAAATTAAATTATAGCTACTTTATTCTATATTCAGGACGGATGTCCAAGGATAGTGTTAATTCATCGGGGGAGTAGACCTGTCACTCTCGAGCGTCGTTCGCGCGATGTTTGCGAGTGATAGGTCCTGGACGGCAGTGGCCTCCTTCTACGAGACAATCATGTCCCAGAAGGAGGCCGACGTGCGGCTCTGGGAGGATAGCCCAGGAGCTTCCTCCCTCCGCTGGAGTCTTTGCCGGGACCGGCCAGTTGTTGGGGTGCCCTATCGCTGGCAGATCCGGGGCACTTATAACACCTGAGGGTAGGGGTCGCCCAGACCGATTCCCACATATCCCTCCGGGCCCACCCAGGGTTACGAAGGACGGTCCGTTATAAGGATTCCCCCGCGTAAACAAAAAAAAAGGATAGCGTTAATAATTATTGGGCAACACTCGAGTGTAAGATATATAGAGCATTTATAAATAAGTAATATCTTATATGTGTCCTATTAGTGGGCAGAGGCAATGTTTGTCAAGAGTGTACTGGCGCAGTACACTCTTCTTAAATCTATTATAAATTCTTCAATAATCGAATGATTTCTCTCATTGCTAGGCATCCTTATCGTATTTTTACCACCGCCGGAAATATTATTTAAAAATTGATTGCGACTGGAACCGAGGATTGTACTCAGATGATGTACAATGAACTTACTCTGCCACCACGTGGCAGAGTAAGTTTTTTAATAAAGGAACAAAGTGACAACAAACATCCTGAGGAATCTTAATATCTTCTAAATTTAGAATATTTTTTCTATATATATTTTCTACATATTTATTATATCTATAATATTTTCTAAAGCATGTGAACTCACCAACGCCACACTAGAACCGCATAGCGGACAACACAAATAAAGGGAAGACCTGTACCCGTCAGTGTAACATATAGGTTAGTTACTATTAATACTATTTTAAATGTAAGCAGATGCGCAAAGAATCTCTAAAGTTCTATCGATTTAACTCCTATAAGACTCATAATAGGGTCCTATCTCCTATATATGCAAAATATGTACTAATTAGAACTCTGAATTGGTGAAAACTGTACATGATAAATGAAAAAAATACAATTGGACATTAATAACGGGAATTAGATTCAATGCATTTTCTTACTTGCAAGTGAAGGAGGCATAAGTCATGAAATCTCTGATATCTCATAACACACAAAAAAAATACATTTAATTTTCTAGTAAGTATCTAAACATACCCTTAATGTCTTTAGAATAATAATGTTAACATTTGCATGACAGATTATAATGATGTCACTGAAACATAGAAAAGCGACTTTATTCCACTACAATAGGTTCTATTACAGCAATACAAGCTACCTCTTTTAATACCTTATGTATCGTGTAAGATGATGGTTAGTGCCGAAGTTTTCCGTAAATTCTAATTTGGCGCTGTTCAAAAACTTCACGATGGCGGTTAATTATATTAAAAAAAATACTTAACTTAAAGTACTGCTTTTCTTTTTCATTTTTTATAATTCATTTAGTATTTTATAACTTCGTGCTAGCAATTACCAAATATTCTATACACTGATGAAAAGAAAAAGTATATACAGCGCCATCTAGTATCGAATAGCAGCACTACAAATGAAATGCACGCACACATTGAAAGTTCTCTCCCTGCGACCCATTTCTATGTTTTGTTGCATAACATGTATAGATATACCTATATTATAATTCTCTGACCACCGTGATGGTCTGGGATGAAATAAAATAAGTAACTGAAAAAATCTACTAATTACTTAGATAAGAAAGGTCAGATTTAAAACTTTGGTAATGTATATTTTATTAAAATTAAATGTAACGTACTATTAAACTAATAAATATTACTTACGATTATGTAATTCTCATTTTACTTAATTATGTGTATTATCAGTTATATGTTGTTGAGACGACCAGTGAAGGTTAATACCGTAATTTTAATCAATTTCTATAGTTTTGATAACTCTGTCGATACTTATCGGTCACTTTACTATTTGTAGTATGAGAATATTTACAAATAATTCTTAATTAAATAAGACTCACAAGAATGAGCATCTCAACTAAAATTATTTAAACATTGTTTGCGTTTGCGCTTTTACCGACTAAAAAACTGTTGACCGTTATGTTTTTTAATACCAGAGAGTAATAAGAAAGATATTCGACGGCAAAGCTGTGCCCTCGCTTGACGATTTTAATTTTTTTCAAACAACTGGACAATGAGGACCGTTAACTTTTTACCAAGTGCCTTTTTGCTTAGGACCTCGCACGTTAACGACTGTTGTTTTATTTGTAACTGCGGTTGCGAAAAAAACTAGAGCAAAAAGCTCGCGTAAAAACTATACCTTCGTGGTCCAAAGGGTTGAGGTACAATGCCAGAGGACAAGTCGCTTATGTGGTATTATAAACTGACAATAGATTATACGTTGGCTTTTATCAATGCTCTAGAAAGGCGAAGGATGATTTGAATACAAAATTGTTCAGTTTGAATATTTGACTTATGCAGTAAGGTCATTTTAAATTCTAACGTTGCTCTAATTTAGACTTGTCTTTTAGTAGCTTATTAAGCGTCTCTTAAGCATGTTCAATAATGCGTGAAACTGGTGTTGCGTGACATTTTTTTTAAGTTTAAAAAAGTGTTTATATTTTATATTAAAATTCAGGTTATCAATACCCGTTATGATAATTCAGCGGATAGAAAATCTTTTTTTCATACTCAAAATATTTCAATGTATTTAGTTTATTTTAAAAAGTGCCTGTGATATGTCGACTAATTAGTTTAGCTTTAACCTATAGATTAGTGTGTAGTGTTTGGTTTAGTGTGCTATTCTTTCTTAGATTTCTCTTTTATGTGGTAAGTAATTTCTTCGTGATTAAAACATCATATCATTAAAATTTTGGTGTGGTAGCGGATTGGCGGATGTACATATATCTAATATCACGGTTGTGATTTTGAACTCCAAGTGCCTTGTTAGAGTACAAGCTTTTTATAACAAAATTATTAATAATATAAACAAAATACACGTGGTCGATGAGAAATTTAAGGTACAATTCTGAACAATTCGAAACGATAAACTCACACTAGTCCCGAAAGTCAGATTTAAAACATAATTGGTTCAGAACTGTAGAATAAGATGAAAAAATTTAAGGCGAAAATTCTATGATGTCAAGTGAGTTTTTTAATTTCTTATTGAGAAAATACGCACTTAAATAATAAATAGTACCTTAATTGACTTATTTAAGCCGCCTTTGAACCTTTATTTTGGTAATGAATAAATAAAAACCTAGTACAATGTTACTAGTAACATGTTCTGAATTACATCTAACATAACCTTTTGAATAAAATAAGTCCATACCGTAGATTATATTAAAAGAAATTAAATTACAGGAAATTTCTTAATAATATCTATTTACATGTTGGAGGATTATAGAACTAGATATTATTATATTATTAAAGTACATTCCACAGACTCTATCAAGATGTTTCGTGAGCGCTATTTATAACTTGCCTAACTCCCCTCTTTCGTGATAACATAGATATTTGATCGTCGATCGTCGGACTCATGCAGATGACGTACAATCATAAGAATTCGTCGTAATAATTACTCAAAATGCGTACGTTATATTCAAGTCACATAGAGCGATAGAATCGTAAATAAATTAAAAATGTCCGTTGAAACCAATTATATATCCGCACTCGGAACCAATAAATATACACATTGAATAGGACAATACGAATACCTTAATCATCTACGTACAGGCCTATGTATACATATAGATACATTGTTAATGGTTTGAGAAATTTACGTGCAGCTTTTTCTTATACCTAATAGTCACAATAAATTGCATTGCCTATTATAGTTAAGACGAAAGAGTATAGCTTGAAAGAAAAAAAAATAAAAACTAGAATTAAGCACGATCGAAGAAAGTTAACATTCACCGTTGCCCTAAAGGGATAGGAAGAGATTAGAGCTTTCTATATTTCACGATACGGACACACCGCTTTCGCTTTTTACTCTTCCATACATTTTCCTCGTTTCGGAGTATTACGTCGCCCTTGTTTAATATGTCGCTAATGTGGTCTGATAGACATTTGTCTAGGACATCTAGCGACACCAACATTCCGTTTTGCATCATTAATTTTATAATTTTTATTTAACAGAAACTCCACAGATATGAATAAAATCACTGAACAATCATGTAAGCTGTATGCTCATTTATTTTTTTTCCTATAAAACAAAACCAGTGATATCCTAAGTAATATATTGTTTACGTATTTGTACTTACGTGTCCTGTTTATACCCGTAACAAATCTGCGATAATAAAGTGTTAACAAAATTACTCGATACTTCCATCTAGACCGTAGGTAACATCGATAGGCTCCTTTTTCCGCTTTATAGGTATTTACGAGAAGTATAAAGTACTTAAAAAGATTCTATTTGGGCACATAAGGGTCGACTCAACGCGTAGGAGACATTTGCGAAATTGTTTTTACTTACACTAACAAACTTCTTTTTATTATTATTGTACAGTATAACTGCAAAGATTCTATATAACCATCAATTGTTTTGTTTAATATTGTATTTTTTCAATTACGTTCGAGAATTGAAAATGATCTTACATATTTATTATTATATTTTTGAAGCGCCTAATGGTTTAGGGTCAAGCCTTTATATATGTCCCACTGCTAGGCGCAGGCCTTCTCTATGAAGAGAGTGTAACGGCATAATCCGCCACGGGGCCCTAGTGCGGATTGACAATTTTCTAAGACGTGTAGGTTTCCTCACGATGTTTTCCTTCACTGTCGGTGTGATCAGCACATAAAATTGCAACAACAAATTTATTGTTGCCGGCACCTGGGATTGTACTCTGGATGACTACTTACCCTGTAGTTCTGGGCTCTCAAGAATAAGACTACGGTATCCCCCGCCTGTCGTACAAGGCGACTAAAAGGGGCCTCGGGTTCACTGGGCGACAAGGGTGGGGGCCTGCGTCGTCCACCAAAGTGGACCCGGGAAGAAGGCGACATCGGCTGGCCCGTGTCGCCTTTCGCTGCGAGGGCACAGGGGAGGAGGGAGTAACCTCCCCCCGGGACGTGCTCTCCTTGAGCACAGTGCAGAGGGGCTCCGGAGCGTTCCACGTGGGATCCCGGAGCCCCTCGTCATGCACCGAGGAAAGGGCCACCGGGGAGGTTTTAGTGGGTAAGATCCCCACATAACCGCCGCCTTCCCCCCAGAAGGCGGGGTATCTTTGTGAAGATTTCCTCCCCGTCAACAAAAAAAAAAAAAAAAAACCGCCCGCATACTGACCTAGCACGGCTCATACTGAGCTACCACGACTGGTTTAGGGTACGGTCCGCGAATCGTAAGGTCGTAGGTTCGAATTCAACATTGGACTATAACCATCTCCTAGCATAAGCTTAACCTTAGTTGGAATGGTTAATTGTGCTGGATTCTATTACACTGTTTCTTGTCAAGTTAATTATCCAGGGTAATGTCGCTAATGTATAAGTTGTTTTTTCCTTTGAATTTGGTTATCATTATAATTTTAACCATAGGACATCAATTACAATGGACATAGGCCTAGTAGGCCTCGAAAAAGATCGGTTATAAGCAATTTTTTTTGTGAGAGCAATAAATTATTTATAATAACATTTTAAATTGTCCGAGTTCTTAGAGCATTCAGCCCGAATCTTAGTTTTGAGAAAGCTGGCGTAAAATTCCTGAAGGAAACTATAAAGGGGCTGCTATTCTTCAGCTCTATCAGATGCTTCGATTGGATTACATATTACTCTCATAGCTTCAAATATTAGCTAGAGAGGGTTAACGTCGTACATAGGTTTAAAAATAATTTCGATCGAATCTTCGTATTACGCGATATGCTTACCATCCTGTTATGTAAGAGAGTAAGACCAGCGAAAGGTTAGCAACTATAATGTCGGTCTATCACGCTATGCCTCTCATATCAATAATGATATTGCATAAATTCTTTTCATAACAAACAATGATATGGAACTCTGTTCATAGAATATACATTGTCACACAATATACTCTGATAAGTTTTCGTTTTTCTGAGTATTAAATAGGAATCACTTCCTCAAATCTCCGGTAAATAGCGAAAACTATTTACTTTCTGTTACACAAGACCTAAACGCTATAGCAGTTCCTATCTTTGTTTACCTCGTAAAGGTTTGGGAGCTAATATATTGTTTCTCTGATTGATAGTGAAAAGCGTTGGGTATCAAATAACTATATATTTAATTAAATTTGTATGTCATTTTAAATGTAGCCTTCATTTGGTTAAGTTTATAATTTACTAAAAAATAAGGTTGGTGTAAAATGGAGAGCGATTACTGTCTTTATCTACCCCGTTTAGGCTTAAAAGATGCAAAAGCTCATTTAAAAATCATAGAAACAAATACATTCTATTAATACATAATCAGTTCAGTATGTTTACGTTTTAAAATCGAAAACATCTAGGTAAAAGCATACATTAATTCCCTTGTTGATGGCCGCAGTCAATTAGCGAGGTAATTCGTAACCTCGATTCGCAAACATTGGCCGTGTTTGTTGTACGTGTATTGCCATGTTATTTGTAGTTATTTCTAGGATAGGAGGCAAAGCGAATGGGGCGGGATTCTGACACGCGAGGTCGCGTGCCGTCGGCTACTGAGCGCTAGGCGTATGCCTACATCCACGTAAAGTTTTCATCTAAAATCACTAATTGCGCATTACGCAGGCCCACCGGGTAATGAATGTTAAATGAATGCCACAATTTCTTTCTGTAAACACGGTGTATCGGGCGTATAAATTAGTTTGATTTATATTTTTTGTAAGTATATTTATAAGTATAGAAACTCCTTTTGAGTATTACTATTTTTTTATAAATTGAGCATTTAAATGAAGGAATATAACACATATACACAACTGTTACAAATACAACACTTAAATAAGAAGTGTAGACTTGTTTTTGTTTATTTATCTGAGATATCGTTTAACAAATAGTCTCATACTCACTTTCATTTTGAGTTGGTGCAAGAGAATTAGATAACTCATTCAATTGTTTCTATTAATCGTTGTAGTTGTATAGAAACTTCTTTAAGTATTAACAATCCTTTATTAATTGAACATGTAGATTGAATATACTAATATATTAAAGATTAACAAAAATAAGTGTATATAAATCATCACTTTTGTTTACTTATCTCAGATATCATTGCGAAATTAGTATCACTTTCATTACGACAAGGAAATTAAATAACAATTCTTTTTTTTCTTTTTAATGTAAGCTATTAATAAAAACCGTGTACAAAAATATCAGTATTATCATTTGGCGGAAAATCATTTAAATCCGTGTGGAAACCTTTTTTTACGGGTACAACACGAAAGAACGTGCCGCCGGCAATTTGTAAGCTGAATTTTTACATTTAACCGTTGTCTAACCAGCGAGAAGTTTTCCTAATTTGTCCATAATAAGCTTTTAATGAGTTTGTTACACGGAACTTTTAAATAAAGAAATATTGAACAGAAAGTTGTGTACACAGTTTTTAATTAGTATTGGCCAGATTATCTCGTCAACTTGTGAAATTTACAAGCCAGAAGGGCTTGCGACCAGCATATAAGGGATGGGGAAACACCTTTTTTTTGGGATCGATAATGAGCTCGATGAATTGATATATTTGTCTAAAAGTGTTAATTGAGATAATATCTGAGATGATCTGATATGACCTGGAGCATTATTCACATCAACATTGACATCTTAAAGGCCAAAATTGATATACTTTGTTATATGTACCTTTAAAATTAGTAATTGGTGTTCGCTAAATCAATTAAAGTTTAAGTGTTGTCTATGTTTCTGGGTACTGGGTACAGAGCCGTGGTTGCTCAGTGTGCGGGCGGTCCCCTAAAGTTACTAGCATAGTACGCTAATAACCCTAGGTAGATCCCCAGTACGGACACCATCGAAATTTGTTTGTTGCAATTTTATGTGCTGATTTACCACGCGCTCGGCGCTGAAGGAAACCTACATGTCAGAATTTTCCTGACATGTGAAGTCTGCCAATCGACACTACGGCCGCCTAGTGGATGCCCTTACACTCTCTTTACGGAGAAGGCCTATATTCAACAGTGACACATAAAATAACTTCATACACTTATGCCTCTTTTACTATAAAAAAATAATTATAACCCTTTAAAATATATGTTCACTTATATTGGAAACGTTCAAGTGCCTCCAATTCTTGTAAAGTCGGACCGAACATAAGGCAACCTTACATATTTTATCTAAAGAGTGCTTAATCGTCGCACAACGTCCCCTCACAATATCTTAAAACTTCCACCAGCTTTATTTGATACTCCCTGCCCCTCTATGGCTGGGGAAAATGTTTTCAAACAAGGAACACTTTAAAGACCCTAGAACGGTCTACTTTCGATGGACGGTATAAAAGATACGCTTTGTTTATGCCTAACACTTATCTCGGCAACTTGACGTTGTAATGAAGAAATACTTGAAAAATTCAAATAAATCTCGTTGTCTGAGAACTTCGCTGAATTAGCTCTCAAATACAAGTTTTTTCATCTGTTTCTGCTTTTAAGTTATTTAATATGATATTTGCTGCAGTCACACACAAAATTTAAATATTATTAATCTAACTATAAACGTCAAAAACATCTGTTTTAATACAGATGAAATAGTGACGAAAAATGTCTCTCATTTGCTTAATTATAATTTATAGTGTTATAAAACTTGCCGTAATATTGTGTGTTTTCCGTTTGTAATGTTGTGTTTAACGTATTTTATTGCTTCGTACAAAGTAATGAAGTTTCTAAAGACTTGATTACAAAACAGTATTTTTTATTAAGAGAAAAGTTGTAAAGGAAAGATTTCTTGTAAAGAATATCTATTGTAATATTTGCCTTTTCCCTTAATAAAGTTACCTCTTGTATTCTTGAGCTTCTTTCCTCTAGATAAATAACCTTATTTGCATTGACCCGGAAAGTATTTCCCGGTTTATTTAAAGAAAAAAATCCACATTGGCGGGGAGTAGTGTTTGTAAATTTTCCCTTTGACCTACTTGTAGATCTGTGGGACCAAATATCGTTGACATGTCAAACCCCTCTCTTCATCTAAACAGTGGGTGAATGGGGAGTAGGTAAGATGATTTCAGGGGTCTAGTTTATCTGGTTCCGTCACTTTGCTGGATCGATAGCTCTGGCAGGTCGCCCAACTTCGCTCCCGCATTATTGTTATTGCGAACAGTCTGTCGGTAGCTATCTCTCTGCTTCCGCCATAATATTGGAACTAAACCTCTGTACCAGGAATACCGGAAGATAAGAAAATCCGCCACGTATTATAGTTAAATCAAATTCCTAGTAACTTTGTACGTTTAGCCTGAAAAATAAGTATTTATTAATAAACGAATATAAAGTTTTGGTTAGGTATTTCTTCATATAGAAATAAGTCAGTATTTCACAGTGGGTATTTTTAAATAATTTTAGATAGACTATCCAGTAGTATAACAAAAATTTTCTTGTGATTGTATATTTTTCTTGAAATTAGAAATAAAATCCAGTCAGATTGCGTGCCTTCCCATAAAACGTGGTGCCTATAACAAAGTAAATGTTAATAAATACCGTAATTTCAATACAGACATCTCCACAAAATTGCCTACGCCCCATCTCCGTCGAACCCTGATAGATAAAATTATCATACAAGATACACAAATGTTTCTTTTAGAGCATTATGTAAATATCTCGCAAGACAGAAATGATCGACTTTTTACTGAGCGAAGGTAGTGAATAGAAAAAAATATTTAACATTGTTATTAAGAATAATTCTATATTTCATAGCAAATCCCTCGAGTGTTGGATAAATATGCTACTTAGTTTTAATAATAATAATACAAGCTTTTATTTTTCTCCATATCTACAAATTCTAAGTGATAATATAAAACAAAACATCTACAAAATTTTAATTAGTATTGTTAGTATTTAACTTATATCATATATTAGTAGTGTTAGTTGCACTGGTGCAGATGTGGACTCTTTTTTGGGTGAAGGCCTCCTCCATCTTTTTCCACTTCTATTCCTGCCTATGTTGATCCACTCCTTCCCTGCTGATTCGGTAATATCATCGGCCCACCGTTTGAATGGTCTGCCAAAATTTCTTTTCCCCTCTTGCCCCTTCCATCTTGTCGCTGTTTTGCCCACCGAGAGTCAGAGAACCGTGATACTTGTTGTACCGTGATGTACTTAGTTATTCTTCTTCTTCTGCCTAGCGTTTTCCCGACCTACAGCCAGGGTCCGCTTTCTTACTTAGTCTCCTCCACTTTGCCCGGTCTTCGGCATCCTCGTTTGTTAGGTGGTTCACTAACATGTCCGCTTAAACAACGTCCAGCCAGCGTTTCTTGGGCCTGCTACAGGGTCTTGGGCCTTGTACATTGAGGGCTATATACTTAGTTAATGTACTAGTATTATTCGGTTGTTTATGCCAAGTAGGAATTTATTTAAATTGAAAGATCTGTACTCGGGTGGTTACGTGGATACGCTCCAGATATACTGGTTATTTTGGTATGTTTAAAAATATAAAAGTTCTCATTACATACGCCGATTGCAATTTACATTGGTCGTAAGTCGTGCCCTTGAATATTATTTTGTGTGTGTTTATAAAAACATAATATAACAGTAAAGAATCGTCACTTAGCGGTAGCCAGAGCTACCTAGCATATTTACCTTTATATTTGAATATTTTCTAAATGTGATAGAATAATCCTGTTAGGTCTCGAACCATTGGGGTCTGATTGAGAGTTAAAACCTATCATTGCTAACATTACAAGTCTTTTAATCATATCAATATTCTTAGGTAAGTATTAATTTTTTTTACAGCAGTCATCGGCTTTCGACTTAGGCTCTGGCGGCGGTTGGAATCCCGGCTCGTACCAATAAATTGCAGTTTTCCCGTTTTTAACCACAAAAAATCAATTGCTAAACTGAAAGTTGCTAAATAGACAAAAACAGTTTGTGCCCGGTGTATGATAGGGTCACCTGTCACACACGTAATAAGCTTTGTGAAAAGCCGATAGCACAATCTATCTACGTCTACCCCGCTAAGGTTAAAAGAACGTGAGAGCTTATCTATACAAAAAAATTAAATTGGAGTGCCTGCTTGTCATATTAAAAGATGATATAGATGATATATGAATCTATATGTCATGAATGTATGTAAAGTAAAGATATAAAACCTCTTTACTTAAATTTATTTCTTTTTGTATTTTTATAATTTGAAATTTAAAATGTCAATGTAATGTGTGACATTTATAAATAATAGATATAATTGAAATACGGACATTAAATGTTGTTTTATAATAATGTCTTTTATACACGGTACATATTTTCATTTATCAGATTTCTGAAACGGTTGCACAGATTTTGACGGGACATTCACTAGCAAATAGCTGATGTAATAAGGAGTAAGTTAGCCTGCTTTTATTGTAGAAACATTTCAATGAATAGTTTCCAATCGCGGATAACACCAGCCGGGGCGCAGCTAGTATGTAATACATTTTTAATACTATAGCTATCAAATATTAAAATTAAATGGATTATTTCTTTTAAAGTTTTGTTTTTAGTGTAAAAAGTTTTTGGGTAAACTTGGTATATATATTTAAAAGCTATAGTAGGTACATAATATATTTAAGGCCATTTTTAAATGTTCGTAATTATCGTGGAAGTATTTTTCCTTAGAAGGTTTATAAAGGTTACAAAATAATGTATTTTTAGATAAAATAAGTAGATTATAAAGTTGTATCCTTTGATAAATATTCAATTTTCATTGCTTTATTCACTTATATTATAAGAGGCGGTGCGATATCTGCGTTGTAAAATTGATAAGAGTTTTAATACAATTTTAATTATAATGAATGTTTGAGCTTTATTAAATATTACACAAAATAAGTATATATAAATTAAATTATTCTAGAAAATTAATCATGAACATCATCAAAACTTCTCCAGTTAACAACAGAAGCGTTCGTAGTTACAGACATTGATATTTATATATATAGATTACTGGGCTAATGAAGCAAACAATCTCGTGACTTGAGTTAAAGTGCGATCCTGCACAGGATATTTAATTTAGAAATTCTGCTCAGCACCGGTTTGATATGAGTAACTTACGTTTTGTCACTTTGTAACAAAAAAATCTTGGTCATGGCCGTAAAAGTTTTTTTTTAATTTTGATTACGAAACAGTGATAGCCTATTTATTCATTGAGCTATCACTGTTTTATATTATTGTCGACCATAAGATCAGATCGTCGAAGTTTTAATCTTGACCGATTTCATTCATTTTGTGAAATTTAATGTACAATAAAATCACTCGCTAAAAATAGTGCCCGTTGTATCGATGCGCTCACAGTCACATATGGAAAAAAATTTAAGTAGTATAAAAGTGAATGGACATTGCCATGTCTGTCCGATAAGTTTAAACGGAACGTGAGAGCTTTCAGAGTAGAGAAGTAATATTTCTTATTTACAAAAATATTTTCTATCAACGCGTACGTCCAAGCAGGTAGACGCCCTACAATTTGCATATCTCGGTAGGTATGCGCCGACCGTGAGGTATAAAAACAACCCACAGCGCGCAGTCTTCGTATCAACTCCAATAAAATATGTCCTCGTCGGGCCAACGTTTTGGAACGACAATGTTGCTCTGTATACTCATTACAGGACGACATCTTAAGGACGCACAATGTCGCAGTATGTTTGGATTAGTCCGCGATCTTAATTACGAGCGATAACAGCTTAATCTCAAGAACGGTTTCGTTAAAATATACAGAGATTAAACCGGTCAGAATCTGACGAGATATAGCCAATTCACTCGGGATGCCGAGTTAGAAATAGAACGCCGGATTGCGTGGTACCTCCCGCTTCGAGCTCGTCCAATCAATAAATACTTTGTTGCAGTGAGGCGGACGCGTGCTCTGTCTCGCTAATACCAAGTTAAAATGACCGTTTTCGATTCGTTAGTCAAATGAGGTTCCAAAAATTCATATATTTTCTAATGGACAAAAATCGAATACAATTAATGTACAATCTTAATTTTGAAGGTCCCCGCATCTATTTAATAGAAAAGGTGTGGTGCTACTTACAGCGTTTTGACATGCGTTTTATATTGTACAAATATCAAATTGAAATTTCTCTGAGGTATTATAATAAAGTCTTATTTAAAATTTCCTTTTAACAATTCAGAAGCAGGATTTACTTTTTTTTGATGCATTAAGTTTAGACTAACGCGCCTAATTACAAACAGATAATAATTGTCAGTCTTTCATTTTAATTTGACGGGAGAAAACAGTAAAATTGAATCTAAATATTTTCAAAATTATGAAAGAGGAATTTTTACCTATCCACGTAAATTACGTTCTATTGCTTTTGCATCAGAATATATCTGTTCACTATAATTTGTTTATAACATATTAGCAGACTAGATCAGAACAGTTCTTATGATAGTTGTTTAACAGGTAGTTGTCAGCAGTGCATTTTAATTTATTGACAATGCGGCGGAGGCGAACTTCTTTCATTCTTCACACTCTCTGCTGGGTAAACCGGGTCACGTAATTAATCCTAAACTCAGGTAATGCAGACGACAGTATAGTTGATGAGAGATGATGGGGTGCCTCTGCCACTATGGATCTTATCGATCTCATATTACGGGCATGTTCTAGACAGTGTCAATGTACCAGAACATCACGTACACAATCCATTGCAACGTAACGCAAAAGCAACAAATAATTCTGTTTTTTTTTTTAAATAAATTATTAACCAGCACTGTAAAAAATAACAACATATCAAAAATATGTTCATTTAAAATATGCATAATATTTATACTCCTACTTAACTATTTTACTAAATCCGCTACAATTAGGACTACAACTTTATCAAAATGAATTATGCGTCTCATTATTTCCTACCTCGGATTATGTTATAATCAACAAATGAAATGGTTTATTTAATGTTAAAAAAGTTTTAATTATCGATAAAGCAACTTCTACGGAACGTTATTACTTTCGTTTTTTTTTTTAAATCACACGCGGTTTTTATTTATTCAATAGAGATTCGTTAAATATGTATAAATGAATCGAAAAAATTACGTTATATGTTGTAGATGTGCATCTGTCAGGTAAATAAGATTGCACACAGTGACAGAATTTTTAGTTTTATTCCATACGATGTAGCCTTAAACCAAGCTTAGTCAAAATTTAAGAAATCTGTTGGTAACCAAGCAATGGTAGCATTGAGTACCTGCATATTTTATCAAAATTTTACAGAGGTTTTTACTTGCAAATTGTATTACTTAAATGAATGTTTTTATATTTTTCACCGTGTAAATATTATTCATATAAATTGAGTAAAAAGTACAGACGATGTCGTGGATATCAATCAAATTATATACATGTAAATTCAAGAACAGCCGTCTCATTTTGTTGAAATGTACTGTTCTCTATACAGCGATGATAAAATGTACTTGAGTGCAGATTAAGTGCCTTCCTGCCTGGTAAGCGTCTACTTATAAATTAGACAGTTAACTTTATATTACATTCGGGTAAAGTTATTCCACGCCCCCGGGCCAATTTCCAAGCGCAGATGGAAATGGTAATAATTTTAGTTTATCTACTAATTCTCTTTTAAATTTAAATTTTAAACTATTAATGACTTTTAATTGTCTAATTTTGTGAACTCTCTAGACGAGATATCTCTCGATATTCACTACGTTTTCTATGGTTGATTAACAGAAGAATATTTTTTTCTGTTTTCAGCTTTTATTTTACAAGTTCACCGGATTGAGATGTGGCGAAGTCTATTTAGTGCTCTGGTTGCATCTCTGTTATGTAACACAGCAATTATCCTCGAGGGGGAACCTTGTCAACAACATTCTAGGCGCGTTAGGATTCAGATTCGAGGGATATTTGTGGATTCGTTCCATTCTCACTCTTCTTATTAAGTCCCGTTATTATTTGCATACGAAGCGAGCAAAAACAAAAACTGACTTCAAATCGAATAAAACTTTAAGCGCTATTACGCGCGAACGCTCTCTTTGTATTTCTGAATTATCGTAGGAATATTACGAAATAGAACTAGAACCTAAGCAAACTCTCATCAAACACTTTTGAAGTAAAATCCTGGTAAAAAACATACAGACGGATTGAGAACCTCTTCCTTTTTTGAAGTCGGTTGAAAAAGGAAGGGTTTAATAAAACATTTATTGAAAAATTATCTTCTTCTCAATTCATAGCCCGAAGAGTGTCTTTTACAAGGAAAATAACATTACCGCTTATAATACGAAAACAATAAGTTAGCAAGAGTTGTCCTCGATACCGAGGATTTCAATTTGTCCGTACACAATAAAGCGTGCATCTGGCGCCTCCGTGGATTGTTATTTTATAGAAACGATGACATCCGCGCGGTTCAATTAATTTTTACGATGTACTGACGGAACAACCTCATGGGGCCACTGGGAAATCGATATACCGTGTGTACTAATAAAAAGAGACCGTAAATTGCGAGGCGATCATTTGAAAAACAATAACACAAGCAGCATTAGTGTGGAATGAGATGAAAGTTTATTTGCTGAGTCTAGACGACTGTAAGTTCTACTTATATATGTAAGCGAGAAATGTTAGTAATGTTCCGCAGCTACTTTATACTATGATGATTATTTATGAATACTATGTACATAAACACATATATATGTATGCATATTTCCTCTTCAATTTACTTCTCACTGGTAAATTTAGAAATGATTGTCTTGATGTCATTATTAGTTTTATAGTGTTTAATTTTATTTGTGTTAAGTAATATTATATGAAATGGCAAAACGTTCGATATGGTGGTCGAGTGTCAAGCTGGCTTCAGCGGCTTTTCGTTTTTTGGCTTCTTAAATACTAATTATCATCAATTGAACATACTGTTAGTTTTGATTTTCCAATTCAATCCAAGGTGTTATGGCATACGATTACAGGTAAAACAATAATAACAAAAAAAATGAAACATTGAAGGAATCATGGGACATGATATTATATATCATTTATTCACCCGTAACTATATGTGCATATAAGCGTAATTTATGTAATCTATATCAGATATTGAAAATAACGTAGTAAAAAAATATTAGACATAGACATTTTATTTATTGGTATCATAATATACAAACAAAATATAAACTCATTAAGATATAACAATAGATAAATACAATTAAAGGAAGAAGCAACGGACAAATAGGACATGATGCCAACAATGAACACTCTCTCGGCATATCCAAAGCACATGCTGGGAGGATGTCTAATGTAGGCATACATATTGCAACAAGGCTGCGCAGTTTTCTAACCCTTCTGCCCAGGACCACCCTACACGCAATACTACTTGACTTTTTTTAATTTTACTTTTTGTTACGTAACATTTTGAATGTATGACAATTCTGAACGATCGATATTTAGATTTTGTAAATATCGACAACAAAGAGCTCTTACATACTTTTTCAGCTAGATTGAGACAAAAATCGCTGTCCGCTTTTCGTGTTCTAACCAGTAGTGGTTCAAAGCTGAGCCATACACCAGGCACACATTTTAGGTGTTGATTTTTTGTACGTAAGAAACCGATAAACGGAAACTTAATGGTAGAACCCGGTTGGGATCCGACCATCGTAAAGTTGTACTCTTAGCCTTTAGCCTATCACTGCTTAGTAATGAAAAGATTACTGTTTTATAAAGCTGCTTAAAGCTACCGGAAAATAAATAAAAATTAATATTTTATTAATAATTACGTTCACTATATCTATGAGAGTATTTACTTTTGAATCGGTTAAAACGACGGCGGTTGTTTTCGCACTATAACCCGATTGTCTTATCTCTTTTTGTATATGAATAGTCCCTTTAAAGTGAGTAAGACAATAAGCTTTCGTTCGTCTGGGATTGAGGTCTTTATTCGTTAGAGGTGTTACATGATTGCGAGTTCATCGCCCGTAGACGTTTTTCTTCATGCCTTGATTAAATAAAGCACTACTGCTTCGGACGAATGTCATCAGCAACGTTATTAGTTCACTCTCCACACGACAGGAGTTGTTTTGTTATTCTGTATAATTTTATTAAACTACTCAGGAGCATAAGTTCATCGTCCGATGATGGGACAACGTTTTAAATCGAATAAGTTTCGTGGCACGTTTTGGATATCATCTTACCATATCGATGTTCTTATTTGAATTTAATACGTTTGTTTGTTACAGGTATGCGCGGATGATTTTGTGCGGATTAAACGTGTGGAGGTTGGTATCGAAGGCTTGGATAACAGTCCGTAAAAAAGTTAGACTATATTAGAAAGTAAATCACAAGTATACGAAAAGTTCTTAATTAACCCGGGGGTAAGCGAGCGACCGACCTCTATTTCGTTGTTTCATTACGTAGATCCCCACCCTCATTAACCTGTCGGTGCTGTATAAAAAGCGACTTTATATAAGAAGTTAATTCAACATCACACCTGTCACGCTCGTAACTTTTCCCTCAGGATAGCTTTACAATGAAGCCTGCCCATCCACCGGCAGTAGTATTATTCGCCCTAACCTTCCCGCTTAGGCGGCATCCTCAAAGAAAATATTAAATGTATAAAATCTTCATAAAACCGACTTTTGACAGTTCGATTTTATAAATGGCTTTGGCGATCCGTGGAATTATCGACGGCATAATTTGAAACAAGTTGAGCGGACAACTAAATCGATATCTTTGTATTAATAAAACGTTCGCTAGACAAACTATATATGAAGCATCACCAATACAATAAAAAGGTTACGAATGTAAAGTCTTGTAGTATTGAGTAATTAACACACCTAAATCGACGCTTATAGGATAACATGTGTTCGGACCACCGCGTAACAAACGTCCGTTCCCTTGTATACCTAATGGAGAATTCCGAGAAAAATAAAGCGGAGAAAACATAGTAAAATACTCGGCGAGAAATAATATTTTATTCCATTCCCTGAAATTGTCTTAAATGGTGTACGTAAAGGCGGTGAAAGTATGATGGTTGCCCAGGCTAAGTAAAGCGTAGTGAGATGCAAGCGAATTTTCTCTGAAAGTTTCTCCCGCAGAATGTTCCAATTCCATTTCGGTAAGAGACTAATAATACTTTTTTTCCCGTCATTTTGCTTTTTACTTCCACCCTTTACTGCTATACAAAATAGAGTGGCGTGGAGTAGGGTTGAAGTGTAGATTATATACCAATTATTGTTAATCATTTCCGTGTGGCGTAAGTAAAAGTTCGGTATATTTTGACCGTGGTAAAGTTAAATGAATAATCATAGTCTGGTTACAGATTTTTTGTTATTTCTTTATTTATTAGTGTCATAAAATTTGTTTAAAGCAAAACCCGAAAATATTTTATGTTAAATAATATGATTAATCAATTTTTCATTTAAATAAGTAATAATTTGTATTCTGCCAATATATAATTGTAATAAAACTCGACTCTAATCCATCGTTGTTCCGAGTAAACTTACAGAGTGTAACGGACGTCGGACCCGTCAATTATTTAGATTGGTGTCGGCGACGCAGTCCGCACAGAACAAGAACTTTATTTCATTAATACCTACACGCAGCACTTCGCTTGCTTATAGCTTATTTCTATTTTAAATATCTTAGACTAGTTCAGAAGAAATACTCTTGATAATAACAAATTCTAATCCAGAAGTATAGAAATGTGACAAATGTTAGCCAAAATTCTTAGGTTTCATATTGACTTTTTATAAATACCGTCTTAACATCATCATATTTAGTCCGATTTCGATTACGATAGTAGTGTAGTAATCAATTATAATATATTGATTTCTTAAAACAACGCATGGATTTTTTTAGGAATTTGCATTGTTCATGTTGCCATAACAATTTTTATTCAAATATTTTCTTTTATCATTACGACACTTCTTTGCTCACGTTCATCGTAACTAAAAAAGTTATAAATAGTCTAGGAGTCGATTTTATTACAAAACTTGGAAGATTTGGTTCTTCTCCAAAAAATAAGGCATAACATTTTGTCATACTTTACGACGTTCTTTGGCTAGATGGGTAAGTCATCGGGGATTCTTATTATTTTTATCATTACAGAAATGTATCGACCCGTGTTAAGGAGTCCGAAATAAATTTTCTCCGAGCGTAAAGCAGTTTACGTAAAAGTTCCACGTATGAAAAGGTAGTCGCATGAGTACATTGACGGAGTGTAGTGCATCGACTGCACGCGGAAAAATATTATATGTATTATTTTAATTAAAATTTTTGATAACGGCAACAATAGCCTGGTGGCTAGGTGTAGGAATTACGGTCTGTAGCTAAAGGGTTCGGAGCTTAGAGATTTGCACGGACAAGTGGTCGTTGTTGTTTCGTTAAGCGTGCAAGTAAAATCAATACCGTAAAGATGCAAATGAAGTATGTTGTCGTGACTCTCAATAACAGTATTATCAATTTTTTCACAAGGAAAAGTGTTGTTATTGTGTTATAATAGAGAAGGGCATGTAGAAACTTACCTAACTTAAAAAACTTACCTTTTATAAATTGTCTCTGATTATGTAGTTATGCACCTGTTGGCTAAATTATCTGTTTTGTGTCTACTTGTTATATATTTTCCTGCAATGCATACTGTGGGCTTTTTTAAGAAACTTTATTATCTTTTCATATGTTAGGGCTTCATATTTTAGTTCTGCCCTGATCGACTCATCCTTTTTATTTAAAGAAAGTTTCTGTGGCTGATCCCCACAAACATGTTCATACCAATAAATATTTGTTATTTAATGACTACTAAAACTCGGCATTATTTAGATAAATTATTTAAATATTTTCACGAAGAGAATAAAAATAATATTAACAATAATTAATATTGTCATTGTCATGAAATTAAATTTGCACACTTATTAAGGAATGACAGATGAGTCTATATTATTACACAAAATATGAACTATTTTACAATAACAAAATAGAACTAATTAATATCCCTAGATTTCATCCCTTACTCGTTGGCCTCCTATCTTATTAATTCATATTTCTTAATGTTGACTTTATTATTTAAAACTACTGTAATATTATTAGAGGTTGGTGGGTTAATCTTCTAGGGCGCCCTAATGAACAAATATTTGAAATACGAGCAGTCGCTTATCACTTGCACCACGCGCTAATTCAACAAACCAATAGTTGTGAGTCGGCACGCGTTTGCTCAGCGTATATCATTGGCTGTCGACGCCTGCGAGCTTTTCTGCTTACTCCATATCATGGGTATGAAGCCTTATTGCGAATAAAAGCGAGAACGGAAAAAATAAACTTAATATATTACGTATTACGAATGAAAATATTGAATGTATGAAACCCACAAACATTTTGAGGGAGATCATCTTCGCGTCATATCTTAGTTTAGTCAAAGCAAACTATTTAGTGGTTTTAATAAGTGTTGTTTTATTTATTATCGATTTTATTAATGAAAATATATTTAAGAATTGGATATTTATGGCAATACCACCAAGTTTCTTTGATAACGGTGTTCTTGGCCCCTACCGTTGTTTGTATTTATTTTGAATCCTACATTTTCTTGTACGGCAGAGTACATACGATACGTCTTGATAGTTTACTAATTTATATTATGATTTTTTTGTAATTATTAAAAGTAATATTTACATCAAAAAAACTTTATTGTTACAATTTTTTTCAATGCTATTTAGCATTTTACATATTCGTTGCTAGCTTTCTTACATGTCCATTAGAACCGTAAAAATAAAGTCGGCATACTTCGGCAAAGACGAAATTTCGCCAAAAGAGTAGTTTCTGTGGAAAATGTCCGTGGCTATAATTTGCAATATGACATCCGTTACACAGTGTTTTCTTTATTTTCGTCTACTGGTTTGACTGATAAAATATATAGTAAATGATACATTGAAGCATTTCTAATTTTGCCTTTATTAAAATAAGTATGATAGAACATCTTGTACAAAAACATTGTATATTTAATGATTTAATATCTTTATCTTATAAAACAAGCGAATACAATAATATAAGCATAAATAGTAAACTTAGCTTCCGTGTCGCGAGTAAAATAATAATAAAATTTGTGTCTTAACTATGTATACATGGCCAAAGTTGAGAACAAATAAAACAGTAAATAATCATGTTAAAGTTAGCCTACTGTTGAGCACAGGCCTTCTCTGTACGTCTCTTTCTCTGTTCGTCACGATATTTTCCTTCTTCACCGCTGAGTGCGTAGTAAGGCAGCACATAAATAGTAACAACAAATTGGTAAAACAAAATTATTGGTGCCGGCACCGAGGATCGAACTCGGGTTGCTAGTGTTACTATGCAACTCGAGGCATCGGCTCGAACACTGAGCTACCACGGCTCCTAGATAATCATGTCGTTAACTCGCGGCTTTTTGAAAGGGATGAACAATAAGAGTGGGTTATGTAAAACAAATATCTAATACAAATTTATCCCACAAAAGGCCATTAAAAAATGGTGCAACCATAACTCCCAATGATGGCGTCGTTATTAAAATTTCATTTGCGAACGAAGCAGTGTATTTGCATCGAAAGCTCATCCCAAGTTGATTATGCGAAAATAACGTTGGCGAATGAGTGCACCCAATTTACAGTTCAATTTGCATTATACAATCGTTATGTGAAATGAGATGGTGGCCATATTTCGGCGTCATGTGCAGCCGCATGTACTGTCATGGCAGCGATGTTGCATTTTTGATTTTACCCTGTTAACTGTATTTACACTGGTTTTGAGAATCATTTGAATTCTTATTTGGGTTGGTTTACAGTATTGATGTAAGGTAAACCTTATTTTTACCTATAAATTTTATAAAATGTTTTTAACGTAATTGAATTTCTTTTATCGCCTATTGCTTCGTTTATAATATAAAACACTCTGTGTTTTAAGTGTAGTATTCTCAGACTCCGCGTTAGTACTCATCTAGCATTAGTGAACACTTAAAAAAGAACAAACCTTGTTTATGGAAGATATGGAATTAATTTTAGAGTTTTAAATAAACTTACAGCATACAACAATGCATAAATACATGCATACATTTATTTTGAAATTAGATTACCTCTGACGACTGTAATAAATGAACATAATTTAGGTTTAATAAGAGACATTTTACTACTTTTAATTTAAATCGAAATGCTGTAAACAGAATTAGAATTAGGAGTAATTTTTAAAATATATAGTACGGGTAGAATAATTACTCCAACCAATGTCGCAATAGATTTTTTTAAATACGAGAACAGTTAATAAGGATCTAAAATTTAAACATGTTACATACATATTATTACTACTTATAACGGTTTGTTAGGAAGTTTTTGGTTTAAATTAATGCCGGATTTATACAAATGGAACCAAAAATAACATCGGCACGTCGATAGGGCTGTATTAAAACGAGGTTACGGAACGTTGACATTTTTCCGATTCCCGTTTTCCTACCAACATCACTTTTAAAGGCGTATACTGCGCCGATGATAAATTTGTAACACTTTTGTTATAGACCTTATACTAATGATTATAAAGTCTTTTTTTCAATGACATATTGTTGAACAATGTTTTTCGAATTTTTAAGTTACCAGTACAAAATTAATTAGTCTGACGTGCAATTATGTAATGAAATCACCATTACATTCTTACAACGCAAATAAAAACGTCATTTTATGACATCGTTCGTTAAACATGTGTTTTATTATTTTGTTTTTTTTTTCTCTTATTCTATCTAACATTTAAACAGAGGTTTAAACAATGTGCATTTAATAATCGAGGTATATGAATGAAAGTTAACGAATGACAACAGACTGATATCGTAATTGTTTACACTATTAAGTAGCATAAACTTATTAAAAAATTAAATAACAATTTAAAGAAAAATGTTCCCGGTGTATGGAGATGAACTCACCATCTGTTACGTATTGGACTTAATAAGCTTGGTGAAAAGTGGATAGTGAAAGCTTTATCTGACTACCTTGCTAGAGTTAAAGGGACGTGTTAGTGTATTTTAAATAAAATAAATTAAAAACATACCGCTTGATTGGAAATCTTTTACGTTTACCGCCGGGCCCAAAATTGCAAGCGTTAATTAATTTAATAACAGAGTAAAAGGTTTGATAAAATTCAAAGCTGGAATAAGGTAACTTTACTTTTAATATTCAATAAAACCTTCAGAGGAAATACGTTCATTTTGAGCAGATATATTTAATCTTTTATCTTGAGTAAAAAAAATACAGTCAGTTCAATGATTATTTATATACCTATATCGTACTTATGTTGAGATGCGTAAATGCTTTTTAATTTTAATTCTAAATTTCTTTATAAAGTGCAGTACATCGGTGCGGTATATTTAAAACACGAATCTTGGTCTTCAAATTATATATTTTGTGCTCTTGGCATTCACGTATAAAGTTTTGTGTGGCACTAGAATGTAAAGGTAATCTAGAATCTAGAGATGGGTTTGGATTTCTTTTTAAAATTAATAAGATGGGTTAAGAATTACAAACTACTTTAGCCTTTAAACTGTTATTCTATTCAGACGTGGTCTTGAAAAGAAATTGGAAAAGGTATTGTAATATTGAAGTCTTTTGTATCCGCTAAAATTATCGTTCTTATCGGTGAAAACATTTTCTTATAAAATTAAAATTACTAGTAATATTTAAAATAGTTATGGTAGTTAATCAATATCATGGCCGTATAGTACAGTTATATAAACATCTTTTTTTTATTAATTTTGTTTTTGCTTTGTTTTAAAAAAAATCAATTCATGGCCCTTTAAACCTAAAGTAGTAGACAGAGATAACAAGTATTATTTGCTTTTCACCAAGCCTAATAGCCGATATGGGACAGAGTGTGATTTTGTTGTACAAACAACAAGATTAGTTGAATTACAATGTTTTTAAGCAACTCTTGAAAGAAGTTTCTCGCTTGATTCTTTAGTCTGCATTTGACTCTTTAGTGCTTTCTTTACTTAGTGTTAGCTCTATTCTAGTCAGACTTTAGTTTATTTGTCCTAGTGATTACCAACTGGTACTCTGCTGTGTCCTCTTTTACGAGACTGTTATCCTGGTCTTACAAGTTTTCCACCAACCTGTACAGCTGTAAAACTCAAGTGCAGTGCATTTTTAAAAAGGGAACGCCCCTGGGCCAATGTCCGGGCTTTTCATTATTTTTAAATTATTCAGTGATGTGTAGTGTGCCGCCAGTTGAAGTCTCCTGCAACAGAATCGAAGTAGCTGGTAAGTAAAAATTTAATTATGTATTTATTATCTTACGGTACATTCACAACGAAACTGCGTGCAACTAAACGGGGAAAAAGCGTCGATGTTTAGAGTAAAGCTTAATAAATATACCATCACAGACAAATGGTGGTTCGGGATCAAATTCCAGACTTCATAACCATTAGTTGAGCAACTGTTATGTTCGTCAAACAACGATCTGTTTACAATTTGGTTTTGACAAGCTATTTCTGTATATTTCGTTCTATATATATTTAAATGTTCCCACATATATCTTATACATTTTTATTTATTATCTCATATAATTTTATTTCTTGTCTTGTATTGATGAAACGGATAGGCATAGATCTATTATCACATTATAATCAATTCTAATGAGGAGCCTTCTCTCTGTAGAAACACCGAAGCATTCTTCTAATTATATGCCGTCATTTTAGGTCAGTCCACTCGTGCTGCAGCCGGTTTCTTATTATTAGTTAAATAGTCTACCACGTCGTAAGTAGTGATAGCGTATTGGCTCTCAGGCTTAGAGCTGGGGGTTCGAATACTACTCAGTTTGTACAGACAAATTATCATTTTTTGATTTGATAATGTTGCTGTCGATATAGGGAGACTCTTTCCTAATACTATTGTGTACACCGCAGGGATAAAGAAACGTTCGGTCATAGTTACATATATAAAAAAAATATTTAAATTATTTTAAAAAAATAGTACAAATATTTCTAAATTAATTTACAATTTCAAGAAAAATTATTAAAATTTTCAATGTTTGTTCCACACTTGCAATCCTTTCCATGTTTCGGCCTTGGATATGAAATATATTTTTGTGCATCATTAGTATATTAGAAAACGTAAACTTATATAAAAGAAAAATTATATAATAAGTACGTCTTTAAGCGTTTATACTAATATTTTATAGAAATCATCTCTAATACTAATATATTTATATTAGTGAACCCATAGTAAATAGCGTTATACAAGTGCTTCTTTATGCGGTCAGTTGTATTATTACTGCTAACATGTAACTCATCTCGCTTTACATATTCCTGTAAAGAATTCAATACGGACATCCAACAGAATAATTCAGCGAAACGTCCACAATAACCATCAAAATTAATCGTCGGCTCGTAAACAAAATTAAAGTTATACCCTTTGTACATTCGCGAAGCAAGTTGGGGGACCCATCGCCTCATTAGTTCCCATCGCCGCTTTTACGAAACTCGTTCCCGAGATAATTTCCGTCCTTCGTCCAGTATTACCTAAGCATAATTCGCAGGCCCAGTAAAACAACGGAGCGTCGACATAACCTTCCATTAAGCTCCTCGGAGCCTCTGTATTCGTACAATTATTCCCTGAAGTGAACCCTTCGTAGCGCAGCCTACAATTACCTTCCATTCAGCTAGCGGCGCTCCGCTCGGCGAAATAAAATAAAATTGGGACGGAAAATAAAATATCGAGAGATTCGTTCCAATTACCCTCTATGTGCCTTGTTTCATTACTCCGTCATATTTTTATTTTAAAAGGAGAATATAAACGGTTTTCATTTACGTGTTGACTTTAATTTGAGCGGCGTTTTCCTTTGACGTAATGCAAGTAATACAGTTCAATTTAGTAGCAGTTAAAGAGGTCAAATCCTGCATAAAGTTCTGGCGATAGGACACTACATCTACATGTTTAATACCTTGCAACAGTATTTATTGAAACAGTAATTTCTTCTGGTACAGTCGCGACTAAAATTTGAAAAAAAAGTTTGTTAGTGTCCAAGTCATAGCGTCGTCATTTCTGAATCGATTTCTTGTTTTGTTTGTAATGTTACTTTTGTTGGCATAGGACCTTGGATTCTGAAGATACTCGAGGAAATTTTAAAACCTAAAAATAATGTTTGGTGCTTTAAATATTGGTAGGTTCGTGACAATCTAAGACTAAATAATTACTCTTTGACATCTAGCGGAAAATGAAATTGAATGTTGGCGCTAGAACTTCGTAACAATATAATATTACGGAAATAAGAGACAGCATCCGTAAACCTTTTAATTAGGTTAGTATTAATAATTTCAACACTATAAAAATTTTTCATCAATAAAACATGATCAATTATTTTTTTTATCTTACTCTTTCTAACCAAATAATTGACCACGAACTCACTTGATGTTAAATGAAAATACAGAACTGGTTGGTAAGACTACTATTAGTTTAGCAAATGCCTATTCACTCTTGAAAATTTTCACATTGTAATCGGAGGAAAGAAGAAATGGACACTATTCTAGTTTCTTGCTGTGGTGAATGGAACACGAAACAAAGCGCTTCAGTCGCGTTTCACACCAAAGGGTTGATAAAATCCAACGGTGCGTTTTGAATTCCGATGGTGGAAATCGGAATTTCTGATTCATCATTCATTGTTTTTACATAGCTTACGATTATAATATTGGATACAAAAATTTACGTACTAGTATTTATATGATAAATTTGGTCTCGGTGTTGCAGTCACGACTTTATATTATAAATTTTTATGAGCAACATTTCATTTCGCTGATCCATGCCGTATCGGAAGCTCGATTGATTCATTTTATCGAGTCGTATTTTCGCTGAAAATATACTGACACATCTTATCCACAACGCACTTAAGATCTCGTAAGAGATTTCGAGAGGGCTTAACCGTCCGCACGTCACAAGTTTTTCCTTGTAAGCTTCTCAAAACGTTAAATTTATTTCGGCCCCGGAGCGTTGAATTAAGTACTGACTTAATCCTTTGGAGCGAACTTAACCTAATATCATAAAGATGGAGCAAGGCAACTTGTACCTACGGAGTCGAGTCAAATATTATCCTTTGAAGAGATTAAAGAGTTAATAAAGTACCGAAGGGGCGTATCTAGTAGTCAGCTCAACTTCTAAGCTCGGATCAAGGATTAATTGGATTTAGCCAATTATATTAAAGCGATGTATATGAGGAGAATTTAATAATAAATGTAGTCAATTTATCAAATTTGTGAATCAATACGAAAACTATGGCTGAGCGTTTGACTTCGGTTGCTTATGTTCGCGGTCTACTTTAACAAATGAGATATACGTTTTAACTTTTTTTTTCGAATTTCAACTTAAAATCAACTTTCACAAAATTGGCATGTATATATGTGGATGTAAAGTATGTTTAATGTAATAAATTTGGTACAATTGGGTATTTGTGCAATTTTTTTGTGATAAATTGAAAGATCATCGTATATACGTTTTATAACAAAACTATTTTTTTCATTGTTTTGCTGCAATAATAAAGTTATATGAAATTTAAAAAAAAAAATATTTTTAAATCCAGTACTGAAAACTTACCGATAGCTCCCGCACCAATCCGTGGAGCCTTACCGTCATTATGTTAGTTTTCACTTATAGAAGCATTCAGAGATAATTCAGTATTTTGACCCTTGAGCTGTACGCTGTACTAACATGAAATTGTTTTTTGCCACATTATGACGTCTCTAATATGGAGACCAATCATGGCGTCCTCGTAATCTCGTAATTTTTCTTTAAATTTTTTGTATTAAAGTCCCAATTATTCGCATATGTTATATAAAACAAAATTATATAAAACGGTAGATCCGTATCATTTAATTTTGTAATAATCAAATTTTAATAATTTATTCTTGCGACTGTACCATGACATTTGTGTACTTTATATGTGTGTTGGTAAATATACTTTACGAAAAACGACAGATAGCATTGACGGTGTAATTTGGAGTAATTCCAAAACGGTTGTGTGTCCAAGAGACAAAACTGTAACGAAATAACACCTGCTTTTTGTTAAACAAAGGTGATGGTATAATTACATGAATTCGTTTTTTGATCCTTCGCTTGTATCAGAGTACACATTGATAAAGTGGACGTAACAAAATGGATGGTCCGCAAAAAATATGAAAGGACAGTCCCACAACTGAACGGCGGCCATTTTGAAAACCGCCCGGGAAGGGGCGGCGCGATCCCTTTGCCACATGATTTATTTGCTTAACGCTTATCGAATGTTCTTAATTCTATTCGTCCATAAATGAATATCAGCAATGTTTTCTTAATCTATTTTAATTATAACCCACAGAAAAAATGAGGAAAAATGTAATATTTTCTTTACCTTAAGCTTAGGAAACTGGTTCTTTCATAATTTTAATTTAAAATACTATGTTAGAAACAAGAATCATTCCTGTTATTCTGGTTTTTTCATTGATAGCTTATCTTTATTTAAACCTGGTAGTCGCACTCAGATATGAACAGTTCTCAAAACTCGAATACATTTTAACTTGTAATTGGTTAAAATAACGCTCGAACCAGTTTCAACTACAAACGGAATATTAAATATTTTATACCTATCTAATACCTATAAATATTTAATTCTTTTTTTTATGATGTAGAGCCAATATTTATTAAATCAATACATAATACTAAATTAAAAGAAATATTTACAATATAATAAATATTTTACAAAAAATGTAACTGTGTCAAACCGTCATCGCTTGGTAGTGTGCTCAGAAGGCTGATAACATTGCCACGTTGTATGGAAATGCTCAGCCTCTATGCAAGGTATAAGCCAGCCCTCTGGTCTCCAGATGTGTCGACCAACTTCTGAGCTATCACATAATATATAATTATATGTCATACGTGTTTAAATTTCACTTGTGAAATGTCTTCCAATTTGAATTTCTTAAAATGTTAAGGAATGTATATAACTGCATCGCAAGGTGATGAATTAACGCGGGTAATTAATTTGCAACGTTTTACTATCAGTGTTTGGAGTCATTCATGTTCATTTCCATGTAAACTTAGTTATAAAGTTTAAATTAAGATTACTATCTTAATAACTTTATATCGATCGTCGCGGTAGGTTAACACAATTTACTTATAATTAAAGTAATAATTAAAATTGTAATGCCTACAAATTGTGTTCAGAGAGTATACATGGCTACGTTTCATGTGACACAAACAATTACAATGTAAGAAGCGACTCATATTCGCTTTTGAATAACAAAGCGGGACCTTAAACAAGTGCACGCGATTATAACTCTTGTGTTATTTGTCTTTTGGGTTTAAAATCCTATATTAAAATGGAAGCCTTGAAACTTTACCAGCAGAAATTCCTTTGAATTAAGACGCAACATTGTTTCATCGAGATTAGTCTAGCTAAGAGCACCGTCCTTTTCCAACACAAATAAAGATATTGAAATTTGATAAGCTCATCTCTCTCTCGTGAATGCCCCGGGTATAAAGCAGGCTACGTAAATATTAAAGGGGATTAGTTGCGAAGTTAACTTAAGATTTCGAATAACGATGATCCCTGCAGCAATATCGATATGGTGTCTGAAGATAAATGTTTTAGTTCTAATAAAGTTTTAAAAATCGTTGTATATTTATGAGAACAAATATCTATAAGCATTTGTCTGTCAGTACGATTGATATTGAAATGATTAATTAAAATAAATTTACTGAATAAAATTAAAGCATCAGTCTTTCCCGGTCGATTAGCAAATTTTTGTTGTGAGTACGGATTGAGTTTTGATTTCAACACGGATGGATATTTTATTTAATTCGTATCGAAAACTTCTAAACAGCTTCCAAATTTATAATTTTAAACTCATATTCACTCTTTAAAAGCGTAAGTTATATTGACAGCAAAGTTTATTTTTCAAGTTGAACTGTTTATCTGTCTGAATACATGTCACACACTAAAAATATTTTTGGCGAATTGTAGCAAACGTCAAGGTATTTTATTTGTTCTTTTGTTCGTTTTTCTTAAATTAAAATACGGTATCTGTCTCTCCCTGTCCTTTTTAGCATGCAGGTTCATTTTGTTTTAACAAGTTTGCAACTACAATATTGTACGACGTTTATAACATTTACAAATGTTAATCGTAATAGCTGTCGATCGGGGGTTCGTATACGGCCTGTACTAATTAGTTTTTCATGTTGTGGTTTCTTATGTACAACATTTTTTCTCTAAAGATTGCCTCTGTCAATTCTTCGAAATTTAAAAGGACGGATATAGTCATTTATAATTTAAATATTATTAATATTGTAAAGATAATATAGTTCACGAAATAATGTAAAAATGAAAAAGTTTTCTCCTTTAATTCAAACAATGAGATTATATGAAAGTTTTCTGTCACTTAATGACACGCTTTTATTAATAATTGTTGTTAATAGCGCACAGTAGGACCAACAATATATATATAAGCATTAATGTGACACCGATTTCATTAAGATGTCATTTACATGTAAATTCGTTAGTGATAATATTAAATATATTTATAGAATCAAAGGATTGTATAGTACTCTCGATTTTATTCAGCTCCAAAACTTTCCGCATTAGTTAAATGTGAATAGATGCCTCGACCGGTTCAATGAATAAATTATTCACTGTTACAATGTGAATCGATATCTTTCGACCATTTGCAGGTTACTCCGCTTTGTATTAGCATTTTGTAGGACATTTTTATGCAAAATAGTTTCGACAACACAAACAGGTTTTATATCTGCTTGACAGCAATAGGTTTCTAGGACGTACAGTGGTAAAACATAAATCTATGTATATAAGCAATTCCGCCTCTTATAAACATCTTATATAGTTAATACTACATACATACTACAGTACTACATAAATATTCTGGTATTTAGTGGCTAAAGGTTACGATTTACGATCGAATGGTCGTGGAATCAATTCCCAATCAGTCGGCTTTTACCAATGAATTGCCGTCTTTTTGGTTTTTAAGTTTAAAAATCAATTCCTAAAAGAGAGATATGAGACCAAACGGCCAAGTGAAAAACAGATGGCGAAAGCACTCTGTTTTCCGTGCTAGGGTTCAAAAAAATTTAAACAAAACGTTTAAAAAATGGCCATTTTTTATATACTTTAAATTTTTTTTTGTTTATCCACGTCACAAAGAAAAAACCACCAACAAAGGAGCTTTCATATTCTGCAGGGGCAACAGTTTAATTTTATCTGCGAGATGAAATTCACAGAACATTGACGGAGATCTCTGTGAACTTAGCGGAGGCATTATCTCGACGTTCCAGTATACGACACTGGTTTGAATAATTGCGAATTGTGGAAGGCAAATGCTCTGTAGGTATTATACGCATTACTTTTTTTATCCCAATTTTGTTGGTGCGTTAAAAATAAACGTACTTATAAATAGACGACATAATTTTTAACTTTTCACAGTATAAAAATATGTAACCATATTTATTTTTGAACTTTTTTTTTGCTTTAATTTTTAATTTTTTTTGTCGAATAAATGACTATTATATTCTAAATTAACATATGTTTCAGTAATCATTCTCTACTGTCATAGTTAAATTTGTTGCTAATATGTGCCTCACCTCGATGGGGTATTATATAACGATATAATATAACCACTAAATTAACAAATTATAAGCCGAAAAGCTTTTTTTTTTTTTTTTTTTGTTCACGGGGAGGAAATCTTCAGAAAGATACCCCGCCTTCTGGGGGGAAGGCGGCGGTTATGTGGGGTTCTTACCCACTAAAACCTCCCCGGTGGCCCTTTCCTCGGTGCATGACGAGGGCTCCGGGTTCTCCAATGGAACGCACCGGAGCCCCTCTGCACTGTGCTCAAGGAGAGTACGTCCCGGGGGGAGGTTACTCCCTCCTCCCCTGTGCCCTCGCAGCGCAAGGCGACACGGGCCAGCCGATGTCGCCTTCTTCCCGGGTCCACTTTGGTGGACGACTCAGGCCCCCACCCTTGTCGCCCAGTGAACCCGAGGCCCCTTTAGTCGCCTCCTACGACAGGCAGGGGATACCGTAGTCTTATTCTTGAGAGCCCAGAACTACAGGGCTGCGGGCCGGTCTCCCACCGGCCCGCCTGCGCCATCTCCGAACGGGATCGGCCCTCTCCCGATCCCGTTCTGCGGTCTCCTTCTGGGTCATTACTGACTCGCAGAAGGAGACCAGCGCCTTCCATTTAGATCTCCCCGCCAGCGCAGCCGCTACTGCCGCCGGCGGGGAGAGGTCTTGCCCGATATGCTGGACCAGGATCCGCCGCTCCGCCTCCCACGCGGAGCACACGGCTAGCGTGTGCTGCGCGGAATCCCGGTCACAGCCACAATGGTGGCATTGCGCGGTCGGTTCGCGCCCTATCCTGTTCAGGTACTCACCGAAGCACCCGTGCCCGGTGAGTACCTGTGTCAGGCGGTATGTGACGTGCGCGTCATTCCTCCTTTAAGCCAGGCTTCGAAGTTCGGCAGGAAGGCACAGACGATGCGTTGGCGCGAGCAACGACGCTCCGAGAGCCGCTCGCGCCAGACCTCCATCGCCCGCCTGTGCTCCTGCCGACGCACCTCTCCCGCATCCAGGGGCGGCCCGGCCCCGCCGTCGACGGCCCGGACGCGCGTGTACACACGCGCGTCCAGCTCCGCCAAAATGTCGAGCGGCGGGAACCGAGCCAGGATAGTGGCCGCCTCGTATGATACCGTACGGTATCCTCGTGCGATCGAATGGCCATCTTGCGCTGCAGGCTAAGTAGCTTAGCTCTGCAGCGCCGGACGCCCGTGAAGCGGTTACACCACACGGGCGCCCCGTAGAGGGCCATGGATCGCACGAGACCTCCGTAGAGGCGGCGGACTCCTCCTGGGGCCCCAAGATTAGGCAGCAGTCTGTGCAGGGCACCCACTGCCTTATCGATCTTGGGGACCAAGCGGTCGAAGTGCACTTCGAAGCCCCAGCGACTGTCCAGGGTGAGGCCGAGATATTTCATCTCCGACCCCACCCGGACCAGCACGTCACCTACGCGAATCGACCGGCTGGGCGGTTCCTTAGCTCTTAGGGCTTGTGGAACCATAGCGCCTCAGTCTTGTGAGGCGCTACCCGTAGACCCAGCTCGTGGATTTTGTCCACGACGCATGCCACCCCAAGCTCGGCGAGCCGGATGGTGCTATCGAAATCCTCCCCGTCGGACATGACTAGCGTGTCGTCTGCATAGCAGACGACACTCACGCCGGCGGGGAGACCGACCCTAAGGACCGCGTCATATGCGAGGTTCCATAGCAGGGCCCCAACACAGACCCCTGCGGAACCCGCAATTCACCTCCCTCCGATGGAACTCGTCCCGACCCATGTACTGGATGCACCTGCCATGCAGGTACGCCCCGACGATGCGCTGCAGGTAGGGAGGCACGTGGTGAAACACCAATGCCTCCTAATCGCTCCCAGGGCAGCGTGTTAAATCGTTGACTACGTCAAGATTGACGGCCAACGCCACGCCACCCCGGGTCACTACCTGCCCCGACCGTTGACGGACCCGGAGGATCGCGTCAACGGTCGACCGCGCCTGCCGGAAGCCATATTGGCATTCCGACAGGTCGGGGCCTACCTGCCGCAGGTGCGAGTTGAGGCGGGCGGCAATTATTCTTTCGAATAATTTGCCCGCCTCATCCAGCAGACATATGGGTCGGTACGCGGAGGGAGACTCCGCGGTCCTACCGTCCTTCTTTATCAGCACCATCCTAGCCTCCTTCCAGCCCGAAGGGAAGACTCCGACTTCCAGACAGCTGGTGAACAGCCGTCTAAGTCTCCCCTCAGGCCGGCGGCGAGGCCAGCACCCAAGCCCTTCCGGGAATCCCGTCTGGGCCGGGTGCTGTATTGCAGGCCCTGAGGCGCCCCGTGGCTCGATCCAACTCCTCGGCAGTCACCCCAGCTCGTCGGACCAGATGGTACGGTCCGACGGCATCGCTGGGGGTGCAGGGCTGGAGTCCCTGGATCCTTGGGAAGAGTGTGTCTACCACACTCTCCACGAATGTAGGATCCAGGGTTTCCGTCACCGGAGGACCCACGGTCTGAGCTTGCCCAGTACAATCTTGTACGGGCGCCCCCATGGGTCCCTCTCCAGCCCCTCGAGGAGTTCACTCCAGGATCGAGCCTTCGCTTCCGTGATCGCGCTTTGAAGCGCGATCGTGGCGCCTCTATACCCCGCATAAGCTCTCGCCGTTTCGTCGGCTGTGGCTCGCCTTCTTCTACGGGCTCTGGTGTACCGGCGTCGGGCCCGTGAGCAGTCCTCGCAAAGCTGCTCTATGGCCTCCGACCACCAGTACACCGCCCGGAGCTTGGGGGACCCGGCCCGGGGCATCGCGACGTCGCAAATCGACGTCATTGTGCTCCGGAACCAGGTCGCCTCTTGTTCGGGATCGGGCAAGACCCTTCTGTCCATGCCGCGACGATGGCAGCGGCCTCGAGCATATCAGCATCGAGCCGCTTGAGGGACCATCGCCGCGGTCGGCTGCTACCGTGCCGGCGGGCAGCACCTGCGGGAGGACGGAGGGCCACATCGAACATGATGTGGAGGTGGTCAGATAGTGTGACCACCTCCTCCGCCACCCTCCATCCCGACACCATGCGTACGGCAGAGGAAGTCGCCCACGACAAGTCGACGACCGACTCCCCTGCCAACGCACGGAGGTGCTGACGGACCCCGGTTTAAAAGCCGGAGGTCCAGTCCCGCCGCCCACTCTTGCACGGTCTCTCCCGCGCGCTGTCGGGCACACCCCACGCTCTGGAATGAGCGTTGAAGTCACCAGGACAAGCACTGGACGCGGCGAGCATCTGCGAACGCAGTCGCCCACCGCATCCATGTACGCCTCGTAAGCGGCGAGGGTACAGCTGGGAGAGACGTAGCAGCCCACAACTGCCAGGGGACCCCATTGCACCGCAATGTAGCCCTGTCCCTTAACGAGTAAGGAACAGGGCGGGTCCCCTGCGCCACCACCCCAGTAAATGGCGACAGAGCCTCCGTCGTCACCGAACCAGCGAGGATGGTCCGGGACTCGGTAAGGCTCTGCCACCACGGCCAGAGACACTGACCACTGCGCGAGGGTCTGCATCAGCAGGTCCTGCGACCCTCGGCAGTGGTTCAGATTGCCCTGGAGGATCCTCACCTTCACCCCGAAGGTGAGGCCTCCATGGCCTCCGGCACACTGGGTGTGGCCTTGGGAGGAGCCTGCCTACTCCCCTCCTTTTCCCTCTCTTCGGTGCGCAGCCCTTGGTCCCCAACCTATGGTTGGCCGGGCGACCAAGGTCTGCGCACAGCGGGCACTTTAGGGCGGCTGCCGTGCACTGCCGGGCCTTATGGCCGGGCTCGCCGCAAGCGTAGCACCGCGTGCTCCGGTCCTGTTCGCAGGTGCACGTGCTACGCACGTGCCCCTGCTCCAGGCACCGGAAACACTGCAGTGGTCTCGCGGCGAGCACCACCAGCCTCGCGGCCGTCCACCCGATGCGAATGCGATTCGCTGTCGCCAGCTTACGCACCGCACCGAGCGGACACCGCACCCACAGCGACCCCAGACGCAAGGTGAGCGATGTATCTCGCCCACCTTCACGTCTGAGGCCTGGCAGCCGCCCTGCTCGGCCACCGCTGCGACCACCTCAGCTGGAGTGATGGACTCGTCTAAGTCCATCACTCTTAGCTCGCCGGTCTTCACTGGACGTGCAATATGCACGTCCAGGTCGACCAGCCGCTCCTCATGGTGGCCGCCAGCGTGTCAGCCTTGGCCGAGCAGTCAGCGCCCGCTACCTCCAGGATTAGGGCCCTGTCACGGCCCTCCGCGTGCGAACGGTCTCTATGCCGCAGTCTGCCAGTTTGATCCGCTGTTTAGCGGCTGACATGACTGCGGCATAGGTCGCGTCGCTGTGCTCCGGCACGGTGACCGTGATGGCCGCCGTGCCCGGGAGCCTTGCCGGCTTCGCCGCCTTTGGCTTTGGCTTTGCCGCTGCCTTCGGGGGGGCCGCCTTCTTTGGCTGGGGCTTCGGTGCTGGGGCCGCCTTTTTGGCGGCCTTGCCCGCAGCCCTCTTCGCCTTCCGGCCGACGACCACGGCCCAGGTCTCCCCTGCGGGTGACGGCTGGGCCTCAACCTGTTGCGCCGAAGGCACACTGGCCTTCGGCTGCGGTCGTCGGGCCGGTGCCGCTTGAGCGGCCCCCTCCCTGCCGGCAGCCGCTGGTGCGGGCGCCATGTATTCGGAGAGTTTCCGGTCGATAAGAGCGCTGATGCGCTCCATCAACCGGCTCTCCGAAGACGCCCGCTCTACCAGCGCCGGCGGCAGCGGCTTTAAAGACCGCTGGCTTAGCACCAGCGGCCTTACTCGGCCCCGCTTCCTGGGACCCACTGGTACCCCAGCCCGGCTCGGGCCCGCGACTGGCGGAGGGTGAGACGCCTCGCGATTACGCAAGGCGCTCAGCTCCTGCGTCAGCCGCTCGACCCTCGCCGTCAGGTCGGAGGCTGCGAACGTAGCTGCGCGTTTTCACGCTGCAGCGCGTCCGCAGCCGGAGGCTGCGACACCCCAAGACCGGCACCCTCGACTCCGCCCTCACGGGCCTCCTCCCTCCTAGCTCCCTCTATTAGATTTAAATTAAAATTCATAATATGTCCCACGAGAATGGAGGAAATAAATGTCCACCGGGGCAGAGACTCCTGTACCCACGGTAAGCCTTGGTATACCTCTCGGTATACCTACACACGGGTGTCGGCAGGTGCCCGCGGTCATTACAGTAACGGCTGACAAGCCCCTCAACCATGCATCCCATCGCGCTGTTTTCTCCGCTTAGGATTGGGGAGTTTTTTATAGAGGTACTCTCCTCGCGGCCCGGCCAATTAAGGCAAGACCCCCGCTCCGGGCAGAGCCGCTAGACATGATCAACGACACTCCACCCGGTTTACGGTCTTTGGGCGGTGGCAGTGCAACTGGGTAGTCACACCGCCTGCCCGGTGACAGGGTTAGTGAACACCGGGCCCGCCCTCCGTCCCTCTGGCGCGCCCTCTGCAATCAGAGGGACGCCCAGAAAAACCTTCGATAAGGCCGAAGCCTACCGGCACTTGTTGCTCGTTTAGCACTACCCGGGGGGGGCACGTGTAGGGTGTCATGGTTCAAGTATCTCCTACGGACGCGAGCAACTCCACCCCCAAGCCGAAAAGCCGTCTTAACGCTTCCTTGTAATTTCACGCCAAGGTTGATATCTCGTTATGCGACCGGGATTTTGGCCCCACACCCCGAGCATCCCTAATGTCCCGGAACGAATCGCCATCTCGCCCATATGTGGAAAATAATTACAAAGTCATCCGTTTGAACTCGGCTTGTTTCCGTGAGAATGGAGCATTGTTATTAAGGAAATTGCTTATTTATCACATCCCAAAATAAAGTTATCGATTTAGAACGATGAATAATGCTGCCTGATGTTATAAGAAAAGAGAAAAAAAAGTTTGCCTTCGAAAATAGATATAAAATAATGCACATGCTCACCACAGGTGTATATAGAAAAACCATTTATTAAGAGGCCAATCGTAGACATTTTTATTATAACTAATGGAATTTGAGGAGATACAGATGCTACTTAAGTATTTTAAAATTCTCCCTTGAGTAATAATCAAACACTTGTACGTACAACTGGGTCGCAAATCGTAGATTAAATTACAATTACGTTTTACGTCCCTGGGACCCGCAAAATTCTTGTCGGCAAAAGATGATAATCCAGCGCTTAGTCGTCATTCTTCTTTTACGTGAAAGAAAAAAGTTTCTCCTTTGAATAACTCCGTTATTTTCCCCGCAGGCGACCCCTCTTTATTCATAAGCTGACGTAACTTGAAGAACCTTAAATGAATGGTTGTTCCTTGTTTTACGCCTCTATTCGCAACGCTTTGGGTCGGAAAGTTCAGAGATTTGCACGGACAAAATATAATAAGGTGTATACAAAGATCGCAGAATTATTCAATATGATTTGTTTTTCAAACGACATCTAGCTTTTGAAATGGACGTACCGTAGAATAACTACTTGAATTGGTGGTATATAATTTTCCCGCGTTTCATAACTTTTATGAAGAGTTAGATACTCTTACTCTTCATAAAAATATTGGTCACAGATTTCTTTGTGGGTATCGGTGTGGACCTAACATCGGGGGAGCCACATGCTTGTGACTCTTTTTCTATATAAAAACAATTCTCTAACCGAGAGGTATAAAATAACGTATAATGTGGATATCACTTTTACAAAAACCGGATGATATCTATATAGGAAGAAATCCTAATCAGCTATCGAGCTCAAGTTAACGATACTTCTATTATAACTTCCGATAATCGTTGCACAAGTCGATTTCCAACGATTGATTTGAACGCGTCATTCTATAAGATCTATATAATAGATTAAATTGAATGCCACACTTATTTAAAGGTCTTACATTAAAATTGTTTCATATTACACTTAATTAAGTTGTTAATTTAATTATAACAATGTATCGATTATGCTAATGTGGCGAATGAGACTGGTTTCAAGTGCCTTAAGCCAATGAACGTATAGCAGACTGAAAAGTTTTTTGCATTAATTAATATATTAGCTGGTATGTATTACCATATTGAGTCGCGTGGTTAAGTATTCCATACAATGTAGCATTAATAAGTCGGCAACTTGAAAGCTCGGAGTTACGAGGTTTTAATTTTTTTCTGTTTACAAGTAATCATCAGGAATTTCTATTTAAAAATAATAAGATTATCTATTTTAGTGGACTAGAAATATTATATATATGTTCGGAATGTTTTCGTGAAAATATTCGTGATGTTAAATTGAATTTCGATACTGCCTATGTGGAAAGTAGTTAACGAGTTTCAAAAACCTTCGCTTTACGATGCACGACTAAAATACGTTTGCCAGCTCTAGCTGGAAACTGCTCGGTTTATACGGAATGGAGGCGGAGGAGTATCTGGAGAGCACGGGCCAAATGGCCACCTCTCCGGGCGAATGCTATGGGCCGTTTCTGCTGGAATGAAACTCTTACGGCGCTTAATACGTGTTCGCATGGAGACTGATATCTATATTTTTATTATTCACTTTCATATAATATTCTTTTAAATGTAATAATAAGTATTTATATTTTTGTAATAGTACAGGCATCTTATATTTAAATTTGTTTCGTAATTGTTTTAAGTCTTCGGTGCAAGTTTGGTAATAATTAAGCACAGAGGTTATACTTTGTAAGTTTTTAAATATAATTTGAGACAAATAATGGAAAGAACCACAAAGAAAAAAGTCCTACTTATTGTAGGTAGGCACAGCAAAACAAAATTTCGTGTTGTATTGTCAAAGGGTGGCAGAAAGCCCTAACGTCCATTTGACACATTGTGAGACAGCTTTTGCTTTCCGCTTTTTATTCAGTTTAACAGGTCCTATCCACCTGTCACTTGTGTGTAATAGGTGGTGAGACCATCGTTTGCATAAAATTTTAGCAGGTCATTTTTTGTACTTAAAAATCTAAAACTCGGTAATTCATTTGCACAAGTAGTGAAAAGAGCGGAAGTAGTGACCATTAAAATCAGTCATCACCAAGTTTTGCCCTTTTCCTATAAACATTTATATTATAGGAAAAAATGTTGCAGTATTCGTTGTCACAAGGATAATACTTCTCATACTCACAGTCATATTTGAAAGTAACGTAAGTTCGAGGTTTTAGAGAATGTTAACTTTAACTAGGAGGGGCTAAAGAGCAGCGGATTTTCTTTGCTAGATAGCAAAGAATAAATGGAAGAGCCGGTTGCCATGGCCATACGTAGCGCGTAACATTACCGTGCCCCGGAGGAACCTTGCTCAAGTCCGTTACATACAAATGCCTTTCATTAACTCGTCGATGTTTCGTCAAATACTTTTGTACAGTGGTATTGTGTTTTAAGTCGTTGCGCATCCCAATTCTAATAAAGAAGATAGTTTTCCAGTACTTTTAAAAATCTAAAATCGGTAATTCATTTGCACAAGTAGTGAAAAGAGCGGAAGTAGTGACCATTAAAATCAGTCATCACCAAGTTTTGCCCTTTTCCTATAAACATTTATATTATAGGAAAAAATGTTGCAGTATTCGTGATGTTAAATTGAATTTCGATACTGCCTATGTGGAAAGTTGTTATGAGTTTCAAAAACCTTCGCTTTACGATGCACGACTAAAATACGTTTGCCAGCTCTAGCTGGAAACTGCTCGGTTTATACGGAATGGAGGCGGAGGAGTATCTGGAGAGCACGGGCCAAATGGCCACCTCTCCGGGCGAATGCTATGGGCCGTTTCTGCTGGAATGAAACTCTTACGGCGCTTAATACGTGTTCGCATGGAGACTGATATCTATATTTTTATTATTCACTTTCATATAATATTCTTTTAAATGTAATAATAAGTATTTATATTTTTGTAATAGTACAGGCATCTTATATTTAAATTTGTTTCGTAATTGTTTTAAGTCTTCGGTGCAAGTTTGGTAATAATTAAGCACAGAGGTTATACTTTGTAAGTTTTTAAATATAATTTGAGACAAATAATGGAAAGAACCTTAAAGAAAACAGTCCTACTTATTGTAGGCTAATAACACAGCAAAACAAAATTTCGTGTTGTATTGTCAAAGGATGAGAGAAAGCGCTAACGTCCATTTGACACATTGTGAGACAGCTTTTGCTTTCCGCTTTTTATTGAGTTTATCAGGTCCTATCCACCTGTCACTTATGTGTGATAGGTGGTGAGCCCATCGTTTGCATAAACTTTAAGCAGGTAATTTTTTGTACTTAAAAAATCTAAAAATCGGTAATTCATTTGCACAAGTAGTGAAAAGAGCGGAAGTGGTGACCATTAAAAATCAGTCAACACCAATCTTTTACCCTTTTCCTATAAACATTTATATTATAGGAAAAAAATGTTGCAGTATTCGTTGTCACAAGGATAATACTTCTACTACTCACAGTCATATTTGACATTAACGTAAGTTCGAGGTTTTAGAGAATGTTAACTTTAAATAGGAGGGGCTAAAAGAGCAGCGGATTTTCTTTGCTAGATAGCAAAGAATAAATGGAAGAGCCGGTTGCTATGGCCATACGTAGCGCGTAACATTACCGTGCCCCGGAGGAACCTTGCTCAAGTCCGTTACATACAAATGCCTTTCATTAACTCGTCGATGTTTCGTCAGAAATACTTTTGTACAGTGGTATTGTGTTTTAAGTCGTTGCGCATCCCACTTCTAATAAAGAAGATAGTTTTCCGTGCCTTTAAAAATTGAGTTACTCTTCATTTCATGCCTTCGTATACGTAAAAAAAAGAACTATCAGAGAAAAGAATCAGTCTGTAGGTGCTAATGTAAAAAAATAACACAGTCTCTTAGAATGGCGGACATTATATCTACGAAATGTTTTACGGACATGAAGATATTCCTCACAACTTTTTTGTTCATCCCAAGCATATGGTTAATAATAAATTTAATTGCCACACTATGAATTATATGACAAATTATTTGTAGTATTTTATATTAATAAATTACTATACTTACTACTTGAATGTTGAAGCTGCATATAATATTGCTCTTAATTATTTAATTTTTTATTATTATATAGATGATTAGTATTTGACAGTCATGAGCATCGAACTCATGTTGTTCGTATGAGTAAATGTCCTATGATTTAGATAATTTACCACTCGCCCTGGTGCTATTAGTAAACTTTAATCTTATCTTAGAAAAAAATTCTCAGTCATAAGGTTTTCAACATGATGTTTTTCTGCAGGGCTCTAAAGCTAGTTTAATTACTAAAATAACAACAGATATCGTGTTATCTCTATAGTAAATAATATTAAATTCAAGGTAACAAATAATGGTGTGAATTTAAAAATTCCGTGTGAACATGTACTCATCTCGTAGTTTTGTCTTATAAAACGGGGATACACAAATTATACTTAAAAGAATATAAGAGCAAAGTAATGCTAAATAATACAAAACATCGCTCAACTCTTTACCTTAAACATTTAGGTAGCGAAGTCTGAGAGGTCCATCAATATTCTACAGGGTTTGTTTATTTCATCGTTTCGTTGGAAAGGTTAAAGAAAACAAAAGGGAACAAAATAGGTCTGTTATTCAAGTCATTTCCGATACGGCCTACCCTGTCGTATCGACGAATCAAATTTCCTCTTCTATAGGAATAAGTTTCAGAGATCTTGTCGTCTCAGCGAAGATGGCAGTCGACCCGAGGAATAACAATAGGTAAATTTATGTAAATGAACGCTGTCTACGCAACAAAAAGGAAATGAGCCGACGCCCGAGCATTCAATTCGATTGTCGCACAGTTTTGTGAGCGCTTATTTTGAAATATGACCGATAGTTTGTGTGTAGAAGCGTCTAAGACATCTTTATCTCTGGATTCTGAGTCCGTATTATAGTTTGAATTTGTAGGGAAGTGGTTGTCACTGGATAATTCTATTTAGTTGCTATACTGTACCTGTACTGTACCGATGATTTTATGTCAGATTATGTATACAAAATATATACGTAGATGTGAACAACATACAGATAACAAAATATAAATTTTGAGATCTCGACATTTAAATATATATGATACGTTAAACGTAATAAACCTACTAGATTTATTACGTTTAAAATAATTTGAATGACAAATAATATATGAATACAGAATGAAGAAAAAAAATTATTACTAATTCCTCAACAAAACTTAGTTTACAACAATTTATTTGTAGAAGTGTTTTGCTAACGCGTTATGAAATGTATTTCTACTTTAGATAGAAATGTTCTTCGTTTATGATCACGAATGGTTTTATACGTGATCGAAACCACTTTCAACTCCATTCCTAATACAAAATATTTTGTGTACGTATCGAAGATATCGTGCAAATTTCACTTTCATGTTTTCTCCAGAAAATACATAAAGTTACATCGCCGCCATTTCGCTCGTAAGCGACAAACATGTCCGTAGGTAAAATACTAGGAGAAAATTTCAGCCGAAAAACAACAACATTGTTCGCATGTTTGAAACGCTTTCGGGTTCGTTTTATTTTTAAATTTTAAGACTAAAATTAACACAACATTCTTTGTTTTAGAATAAGAGTTAGTTCTATAACCTTTAGGTGGTATTAATGTGAACTATACACGTATTAGTTCACATTAATAGTGTTGTAAGTTCGGCGAGCCTATCTTCAACTATGTAGTATGTGTCTACACCTGTATGAAACCATGGTTTGATGATTAACAACGTAAATCGATTTTATGTTTACGAAAGTTTAGAAGTAAAAAATATCGTCGTCCTGACGGCTACGACATCTCGGTTACTAGTTAAATATGCAAGAAGTTGGAATGACAAAACAAATTAGAAGTGTTTATATCACCTAAAATATAACTTTTCATCCTACCATTTCGAACTGTTATTGAAAGTATAAAAACAAAAACCATAGGATGACCGTTTCCAGTTCTAATGAATTGAAGTATAAATAAAAACTACCTCCCACGTTAAATATTGAACATTTGAACGATAGCTCGGAGGTAATTAGTCCGTGGGGGGTAATTCTTGCCAACGTCTTATAAGACGTATATACCGTTTCTTTGCCCACGTGTGTGCCAGTTACAAGATAATTTAACTTCATGTAATAATTTTTCAATTTTATGTCAATTGTTATTTTTAATATGAAACGAATCAAAGGTTCAAATGATGCGTAATTACTTAAAGAGTTGTAATTTTTAAACATACACTTTTTAATACGTGATAAAACCATTTATTGGCTTATTCTACTGCTTAAGCGTTAGTAACCTATTCATAGGCGAAGCTTCTTGGCACGTCGGAATTCTGAAGTCTCGATAATGACCCCTCATAATAAACTTCCGGTAGATATGTTTTTGTTTTCTGTTTTTTTTCTAATTTTTTCCTTCGAATCTTAGGTTCGATCCTAGAAATTTCGTTCATTGATCTATGTACTTTGAACATTAATACATTAAATTCAAAAATCATATCTGATTTTGTATATATTGATAATATAGACACTATAGATCTAATGTATAACAATGTCTTTTCACATATGAAAAAATATTAGAAGAGGTTTGTGTTATGACGGTACCTGCATGTTTGTCTGGCACCGTCATGATACGAATTATTGTGTCAGTCTCCGAATATATGTGATACGAAGTGCAACCTATCTATTATTCCCCCGAGTATTCACTAGTTTGTAACCGGTTTGGAGCTCTTAGGTACTCTCACGTCACAGATACAATCTTAACAGGCAAAGCCCAGATTTTCTCTCAAAATAGCTTGTCGTAAGTTACTCTATAAGTGGTTTAAGCTGAGCGCTGTAAAAACTCGGTCAACACCAAGCACAGTCCGCAGTTCGCGATCAAAATCGGGTTGCTAACTCGTTGACACTGAGTTAGCGTGGTTCTTAATCCAAGAAGTAGGACAATGCCATCTTATTTCAATCTGTCAGAAGATATTAAATATTAAAATCCCTTGCATTCCACTTTACATTCATAAGCAACAGAAAAAAATAATATTAAAGTATGTCAGGACAACAGATAATAAAAAAATCAAATATTCTCCAGCCTAGTGTAATAAGTCTGTGTACGTCAGCAGTTTACGTTGTTTCACTTTATCCCACACGTGTCAAAAATGAAAAAGGCCTCGCAAAACTTTCATTGCAAGGCGAGCGTACCCATGTGTGACACATCCAGAAACATCCGCCAATTTCATTCCTCCGCTGTCTCCCTAGAGCGTAGTAAACACCAGCTCAATACCCCCGCCCCATCCCACCACAGCCTGCGTGCTTGTCCAACTGACATTCTTTGGGATGTACAATTGAGGAACCAGTATAACGTGAACTCTTATCCCACCTTCATTTCTTTATCCCCCGTACAGGGTAAGCAATGCAGTCATTTTTACAGATCTAGTTAAAGTTGTTAACGAATTTTTAGTAGTATAAGTACATGTTACTTGGACGTTTGTCTTTGAACAAACAACGCGTCTAGAAAGTTCTTAACTATAGTTAAACAACATGTACGTAGATTGTTTGTTACAAACATATAATAACAATTGTAGTAAAACATACTACTTTATGAGATTGAAAATGAAATGATTAGTTATTTTTTATTGATTTACATGTTCGGAAATGGGATATATGTATATTTTAGACCTCTTCAGCTCATGAATTCAGTACTCTAAGTACTCGAAGCTATTCATTTTAAAGTCCACCATAGAAACTATTATTTATAATTCAGAGTTAGTTGTATCTTTATCGCTAGTTAATTTCATACTATTTGTTTACCATCAGTAACAACAAAACAAGTTATTTTCTTAAATATGTTTCTCTCTCTTTCTTTGACCAAATTTGGTTTATATTAGCTTTATCAACCAAGTTTAGTAGCAACTTATAAAACATTGTCGTAAAAATAGTTAAATAATTTCTCATAGTGTATGAACAACTTTTCTAATCAAGCGAACACACGAAGTGTAACAATATATGAGATCAGACAAACCTCTCACTGAATCACCTACAAAGCAAATACATGGAATAACGCCCCATCCACAAACAGTCGGTACACGAGTCGATCATCACCCTTATTGGCTACAAGGGCTCTTCACACGGCTGTTTGCCCGCTCTCGTTAACTATGTTTGTGTGAGACTTAATTTACGACGTGTTTGCTTTTCGTAAGACCCCGCTAATTGACCGAAACAAGATATGCTTAGAACACGGTTATTCCGTTTGTTAGATTATTGTTACATACGTAATTTTATTACGTATTCATTACATATATTACTTTAATATATGTATTATTATTTTCAGCAATGATGGTTAAAGACTGGTAGAAATTACTCCTACTACATCCGCCTTTTACCGAGATTCTAATCGCACAACATAGGGTACAAATTTTAGAAGATTAGTAATTTAAAAATTTAAATTGGTTGGTGCAAGCCGGCTGAATTTAGAATTCCTGAACCCTTATCAGCTTAATATTTATATAAAGTATATTCATAAAAAAAAAACAGGAAACAATTTATGTAACTTTTATTTATTCAGAAAGTTTAACCCCTGGAATAAGTATACCTCACGCGGTGTTCGTTTCTTAATAAAGTAATACGAAGTTGGATAGTAAAAAGGTTACTCCCAAACAAACTTTATACCTTGCCTTATATAAGGATTCACTGAAGAGGAAAAACAAATTCTTACTAGGTCTATATAAAATTTTATTGATAGATGTTTTCTGGCACTAAAATCTTTCCGGCACCCATTGATCATACGAATGATTCCCGCTTCTGAAATTTCATTCGACAACAACATCTACGTAAATTGAAAAAAAAAAAAAATTATCATCATAATTTATAAGGGGATCAAATAAATATTATAATATACTATTTTTATTAATGGAGAGGAACAAAGGTAGTTAAATTAGCTTTTAGTAAATACTATCGTACTAATTGTTTAATACTACGAGTACATCCATTGGCGAACTCCATAAAAGATGGAATCTATATCTAATAAGCTCGGTGAGAAGAGGACAGTCGTGTCTATATCTTTCCACCCCGCTAGAATTAAATGAATGTGAGAGATTTTAAAAAAATATCACGCGGTATTCATATATTGTCTTCGTTTAACCACGGGGCCGTTTATTCTCGTTTGATCTGCCTAACCTATTAATATAAGTCTTGTCTGCTCCTATTGAATTACAAAATACTAAAAGCAAAATGATTAAAAATTTAGGTTGCACATATTTCATTAACAAATTAGTGAGAATTTTTGAAAGAGGCATGGTTTCGTTACAGTAGGCCGTTTTATAATGACATAGAGTTTATGATCCGTGCATAAGTAGGGTTTAATCGCATCGGCCTGGATTCTTGCGACGCTTTAGTCCCGGCTGTAATGAGAGTCCTGGCAAAATTCTCCGAGCTTCATTAGCCGATCGCTCGTTTGACCGGCTATAGCGGGTAATGGACGGACCTTTGGATGGCGGCACGATATGGCGTAATAGAGGGACGGCGTATGTAAAAGCTATTTTCTAGCAGTAACCGGCCGATGTATACCGTTCCCTATCATCAAACCTGATAAAATACCCAGATTTTATTCAATTATTTTGTTTAAAAAAATGCGAATTTGAGTAACCATCGATAGAGGTACATAAAGTGAGGTCCTGTAAAAGTCCATAATTTCGGGGAGTTAAACTATAATTTCCACTAATATTATATGTGAATATATAATATTACACGAAATTTGCTGATATTATTTAACTAATATTAGGCTACTATTTTATAACCTGTATTAACGGATTTGAATATTTTTTTTATTTCGGGGAATATAATATATAAATATAAATAAAAATATTTCCTAAAGTTAGTGTCCTATAATAAATATAAAAAGTTTTAAAGTGTGATGTAATTTTATTTGGATCTGACTCATACCAGCAAGTTTGTTCTGAGCTCATTAATTATTTTAATTAATAATTTATTAAGTGTAGGCAGTAATTTTGAAATACCACTATTAATTGAACAATACCAAATAAATAAATGCCAGGGTCCAAAGCTGAAATTGGCATCAATTCATTTCGAAACTCAAATGGACAGCTTTATGTTGATTACTCAAGAGCATGAAGTGCCCAACACTTACAAGTACTTTTAGAAAATAATAAGTCATACACTGCCGCATTTTTCGATTATATTTGGAGATTTTCACTCAGATGAAGTGTAACGGGCACCAAGTGTAATATTATTTGAACTATTATGCTTGTAGCAGTGACAATTACCAAAATCTTGTTTTTTTCCTCTCTTCCCTATATATTTTTTGGGGGCATTGTATTCAAGATTATATAACCCATTATAACATTACACTTCAAATTTCAACTAATAATACTGATTAATAATAATTGAAATATGAGACTTAATTTGTTTCGTAAGCGGATGGCCAAAATGTGTAACACGGTGACAAGATGTTAAAATATACTTGTGCATAAATGAGAATAGTTAAGATGGTGGCCGTCAACTTTGTTTTTCTTGATTTTCTCAAACTTATAAACAAAATATCTATAAAGCTTTTAGTGGCTCTGCTTTTATTACAGTCTGGGTTTCATCACTATGATTTATATGAATATATTCATATATGTGATTGGAAATTTTGCTCAGAGCGACAGCATTGTTATTCGTATTAAAAAGTTTCAGAGATCGATCTCATGGCCGAACGTTCCATCCCTAGGTTCCATAAAATAAAATTGAAGCTTTATTCCAATATTCCATTTAGATTTTGTTGATTTAACTTTAAACGAAAGTTTTTTTTATTTTTTTATTTATCCATTTAAATTTCTCTACATTTTGAAACAAACCATTAACAGTGATGGAAACGGTAAAAATTGAATGTTCCACTTCCCAATCTTATGGTGTCGACCATCCGGCTTGTACTAATGAGTTTCCGTTTTTTGGTTTCATACATACTATTTTTTTTTTTTGTTTGAATTGGTACGTTAGAACCTTCTAACCATAAGGTGAGATCTAAGTTACTGAATTAAACTTTAGTACATAAGGCATTTAAAGTTGTGAATGCTAAAATTTTAAATACTGTAATAGTAAATTAGTGAAAACTAAAATATTTTTTATTTATAAAAACCCCAATAGTCGTTACTTGCTATTCAAACGAGACAATTTACTTTTCTCGTAATGTGGTCGTCTTAAAAGTCTAAGCAGATGTAGCAGAAAATATGTTAGTATACATAGTAAAGAAATTAAAAAACGTCAAAAGTATGAATATTTCGCGACAAAAGTATAGCGTTTATTCATAAGTAATGTTATATTTTGTATATACAACCCTCATCTTTTTCAATGTTCTGGTAGAAACTTGTGGGTTGCAGTATACACTTCTCTAGAAAATACGCCATGTCAATATTCCGACACTTAGACTACACGTCTATACACACATATCCCGCGTTACACCTCACACGACCAAATGAGACCATTACTCCACCCTAAAATTTCAATGTACTTTATCAAAAATCGACCTTATGTCTTATTGACTTAGAGATTGATTTCCGTTAGTTATTAAACAAACGCTAAAGTGTCAACGTCGGCGCTTTGGATGGATGAAATGTTGCTCGTATGTAAACTGCCAAATGAATTTTCTGCTCAATTTTTACATGCTATTAATATGTTCTAAAAAATGAAACGTGAACGTGAAAGTACTTTGTTTCCATTTATATAAAAAAATAAGTAAAAACATGTTTGTCACAAACTTTATCCCTAGCAGTTTCAGTCACCTTTCTATTCTTATAATAAAATTTAATTTATATAAGAAAATAATTATATAAATAAAACATAAATCTCTCGTCCTTTTAACCTTAACGGAATAGACAGAGATATCAGGCGCTGCCCGCTTTTCATCCCATAAACAGAGCTAACTCGACTTTACAAAAATACCAGCTACAATATAATAGTTAATGTCGTGTTTTTGTCATTTTTTTCACAAAACACATGTAATATACGAGAGATATACCGTCTACTTAAAGAAGATGGCGACTTGATTAAGTTTCATCTCACTTATTGGTGCTATCATTAAATTCTCATTTCTATCTGCACTTGTCTCAGCGCAATTTAAATAACCTCAGTTAAAGTTGAACAAACCATCGTAAGGGTCTTACGTTATATGCCTGATGCATACGAACCCAATCCGCTGTTATCCTCGACCGACTGCGTCAGGTCATGGCCGCTTAAGGCCCTTGAAAGCTATTAGGTTGCGGTTTTATTGTACAAGCGGGAGAGGAATTGTGAATTGTCGTGTTCGTTTACATGGTTATGTTTTCTTATTATTTGATATGATTCTTTAATTGAGATTTAATAAGAACATTTTAAGTTTATTTAGCTTAGCTATGACAAGTAAATAAAATTACTTATGTTTTACACTAGTGGGGTTTGCAGCGATAAAGTATTTTAATAGATGCAGGGTAAACGATCATGTACCTGCCACAAACGCCTACCAGGAGAAAGAGTTTTAAAGACTACTTGTAGCATTTGTCCTCTTCATTTCTCTTTCTCCATTCGTTCTGCCACACAGAAGCATAACTATGTCTACTTACAACATATTTTAAGTCACGCCCTTATACGACGATGCGATTTTGTCTTACGGAATCTTCGAACAAATAAAATTCCAAGATACGTGGCATTTTTTGATAAATAATATACATATTTTTAATATCATTACAAATCTGAACAGCGGGAAGCATTAAGCAATTAATGTCATTGGAAATAACTGTATTTATTTAATAATGATACGAATATTGTTGGGAAATCTATAGCAAACTTAGTAGCCTAGTGTGAGTCTTTGAATTTTGCACTAATGCTCACATCGTCTATAATACACATCAATTAAATTATACTTTTCTTATCTGTAACGCGCTAATTCCGCTACGCCCGTGATCTAGTGGAGGCCTAAATTTGAGCTCCAATCGGGGCTCCAGTGCGAGCTCGTAAATCGTAACGAGTTCATGATTTATGTGTACCCACTACGCCATGCATATATTTAGAGCATAAAAAAATATCTCAGGCTGATGGCAAAGGGCGGTGACTATAATGGAAAACAATATGGGAAGTCTCACCGGTCTATTGTCGAGAATATCGTATACGTGATTCGATTTATTACGTATTCGAAATTTAGAATCATCCCCTAATCTGTGTTTGCACAAAATAAAAGTGTATAAAAATGCGGACAAATGTAAAAGTATTTGGTATTTATACCTATATTCATAATTATAATTATTATAAGTAAAACTATCCAAACGAAATTGAATGTAAATTAAACGGTATGTATTCCTTTGTTTTTTTCCATAATTGCTCACTCACTCACTCACATATTCATTACCTCATACTAGACTTGTTATAATTTTAATAAGCTGATAGGTAACAACTAAATTTTCAAATCCATGTTGACAGGTACCAGTTCATTAAGATCATTGATAATGAAAATAGTATTAATTATAATTGATTTTGTTTTTTGTTGTTTGGTTTTTTGAACGAGCCGATTATGTTGGCCAAGAAATCCGGCCTCTACAGTTGCACTGGAATTAAACTGTTGGTATAGCTTTTAGTCGTTTAGTCTGGACCGCTTTCGAGACTAACCACCAGAGAACCACGGAGGGCCATTTGCCATTAATAGCCCGAAGATCTTTATAACATCACCAGATTGAGAGATAAGCGAAATCCAGGCGCGATAGCATTCTGACACGAATCACGGATCGGATTGAGGATTCTATGAAATAAAAATACGCAATAAAAAAACCCTGGATTGAATTTCAAAATTTTCAGTGATAATAGCAGCGGCAGTTTAGCGCTCCTCTAGAATGAAAATTGTTAGCTTGACACGGTCCAATTACGGTGGTTTATAGCCAATTATCTGAGAAAATTTCGTCCTAAGGGAGAACTTCCTCTCTCGAAATAAAGTTTAATAGTGTTCCTGAATAATGCTATTATATTAAAGGATATTATTTTTTAATAATGATGATGGTATTAAAAGAAATGAGAAAATTAAATAAAAATTATTATTTTTAGGCCTTAATATTTGAGTCTATAATAATTATACTACAAGAAGTCATGCGTGTAGATTAAAAAAAATTATAAACAGTATAAAATAATAATCAATTTAAATTACAGAAGCGAGTCCAATGCACTCACACACACTAATAAATTGTTTACGAGTAGCTCTCTATGTAGACGTTGCATTTTAAACAAAACTTGCAAAACACTAAGAAATTAAGCTGCTTTATTCCTTCGAACGTAGTTTATTTCACCCGTTTCTATTCAAATATTCGTATTTTAGATAAGATTTGTCATATTGTGTTAAAATGGAACAATCTTTGTGACAGCAACAAAGATATGTATTTTGCATTTTATGGTCAGCGTTTTAGTTAAGCGCGCACATTGCACTACAGACAATAGTGATCGTAGAAAATCAATTCTCAAATGTGTTCTGTCTAACAATTCTTGTATTGTTCATCGATTGACAAACAGTCGGCCGATTTTTTTGCATAATTGCGTAACATTAACGATTCCTGCGAGTCACAATGCACGAACCAAACTAGAGCAAAAAGTCAAAGGGAAAAAACTTTTCAATAACGGACGATACCTAGAAAGGGTTTAAACATTGCGGTTAACTGTTAAACAATCTGTACAGTTATTGTGGAGGGTTTATGGACGGGCTGTAAATCATGTGGTGAAAAAAGACGTGACGTCATACGCTGTAAAGGTTTAACGGCGACGCGATCAGCTGAGGTGTGGAGGTCGACGCTTTGAAACCGGAGACTTAAGTATTCATAATATTCATATGGACCTAGGTATGTTTGAAATACCAAAAGAGTTTCACTTAACTTTATTTTTATTAAAATAAGTCTGTTAACATTCAAATCTGTAAATAAAATCGTATCGGAAAGTTAAGTTCATAATAATATATAGAGTATAATAAATATATAAAAAAAACATAAAAACTTTTTATTTAATTAAATTACTTTTTTGACAAATTAATAAATAAAAAATCAGGTAAGTCAAAGACTTAATGTATGCACACTTTTATATAAATTTTTCTTAAATATTTTTGTAATGTAAAATTCTTACCTATCGTTAATTTTTTATCTGTATGCAACCTGACATGAATATCCCCTATTTCTTTGTATGTAAAATGCGGTAATAATATATGATTGTAACACGGCTTCTTCATAATGTACAATAGTAGAATTTTTATGTTACATGTCTGTTTATTAATTTACTTTAAATGTTAATACGGTTCGTGGTTTCATTAAGTCGTCTTACCACGATTTATTTTTTAATGAAGCAATGTTAAATTCTATACATTTGTAAAGTTCAGTAGGTTTTTGTTATATTTAATGTAATTTTCTCTGTAAGTTACTGCTATTTCATAACAAAATTTATGAGTTACGCTTTACGATTTTTTAGCTTACGCGTAGTTCCTCGTCCATGACACAATGAAGCGCCATTTTGATTATTTTTACATTGGAAAAAGAAACAAACGAGCATGTGGCTCACCTGATCTTGAGTGATCCCGCCGCCTTCAATCACCTACTAAAGGGATTGCTGATACGTTGGCGACCTAACCAATCTTCGTACAAGGGCAGTAGCCCCAGCAGTTTTTGTTTTCAAGTATTTACTATGCTTTTATTATAGTCTGCCAGTTTGAAGGATGATATTATGACGATATTATCTCGTGTCTTGAGGTGTACTCGTAAAGTGCAGATACGCGTTTTCATTCTAATATCTGACGAAATACCGCTATTTATTAAGCATGGCGTATCACTTACAATGAAATGTATGTTATGCTTGCTCCGTTAGTATATATAACCCTTACTGCCCTTAACGATAAACTTTGAGGTCAGAAGTAACCATATATTTGTGAACAATTGCAATGTTAAAAAATTATGGTCAACTAGAAGTTGTTGTCATTCTTGAAATTGAAATCATAAAAAAAAACATATAAATATAAGTTTTTAGTAGGCCTGCTGCAACTATCGACTTTTATTACCGTTTTAAGTACCATCAAAAGAATTACTACAATTAATAACATAAATATATTAAATTGTTATTAAACAAGTCTCAGCTGCCGTTGCTTTAACGACCTTAATAATGAAGTAATGGTTTTTTTTTAAACTCAGCGGATGCTCTTAAGACATTGTTATCTATATTTATTCTATGGAAAATTGTATTATTACTGACCAAGTACATAAGCTTAATCTGCAACAATCAATGACGGATTCGAATATTCTCTACACACCCGCTTAGGCCTAAAAAGATTTGGATTTACTGAAGCAAAATATTATTAACAAACGTTATACGATAGTCGCTATTTGTAAATGTTTATATGTTCTTTAATATTGGTACTACATTTGTTACTAAAAGACCCTAATATTCTTAAGCGCTGCGGGGTACACAGATTTGGCAATCGCTATCCGTCTTTAGATTTATCATGTTTGGATACAATATATGTATATACATCGGGCATAAATTTTACAAAGGATTTTTTTGCAATATATGTAATATTTGAAGTCATTGTCTCAAGCCATCTGGAACTTGATTATATTGAAGATTGTAAGTGCTATTACTGCTGCCGTAGAAGTAAATAGACATTTTAAATCTTTGTGTTAAATTAATGAACTGATTAGAGGAGGACCCTTGCTATATATATAATATTTGGAGCTTAAGTCGACAGTACCTTATGTTAAAACAAGCAAACGAACAAACGATAGCGATATTCTCTACCTAATACTCTGCATGAAACATCTTTCAAAACAGACGTATTTTATATAATTTTCAACTAAGTCTTTTCGATTTACAGTAGTCGTTTCCACATGCGAAGGTATTCAGAGCTCGTAGTGTTGAATTGTTTTTTTAAATAGGTGGCCGCAGTAATCTCAACAGACCATATACCGAACACAATAACAATTTCCGCGCCGCAAACCTCGCCGATAACAAACTGGAACACGTCTCTAGCCCCCCGATAACGAATGCGAATTTCCACGCGCATTAAACCCGATAACGTCGCCGATAACCGTCCATTGTTGCCGAGGAATCGCTAATCAAAAGATCTCGATTGAAAATCCTTCAACGGAATCGATAAAGCATCCTATTGATTGAGTTGACAGCTTTAAATTTCTAATGCTTTAATCAAATTTTGAATGTATTAAGTCGGCGATAAACTCTACGTTGCTGTTGTATATACGCGATATATTAATTTCGCAGACATGCCAAATAAAAGATGGGTTAATTAAGTTCTACAACCGTGGCGTGTTAGCATAATTATATTAGCAAAAACTATTTTCATTTAAGAGGCATAGTATTTCATTGACTTTTTCAACACTTAATTGCTTAAATATGGGAAAATTGTAATCAAGAGCCCATTAAATAAATGTGGCAGGTAAATTCTTGATCTGTATAAATTTTATTGCTGTTTAAATTTGTTTTTGCAGCAGGTAGGTACCTACGAAGCGCTGCCTCTGACCCAGTGAACGAAGTGTAAATCTGCGCTGCGTATTGCCATTAAAATCTGCCTATAAACGCTATTATGGCTCTTTTTATCGGTAATGCTTCAATAAAAGGCACAACTGTAACCGAACCGTATAAATCGGCAAACTAAACAATGGTAGCACCAGTTTCGCTCCACATTTCTACGCGACATGTTTTTCTCTATGTGCAACGAAATTCATGCTATTTATCACAGTTATGAAAGCACCACGCGCAGGCCAACACGTCTTCACGTTTTCCATTTTTTGTTTAATTAAAACCGTACAGTGGCTGTGTCTAAATTCGTTCTCGCTTACGTATTTATATAACGTGCTTCACCTCGAACGCCGCTCAAACGCGATCGGTCGTTTGATGAAAACATGTGCAATGAAAACAGGAGAAGTAAGTGTCTGCTACACCTGGTGAGTGCTCGATTCAAATAATTTATCTACTGACAAGGTCCGTCTATATAAGATACACCCAATGCCATCTATCTAACGGGCGGACAACGAATGTAGTCAAAAGCGCTACATCGTTGTACATGGAACGTGACGCAACACATAAAACGCACTACCACACGCACAATTCTAAACGTGTTTTATGCTCTAGTGTGCGATGGCTCTGTTGCGCACACTTGGAGGCAACGGGGTCGTAAAACAGCAATTGAAAAGCTTTAGCTGTTCGCCGCAGGATGGCGTTGATTCGAAGGTTTATATTTTGGAACACGCACTTTAAAAACGTATCCGATGGCGCTAGTGTACTACAATATTAAGTACTCAACTCGAACAGGTTTACAGACTCGGTAAAACTTTAAATCGGAATTGTCTAAACTGTTTGTTACTGCTGATATATATAATACACATACTACATTATTCAATAGCATTCGGTACTTTTCTATCTTTCGTATGTTTTACGTGAAATGTTTAACTTTCGTATTCTAAGCTAAGGAGAACGGTAAATCTTACATGAGCAGGCACATATGGTTGCAAGCGTGTAATCTCGCGACTCTAGGTGCATGCGGGCGTGCATAATTGATAGCTGTGAGGACGGTTGCGATGTGCCAGGTGCATTGTTGAAAGGTCGAACATTCGAGATGACTTCGATAAAGTCAATGACCCGTGCATTGTAGCGACAACATTATTAGTGCGAACAATTTGTGTGTTCATTTTTTATTATAAAATTGTTAAATTTTTTGATTGTACGCTACATTTACATATGAAATTAGAGTACATATCATTTACATCATACATATATGCATTTCAATTCGTAAATTTTGTTATTTTTTTGTATTTACTTAATATTATTTTTTTTGGATCAGGTACCTTACAATATTTTTTCATCTCTAGGGACTGTCATTAGTGTAATTGTCAACAACGAAGAAAACCCAGTTCTTCCGATTAGCGTGATCCAGTGGCCTGTAGATAAAAAATGGCCTATCTTCTACCATGGGAAGAGTTCTAACCATTTTCACTTCTTTATCGCAACATAACTCCATAATCCAACTACCATCTTAATGATTGTCGTTCCATTACTGCATGTTTTTCTCGTTATTTCCTCGACCATCGTCGGCACTTATTCTGAACCCACAGATCCCTGTTCGTCATCAAATTAATAGGCATTCAAAGGATGTTAATGTATTTCCTATTATTATTATTCATATGAGTACAAAGCGCTATTGCACCTCGTTGGCTAATAAAATGTACTTGGGAGACATTGTGGTGTTTTTTTTTTGATGAATATTTTATGGCTTGGTAACAAGACTTTTAAGCCAAGTCTTTTTTAAAACACATACACTTATTTCTTACGTCTAAGATGAAAATGAAAATGTAAGTAAGTAATGAGTCCCCGTGCCATTTTTTTACACATTGTGGTATAATTAAATGGCAGAACAGATAACATGAGTTATACGGAACGGTTTCTACTTACTATTGAAAACCAAATATTTGTTAAATAGTAATAATTATAATAGAAACTCCAAATATAGCCTTGAACGAAACTTAAGTTTTAAGTAATCATTGAAGTGTAACTAGCAGCAAGCCGTGTGATGGTGATGTGCTTCAAACATACTTCAATTCAATATCGAGTAGTAAGCGTGATTATGTTGATGTATTACTTATACTATATGCAAAGGTAACTCGGTATAGAAAGAATGCCTTCGTCGTATTTGGCTTAAGTAAAATTAATTTCAATGGAATATTATCGTAAGTTATGAACTATTAAAACAGTGGTATTATGAGGCCAAATTGAGTAGAAAGAAACACTATTAACTACATTCGGCTCTCCATAGCTCTCAATTTTCGCTCCATAGCTTTTAATACTAATATACTAAAAGTATATTTTCGATTAAAAACAAAAACTGTCTTCAAATCGAAATAAATGTTAAGCGTTGATGCTTTTTTATTTTCGAAGTACCGTATAGTTATTTTACGTAAGTTCCGACGTCTGTTTTATCCTTGTTCTCCCGAATTCGTGATCGTTGTGGAGTAATTACCTAGTCTTGGATGATCACTACCTATCAATATCGCAATCAACAAGCATTTTTAAGCGTCAATAGCCTAATGGTTTAGGGTACCGTCTGCGAATCGCAAGGTCGTGGGTTCGAATCCACTATTCGACTATTGCCGTGAATCATGTCCTAGCACAAACTTAAGCTTAGTTGGAATGGTTTACTAGATTGTTAGTAATATTTCTGAAAAAAAAAGAAATATTGCTATCTTTCTTTTTAAAAAAAAACAAAAAATTCCTCCATACGATGTTTAGTAGTTCCCTAGTATATGTTCAGAGTGCAGAAATTATTTAAAAAAAATAATATCGTCGTCATACAATCGTTATCGTGGACATTGTCTACAAATATCGTCGTTAATTTTATAAATACGTTAATTAAAGCTTTTTATATCTGTAAAACTGCTCCGCATTTGAGGTTCAAGTACTTACTTGCCTGTGATTGTGAATAATATTGCCACTGATAGCCATAATTTTGCTTGTAAAATATAGTGACTTTAAGTGTTTGAGAATTTATTAATGACGTAATTGTTATTGCATAATTGCTTTTTATATAGTAGCAATGAGTGCATTTCGGTTTCTTACGTGCAAAAATATCATTTGCTCAAACTTGTGGCCGGTGAATGGGGATGTTCATCAACTGTCACGTATGGGACCTAATAAGATTCGTGAAAAGCGGAAAGCAATTGTTGTCTCGGACTACCCCGTTAAGTTTAAAAGGACCTTATCCTGATGTGATACGACTTAAATTAGGTTACTTGAATAATATTTTTATACAGCTTGGAATGCAGTCAAGCTGCGGTGAAATTCAACCTTCACTTAAACATAAGTGTAGATGTAAAATTGTGTTTTCCCTGTAATTGTATCAGCTATCTACCTACCAATTCAAAGATGCGCAATTTGTAAACTAACATTTTTTATTATAATTTCTAAATACGAGCTCTAATTGTATAAAATCTTTTACATTTTTCAACTCAAACGGGGTAGAAAAAGAAAGCTGTTTAGCGGCTTCTGAATGAGAAATGCGGTGGGCCCCTCACTATACAAGATCTAGGAATTTTAAAAGAGATTTTTTTGTACCTAAGAAGAATTATTGGTACAACCTGGCTGTCGTTTGAAATTTAAATCAAATCATGTTCTTATTTTAATAAATTAATTATAATTAATTTATGAGAAAATTCATACAAGCATATTTACGAGCAAAACAAACACCGACTTCAAATGAAACGTTAAACGCTATTATCGTAGGAATATTACGAAATAGAATTCATCAGAACCTAACCAAACTCACATCTAACTATTATTGAAGTGTATCGTTTCTAATAAAAAATGAAGCATCTTTCTAATAAGAAATCGGTTAGCGTGATATTGAGTTATACATCATTTGTGGCGCACATACTTAATGCAAATAAAAGACATGTGGATTTTCATGGATCCCATTGTTAGAATTGGAACACGAGACCGCACGGAAAACACTAGCTTTCAAATAAAAAAGAATCATCCAAATCGGTTCGCCCAGTCGAAAGTTATGAGGTAACCAACGTAAACAATACAGACGAATTGAGAACCTCCTCCTTTTTTTAAGTCGGATAAAAGGAGTACAAGTATGCCGCTAACTTGCTAATTTGTTATCCACCCACGATTGTTAGTGCGTGGCCAACCTGTATTTAGAAGGGTTGGGTCGCCGACTCATTGGGCGAAATGCTGAAGTGTTATAGGTATCCTAATCCCTAAAATCATCAATAGCCTAATGGTTTAGAGTACGGCCTGCGAATCGTAAGGTCGTGGATTCGAATCCACCATTCGACTATTGACGTGAACCATGTCCTAGCACAAGCTTAAGCTTAGTTGGAATGGTTAACAAGTTTGTTAGTAATATTTCTGAAAAAAATAAAATAAAAGATTGCTTGCTTTCTTTAAAAAAAATCTTGTATACTTTTTGAATCCTTTATTTTCCGCCAGTATCCTGCAAATATGTGGCACATTATTTGTTTAAATTTATTGGATTTATAAATATATTCATTTCTAATTTATGTTGTTAAAAAGTCCTAAATGTATTATAAATACGATAGAGATGCGTTCAAATTTCTCACATAATTTTCCAACTACCTTGTTAAAATTTTAAAACCATTGCTATGTATAAACACGGAATTATCTACTAGACACTGCCCAAAACAGTAGAGTACATTTGCATAAACCACAAGGCGCGAACGTTTATACGTAAATGATATTATTATGCCTACTCAACTCCATCCAGTTTATTGTCCCGAAGCATTTGCGCGGGGCGAAGTCGCGGTGCCATATATTGCGGCATCAGCTTCAAATTTGAAATTGGAACGAATGGAAGAGCCCGGTAATGGCGTAAGTTAGATGAGAGGGGTGTCGAGCTTCACTCTCTATTGGTACTTCGCGCCGAGCGGATGTAAAACTTGAACTAAGAAACTCCCCGAGTGCGGTCGTTTTAAAATAATGAAAAAATAATTCTCAACTCGGATGTATATAAACTTGTAATTAACCAACAAATTATAACTACTTTGCATACTTGGTCGGGTATTTTGACTCTTGACGTTGACTTGATATCGGTTGGAATTTGGGCAGCAACCCCTGACTTGGGTTGAAATTTAACGCCGAAAATAAATTTTTAGTTTTTCAATTCTTTGCGTTTTTAAATTCGTTGCAAGTATTTTTTATGTGGAGATTCAAATAAACACTCAACTTCGCTGAAGTTTTTTATTTTAATGTTTTGATGAGAACCAGTAGAATAGTGGGTTTGAATCCATGACCTTAGGTTTCGTTCACCGAACCCAATGGTATTAATTAATTGAATCTCTATACTAATTGTGACAACATTTTGACTATTCAGAAGCTAATTAATCTAAAACTCTTTTACTGAGAGGCATAGTGAACATATGGAATTGAATAATCTATTACCAATTTACAAAATCATATCGTGCAAAGGGTCTCTTATTATATACGTTAAACGACTGAAATAAATTGCCCTGCGGTCTGCTGTATATATAAAGATATATATAGAGATAATGTTATATACTCGTAGTATGCAGTATCTTTACATAAAATGACTGGTTTCGCTTAGCATCTATGAAAACGCATCAGGTGAAGTTAAGTATATAAAATCAGTGGCACCCTGCTGGATTTAACTAAAAATATAAGCTGAGCTGAAGCTAATTTCACCGGTTAAGCCACTTTAATACCTATATGATTATAGCGTATCTTTAAAATAATGTTAAAACGTATGTAAGGTATCTAGTTACTTCAGTAATTCAAGCACCTGAGCAGGCATATGTGGCATATAATAATGAGTTTCTGTCAGCGAGGTCTTGAATTATATTTCTTTTAAAATATATTTAGGTTTAATTCTCTAGAAGTTCCGTCGTATCTCAATTAGTTGTAAACGTCTTTTAGCTAACAAAGACTATTAAAAAATGGGTTCATGTATTTATCTACGCGCATGGGAAGTTATACGTCTTTGGCATCGTTAAAAATACCTTTTAATTGCTTGTAAATAATTAATTACAATAAAATAATAAACAGACTAGAAACGGATAGTCAACTTAGTCAATAAAGTTCCGTTTTTTTTAATTATATAAAATAATAATATTTTAATGTTTTTAAATAAACAATACATTTCTTTTCACTGCAACCTTCATGTTTTTGTCATCATTTTTGTGTTACAATGTTCACATCAGTTACAACCTGTGACTATGACATTCTTGTGCTACAGTGATGTGCACACACCTTAAAATCTCACCATCATCATTTTTTCACAACCCGCCTAAAGAAGTATAACTTAAAAAATTATCACTGTGGGGACAGGTAGAAAATAATACAACAAGAATCGATACAGTTTTATTCTTAAAAAAAGTTACCCTTTGTTACACCTATAATAAGTACAGTCAGACAGGGTGGCGTCGAAAAAATGTTATATGCGCCAGACTTCAAAATAATTTCTTACAGTTGCAGGGCACGTTCCTTCGTTATTTTAGCAGAGCCAATTCCGCCGTCTCGTCTACACCCGATGTTGAAATCCGAACTCGTTCCCCTATACAACACAAAGAAAAATAAAATAACATTTGAAACGAAAAAACTATATTCATTCATATCTATTTATATGATAAATATAACTTTATTTATCTATTCATTTATGGAACCTATCGATATAGTAGTCTATTTTTAAACAGCCCTTACTATCATATCGAGTCTACATTCCATGCAAGATTCCAAAACACTTATTTTCAAATCCATAAATTTTCTCTGCTACTCCATAACGGGCCACTTTAGGCCAAGTCTGCACTTAAAAGGCCTTAATATATCAGCGGCGACCAATTTACTTGTCTACGTGAGGTGACGCTTGGTGAAAAGATTAACGTCACCTTGACTTTTAGTGAAGCGATTAAGTTGTTAAAATTGTTAAACGCTGACCGTTTATGAGAACTCTAAAATTGGTGATAAATGTGACTTAGTGCGAAGTCATTTCTACATAGAAACAGTGGTTTAAGAAAATTATCAACTGATCGTATTCGGGAATCTAATTTAAAAAAAAAGATCGTTAAAAATATATTTTTTTTAATTTTTGTTAACCATTCCAAATAAGCTTAGGATTGTATTAGATGTTTCACGTCAATAGTCGTCGTTTCCATTCGCAGACCGTACCCTAAACTATTAGGCTATTGAAGATAGAAATTATGCATTAAAATATTTTATTGATTAAAGAAAAGTTTAAGTGTTATTTGTATCTAATTATTTTCATTTTATCTTTAACAATGATTTTTTCTTATCAATGTGTGATGAATTCTATTCTTATCAATGTGTACATACACGATATGTTAAACAAGTTTTTCCAACAACATGTCAACTGATATTAATCTGAGACAAGAAGTAATAACATAACTAGAGTAACACTTGTGCCGGGACACGCCAAGCCGCGCGTATACTTACGTAAGCATGTCTACATTCCGGGATATTGTAAAAGTATGGATAGGCGCGATTCGGGAGGGCAATATCGTACACGAGCCGGCCCAATTTGCACGGAAACGTTGTCGTGCCATAGATTACTTGCCCTTGTTTGTCATATTTATATATACCAAAGCCTATAGAAAAGTTTCGATCATTGTATCTGACTACCGGGCGTGATTACTTATTCTTTCATAAGGCAAGCAAGAAGTTTGAATGGTATTGGCTCAATTTAATATAATAGCGTCTGCGGTATAAATCGAAGTAATGCTTTGTAGTTGAATTTCGTTGATGTGAAACTGTTGCCAAATGTCGTCGAATGGGACAACGCTAAGTGACTGCGTCGATAAATTTCTTAATTTAATTAAACCGTTCTCTTTGCGACGTCACTGACCGGCAACGCAGACATAAGCAAATCGTACTACAATGTTGCAAAATTTGTACCTTCTACATTAACATTATGCTTATCTACTCCGTGAAACTTTACTTAGTTATGTGGACATCGTGGGTAGAGCTCTTTGTGAAAACTTGTAAATCTTCGTTAAATGTTTTCTCACTTCACTTAGTTAAATTGATTCGTATAACGAAACTATATATGCAAGTAAGAGCAATCTGTGATAATTTACATGCTGCATAAATAAATGCATTTATAACACAACTGTAACTATGTGGAAATAGTAGATAGGTAGATAAAAAAATTATATAGTACAGTTACTGTGGTAAAAAGTAAAATAAAGTATGTAATAATTTGTAGGTCTTGTGGCATAAAATAGTCCAACAACTAATACACTCGATTTATTCAGACAGCGTAACATTGTAAAAATATTTATTTTAACGAATACCGTCACAAGTGCGCGTCCTCACAATCTTTATACAAAATTAATTATAAGATTACGAACTAATAAAGTTAAATTGTTTACAATGCCAAGTTAATGTGACAACTAAATTATTAATTATGAATTAAAGATACAATAAGGTTCAGGTAATTAACTAAGATATCATTGGAAGTAGTTATTATGCATAATAATCGCTGGGTGTCATGTGTTACTAGCTAGCAAGTACTAATGTTCTTGACATTTTGCTTTATTTTTTTTTATATGAAAAGTGGCAAACGAGCATACGGCTCACCTGATCTTAAGTGATCACCGTCGCCCATGAACATCCACAGCACCAGAGGAGCTGTAGGTGCGTTGCCGACCTTTGAGATAGGAATAGGCTCGTTTCTTGATACAGCTCTTTTACTTACTCTTACATTCTCCTTACATCTTCGCATATATGTTTGTCGATATCCAAAACTTCTTATGCCCTTGTCTTGTTTATTTGGCATTTGTTTTGCTCTTATGCTTTTTCATACCCAACTGTCATTTATACTCGTATGTATTAAATCGGAACCATCATTGAATTGTGTATTGCTAGGTCTACACTAGATATCGTGTCTACAATTTAGTAAAGAGAATCATTTATTCTATGATAATACCATCTCACTGCACATTGATATATTTTGTTGCACAGAATCTGTGTTTATCGAAGCTGCCTACAAATGCGTAGAAGGTGTTTGACTCTATTATATTTATATATTATTGTCAATACATCAAGCAGCTTTTTATTTGTTTTAATTTTAATAATACATATTTAACTAAGTTTTATAACATCATATTGGTATTATCTGTAACGGTGTTATAATTTTTGTTGATTTAAATAAATAAATAAAATGTCTTGCATTATCCTTTTTCACAAGTCATTGTTCTTATAATAGGTTGTCAAATATCTCCCTTCCGCCTTTTTGTCTTTTGAATTTCGCGGCTATCTACAAAGCGCTACAGAGCTCGTATCTAGCAATACTATACATCATTTGAAAGGTCTTGACATAACCTACCTAACGACGCTATGCATAATTAGTTTGGATATGGCGTTCAACAGTTATAGACGTGTAAACATGGACTTCACTAACGCCGAAATTCGCGCTATTTTAAAGTTTTCCTTCGTTAAAGGCAAATCCGCTAGAGAAACGTTCCGTGAGATTAATGGTGTTTTGGGGGATAGTACTCTATCACTTCGAACCACGGAGGAATGGTTTCGACGATTCAGAGCCGGTGAAAACGACACCATGGATAAGCCAGCCGGCGGAAGACCTGTGACGACAAATACCGATCAAATCATGGACTACATCGAGTTAGACCGGCATGTGGCATCTCGTGACATCGCCCAGGAGATGGGAGTTAGTCACCAAACCATTTTAAACCATCTGCAGAAGGCTGGATATAAAAAGCTTGATGTTTGGGTGCCGCATGATTTGACGCAAAAACCTTCTGGACCGAATCAACGCCTGCGATATGCTGCTGAAACGGAACGAACTCGACCCATTCTTGAAGCGGATGGTGACTGGCGACGAAAAATGGATCACATACGACAATATCAAGCGAAAACGGTCGTGGTCGAAGGCCGGTGAATCGTCCCAAACAGTGGCCAAGCCGCGAATTTCGGCGTTAGTGAAGTCCATGTTTACACGTCTATAACTGTTGAACGCAATATACAAACTAATTATGCATAGCGTCGTTTTGTAGGTTATGTCAAGACCTTTCAAATTATGTATAGTATTGCTAGATACGAGCTCTGTAGCGCTTTGTACATAGCCGCGAAATTCAAAAGACAAAAGGCGGAAGGGAGATATTTGACAACCTATTATTTAACTTTTGTTATATTTATTTATAAATACTTCAAAAAATATGTTGAATTTGTTGGTTTTGTGCAAAACATAGCACTGCAATTATTCGCGTAGTATTTTTTTCACGTTGATTTAACTTGCGGTATCAGGAGTGATTAGTGTTTTTTCTAATATACGATGCCTTTTGTTTTGTAGATTTTCGTGAACGACTAAATATAAATACTAACGCATTAATGATATGAAATGAGGTATTTCTTTAGAGTAATTAAACTTATTTTTTAAAGTATTCAGTAATAATATCCTTGTTAACTTTTTACAATCTCTTATTAAGTACAGTTTGTGCACGATACTTTTAACCATATGGGTAGCAGCGATAAGCTTATCAGTGAAAAGTCGTGATTGTACTACTACAATGTACAAGGTACAATAATTTTTTACCACTCTTTGACCAACACTAAAAGTCCTTGTTGGAATATTTTTATACTATAAATTTCTAAGTGAGTATTAGATGTTAACTTCTATTATTTATTTAAAACTTTTCAAATATTGTAAAGCTCTAAGAACAAGTTTTTTTATATGAAGCAATTCATTATTTTTAATTAAATTGCGTATTAATAATAAATATTTTATCTTATGTTTAGTAATGTCACAAATGGGTCTTTATAGACTGTGTTGTTAATTAGTGATAACGTAACGCGAAAATCAAAGTTACGTATCATGAGAAGGATAGAACCGCCACTAATCTCGTCTCTGTCACTTTTTATACATAAGAAGAGTAAAACGAGAGAATACAAATGTTGAGCATCTACATGACCATGTTTTAATTAAAATAACCTGATACCTGACCTCAATTCCATCTGATAGCAGCCACGCACGGCACAAATGGGGCTGAGAGAAAAATTACATCGTATGATAGTACTTTACGTAACGTGTGTTTTACTGAGTCGAAGTTTGTTTAAATTTAGAACAAAATTAGTTTTTTTTACCTTTTTTCAAAAGCATAACGATTTAATACCATCACCATTTAAGTACTTTGGATGTGCATATATAAGCTCTATCGTCACAAATTCGCGTTTCATCAACCTTAATTCGTTTATATTTTTTGTGTTTGTATCTTCTTAACTCATTGCTTTGTTATTTCTGGTCCAATTTTAATATTTTTTGTTGTTTAACAGGAGTTATGTTTCATGTTAATCTTGACCTTGAGTTCCAAAGATTTATTAGCTCTTAAAAATATTAAAGACAATTACAAAGGTATTTAGTCATGGAGTACTTAACTCTTTAGGGAAAATGAGCGCGATGGTCACGGGGTCTTCTTCCCGAAGATCAAAGAGAATGTAGACGCCAGAACTTGGTAATAAAACTGTGACATTTCGAAAATATAAGAAAGAATCGGTGTCTATGTCTAAGATCGTTTAATGTGTCACTGATGGTATGATATTTATATTATTTGTCAATTAGAATGTCGTTTCTTAAGAATTCATGCTTTAAAAAAATAAAAAGAAGCGAAAGAAGCCTTCTATGCAGCTTACGCTGCGGCAATATCCTGGTATATTTCTTTCACGATCGAGGCTTGCACCCTTTTTGTTAAAATTATATGCCATTTTACTCCAATTATCAGTAGAAATATTTACCTTAAATGTAATATATAATACTGTATTATTAAGCATTACAAGCGTAGAGCTTCACCCGCATTAGTCTGTAGAACCTAGAAAATTCGAGGGCACATCTCAATGTTCACGTTTAACGTACGATGACCTTTAAAAATTATCCATTTGTATTGCTAATTTATTCTAGGATTTGCTTATCTTACGAAAAGACCTAATTTTAATTAACACTGAGTGTAATATAGTTGGTAGCGTTTCTCTAGTACGAGTAACCGTTCCTTTTATTGATGTCTGACGAGACAAGGCACAGACATTTTTAAAACTAACCACAAACCACACTTAAATCTTTTGCTGTACTGAGCTCTTCTCTGTTGAAAAACAAAATTGCAATCGTGCTTGTGTGCTTTTATAAACCTTTTTGGTCTTTTAAATTAAAAACTTCCAAATTTCGTACCATTTTTTTTCTACACAGTTTTTATTTTTTATGTGAATCGCTTCTAAGGCATCTCTTTTGAAAATATAATATTTTAAAACCACAAAACTTGGGAAAAGTCAAGTTTGAATAATGGATATTAGGTGGTATTTCGTTGTTTATTTTGTGTTTTTCTTGTGGATTCTTATATACGAGTATTTCTTCATAATTTTTTTTCCGTAATATAATGAAAGGCTCACATCCTATCACATTAAGGATTTAATAAGCTCGATGAATTGTAGTTATATTTTGTTTACTCCCTTTGGATTACATATGTAAACTTTATTTCTAGAAAGTATGGTAACCGTAATACTGAGAATTATATATATTTTAGTGGATCTGTATAGCTCTCTCTTGAGCATAACAACACCGCTCTCTAAAGAGTCAACTTTGTTCGCAACTGGACATTCGTTTAACCTGCTATATGGTCAGGTTTAAATTTTAAAATAATAACTGCCATTATTAAGTATAGTGATAAAGTTAGGTCTAAATACTGTTTATAACATAGACAATGTCTTGAAACGAAAGAGGAAATTGCAAAAGTTCTGTTTCTGAGAAGCAAATAGTCTCTCCCCTTTTGAAGCGCCAGCAAACTGTAATTCCTCTAGTGTTTGTAGGTGTTCTTGGGCAGCCTGTAGCCTTTCAGCCCTGTAGTTCTCGGCTCTCGCCTTGCACTGCGAGGGCACAGGGGAGGGAGAAACCTCCCCGAAAAAAAAAGGTGTTCATGGGCAAGGGTGATTAATTAAAATCAGGTGTGTGAATACTAAAAAAAAGTATTATATGTCGAAAAAGGACAGAAAGCAATGTAATATTTATAACCATAAACACTTGTTAACAATGGCCATTACACGATGCAATGTTTTATAACCTGGTCTTACGGAAGCTCCCGGCAATAAATGCTAAACGTAAGATTTATATAAAAACAACGAACCCAATTGTTCAAGTTTACAATCGTCCCTCCAACAGTAGCATTGTTCACCTGGCGCCGTGAATCACTGACGAATATTTTTAAATAAAAGTGAAATCGTAGATGTATCCGCTTTTTGTTAAAAATGAAAGTTGATCTTAGAAACTAGAAAAAACTTAACCCGAACTAATAAAAACAACGCCACTCCAAGTTTTGTTCTCGTCTATGCAGACATAGACAAAGCAGAAGATTCAAACAAACTAAGGGATGTTGAAGATTCAGACACGTTTTCATTACCCGTTCTCGACATAAATATCTCGTGCTATAAGTGCCGAATTGTCACTCAGTCATTTATTTTTATTCACAAAATCTTCTGCCTACTATAAATGACTAAAATAACCGCCGCTGCGGTCGCATTAGTGCTTTAGGAAAAAGCAGCGAACGAATCTTTGGCACGGAAATACACAGCGATGAATAATTGTAGAGTATCTGCTTGAGGCTTAGTAGATACAAGAGTTGATAATACCTCTGTAATTGCAGTATTTTACTATGGATGATTCGCAGCCTCCGCAGAGGGGTTGAGATACACAAAAAGAGTCAGTCAGCATGATACCAACTATCATGGGAAGTCCTATATAGATAGATATATAAGCCCATATTAAACATTGTTAAATTGTAATGACACAAAGGTTAATAGATACTATAGGGCAGGTGTAGATTGGGATCAGGCGCGTGACCCTACAGTATTATATACTACGTTATCTTAGGGCATCGTTAATACATTAAAACATATAAAGAATTATATATAATATCTATACAATATAGATTATTGGAATATAATAATATCTATTGATGCTGATTTTATTCCGAACTTAATGCGGTTCAGCAATACCATTAATATTGAATAGTCGCGAGACACGTTCCAACATACTTGCCGCTGTCGGCCGCTTATCGTAGTCCATGAGTTGTTTGAAATATACACCCAAGACGTCTTCGTACCGGTTCGTACCAAATGTAAAGGTTCCGGCTCGCTCCAACCTTTTTAGAAAATTAACATAAATTCACTAAAAAGGTTTAGGCAATCCACAAAGTTTCAATATTTAAAGACTTGCTTATTACTTACTTGTTGTTGGTAGCTTATTTCTTGTAGTTTAAATGATTGAAAACTTTTCACCTTCTTCAATTGTTCATTTCTCATCCCACATATGTCGCTGGTTGATTGCTTTTAGTAGACTCGGTAGACAGAGTCAGCTCCTTGTTCCGCCTTTATATATATATATATATATATATATATATATATATATATATATATATATATATATATATATATATATATATATATATATATATATATATATGTAATATATACTATTGACATTTATTATTAATATATATATAAGGTAATAATAAATATATATGTGTATATATGAAGTAATAATAATTATCATACTTGAAAAGAATAGCTAGCTTTTCAAATTACATAACTCTGCTCTGGAAATGAGAAATGTAAATGAAGCGAATAAATGTGCTTAATAATAGTAGAATACATTTTTACCGTCAGATCTTTTGTACAACTCCTGTGGAGTTTGAAGGTTAATAAGTAGCAAGTAATTAACGTCAGGTGAGCTAATTGCTCATATAATAAATAATCGTATTGTCATATAAATAAATATGTCCAGCCCTTACGTACACATTTTAACCTTTGCATATATAGTGTCTTATTATTATACAAAAACAAAACAACAAACGAGAGGCATTGTTAAAAGAGCTCCGCCATATTCTACCGCAGTAATTGCCCCCTCCCCTCTTAATAAGATAAACTCGACGTTTCTACCTCGCCTGCAGGTGAATGCAAATATAAGAAACATCACCTTGCTATTTAGATAAAAGCCCCTTTGTTCCGTCTGTATCTCTTGACGCGATAATAAACCACACAAGCTACTCTGGTGGAAACTAGCCATTCGCTAAATCATCTTGCACTGTTTGTATTAGAGAATAAAACATTACGAATGCGCTCAAAATAAAATGAAGCTCTCCGTTATTCCAAACAAAAACTTACTCAATCACATTAAACGGTTCTCGACATCGAACCACAGATAGAATAACTTAAGGGGCGTCGTATTGTCTGATGCTTTATGTAAACGTTTTTTTTAATATTCACAAAGACAATCTGATTTGGAATTACAGCTAATAGGCCCGCTGATTAAATGCGAGTCACGGATGAATCCAATAACAGCGTGTAGATTGCATAAACTTGTAAATAGAGGGCGTTGCTCGACTAACTGAAGATCGTGGAGTCAGCGCTTGAACCCTGAAACAGAGATTTATTCCATTAACATGTTTGCGTTATCCCGATTTTTCCTTGTGCCGTTGTTTATCTTGAATGGAATCCAATAAAGTTTCGCTGCTTAAAGTCGTATGTAATGATAGACCCTCGGTCGTAAATCTCTCGATCGCGGCCATTCTCTCCGCATACTCAATAATATTAATAAGACATACAAAATTCAATATATGCCCTTTAGCTAAATTGATCAATGTAACATAAGAGATTATATGACACGCACGATTTCTTAGTGACTCAATATGTTGAACGCGATACGTGAGCTACACTGTGTAACGTATAAATTTTCTGTTCTTAATAAGTCCTTTACTTTTATGATCGCAGAAAATCTAAGCAAAATACATTGGGTCGATGTATGCGACGCGATATGTTTACAAAAGGCCTTTCATAAAATTCGGGTTGCGACGATTCCCATGCTAATTTAACAACACTTGTTCTTTTAAATCATAATATTTTCAAATTACAGTACGGCGATAACGAGACCGTTCCCTTTAATGTAGGATTGCTTTTTGCACCAGGTATATTTACATAATTATCGGGCCTTCATTTCAAGCGTCAGATTACATTCGCTGAGGAATCCAAATGGATTCGTCTCTGAAAAGTTCTTAATGTATTTTGTTTCTTAATATCCTTTATTTAATTCTAACTATGACATAAATAGCAAAAGAAATTAAATTCATTAATATTGTTTGAAACGTCAATGTCGTTTAAGCATCAATAGCCTAATGGTTTGGAAATTGGAAAAATAATACTTGCGCGGCTCAAAAACTTAATAAAGGAATGCGTATATTATCGTATCTATAATAAAATTATAATTATCTACGTTAGTCCTGTTAGCAATTTTGTTTTTCACCTATTTTACTAGGTCCCAAAAGTCATAAGTAGACCTATTACCATACACCGGGAAATACATTATTCCTTGCATATTAAAAATTAATGTTTATAATATTGACTAGAAATACTCTTCAACCAAGACATAAAAATTATATTTTTATATTTAGTAATATATATTTAAATTCTTATTTATTAAAAATAGGCTTTTAATTATTTATGAGTCTATAATCTTATCTTTTAATGTTTACTGAATAATTACTGATAACATAAATATTATGTGTCTTAAGTAAAATCTGCAAGCAGTGTCCATCGAATATGAAATCGGAATTCCAATTATTATGAATATTTTATAAAGTAATTTTGAATATCTTCACCAATTTTTTTATCTTAACAGACAATCTTATCGTTTCACTCGATGATTGTTTTCCTCTCAGTTGGGGTTCTCGGGGTGTTTGAAATTTAAATAGTCGGCTTCTATATATTTTTAAAAATAACTGACTCCTAAATTTAAGAAAATTAAGAGACGAAAAATGTTTTATATTACAGCCAATAACATTAAGCAAAAAGTTTATTTGCTTAGTTTTGATTTTTAACCGACTTCAAAAAAAGGAGGAGTATATCAACTCTCTTTTTTTAATGTTTGTGCACTCGTAGCCCGCCCGTTTATAAATCGATTTTGAGTTTTTTTTGTTTGAAAGGGTTCGGTTTGAATTAGGTATGATTGTCCTTCCACAGATAAAGCGACTTTTAAAAATCGTATAGAGGCAGGCTTGTTCATTGAGATTGTGGTAGCTCTTTCATAATTCCAAACAACAGCAACTATGATACTTTGGAAATAAAATGACCGTGCGACATTTATTGTTTGATTAGATATTTTTTAGAGTGTTGCGTATTATTCACAAATATTACTAACATCCTTGTAAGCCATTCCCACTAAGCTTAAGTTTGTGCTAGGAGATGGTTTACATACCGTATCCAAAGCCATTCGGCTGCTGTAGTAATTTTTGTGATAAACATTTTTTTTTTAATTCGTTATGTCACATTATGTCCGAGCTTTTGTGAAAGGCAAGCCTTACGTGAAATTAGAAGAGAAAATAGGACGAGATAATTACACCTCTGGCCTTGTTCCTGTCCCGCCCCACCCCCGCTCGCCCTCGTTACGAAGTTTAATCTGTTTAAACTTTTATTTACTTCGCTTACGCCAAATTGAAGTGATTAGCAGACGGCCCTTTTCATGGAATGCCTCCGTTTGATCTTTGTTTTAAAATTGAAACTCCTTATTGGTTGTAGTTAAAATGTAATTTGTGATTTTGCTTGTGATTATTTGTGTGTTATTATCGGACTTAATTATTAGAAAGAAGTCAGTTAAATTAAAAGCGTCACTTATGGGAACTTACATGACTGTTTCTCTTTCACTGCTTTATTGAGATAGTCTGAGTGAGTCTATCTAGGGTCTCATATTATATATAGACATATTTTAACCAATTTTAAAATGCTCTTTTAAATAAGATACAAAATACAACAAGCAAAGTAACCGGTACAACTTAGCTATATTCAATAAATGTTTACTCCTTTTTTCAAATGTAGATATCAATGTAGCAATTGTTGTAAATTTTCCGATGCGGCAGTGATCAATTACCATCATGCAATGAAAAATTACAAACTGGTATATTTATTGTCGTTGTATATATTCCATGTGTATGTATATTATTATATTTATATAGAAGTATCTATTTATGTATATGTAAATGTATATTTATTTATTTATATAATAGTTTTAAAACGCTATTTTTAGCGGCACTACCCTTAGCCTGCTCTTAACCACTAAAGGTTAGCTGGAAGAAAATGCTAATTAGCATTAAGTTCGCCTTTGTACATTTTATTTGGTGCAATAAAGAATTTATCTATCTATCTATCTATCTATCTATCTATCATGTAGCCACTTGGGTGCATGCCCCCAATTACTCAAAAGAGACACGAATGTATTGTATATAAAGGGCTATAGTCGATAGGCCCCAATGTGATTTACAGATGTCAAGTAATTACCAATTACTTATCTGTTAAAGAATAATCGAGACTTAAAATTGTTTTTAATAAATTCATTTTTGATCCGGTTGTAAAATTCAGCTTGCTAGCGTATTATGAGGCTTAAAGCTGAAGCGTCAATAGCCTAATGGTTTAGGGTACGACCTGCGAATCGTAAGGTCGTGGGCTCGAATCCACCATACGACTATTGCCGTGATCTATGTCCTAGCACAAGCTTAAGCTTAGTTGGAATGGTTAACAAGATTGTTAGTAATATTTCTGAAAAAAAAAGAAATATTGCCAGCTTTCTTTTTTTTTAAATAAAAGCAAGTATTTGGACACAGAAATACAATATTCGTTCCTATGATGAGATGAGATTAAATTAAAAATTCAATTTCACTAATCTTCAAGTTGGCGAACTGGTTTAATTACTTCTATATTTTTAATATATTGTATTATAATAGGTTGTCAAATATCTCCCTTCCGCCTTTTGTCTTTTGAATTTCGCGGCTATGTACAAAGCGCTACAGAGCTCGTATCTAGCAATACTATACATAATTTGAAAGGTCTTGACATAACCTACAAAACGACGCTATGCATAATTAGTTTGGATATTGCGTTCAACAGTTATAGACGTGTAAACATGAAGTTCACTAACGCCGAAATTCGCGCTATTTTTAAGTTTTCCTTCGTTAAAGGCGAATCCGCTAGAGAAACGTTCCGTGAGATTAATGGTGTTTTGGGGATGGTACTCTATCACTTCGAACCACGGAGGAATGGTTTCGACGATTCAGAGCCGGTGAAAACGACACCATGGATAAGCCAGCCGACGGGAGACCTGTGACGACAAATACCGATCAAATCATGGACTACATCGAGTTAGACCGGCATGTGGCATCTCGTGACATCGCCCAGGAGATGGGAGTTAGTCACCAAACCATTTTAAACCATCTGCAGAAGGCTGGATACAAAAAGCTTGATGTTTGGGTGCCGCATGATTTGACGCAAAAACCTTCTGGACCGAATCAACGCCTGCGATATGCTGCTGAAACGGAACGAACTCGACCCATTCTTGAAGCGGATGGTGACTGGCGACGAAAAATGGATCACATACGACAATATCAAGCGAAAACGGTCGTGGTCGAAGGCCGGTGAATCGTCCCAAACAGTGGCCAAGCCGCGAATTTCGGCGTTAGTGAACTTCATGTTTACACGTCTATAACTGTTGAACGCAATATCCAAACTAGTTATGCATAGCGTCGTTTTGTAGGTTATGTCAAGACCTTTCAAATTATGTATAGTATTGCTAGATACGAGCTCTGTAGCGCTTTGTACATAGCCGCGAAATTCAAAAGACAAAAGGCGGAAGGGAGAAATTTGACAACCTTATACTTTATAATTCACTGAAGTAATTAAAACTAATGTACTTGGTCTAAAGAAAAAAAAAGCAAATACATTTTATTAAAAATTATATACAGGCAAACACAGACATATATTTTTTTTCTTTCAATAAAGCGCAACCACAGACTTGTGTCCGTGCTCTTTTGTAATGTTCTTAAATTGGCTACTATGTTTTTTTAATCAGGGTGCTACCTCTACGGTTACTACATATTTTTTTATAATGCCTGATTTTTGAAGGTGGTGTTGAATAATTGGTGCTTTGGTTCACGCGTCGAAGACGCCCCGTTGCATTGTTATAAGTTTCTCCGCGACAGCTGCGTCCCTGTTTCTCTCGGCCATTTAACTTTTTAACATTTTTTGTACTGTGCAATTACATATTAAAATACATGTAATTGCACAGTACAAAGAATGTATATTTAAGGAGGTTTTATGTAAATGAATGTGAACGAATTCGTTTCTAGAACATGGTTGCCGTTTTGAAAGAAACCAGGGCGGGACAAATTAATCTGGTGAAAAATGGAGGGTACTTAATATGGCTCTGATGATAACTTAATACGGAGGAAGAGCTTATGTATATAATACATATATTTGTTATTTGTTTAAAATTGTTAAATTTGTTTGAATCTATGGTTAAAACTAAATTTAGAGGTAACTGCTCTCCTGGGACAATTATGGAGTTTCAAATACATCCAACCCTGATATTTTCATACTAAATTTGTTTATACTTAATTACGTATACTACTAGATATGATTAATTAACAGGGTAAAATTTATTAGTGACACTTGAACGGCATTTTTAAAAATACCGATTCATCTCATCCGAATCTTTACAAACTGAACATGGAATAAAAATATAACAAGGCCTATTTTTTGTTATTCGCAATGCACGCATCAAATTTTATACATGCAGTTGCAGCATTCAGGCGGCCATGTTACCGAACGGTCCTTAAAAGCGGTGCTCACGTAATATCTCTATCTCAACCACACCAGAGCAATCTCGGTATAACTGTCCTGTATCGAAGAGTCCCCTGCACCCGATTAGGGCATTACGCATGCGCCCTGTGTCAATGTCAAATCAATTTCTGTATGCCGATGCAACATGCTTAAAAATTTTGAAAATTACGAATGTATAATCTGCAATAAAAATATTCATTGTTACAGATCATTGTTGCGGAAATTCAACTAAAAAGGTTTGTTTTTGTATAATACTATTTATTATATTATGTATACATATTATTTTTATTTTCAAGTAAACATAGATCCACTTAAAACTTTTTAAAAACAAATTTCCGTCCATCCAAAGGTTGTCTGGACGAGATCGCTCTTAGCGGTAAGACCGCCTTATGTGTAAAAATTTATTATTTCTGTGATTTACATATTAATTGTTGTAATAAGAAAAATATTAATCAAAAATCAATTATTACTAGTTATTGTAGTGTCAAATTTCTAAATAAAGAAAAAAAACACTGGAGAGTATCATTAAATGAAATCATTTATGCAAATGTATAAAAGCTTTTCTATTTGTATCCGGCTACCGTATCATTTAAATAAACTTGATTATAAATGAAATATAAAAAAAACATGGCCGTTTCTTTAGAGAATATTTGGCGTTAAATATTTAGCCATAGAGCCATCGGACATATTTTTACGAGTGCCAAGAACCGGCTCATTACTATCTTATTACATACAGTGTGGGCCGCGATGATCCGAAACACATCCAATTTCCCAACTTCCCATTTATTGATATTGACTTGAGGACGCTCCATGTTCTGCCTACATGATAGATATGTCTGGAAGTGACTTTACATCACAACTAGTCCACTTTAACTTTATTTATACAATACAATCCATATTTAATGACAAAAAAACCTTTTTAATACAGATAAACTAGACATAACAAAGATTTTTTTCAAAGGATCTATTCGGCTAGAAAGCTATTACAGTTACACTAGGATTTCCAGAGGTGCTCGAGTTCTTACGGCGTTATCATTATGTAAGATATTGGTTACAAAAAAATAATTATGTGAAACTTTTTTTTCAAGCTCTTCTATTACAGACCAAATACACATATAACGGCTAATACTGGGTGTATTTATCTCTCATTAAAGTAGATTAATTACAGCTTCAGCGTATGCTATTCTAAATTAGTTTTCCTTCATTAAAGTAATTATACACCATGTATATTGTCTGGTGTATCTCCAAAAAAAGATATTGAGACAGACAAAATACACCATTAAATTAAATACAACAACTATCATGTCAGACAGTGACAAACAACAAGTCACGAAAAAGTTTCGCAATCTGCTTAACTTAAAAATCTGCATCGGTCTTCGGTATTTTACGTACAAAAAAGTCATTTGTCCAATTTTTGTCCGATATATGGTGAAACACTCACGGCTAAATCCCAAAATAAGCTTAAGAACTTATTTTTCAAAATTAAGGACGTTATTCAAAAAAGGCAACCATTTCAAGTCAAAGAAGTAAGAAATTAATTGGCATTTAGCATACAAGATACATATTTAAATAATAACAAAAAAAAAACAACAAATTCGAACATTGGCGAATCCAGCGGACCGTATTCCTGGCGACCGATACTTTGTGGTATCACTTATTATTATCAAACCCGAAGCCAGATAAGCCCAAAACGTGACTTGCAAAAATAATCATTTCGGCCCCATCATTGGGATTTGTACCCGGTACGCATACATATACCTTATAAATATACATTGACGACAGTGCATTAATTACGAAAAATCTATAGGAAAAGGAAGAAAGAATTAACAAATAAAATAATAAAAGTGTCCAAATATTACAACCGATGAATAATCTTACTACGCTACTGGCGAGCAGTATCGATTCGCTGCTAAGGTTCTGATAAAAAAAGCAAAACATGCGAGAGTCGCACGATATTTCTTATATGGTAATTCGGACCGGTTTTGGCCAAACTTGATATCTAGAACTAAGATTCCTTGGAATTGAATGGATGCCGCCGACGAACGTGTAGGCAATAAGGGAGACTTTGTTCTCCGGAATGAGTTGAAATAAAGCATTTTAGGTTTTGATTCCGAATTCAAACTTGATTGTTTATTTTAATTTGTGTTATTAATTTGAATAAATTATTACTGTGCGTCATATATGTAACTACAGCCATCTCCAGATTGGGATCTTGGTATCCAACTTCAGTAGAACTCAAAAACAATAAGACGGCAAAATCTCTATTTAGGGAAAGACGGTAGAATAAAGTTCCAATGCACAAGATCATCGGTTAATTTAATTAAAATAAAATAAGGGCGTACCACTGTTATTACTTTTTTAAGAAATTAAAAGCTAAAAATACTGCCTTGTAATTAGTTCTTTATTTAAAAACAAACTTTCATTGACTTATTCGCGGAAAAGATTAAACGTATACGTACACGGCAATCAACTCGGGTCACTCACATCGCAAAATTAAATCGCATCGCAGATTTTAAACTGAAATTGACTCGACCAGTAAGCCGCTTTACGCGTGTAATTAATGTAAACATGGAACGTCGAAATTGGAAACCTGTATGTCAATATGGTATAAACGAAGCCAATCGGAGATAAATAACTGTCAGAGTGCTGTAGCGTGGCGCGGCTCATTTGCATGTCAATAACGTAGGGAGGGGAACAATGGCGGCTTACCTGACTATTCGATAAGCGTAGTACGCTAGTAACGTCGCTTCAATTCTTTTTGTTTATTATACGGCTGTTGTGATTGACGTGACGGTAAAGTACTGATATTTGACTTGACAAACAGCAAGTAGCTATTTAAGCTATGGTTATGGAGGTTTATTTTTATCAATTGACCGTTGAATTCTGGGTTTGATCGAAATAATTAAATAAAACAACCCCGATCCATGACGCATCTATTTCTCGTTCGTTTATAATTTTTTTAAGCTATTTCAAAAATAACTTTTTTCAGCCGATTTAAGAATATTATTATTATTCTGATCGATCTATGTCGGCTTTGTGAACTTTACCTAAAAAGCTGAATTGTATTTCAGTGGATTTAAAATAATGGCCGCATTTTCTGCCGGAATCAAAGTATTAAACAATGAAAGAAGAATCCTGCCGCGGTATGCTTCACAGGAATTTAGTAGGCAAAATTCTTAGCTACATGCAGAAATTTTCACCTTGAAACATAAGTTGGAATGTCTAATCTCGTGAAAAGCTGTATAGACTTATTTACAATTTAATGACAACGATTCTTTTTAATATTTTTTAATAAAGTTAAATAATTAAATAGGTCAAAATTATTATTATAATAAAGTTTGAAATACAAAAGTAATCAAGAACAAAAAGTTATGCGAGAAAACGACACAAACCGTTGACGATAACAACTTTTTAGAGATATCTCTCTAAAATTTACCTTGTGAGAAGTTCGCAATGGATTATGATTCTCGAGGATTCTTCTTTGCGTCTTTTTCATGAAATACGCGCTAAACCAAGCATCTAGCGAGTTTCCCTCGAGTTGGTCGAAGCTGGACGTTCGTCTTTCACAGTTATTTTACGGAACATAACAGTTTCGTTGTAATGTAATTTGTAATAAAAATCAATAAATCTTTGATGGAACAATAATCTACATAAATGAATGAAAAAAGTTTTTATTAAACAATTCAAAAAACTTCTTTTAACTTAAAGGATGTGGATAACTAATATCACTTAAAATCCTTTTTTCAACGAGCTTCTAAACCAGACATGTTGACGTAAATCTGTATTCGTCAGTCATCATTATAATTTTTACCCTATTACATTATTTAAAAAAAACATTCAAACCCTCCACTGGGAAGGGTAGGTGAAAATTACGGTTATTGGCACGGTTCTAGCCTGCGATTTCCACACACGGCGGCGAATAATTTCAACGTTACCTTCTTTGACATATAGTCTATCTAGTCAATATACTATATTATCACCGATGTTTTAGTTTCTTTGTGTGCCCTCTTTCATCTATCTTAGTCCCAAGCTTCCAAGCATACGTTTCTCAATTCTCATTCTATCCACAATTTTCCTCTATTGTACCGTTTCAAATCTATCAAATTCTATATGATTAGTTATATTAGATTTAAGGCAATTAAGTTTTGATTATCTTAGAGTAATGAGTCATGAAACTAATGCATTGCTTTAGCTATATCAAGATATCTTTAATTTTCGAATACACTTAGAATCAGACGAGCATTCAATTAACATGGAACCCTAAAGATTGCATTATCAAATAACAGTAATTAAGATCTGATCATTAGTTTTAGGCAATCTACATCGAAGATTATGCAACTTAAATAGCACATTGATGGTAATGAATGCTTTTGGAGGAACGAATTTTACAGTGATATTTCGTTTCATAACTCGATGGGATCGAATGACATTTGTAACGAAAATTATTATTTGATTGCTGTTAAAGTAAAGACATAGATTAAGTAACAATTAAAAATATAAATGTTTTGTTTCAAATATTTTACACTTTTAATAAAACAGTTTATCTCTTTTAAAATGACCTGTCACGACTTATTTTCAATTGCAGTAGATAAAGATAGTATATATATTGAATTGAAAACATTTAACTCATTAACAGTTATCACTATATAATTATAATTATTAAAACAAACGCATTCAGAGTTTATTAATTATGTCTTATTTATTGTGACTTAATTGATAACCCGCCGGAATCCTATTGAAGCAACTTATCGGGCCGTGGTTCTGCCTTCCCAGCCACTCAAACCCTTCGTAGACTTTGTAAAAATATTATTTATAATGTCTAAAATTTATAAATTGGACTTCTTATTCCATTTCGTGAGCATCAAAAATATTTACCATATAATGAAAATTCATGTCTTACTAAATTATCTACAACTGTGGGATGTTAACTTTAATTATGGGAACAAATTAACCACGTTGTTTGATTTGGTCCGGAAATAATTCAATCACACCGGTCCGTTCAAGACTGAGAACGACCAAAAAAGGTCGAGGTAAAAAGGGACAAGGGAATTGAGAATTTACGTGTAGGTAACACTGAAGTGCTCCGACAATTTAGAAGACTCGTTTTCGAATAGTGCTAGTATGTTTTCGTTTAGAAAGTTTTGAAATTTATTCTTCTACGAGGTAACATATTTGAATTTTTCTAAAGGTTTTCTAATTCTTTTTAGGATGAAATACAGATATTAATAAATCTTCTAGTAGGTATATAGGCTGACTTGAAACTATTTGATTTATGGGAGTGAGAGTTGTATATAGCAGAATAAGCATGTACATATACAAAGTTAGGTATAACTCTGAATAGGATAACAGACAAAAATAACAAGGTCAACCCTGGTGAAAAATTAAGTTGCGTAAAATGTATGTATGGCGATGGGCTCACCACATGTCATATAAGGGACCTAATAAGCTTGACGAAAATCGGGCAGCGAAAATCTACCCAGATATATTTATTATTACTTCAATTTAAATTAAACGACCTCGATTTCTTGTAAGTAAAACAATAGATAGGTTATCGTATTATTGGATTTTAAAAAAATGTTCTATTCGCTTTTAACTTGGTTTTTGCTCTAAAGGTATGAGAAGGTGTATCTGCGATGCATAATCTATACGTAGAAATGTTATTCCAGTGAACGTGGGGCGTCATTGGACGGAGGCGATCGGTCGGATACGTGACCTCTACTCTCCTCGGCAATTCCACGACACTCCGTCTACCTACCTATATTTGTACACTACTTGTTCAATAACTCCTGGAATAATAAATTGGATATTGATTATTAATAGAGAAAACGACTGCATTTTCATAACATTATAATTATTAAAATAATTTACTGTCCTTAGCTGTGAAATAAAATTAAACATTTTTTTATTAAACGTAAAATATAAAATATGTTAAACCAAATTATTCCACTTAGTCCAACCCACATGAACGCATCCCGTGTTAATTTTATATACAAATTATTTCTCACATTAGTTGTTAATTGACTGTTGCGTTAATGAGAACAACGAGTTTTTCAAAATGCGTGACTTATGACGATAGGATCAGATATGGGACCAAATCAGTGAAAAATTGTTTATAATTGCTAACTCTGTCTACCTTGTTAGATTTAATAGGACGTAAGAGCTAACTACTAATCTTTTCCAATTATTATATAGTCTTCTAGAATAAAAATGTAACACGAAATCTCAGTTGTATTTTATCTCCAATATTATAATAAACATAAACCCAAATAAGGTTTGTACATCTGTCGTATCTAGGAGATCAGGATTCTTAAAGTAAGGGAGGCTTTTCCCGTCTTATCTGAAACGACAGGTATCTAATGCCAACTATTGGATACACGGCGGAGACGTGCGTATATGGCAGGTGGGCGGGGGGTCTACAAATATACGTGGAGGTTATATGAGCGCATGTTTTATATTATTGAGGCCCGATGGCCGCTGGGTACCGTTTACCTTGTTTACAGATATATGAGGGTGGAAAACCTTCATTCTGTACGGATATTTCATGGGATTTTTTTTTAAATTGCATAGTTGACTTTTCTTCATTCATTTGTTTTGCTCACAATACTGTAGGGTTTATTTCTTAGGCATTTATACCGTACTTTAGCATTCTGTTTCTAATCTATAGTCGGGGTTTAGAATCTAAGCTTATTTGTAAGAATGAGTAACGATATTGATGTTCTGGCGTACAAAAAAAATTTCTTACTATTATTTAAAAAAAAAAGAAAGCTAGTAATATTTCTTTTTTTTTCCTGAAATATTACTAACAATCTTGTTAACTTTTTTTTTTTGTTTACGGGGAGGAAATCTTCAGAAAGATACCCCGCCTTCTGGGGGTAGGCGGCGGTTATGTGGGGTTCTTACCCACTAAAACCTCCCCGGTGGCCCTTTCCTCGGTGCATGACGAGGGGCTCCGGGATCTCCAGTGGAACGCACCGGAGCCCCTCTGCACTGTGCTCAAGGAGAGCACGTCCCGGAGGGGGAGGTTACTCCCTCCCCCCCTGTGCCCTCACAGCGCAAGGCGACACGGGCCAGCCGATGTCGCCTTCTTCCCGGGTCCACTTTGGTGGACGACTCAGGCCCCCACCCTTGTCGCCCAGTGAACCCGAGGCCCCTTTTAGTCGCCTTGTACGACAGGCAGGGGATACCGTAGTCTTATTCTTGAGAGCCCAGAAATACAGGGCTGAATCTTGTTAACTATTTTAACTATTCCAACTAAGCTTAAGCTTGTGCTAGGACATGGTTCACGGCAATAGTCGAATGGTGGATTCGAACCCACGTCAAGATATTAGTATTATGACATAAATCATTAATGTCAAAATACTAATATCTTTTGGTGACGTGCATACGAATAATGCTCTCTCTATCTATCCATTAACTGAAATGTAAAATGACTTAAGTGTATGCTGTGTGACAATAAAAATCAGTTTTTTTGTTTTGTTCCTAAGTTACAAAAAATCTTCCCAAAATTTAAGCACATGGCAATTATGAAAAACGTAAACAGAAAAAGCATGTAGCGATTGCTATGTCTGTATATCACAGGACGATGATATAATAAAACACAATTTAATTTTTTATAGATTGACTTTTAAAGTGATTTGTTTTAAAATTATAATACATAAGTACTTGTTATTCTATTAGTTTAAGCAAATCTAACATTTTATAGTTTTAATAATTTTAAAATTAAATTTGCAATATTTATTATGCGGATGTATTCATAGGTCGTTTTCTGTCGCGAAAATAAAAGCAAGCCCATAGTTTATCTCTATTTTATATTTTGCGTTAGAAATTTCGAGGCCATCCAATATGAAGCCAAACATTTGCGATCCGTCGGGTCGGCGCGGCCCGGAATATTCATTCGCATAACATTGGATAAAAACAAGAAAGTTGTTTGGACAAAACTCGCGTCCCTGATTATATTTGAGCAAAATATTCTTAGGAACGCGTGTACACAGTATAATAAGTCTCCCGGGCCGACAAATGGAGCCGAAGGAAAAGCCATCGTGTCTTACTTTACGTGAGCCGTGTAGCGATGTAGGTATGGTATAGAATGGACAAGGGGAAATCTCTTGAGCTGTATTAAGGCGTAAAGGTGGGTACCGATTCCCAAATGGTTCGATTATTTCACCGTGCGGAGCCGGGATAACCATCTAGCAGAAATAGAAAGTCAATCGCCAAAACGTCCCATAAAAAAATGCTGACGGAAAGGAAGTGTTTTGGTTCGGATAAACAAAATAAACTACTAAAAAATGTTGATCTAAAGATACGAGTTACACATTTTACACGGACCTCTCCCGCTTTTAAGACCATATTTACGCATAAATGTTCTTCGATTTCTAAAACTTGAACCGTCATTTTCTAGTTTGTCATCAATCTAAACGGTCTACGTTCGCTAATCAACAATGCCGTTAATTTTTGTACCGTAAACTTTCTTGGCTTCTCTTTCCTCATTTGACGCTGTGGAATGCAATTATGGGCAGGGATTATTATCTCTACTACAAATACACAAACTTTTATATATTTCCAAGATGAGAATTACAGTAGGTAACAAATAACATATGCTATTTGTCTTGTTGGTATTTATGTTACTGCGTGTTTTTAGGAACCTGTTATTATTTAGCTGCATAAAGTCTTGCAAAACATCGCTATTAAAGCAAATTTGATTGGCCGTGCCCGACAACTCGGGGCACTGCAAGGAATTTATTTAATCCAAGTTGTTCCAAAAACTGATGCTGTGACACTACAGTTTTGCGAAGAAATTTCAGTTCAAATATCTTCCCAAGCAGTCTTGTCGTTTGAAAATAAGACGTGTTATGTTTAACCGAAAGTTCATTATCTTTTATTGATATGTAAAAATGTTATTTAGACATTATTTAGAGAATACTGAACCGTTTTACCATGAATTTAAGTTCTTTAGTCGCTTGATAGTTTCGTTTATGTAAAATTGAACGCCTTGTACCCACCGCCCGTCGAGATGGGACCGCCAAATATTGCGGCCTTTATTTATGTCCACTTGAAGTTTCCCGTAACTATAAGAGCGGCTTTTTGCAAAAACAAGAATATATATTATGCATGTCGGTTAGCAATTGCTGACTTCGATTTCGTTAAATCTGAATTCATAAATGTATAATTATTTCCTCCATTAACGACGAGTTATGACTTAATAAAACGTTTACTACTGATAACCTATATCAGACTGTTTGTACGGACCGTCATATGCATTAGTATTATTATTACAAATTATATAATCATTTTGGCAGAGTGCTACTATAAATTTAACTTTGAATTCCGAGAAAGTTTAGCATCTAAATAACTATTACGAGTAATTTAGAACAAGGACATTTGCTTCAAACCTATTTCTGCCATATCAAATTCTATCGGAAGTAAAACGAACATTTCGTCAACAGAACGTTTCTAAGCCTAATTTAATACAGTTGTGGAATCTAAACCTCTGACTCGAGATCGGATATCTCCGCCGTCGGGCTATTTGGGTCGCCTCCCCATTACATTCCATAATATTTACTCCGTCTGAGTTTCATATACGAGATATATGTATGTCTACTTTGCTGTTATTAGATGAAGTAATTTTTATTTCACGTAATTATTCTCGCCAAAATACTATTGGTAAGATCATTTTCGTTTTATATACAACTCTGGTATTTTATTTAAAGAGAAACCTTCTTTAGTACGGTCGAGAATGAACTCGAAACGAAAAAGCGAAATGTGTTCGAAATGAAATGTAATGTTCTTAAGAAGAAACATACATTTATTAGATTTAGTCTGTGATGATATAGAATACATTTTATAGTGTAGATAATTATCTCCACCTCCTTTATGTTACGGCGCTTCTTCACTCCTGTCGCTTATGTGCGTCCGTATATTGCCAGACTGAAGAAAAGTCATGTTTTTTATGACGAACTGCACAGATTGGTTAGAGAAACTGATTTTTACTGCTTAACAAGATTGAGAAGTGACACAGTTACACGTCAGCATTTTGATCCTAGGCTTTGCTGATTGCTTTTACACTGATAAAGTAAGGGTCATTCGTAATTTCTACCAATAATTCAAATTCAAATTCAATAACTATAATTTTCATTTAAATAAGGTTTATCATATTTAACAAAAAACATTTGCGGTATCGTGCAGCAAAATATAGAATAAGGAATAAAGAAATACAAAGAATGTAGTTGCAGTATTTAAAATAATCTGTCTGTCTGCAATAGTTAAAATAAAGAACAAAATTAGCATTTTATAATTCATAAAACAGGAAAGCAGTGATGAAGAAATGTCTCATGTTGATCACATCTTCTTACCTAGAAGTTATATTTTACAATTGTGTTTACTAAAATAAGACATCGAGTTAAAATAAATTTAAACATAGGTTCGAATTTTGTCTCGTTTGATGTTGATATGTATTAAAAACATACAAGTGTACGTTCACAACTCCTTTACTCACCAACTAGTGGGTACTGTACGAACATATAGCAATTGCGGCATCTGGCGGTTCTAAGTTCAATCCCATCAATACATTTACAGAGAAAATTATTACGAGAACTATTTTTGTCCATAAGTCAATAGGCTTATGTATCTGATCGATTCTTGGTTGAGCTCTCTCCGTTTGATATCACAACAGCGTAGTAACGACTGAAACTGAGATATCCTTTTTGAAAGCCTTTCGCTGTACTTATAATAGACGTTCAAGTTGACAACAGAAGTGCTCAAAAAAAACCTTTTACTGGCTTTTACATTTAAAAACAATATACAAATAATTACTCTTCACATGTGAATACACGCGCCAAAGAAAATCACGCTCCATTCTAAGCCTACGTTAATCGCGGAGGCCAAAAATCCTTAGCTTTTACCTTAAGACCTCCAGCGATCCTTTGATCTGTCTCGCGCCTCCACCTTGATTACCGTACAAGGTAAGAGGTTACATTCGTGCCTCGAATGCAGTAAACGTGATTGCTTCTGTGGGAGGCTTTATTTTTTTCCACCTCATTAACTAATTGGCTCGCCGCCCGTAGCCGTTGTTATTAACATTATTTGGAATGTTTTTGGAGATACCTTGGCAATAACAGAAAAAGAGGCCTTCAATTCTAACTTTACTGAGATAAGCAAGATCTTTTTATGAGACAAGGGGGTAAACGAGCACGCGGCTCAAGCTAAAAGCTCTTTTTTGTTTTCTTTTAACGTAACAGTTTGCTTCAGTGATTCGGAATGTACGAGTAGGACTTGAGACTCTCTTTCCTAAATTTTTTTTTCTGCAAATTTGGCAGTATCAGTTGGCGATGCCTTGGACAAATATACTTAAAACAAAGGAACTACAAAACTGGGAACTGATGAATATATAAGAGAAGTTCTCTGTATCTGAAACTTAATAATATTCGTGTACTAGGCGAAGGTTATGACCAGGGTTCAGGGCAGCATCTGGTATAATTATCAAGTTCATGCTCAACATTAATCCTCACTGCCAATCAGCTAAATTGGAAGAAAATTAATTATGACTTTGGAGGTATAAAAAATAATTTTAGTAAAAAAATTTGCCGCATCCAAACATATCTTCTTATAACGCCATAGGCATGCTTAAATTACGTAGAGTTAATATGCAAACCGCGTAGGATTAAAACAATATTTACGTCATATCGTGTAAACGGTGACGCGGCTGCTCAATTCCCGTAACCTTGTTAGCGTCTATATGCCAGTAAACGGCTGAATGCAACCGCATTACGCACTACAACACGTTTATTACTTTTTCCACGTATATTAAATATTTCATTTATATAATTATTTATACGGAGAGAGATACACAAACTGACATCATTATTTGTACATCAAAAGCGATCGATAATATTATTTAAGAAAATAGGAGAAGACACTGACTTCTGAAACAGAAGTGTACCTAACTTAGATGTCAGGGACACCATATTTCTTTCGATCATTTATTTATTTCTGATTATGTTTATAACGAAAGTAAGACTAAAAATATATTTTTTGTATTTAACTCTCTTAGTACATAAAATTTATATTCATTATCACTTGCTAAAATAATAAAAAATAATTTAACTAACAGTGTAAGAAATTGTAATGAAAAAACGATAAATAAATTTAAAAAATACCTCATCTGAAAAAGCGACTATAGGTTTTGTTCTAATTTGTTTCTAGAAAAAAGATATATTTAAAATACGTTTTTTTAAATAATTTCCACATGAGTATTATAATTTTATGTATTATAATTTACCTTAGTTAGGCGAATATTACCAATGTATATGTAAATGTGATTCAACTATTAATTTAACTAATCTTAAGGCGTGAATAATTTAACATAAATAATAGAATTAGTATATCATTTATTTAATATAGTATTTGTAAAATCCTTCTTTATCGAATACAAAAATTTCGATAAGTGATTAGTAATGCGTGTGACATGAAATAATTACTATGTTTATAAAGCCATTCCACAGACAGATTCCAGTACACGCGATGCGATGTTCATATGTGCTCTGATATACTTTATCTGTATGTCCGACGGTACAGTCACTGGGAGATCTTATCGCTCGTTTCGGGGGACGAAAATAATCTGTCAGAACTATAACGATATGGGAATGTTCTAGTTTGCCTTTACTCTTTGCCTTATGAAATGATAAGGAGATAAGTTGAGTTACGTTGAAATATAGCCTGTGAAACGACCTGAAATAATCATGTTAAAACTGGTTGTTTTAATTCCTTACCACTGTCTGTATCCTTTTGTGGGTATTATGGTAAGTTTATGTCACGCTTTGTCGCACTTTATGTCACGCTTTATGTTATCATTTCCGACGATAAATCTCACGTTGACGTGTTTTAATGTTGGTGATAGACGTCTTGGTGGACGCGGGTCTCGGTGTCAAATAATTTGAAGTTATTTACAACGTTGCGTACTGTGATGGGCTTTTTACATCGCGTATACGCTGGAAATCTTTGCTGACTAATCATTATGCAGGAGAGTAACAATAAATGTGACAGTTATTTCCAAGTTTTTTATTAGCATAGTTTGAGACGACTTAACATATGCAGGTCCCAAGTTTAAGTTTAAAATATAGTATATATGACCTCGAAAGAAAATTGCAGTAATTTCTATAATTTTTGCTTCACATCTATACTTATGGCTAATTGTAAATGCTTTGATTTATTCCCTGGATATTGGACGTTTTGACTTGATTATGTCTTAATCATAGGTCGATTATTCTGGTAGTCATTGTGAAATGATATCTTGCAGCTTTGACATAATTTGTATACTAACGCAAAAAATAGAGCTCCATTTGTTTATAATAAAACAGTGGGAAGTTATGCGTAGATTATATAATAATTTTATTTGCATTTCAAAGTATCGGTTGATCTACAAACTAAAAAATAGAAGTCGGTATAAATGCATAAGATTTCATTATTAAAAACTCTTACAGCTAACAAATTATGATCAGGTAAAGCAAATATTAACCGAAACAATAATCCTTCTCTTGTATGAGTATCCTTCGCGTTTGTGTAGATATTGAGATCAATGCTTTTACCTAATAAGAATACGAACGAATACGAGGCATTCCATTTGTACACTTAGGAAGCGGATTACATTGGCAACGCCTACACTCTCGTTCAATATATTCGATTATACTGACCTACTAAGCACTAGGTACTAGTAGAGATTTCATCTCTTAAGCCTTGTTACGGATTGAACTGATAAAAATTAATTTCGTTTAGTTAGTTACCTGCGATAAAAAAGTCAACCAACTTACAATCAAAGCTATGGGTTGTAATTATAAGTATACCTTATTTTTTGTAAGTCAACTGTGTTATAAACTATTTTTTTTGTATCCCAAATTGCCGTTGTTAGCCCTAAGGAATTTATATCTTCACCAGATAGAGAGGTGGTAGAGCTATTAGAGCGTTCATCCTCAACTTCTATTATCGACCGGGCGTGGGAGCAAACTGGACCGAACCATGATGGTGTGATCTTTTAAACAACAGCAATTATAGAAGGGATTAATAAAAAATATGTACAATAAAACAGTTTGATTTTACTAGCTTACAAGGAGTATTCGTAGTTTGTTTGTGTTGTAAAAGGAAAGAAGTGTTTTTGAATGTTAAATTAAATTAAATTTCGTATATCATGTGAAAACATTATATACATTATTTTGCAATATAAAAGAAATTTATACTAATTGCTTTATTATCCTACTGAATGCCAAGGTTACTTGAACAGGTAACTTGGGAATTCCATTAAGAAAATAACTATAACTAGACAAGGACATAAAATTTTAATAATTAAACAATGAATATTTTGAATAACAATGTAACGACTATATCGATATTCGAATTGATATCGGACCAGGTATATTAAAATATTGAAACGTGCGTGCTTATGTCCAAATGTTTTTATAAAATTGAAAACCAAAGCTCTAACTCATATTTATTACATAAACACTATACCAATTTTTTTAGCTAGTAAAACATTTATCATAAGCAAGTTAAGTTCAATTCTTCACACATAAAAACCGGGTAAACATTCTGTATAGTACATTCCAAGGCTGTTGTACACGACATACACCTAGATGTAAAACTGTGCGGCATCGGTCATGGAGAGACATTCCCGACTGGCAATATAGACACCTATACAACCTCCTTGATGCTAAATAATAAAAACAATGTGCCCTTTGTTTGCCATTACGTAGATCGTCTAGCTTAACATCTGTTTAAGGTACATTCAAATTGTTTTGTTAAATACTAGTAGGTACTGTCTTGTTTGAGCTCTGGAAAATTAAGGTTTTAAGAGGGATCCTTTGAGAAATTAATCTAATGTTTAAAGTTCAATATAAACGAAATAGTTATGAGATGTTGGGACGTGCATAAAACGCCAAAGGATTATTTCTCATTTCTATTCATATTTACTAATAAATGGCTTTTAAGTTTTTTTTAATTTAATTGCATTAAAATAAGCTCTTTAGTCCTTATATCCACTTTTCGCCAATCATTTAAGGTCCCATATTTAGCATACGACATAAGCCCATCCCGATACATTAATATTGAACAAAAAAGTAAGTCAAACTATAAGGGAGATGCCAAAAACGATATAGAGTTTTCAAGATGAGAAATTTTTGAATTAAATGATTTGAATTTCAAACTGAAGAGGTAATAAATTATTTTACAGGTAATTTATAGGTCACAAAGACATGGCAATGAGAACAATAAATTAGGCCGTCAAAATGAATTAATAATGGTAATTTAATACAAATAATATTTTTTATTTTTCATTTAATTTTATTCTTTACTATGTTACGTGGACTTGTGAGTCCACGTAACGCACGAATATATTTGATAGAAGTGTGGAGGGCAACGAATTCTAAGATCAAGAAATGCGAAGCACTGTAATTGTTGTATTCTGTTGTTACATAAATTATCATATTAAAAAGGTGGTGAGGTTAAAAAGATTTCCTCTAGACTTGAGGAATTCCTCTAGAATGCTATGCTGTTTATAACATGTACAGCATTTACATTTAAAATACTAGATGATAGATGAGATGTCTTACATTTGAGTGGTACTGAATTATCAGGTAAATAACAAAGTATGATCAATAATACGGCAAAGAAATAGTTATTGATATAAAAATATATAATTGATACCACACGACGGAGAAATATAGATATAAGAATTCGAATTAAGTTTTTATTACACACAAGAATCAACTTACCTTCTAACATGAAGTGGAGAGTTCCTCAACATCTAATGAAACATCACAATGCCCAAATTATAACTGATAGGTAATTTTATTTTACAGCTTAAAACTTGATTATGTTTAGAAGGTTGGATTTCATCTGAACCGTTAATGCGGTAGTGTAAGTTTAAAAGGGTCTTCATAACAAAAAAATGGGGAAAGCTCATAGCATTGTGTCACCCTCTTATAAAAACTGGGCCAATAGGGAATGCTGATTGTCCACAATAGATTTTTTCCTACCAATCGATACGCAGTCCCAAAATGGCTGCATTGGAATGTTTTTTTTTGAATTTAGAAAGCGTCGGCCATTATTTTTATCCGTACAACACTACTTAATATTTGTAATATGAGAAGATATTTTGTAGTGTACAGGGCTAAGTGGCTTACGCACATTTTATAATTCTCGCTCATAATCAATGACAAATCTGCTGATATCCATTACAAATAAGAACAGAAAATTGTATCCTCAAAAATTATAAAAGTCATTAAAATACCAAAAGGTATAAAAAAATGTTAAACTTATTTTTTTTTCTTTGTTCAAAGATTAAATGTGGTTTAAATTAATGGAAATAAGAGATTCTTTATTTTAAACTCAATAAGGAAGCATTATAAAACCATCGCATAGTAGAAATATTTTAAAGTTTCCCAACTGCCATCTATCGAGCACGTTTCGTCAACAACAAAATAACTTTTGCATGTGTATGGAACACATGCAAAAGTTATTTACACAGCTCCCTGTAGAGATTCTTCACAAATACATTCACAAGTGTAAGCATACAGCTTATTTACTGTGGCTAAGAGCTACGAGCGTGTTCACTCGTACATTTTGTATGTGTGTGTAGACTCAATCCCTACAGTGAATACAAACACGAACGTGCCACAGTGTGAGTGGGAGTATACACGTATTTCATCTCTCACCAACACACTGCAAAAGTTTCTCAACAAGAAGTGACTCGTAGCGACATCTAGTTCAAGATTGGAGAACTGTTGTGCACCGCTCCGAGCGAAGAACGGAGCAAGTGCAAATTTATAGAGGATTAATTTAAAGTAAATTTTAATATTTTGCGTACTAAACTAGCATTTCGAAAAGTTTTCATTTTAATATATTTTCGATCTATATTTCTTTTTCATTATATTAACAATAGGGTAGACAAATACTGAACTGGTCCAGAAAACACATCTACCGCTTTTGCCACAATCAGTATCTTACTTATTGAATCCAAAACTGCTACAGCATATTTGGCATTGATCTATTTTCTTACGTTAAAAGGTTTGTTAGTTACCTGAATTATTTAATTATTCAAGCCTTAACCAAAGTAAGGAGACTATGTGACCTTAGGGCTAGCAAATACACGTTCTAAAATTAAATACATACACTTCATGAGTATAAAACAAAATCAAAAGACTTATAAAGTTATAAGCTCAACCCAACTGCAAACAGGGGGGGTCTGTTTCATAATTTTATATATGGGTTGTTTATTACACCATATTATGTAATTGGTGTATTCTTTGGTCTACATTTATTTGAAAGACAATTGATACGTGAACTTCAAAATGGCTGTATAGCTAAAATATGATAATTTTAGTCCCTTTCAAATAAATGTATTTCTAAACATAATTCTACCGTTATTCGTAGTAGCATAGCAGTATTCTATACATCATTACTCTTAACACAAGAAAAATCATATTCAATCGAAAAATAATGAATGGAATAAACGTTTACTTCTTCACTTAAAAACTAAAGAAATACTTATGGTGAGTATAATATCCAGACAGATAACTTACGTTACGATACTCTTCCAACGTTACGTTACGTACGTTACGTAAAAACAAGACCTAGTACTAAGATTTTTTTTTACTTATAGCTAATTATATTAATGAAGTCGTTAAGGGCTCCTAAATTAATTTGTCAATTTGAATATAAAAGATATATTTTGTTTAAATTTTAATTTGTGTCATGAGAATTTTAAAAACATCTAATTTATTTAAAAGTTTAGCAGTTTATTTTAAAGGAATTATTAGTTATTCTTCTCTCTTAAAATTCTCTCTCAAATTTGTTATGAAAAAAAAGTAAGAACTGTACGGAAATTTCATTTGCTCTCATATTCATTTTAACCGTTGCTAGAAATAGACATCTTTATCAGACTTACCATGCGTGGAGCGAGATTGAACTCCATTCAAATATTATAAATTCGTAACAAACGATTAATTATCAAGGTCTCTTCATTTGAATATTTTTTGTGCTCTTTCAAAGCTTATGGCATGTCATGGGCACGGACACAAAATTATAGAAATTGTTTGGTTTGAAAATCTTAAAAACAACTTAAATTTTAATAAATAAATATCTTAATTGTGCATAAATTATAATATATTTTCATAATCATAGTGGTGTATCTACTAGAAATATACAACCACTTAACCTTAGCTTTCTTTGGCCCTTTTGATTGAAAAGATAAAGTACTTATATGAATTCTTATTCTTATTTAAAAATTTGCACATTATTTAAACAAAAACATAAAAGCATAATTTTTTTAATGGTTTGTAATATTCCAAGGTTTAAATGTGCTCAAATAAGTTTAAATTTTTTTATTAAATGTTGTTGAGTAAATAATTTATCATTAATCATATGAATGTAATCATTTTAGAGATTTCTCGTATCTTTAAATATATGTAAGCTCATTTTAAATTACGGAAAAAAACCCTCACCTTAATCTTGCTCAATAAAATTACGACATGCTTTAAGATTAACCGGACGTAATATCTGGCCGAAAACGGTGAAACTTGAAAAAAAAATAATAAAGACTTTTTTCCAATCGTGCTTATCTGTCGTCCCACGGCGCGTCATCTGATGTCAGCTGTCATTTGAATGTTGGATAATTCATGCATTTTATTGCCTTGCAATGTCGGTCAATCTCTCTGTACTGGAGGCGGGCTCTCGGTTGAATTACGAAACTTATTAACTGGACGATGCCCTACAACGCTGCGTTGTTTCTCTGCTTTTCATTTGATTTAAAATACGTCTTGGGTTATAAGTAGAAATGAACTGAGGTTTCATGAATTACCACATTAAGAATTTCGAGTAATAAAATATAATTTGTACTCTTTCAATTTATCACGATGAAATGTAAAGATTTTCGCAGTTTAATTTTTACTTTAAATTGCCTCTCTGTTGAGAACTTTTTAGGACTTTTGATCTTTGTTTTTAGATAGCTATCTAACTAGAATTGTTTATTTAATAAAAATAATATTCTTCTATCATATTTTTAATTTAAAAAAAATTCGTTACTTTTAGTAATCAATCATAATACATTATTAAAAAAACATAAATTTTATTTCCTAGTGTGTATGTGTGTAGACTGATCTAATTTTGTTTATTTCCAAGAAAGCACGGCCGGGCCACGTGTATTGTATCGCAGTCGAAGTTGGTTCATTGACATTTCGCGTAGACTACGCGAGGGGATGGACGCGTGGGTCCTCTTCTCTCCTCTCTCCTTCGAGACAGAGTGAGAGGGGACGTAATAAGCTAGCAAATTGTCGCCGGCGTCACATTGTAGCAGGTGGCAATTATTGGCCTTCAGTCATATTGCTTGAACTTTTGAAGGTCGAAAAATAAACATGACATAGAACTATTCTAACTTTTTATTTATAGACATGGTAATAATTGTTTGGAGAAACAAATATTGGATAAAATATTTAATCAAAAAAATGTGTTTTGTTATTTTATGTTTAGTAAAGTATGCCTTTATATAGTTAATAATAATAACTGTTCCTATCCAAATTTTTCTCACATGCCAGTGAACGATCTCAGGTCGTTCGCGTACATTGGTATTCAAGGCAAGTGCCCGGACACCGAACTATCAAGGCTATTTTACGTATGTTTGCTGAGTGAAATATTACGAGTTATATATGGTATCAAACACGATAAAATATTTAATTATTACATACAAAAGCATCCTCAAAAAAAAAACACTACTCGTAACATCTCGATCGATACATATGTAATAAGCAGAGTCTCCTAAATACAATCAAGCTGATATTCAAACCCCATATGTAAGATACGGACACTTAGTCATTTAGTTGTTTAATTATTTTTTTAATAATGCTAACTATTTGCCAAAAATACTGACACTCTCATTAGCCATTCCAAATAAACCTAAGCTTTTGATTGGAGATGGTTCACGTCACGTCTCACAGACCGTACCCTAAACCATTAGGCTATTGACGCTTCATTAATTAATCATTAAAACTTATCGTGTATTATGAATAAACACAAGAAGGTGATTGAACGTTAGGTGTTATTTGTACAAATAAATTGACTATCATAAAATTGTTTACAAAATTAAGACATACGTGTCAAGAAATATATCTTATTTAATAAGAATCCAAGTATATTTACGAGTAAAAACAAAAACCGATATCCAATAGAATAAAACATCACGAGATATATTGACTCAGAGCCTAACCAACTCTCATCAAACTACATTTGAAGTACATCTTTTCCAAAAGTAATGAATCATCAAAATCGGTTCACTCATTCGAATGTTATAAGGTAACAAAAATTAAAAAAGGCACAGATGAATTGAGAACATCCACCTATTCTGAAGTTGGTCGAACATTTATCAAAACAAGTTTTCACTAAAAAAATATGAAACAAGTCAAGTTAGCTGCTACAATAACAATTAGTAATGCTATTGTTTATAGAATTTCTTCGGCGACTTATTCTCCCAGTGCCAACGTGCTCCGAAGTGCCAACGTTAGACCACCTTTTTTTGGGGACAATCGAGGCACTATCGCGCATAGAGCAGTAGCCTACAGCTACCCTCACATTTTTTTCCATCTTTGACCCTTGCAGTAAGTTACTCATAATAGAAGCTACTTATATTAGAATTAAAACATAAAAAAAATGGCATATTAGGTATGCTGGTCATTAATTACTAAGAAAAATATTCCAAAGCACGTTGAAATTAAAAAATCAAATTTTAAATGTAAAGGAACATAATTGTATTCTCGATGCACTAAAAAGAAAATGCTGTTTACATTTACAGAAATTATGAATCTGCAACTGTCCGTATAGTCAGCAACGTCAAAATAAAATAACAGCTTAATTCTCGTCGGAATCTTTAAAGACAATCTTCATGTTACAAAAAAAGAAATAATCAGGCGAAACGGTTAAAGAAATTCAAAATCAGGGATCTGTTTTACCTATTTACCAAGGTGACTTATATCGGATAGTAAACAATAGAATTATATGACAATAGAATGGACGAGTTTTAATAAAAAATTATAATTTTTTGTTGTATACTAAAATATTGTACGAAACTCGCTATAACTTACAGTAAGTATCGTATCTGGGATTCTATAATTTATGAAGTAACACTGCCAAAAATATCCCTGATTATTAGTATATATTAACGTTTCATTTATTACCCTTCTACAATTGAAGCTGTAATAGTTTTTGACTGCCAGCACAGTAAATATAATTAACTAGAATAGCCGAGCCGTAGCTCACTTGTCCCGGCGGTTGTCTCAAGTACGCTAGCAACCCGAGTTCGATCCTCTATCACTGATGAATTTGTTTGTTGTTATTTTAAGTGCCGATTAACTACGCGCTCGGCGACATGGAAAACATTGGGAGGACACCTACAATAGTTATAAAATTTTCTGGACTTCACATAGTCTACCAATCCTCGTAGCGGACTATGCCCTTATACTCTCATCACAGAGAAGGCCTGTGGAACATATATAGGTTGTAACTTTATTTTTTTTATAATAGTTTAATAATTACATACACTGTGTTACACAAATGTTAACCAGCGAGCTATTTAAATAAAAATGTGTATAAGTTATTTGAAATATAAATGCTTATGAGTAATATGCTTCCTTATAAGCTTAAGTAACTGGTTAGAATTTTTTTGAGTAAAATGGCAAAAAAGCACGCGAGTCATCGAATATTAAGTAATCACCGATACTTCTAACAATAGCGACGTTGCGTGTGCCTACATTGTCGACATAGAGCTACCTGTATGGAAGAGAAGGAATTGGGTAATTGATTAATTGATTGGTCATTGAAGGCGTATGGGTATGATAGGTTACGGCATGTATCGATATACGCTATATTTATGGGTCAAAACAAAAACGACTTCAAATAAAATTAAACGTAAAAGAATCTAACAATAAACGCGTAGTTTACGCTCTCTTTTATTTTATACTATCATTACTACCTTTATTTGCAAAGTATCTTAGTTATATTACAAAATTCGGTCGACTCAAAATCTCTGAATTCAATTGTAGGGGTACAAACAAAAAAAATCGAACTGTTCATAAATTAATAGCTATATGACTGCAACAAACATAAAAAATATAGAGACGAGATTTTTTTTAAACTTCACTAAAATTCGACGTCGCTTTGCAACTGTTAGAAGACTAACCTAAAACTATGTATACTAAATAATAAACATAATAAACACAGAAAAGAACTATAAAACTTAATAACCCATCACCTGCTATACTACATTTCAACACTGTAACTTTAGAAGCACTGTAAAGTCTCATGAAATATCAAGGAATATCTTTTTTCTTAAAAATATAGGTGAGTGAAACGGAAACAACAGATATTTTAGGAGTCAAATGGAACATCAAAATGACAGTTAATTAAGTTGTACTGATTTGTGTTTTTTTTTAAGTCGTAATAAAAATAAAACTAACGCTATTGAGACTCAAAGGTCATGGTAAAAACTATAACTTCAGGTAGGTTAAGGACAATAAAGTTAAAGGATGACAAATAAAATATCTATATTAAGTGCCGATACATTTTTATTTTACTATCGGATCGGAATTTATCTACAAAGTATTCTCCATTCACACATAAGTAGAGATCTCATATTATGATATCTACAATCCGCCATATGTTCGTCATCTTCACAAATATTCCAATTCCGTCGAAATCGAGAACCCAATTTTAGAAGTCGACTTACGATTGGCTTTGGTATTGGATATTGACAGTTGAAAATTACGTGGTGGTACGTGTAAGTGTAATAATCTTCTTTCTTAGGTTTTTAAGTAAAATTATGTTAAAGGTAAAGTAATGTTAAGTTAATCAACTAAATTCATGTCATATATAAAAACTTTCACATTTCTCTCCAAGCAGAGTAGTTGATAGACTCAAAAGTCGATGCTTTTCATCAAGCTTATCAGGTCCCATAGAAACTCATTGGTTTTTTATACAAATACCATAAACTGTGATTGCTTTTTCTAATTCGTATTTATCAGGTTTCGAAAAATAAGTGATCTCTACGCCAAACAATATAACAAACATATGTTTGCAACAACATTTACACTGACAACTGATAAGAAAACAAGCTGCAAATACTGCTGTTACCCTTGACAACATTGTTATCAGTACCTAAGGAATCTTACTACACTAACTAGAAACTAAGACAATATTATCGTTCCTGTAGTAAACTGTATAATGTTTTATGTACAAAAGGTTGACTTTTGGTGTTAAATGTACATACAATAATCTTTTCTAACATTTACAATATTTTTATTTATTACTTTATAATAATTTTTAATATTATCAATAGATACTCTGATATATTTTGTTCATTTTCTAATTCCAAATAAAATTCTGAAGAAGTCTATTCAATGAATAAAACCTTATCTGTATAGATCAATCAAATGTAATCTTTAAACTATTTTTAAATAGAATTCACCTCTATAGTCATGTACTGTATATTAATAATACTAACTGTCGTTATGTAGTTATGTATGTAACAATAAACTATAAATATACAGTTTTATTGTAAAATATGGTGTATTTCTTAAGTGACACCATTCTTTTCCACAATTATTTCCCGAACAGAAATGACCGACGGTTAATTATTGAAACAAATGCGGTTAGAAGCTATTACAAGCTTGGAGAAGTATTTTAAATTTGTTAACAGTCCTTATAATTAAAATAACTTTAATTCTAATTGGACACGCACCTTTTATGTTAGGGGATTTCGGCGGGCGGCGTAAACCTCGCCGACACACAATGACATAATCTGTGAACGCAACAACGAAATAAATTGTTTAGTTATGTTTCCCCTTGTAAAGTTACTGAAATAATTAGTAACGTTTTTGAACGTTCGTTGTTAAAACAAACACGATGGACGGCGACGCTGAGTGACGCTGAGCAAACATTTCTCTATACTATTTTTATTTACTTTTTTTTATAACAAAGGGGTAAGCGAACGTGTAGCTTATATCATTTTAAGTGATCACCGTCTTCTACAAATTTTTCGTACCATGCCAAACCATTTATGTGACAAATAAAAAATGTGTCCAAAATATTTTTTGTGACACATTTTTATAGGAGAAGGGTGCCAAAGGGCTTGCGGTTCAACTTTTTTTTTTTAACGGGGAGGAACCTCCCCGGTGGCCCTTTCCTCGGTGCATGACGAGGGGCTCCGGGATCTCCAGTGGAACGCACCGGAGCCCCTCTGCACTGTGCTCAAGGAGAGCACGTCCCGGGGGGGGAGGTTACTCCCTCCCCCCCTGTGCCCTCGCAGTGCAAGGCTACACGGGCCAGCCGATGTCGCCTACTTCCCGGGTCCACTTTAGCGGACGACAAAGGCCTCAACCCTTGTCGCCCAGTGAACCCGAGGCCCCTTTTAGTCGCCTTCTACGAAAGGCAGGGGATACCGTAGTCTTATTCTTGAGAGCCCAAAACTACAGGGCTGCGGTTCAACTTAACTTAAGCATTCCCGCCGCCCAAACACACCTACTATAGGGATTGCAGATGCATTGTCGAGCTATTAATAACAGTTGCATCGCAATTCGCAATCGAAACACAGAAGTACACTTAAGGTCGGTGTTGTGCGATGTCGAGGTACTTCACCGTTGATGTCGATCATTTGCGCACCAGCAGAAGTCGTTGCAGTGGCTTTACCTCTGTTTACTGACATGTTTTACTTGCTATAGTAAATATTTAAATAGTATGGACCTTGAATATTTAGTAAATTTAAACGGATAAATATCAACTATACCAGCTTTAGTGGTAACTAAAAGCAAATAAGTTATTTGACGTGTGAAATAGTTTAAATAAATTCTCCAGCTCCACGACATTATCGCTGTAATTTTAATTATTGACGTCACGTGATTCATATCGATTGAACTTTCTTACTAATTGATAAAAGGTCAAGCGATTTATTCTCATGAACTGTATGGCACATTTTAATTAAAGATAATGATACACGACGCAATTATACCTAATAAATACAAGCACTCACGCTCTACAAACAGAGAGGTAGGCAGTTACCACGACATATCCATCACATGATCATACTTGTACGATGATGGAAAACTTTTTTCAATCCTATAAATGCGTCTAATATGACAATAAATTTAGATGGTTTTAGCTTACCTGTCCTTTTTTGATACGAGAGATTGATAGATTTTAATCATTACATAGAATCGCGATAAACTCAAAAACTACTACACTAATTTCCATACCTGTTCCATAGCCATGGAAAAACCGGTTTCGAGGAAAGTATATAATTTATTAAGTTTTCGTATACACTATCTGCAATATAAACATATTTCGGAAAAATATAAGCCGTCTGGGAGTATTCAACGAAAACGCTGCCAAAACCAAACCAAACTCTTTGAAATATAACAAAATAATGTATGGTGGCTTTGTATATCTTATATAAGTCTATAGAAAAGTCCGGGATAGCATATGTCTATCTCTATTTTTGAAGCGAAGACATTGAAAACTTTGCTATCCGATTTTCATTTTGTGTATTTGATCCCATATGTGACAGGTATAAAGCCCATCGCCTCACAATGGGCAGAAATTTGAAAAAAAGTAAACATTTTGTATGTTAGAAACCGATCAATAGGAGTTCATTGGTACAAGCTGACTGATATTCGAGGCGCCGACCGTGAAATCGTAGAGTCGAACGCCTAGCCATTAGACTATCACTGCATATAGTTTAGAATAAGAATAAGAATCGGAAATTGCACATCTGCTTAATAGAAAAGCAAGCTATTTAGGCTGTTTACAATATTGGGAAACAAGTTCGTAATTACATATACCAAGAATAAACCTAGTGTTGTTGTAAATCCGCTGTAGGTTATTCGATGATCTAGGTTAAAGTTTGTTTACACACATCAACATATTTAATGATGTAAAATGTTAAAAATTATAATGAGTTTACTGCAGAAAGAAATAATTTATACCTCTGAGCATTTATTACGTAGTATATATTTTGTAACAGTTCTTGAAAATATATTTGATTACTATGGAGTATATCTGTAATAATGTTCCATTGGTTTTTAAGAATAAAACATGTGAATTGAATAGTTTTAACACCTAGCCTTTGTTTGGAAATTATATTCAATAATCCGACTGAAGCAAGCTGTGGTTCGGCTATTTAAGGCACCCTCTGTTCACAATGCTACCGCGCTTAATTTACTCAATGTAGAGTTCGAGCTGACCACTCTAAGAGCTCTGCGACCTCTCAAATCGGTAAAATTTCTGGGCCAACTCGAAATTCCCCGAGTGGGCTTGACCTAAGTCTTGATCAGTTTCTGCTGGCAGAGATCGAAGTCTGAGAGATCAAGCTTGACTATAAAAATGAATCTCAGTATCTCGTCAAAGAGGCAGAGTTCATGTTTAAATTGAAAAATATATACTAGGTAAATCTATAATTCCTTTCTATTATAAGACTTACTATTTGAAAGAAATTTAAATAAGTTATCAGACACAACAGCCAAAATAAAAAAAAAATATATATAATGAGCGTTGTTTCTAAATTAACTTTGTTCTATGTTATTGAAGTGCTATAAGAAGTCAACAAACAAACGTCGTTGTGACAACCCTGGCTTTACTGCGGGGTTACTTTCAAAGTTGGGGTGTAGGGGTGTCCCATTACCAAAATGTACCACGTTGCACTACGCTTATTTCTGCATACGAATAACCGAATTTGCTTGGTTCGATAGTCGAAAATTGCGAGACGTCTTCTTTCACAGCGCTTTGACTTAAGGAGATATCAGTATCCGAGCGACGGCACTCGATTTGAAGTAACGTTGGGAGTTTATTTTGGCATTGATTTCACATTTTGCGATGTAGTAAACGATATCTTGCTAGACACTTTGCCGACAAATTAGTTTAAGCAGTAAAATCAACCCACCGTTTTATACTTTATATGTTACAGTGTAGCTTAACTCTTTAGTGTCTTTGTAAAAAAATAACCTAAATGTTTGAACAGAAAATGTATTTCTCGGTACATTAGAGAACGCCTTTATTCTTAATTTGTTACAGCTACAAAATATGGAAATAACATACACTTTTTTATAAGGGGATCTGTACTCGTCATTTTATTCAAAACGAAATACAAATCTTTTTGTTACTTGAAGTATTTGCTCAAAATGCACAATGTGGTTTTAAATATAGTACAAATGGCACAAAAATATTTTTTATCGCGGATCAAACAAGCGGAAATATTATTATTTATTTCTAAATTTATTAATATTAATTGACTTAACCATAACGATAAACAAACCCTAGTTTAGTTTGTTTTATTAACTCTTGTTTACTTTTGTATTACTATATATTTTAATTATATTTTTTTTCTTTGTCATTTTTAATACTTTTCTGTATTTAAATTCTATTACTCGTGTAAGGCCAATAATTCAATTTTTAAATATCTATAAATGTATAAAGTATATAGTAAGATTATTTATGAAAAATATACATTCACTGTAAAGTTAAAATTAAAAATAAGATATTATGAAACTCAAGCACGTTTACAAGCGATTTACTAATCTCGATATTTTGAAGTCAAAAATTTATTTTTAAATAAAACAAAATCCACCCATATCGGTCATTGCCATGAAGTACGAAGTTAAAAAGTAATTTTTTATCACAAATTGGTGGCATTAGAACCAGCGGCTATCAGCTTACGATCCTGATAATCTCCCACTTTGCTATTACCATTTGAATTCATATTAAAAGATAATTTATCAAATATCTTTTGCGTTTTAAATACTTAAAGTAATATCAAAGGACTTATAAGGACATATAGGTAGTTAGTATTAGTCATAAAAATTTATACTATATATAAAGTGAACATTATAAGCGGCCTGAAACAAACACTAAGAATATACACAAGTTTTTTTTATCATATTAAACGATATGCAATAAAACGATATCTTATCGTATAAAATTTATTACATTATAGTCTCTGTCACAAACATCTTCGCCATACACGTCTTATCTTGAAAATATTTTACCTGCCAGTAATTTTCTATTGCAATGAAGTTTTTTTCGGATGTGGGCGATATGCATAATTTATTTTATTTATCGACAACATTTTCCCGTAATAATATGCCATATGCATAATTTAGTTAGATACTGATTTAAAAAGTTACTAAATACGTTGTAACATTGATTTATTTATTGTTGTATTTAAAAAAGGCATCCACAATTATCTTCTACATCAAATTAAAAAAAAAAACTGATTTGAGTGTGTATTTAAATTAAAAGAGAGACTAAAACAAGTAAATAATAATAGAGTTAATAATTTGTGAGGTCCGAGGTGCCGTACTACAAATACACACCGGCGCCAGTTCTCGAAAATGGTCATGCAACGCTCTATTGGGATCTATCTGTCATCATAGACAGGACTATTCTTGCCAATAAGCCTGATATTGTGCTGACAGATCTGTCAACGCCCCAGGTGGTGCTCGTCGATATTTCCATCCCGCATGACGAGAACCTTGTGAAGGCCGAATGGGAAAAAATCACAAAGTACCTCGACTTGGCTCACGAGGTGACCGCCATGTGGGATGTGGATTCGACGATCATTGTCCCGATAGTCGTTACCGCAAACGGTCTTATAGCGAAAAGTGTCGATCAACATCATAAGAGACTTTCGCCGGATGGCTGGGTCAAGGGTCAGATACAGAGGGCAGTAGTCCTGGACACGACACGCATCGTCAGGAGGTTTCTCTCTGTGTCGCCCTAACCACCGGTTGCTTGGGCCCTGCTTCGTTGCCGGTGACACACACTATGTTAGGTTTTTATAATGTTTTCGTATTTTGTATGATATTTTTCTGTATTTTACTTTTTATCATATATCATCAAAATAATGATGTACATTTTGTTTCACGATTTCTTGTCGTAAAAAACAGAAAAAATCGCAATTCGTAGGTATAAGCCGACTGGGATAAAATATTGCGCATTTTTTATTTGATAAATGCATAAAGACACAACTAATAGTTGTATTAAATCAGTTTTTTTAATTAAGCTCCATGGAGGTTTGCTATATATTGTTAGCGTACATTAAAACTTTCGTCTAGAGCTGACGGCGGATATAGGTGCATCTAGACTATACGCTACATTTCACTGCATATCTCTTGAGGGGTTAACATTAAACCTAGTTTCGCTTAACTTGTCTTAGTGCTTTTGTGTATCTGAAAAGTCCAAGTAATACACGAAAGCGGATTTTGTTTCCACTGCACTCAAAATTTACGTACTATCTTCATCTATACACATTAGTGGCTGCCCTATTATGGAAATTCGACAGAAAAAGATATCATGAAATCAAATAATTCAGAACTTAAAAACAGTAATTATTTGTTAATACACAGATAAATAACAATAATTGTGATCTCACAATAATTGTTTGGAGAAATCAATTTATTTTAAATAATAAGCCAACCAACAACGTAGTACTAAATCAAGTATTATTAAAGCCGCTAAGGAATCTAAGGGAATACTAATAAAACAATTCACCACCTTTCACGTCTCGAGGGAAAGAAAGACACAGATAAAAGGTACGATATTAGCTAAATATATTTATTTTCACCATTATATATTTCACTAATATGAAAGGGCAAAGACAAAAAAGAAACTGAAGAATGGAAAATCATTGATACAAATCGAACCCCCGGTGTGATTGTAAGTCGCACCGCTAAGCCACTCGGCTATCACTGCTTATCTATCATGTGTGTATCAGTACATATCCGAATATAGATAGTATAGAAGACCTACACAAATAGTTACATATCTCTATGGTCGGGTCATACGACACCCACGGGACTGTAGCGTGTACCCAATACCCTCACACGTTGCGACCACACACTATTTTCGTTTACATAAAATTACTGCAAAAGTATGTACGTAGGAGAAGGTGTTTTGAAAACGAATTCTTATTAAATTTCTAACATTACTACTCTCATTTTTATAATTCAGATTTTGCACCAAATAAAGAAAGTAGGAATTGCTATCTTTGTCATAAGACATGAGAGTTTGTTTATTTATCTACCAGGCTCTCATAACTTAGAAGTTGTTAGAAGTTTGCTCTTTAGTTTTGGTAATTTACTTCAATTCGCCTCCACGTCGCGGTTTCGGGCTTAACCATCAAAACAACTTGAACGAAAACTGTCTCGTATCACGAACGTTCTGATAGCTTGAAACTAAATTTTTTATTAGAAATTTATGAAAATATAGCATTATAACATTTTAAAAATAACAGTGGCATTATCTAAACGAGTCCACTGCACTTGACTTTAGTAAACTGTTCTTGTGTTTTAAAAAAGTTTAGATAAAATTCCTTTGTTTACCAAAATATGTTGTTTAAGTTTTAAAGAACGGCTATTGTTTGTTTACGAAATATAAGTAATAAAATAAATGAGATACTTATTATAAATTATTTTATAAGATTAAACTTGTTTTTCAATTAATTATTTGGGTGAATTGATAAAGAGGGAATTTATTTAATAAGAGAACTACAAGATATCATTCGCAACCCTCCGATGCCATTATAAACTGAACTTTCATATTATTAGAGTCAATGTTACAAACACTCATAAAGCACATTTAAATGCATGCACTATCAATATATGGTATCGACTATCACCAGCGTTGTTACCGAATTAATACAACTTGGTGACCTTTGAGAAATTAGCCTACTTCTTTCTTAAAGGTCGTCAACGTACCTTCGGCTTGACAGATGTTGTTAATGTTCATGGGCGACGATGATTATTTATGATGAGGGAAACCGTAAGCTCGTTTGCTTTTTTTCCTAAAAAAATAAAATCATTGCTACCTTAGATTTTCTGTTAGGTTTTAGAAGGTCAACTTTAAGAACACCGCCTAGATACGAATTTATGGATGCAAACAGTCACTCTACTGTATCTATATATATATATATATATATGTCAATTAATTAATTAAAATAACACATGAAATATTATGCAATTTGACTTCAATTACTTGAAGTTATGCCCTATGAAGTACAGTTCAGTCCAATTTCTGTTACAGCGGTTATAGCGTGCCTGCTACATTTCGGCGCGCATTAGCGAAACAATTATCCAACAATAATTTCAACTCCATAATGATTGGATAATCAACGGCCCGACAACTCGTTGGGGGCATCTGGTCTACAACCACATCTGCATGCAACATCTTTGCACTTGTACAAACTTTGTATTTACAGTCGTATCAAAACATTTTCAGCTCTACATGTAGAAAATAAGGTATACTTTAGCAACAAATTAATTTCGGTAAATACAACGTTTCTTTGTAGAGTTGCTTGAATATTGCTCTGTTCTTTAAATTAATTTAGGCCTCTCGAGACTTCAACCGGGGCGGCCGAGATTAGGTCTATCTCGAGCTTGAGTTAATGAAATCAGTAACTGAATGAGATCAGAACAAAAGAAGCGTTCAATGTGACTCAAGACGCTAACAAGATGAAGATAACATTTCCAAAAAAGATTTTGATTAAATTAACCCGATGAAAAAATAAATAAGCAGATATACATAATCTTCAACGTACACGCAGATTGTATGGATGAGAACGAATCGAGGTGTAATAGGACCATGCTAAGTGGAAGTCTGTCATGTATGTTTGTATGTATTATTTATTTGTATTTACATATACGTACATTTTCTATGCATCAGTGGTAGCCTAGTGGTTAAACATTCCATTTCATTACCTCTTGGTTGGGAGTTCAAATACCATCCAGCATGTACCAAAGAATTTCCGGATTTCAGTATTTTACGTAAAAAAATTATTACAAGCTAAAATTTGGTCTCACCATCATAATTTTAGACCTAGTAAGTTGGGTGGAAAGGCTAGGAAGCCATATCTTATAACAGAGATCTCCCTAAAGAATCCCTTCAAATTCCAAATAATCACTCATACTGCTTGTCACAGCCGTGCTCTTGTGAAATTATTAAAAGCATAAGGGTGATGTTGGCTTAGGAGAGTCAAGCTTTCTCGCCTCTGCCTACCACATAAAGGTAATACTGTCGTGTCGTGATCATATATGTAAGTTTGTTTTATATATATTTAAGGTAATATTTATATAATTAACTTACAACTTACAGCTGCGATAATAATCAAAAGATGCTGAAAGATATCAAATTTTAATTTAAAAATGTATATGGTCGTTTTGAAGATAAACATCAATAATGCCATTTAATTTATTAACTATGTAACTATATATACGCTGTGTATAAACACTGACAGACAATTTAAAGCGTTATAATTTATGTAATGAAACACGTCCCGACTTGTGTAGCTATTACGCCGTGACCGCGAACGTTTCGTTAATTCGATACGTCTTATAAAAAACGCAAATTTATTTGCAACGAGAGGTCTTATCCCTATATAAAATAGCCTTTCGTATGTCCATGTGTCAAAGCGGTGGTCCTTGTACGTGCTTGGAAGATTAGCGTCCAATCATTTTTGTTTCACGCTGGGAGCCCCTTTACGGATGTTTTTGTTTTTATTTCGCAATGCATTTTAATGCAGGATAATCGGTTGGACCTTTTTGAAATCTACATACTTACAAGAAACAAAAAAATCATAAAACACCGCAAAGACGTGAATGAAATTTCTTTAAATATTATTTAAGTCTTTCTGCATCTTTAAATGGAGAATTTTAATTCAATTATCTGCTTAAATTGAAATACGATTGCCCTACGTATAGGTTATCTCTTTACTTGAATTTACTTTAGCGTTGACCTAATATAAAAACAAAACAATTCAATAATCAGTAATCATATATACATACTCCAACGTTTTATCATTACTCTGATTAAGGCGGCAACGGCCCCTGTCCTGTATATGCCGGTCGTAAAAGGATATCTAGATGATATTTTTTATTGTAGAGTTTATCTCACATATATGTATTACAAACAAAATTACCCGACGATGTACTCCATCGGCAATGTTAACGCCCGAACTTAGAGATGTGAAGTCTAACCAAACAAGATCGGCCATTTTCAAGTCGTGTTCCATTAGCGTTCGAATTTTAAGCATGGTGCCGAGTGCAGCGAACCCCATTCCAATATTTGTTCACGTGTCCAATTTAATACGAACCTTCGGTGTCAGTACTCCCACTTTTTTGTGTTTGATATTTGTTATGCGTGCGGGAGGGGACGCGGGTCATAATACTGTGGCTACGTACCGCCCAGCCCTATAGAGTGGGGACACAACGGTACCGGCAACACGCGAGGGCTTGTCATCATTCATCATGCATTTTATGGCGGAGAGGCTTGAAAGCAAACCGCTTACATGCAAGGCTTATCCAGTATTAGGTAGGTACCTGTCTCCTTTTACCTTTATCAATTAAGTACATAGCGTTCTGGGAAAGTGAGGAACTTTAGATTAATTACAAATTTATTGATGTACTTAAGACAATTTTATTGTACTGGCATGGAATTTACGAGTCTAATGCTCTACAATCAATAGTTTTAATTATTCAAGTTTTATTGAATATTACGATAAAACTAATGTACAACTAACAATTCCCATTTATTTAATTGAATATTCTTTAGTTAGCCGTAAACCTTTCACGTCCTTAAAAACCTAAATGGGGTTGACAGAAATATGGAATGGCTATCCAATTTATACATTGTCACGTTTAACATGAAGCATTAAGCATGAGATTATTTTGAATCTTATACGATTAGTACAATCTGGCAAGAATAAATAAATAAATAAATATATTTAGATGGATCGTGTACTACGGTACGGTAGAGAAGGATAGGTACGGTATATAATTAAATTATATCAAACTAATTTGTACCTGGATAATTTTTTGTACCAATAAAAATATTATTATTATAATATTTACAATAAATATAAATGGCGTATAAGTAATATACTGTGAGATGTAGGTAGCAGATGGTGAAGAAGGAAGGCAGACAGTAGCGGCTCCATTGCCCAAAGTATTTGTGGTCTTTATGTTTTAATTATCGCTCTCCTCTATTGAGATTACAATAATCCTTTAGCGGTTCTGGTGGTAGACACATTTACTTAAGTAGAAATTTATTTTAACTGAAATAAAAAAAATTCTAGCCGACCGCTACAATCATCAAACAGTATATCTGAATATATATTGCTTCATAGTGATAGCACGTGGTATTCTGTTATCATAATCACCGTATGCTCGACTCTTTCGTACTTAATGTGACAATCTCTCTCTGCATTCATTAATGCGATTTCATAATTTATTCATGCTTTGTCTTAAAATGACTATAGATAAAACAAATCTTGGTAACGTAAGTAAAGTGGATATCAGAAAATTAATAAATTAATTGAATAGTAGAAACGGTTTATCTTTGTTGGCACAGATAGATATGTAAGCGCAATTGGTGATAACAGTTATCACGTTGTGTACTGTTGAGTACAGGCCTTAAGGGGTAGTCTCAAAATATGTAAGTTTTCACTTAGTACTGGATGAAAATCCACCGCCCATGAACATCAACAACACCGTATTGGTCAAGGGGGCGTTGTTAAATGATGAGAAATGATTTGACTCTTATTTTTAAGAACAGGTATTAATTGTTGATTAACAGCTGAAGACCAACAGAACGGCTTAATTGATGAATAACCAATAAACGTAACCATTCCAATCTTACGAAGTCGTCTTGATATCATTAATGTTATATTTCGAAATCAATATTATAAAACACACAAAAAACGTTCCATTTACGTCGAAACGACACGCTAAAAATATTAATTGCACATATCATCTTTATAATACAAATAAAAAAGAATATTTTAAAGGCGTTTCCTTTTATAAAACTCATAAGAGAATCTTAATAATCCTTCCAATTAAATGTAAAAAATATTGCACCGCATCAAAGTTTATCAGACATGTATTAAAATATCGGTTTTCATACTTTAGGCCATGGGAATCCGCTTTAACCAAGTCCCCATTATCTCGTTCCGATATCTAATATGCATATTATCAGAAATCCGAGACAAGATTGGAAGTATAGAATCTTTGCGAGCACATCTCAGATACTGTGTTGTGCATACGAAACCCGCAAGTACCGTCATATTTCAAACTCTTAGAACAAAACTGAAATAAACTAAAACGCATTCAAATTTTATCCAAAAATCGAACTCATTACCTTAAAAGTACAGTTCAAATTCCAAATTCAAGAGAATGAACAATTAAACGTTTTGGATATGAGACATGGTGATCTCCTATATCGGTAGGTAAGTTTTGTAACCTCGTCCAATTTGTGGAGAGCCCATTTGCATATTTTCCTGTTTTAAGTAGTATGAGTCCGGCAAGAAAACTTTTTTCATTCAAATTTTGCTCTTTCCAATAGATATGGTAATGTAAAATGGTACTTTGGTGGGCCGTATCGTAAAATTTTTCGTTCTTAAGAATGCTCGAAATATAACTAAATATTATTTCTTATTTCATTCAACATGTCGACGTCATGCCATTTTATACCGCCTTATCGGCCCCCACGGCCTCTATTCCGGCTTCTGACGATTGCCTCGTACTAAGACGTAATCAACGCTCTTATTGTTGTAGAAAGAAAGAATAATAAGGGAGGAACACATGCATTAACTGAAATTGTAGTTTGCCAACGTGTTACGCTTAGATATGTGCCATTTACCACGTCGGGTGTCACGTTCCACAAATATTGTTACCGCTCGTCAAATACACAGTGCACGGCGGAGAACAAACGTCGGCGCGTGATGCGAGTGTTACCAGCGTCGATATGAAACAACTTGTTGTTTTCAGCAATCGTCCGTGTTCCTGCCACTATGTCACGTACGTTTCTTATTTCAGCGCGGTTTTTCTCGCATTGTGCAAACTGTTCGCGTTATTTGTTTATTGGACAACGACGTGTATCCATTGGTACGTCTTCGATTAGGAATGAGAGCTGTCACAGATAAACGGTTTATGTGTATCTAGAAAGTATAAATATCGTATATAACTATTTAAAACTGAATTGATTATTAACAATATAATATATAATTGGGTTAAATAACTATTTACAAGTGAATGAATTTTAAGTTAGGGTGTTCGTTTTAAATTTTAAATAGCATAAATGGTGACAGGAGTGAAATGGATTTAATTCTATGTATCACGGTTTTTCACCAATTTTGTTATTAAGTGGGCACAAATTTTACCGAGTAACTTTTTGTACATAAGATAATTTTTATCTATATCGATAAACTATGACAATGGGACGTCAAACACCTCAGTTCCTCCCGTAAACATGAACCCTGCAAATGCACTCAAAACGACGGGAATTTAAAATCATAACTAAGACGCTTTAAAATACATAATTTTAGTCTTATTTTGTGCTATTACACAAATGTGTAACATACGTGTAACTTTTGTGATTTTCTTTACGATGTCGGATGGATTTAACGAGTACCGACTCCAAAGAGTTCAGATATTAAACTAACGCGTTAAACGAAATCATAATTCAACAGTACAAACCCCATTGTATGGATTCCGCCAACCGCAATAAATCAATGATCACGAATAAAAGAAAGCAATTACCATCACGCAATAAACAAAGAAAGCACATTATCACAATAAGAACAAACCACCTTCACTACATCACCTGTAATTTGGAACTGGTCACCTCAGCGCGGCAATGCGGAAGGGTTTTCTTAGTTTTTTGTTTGTGCTCTATTTCTTTACGAGGCCACTAAAACACCAACAAAAAGTAAAACCTTGTAAATGAACAATGCACTCTCAATTTCTTTATAAAAGTACAACAAAGGACACAGTAAGGAAGAGGTGTTTTTTGATACGCAGCGAATAAACAATGAGCTTGTTGGGAGACTTTTGTTTCGATGAATGCACTATTTTTTATTACGCAAAAGTTATTGCATGTGATAGGCATTTGTTCAAGTCGTTCTTGGAACGTGTGTAGCGTAGCAAAAACTAACAGGTTTTTTTTTATTTTGTTCGTCTACTGCATATTACATAACACAGTTGTTGTTTGGATCACTACTGTGACACATCGAAGAGTAAGTGTTTTTTTTTTAATCAAATTATTTATTTAACAGTTAATTTGTAATAACATAGTTGTAAGATATTTATAATTTACGTTAAAAGAATTCTAGAAACTTCTTTACAAAGTTCTAATTCTAATGCATGAAACTTGCTTTAATTCTCTTTGTATTTTAAAAATAGTTCTCATCATTGTAAATATCTATTTTATTTTTTAAAGTATTCGGGGAATGAGTATTTTTTATTTCGTAGATAACTAATCCCACTCTTGGCTAAGAGCTAAGCTTTACAGATTATCCAAAGTAATAGATTTAAAAAAACTTAGAGAAATTGCACATTCTTTTCGCGTGTTTTTTATGGGTGCATATGGCTCGTCCATTGTTAAGTAAATATGTCGCAACACCCACCAGAAGAATTACAAATTCTTGCCAAGCTTTTCATGAAGAGCTAGGCTGTTTATTTAAATCACCAAACGAAACGCAAGTGTATTTCTAATTTACGCTGGTGTTCTACTAGGTCTTGGGTATTTCTTTATATCTAATACTCGTAATATATACTGCAGTCATTACAGTTTTACAAATTCCTGTATTATAAATTAAAACACATGTTATTGGGTATGTTGTTTACTTACAACATTGCTAAGCGTAATTTTTTTTTTATTAATTTAACAGAACAGAACCAAAAATTTCGACCTCAATTCCATTTTGTTTAACAAATCCATTGAACAAACTTTCGTGTTTTTCAACCTTCAATTTGTATACAAATTGTATTAGCCTCAACATCTAATTTGCAGAAATTACGAAACAAGGGCGAAACACCCTGTTTTTAATTAAACAAACAAATCCTTGTTCGGGTAATTAATGGCTGCTTGTTTAACATTCCTTCACGTTTGAAACGAATACTGGAATTAGATTTATTTCTATTCAAGAGAATTTTTTCAAAAGAACCAAGATTAAGAATAGATTACGTAACGTACGGTGCTTCTAACAAATTAACTGTACAAAACTCGGTAAATATATTTCCTTTCCTTTCAATTTAGGAAGCTTTAAAGAATAGCTAAATCGAACGACACCCGTCTTGTTTTGAGATAAAATACGAGTTCATTTCTTGCTTAAACGCAAATTGCAACACTGAAATGCTCAGTTTCTTATATACTATATCTATTTAACATATATATACATAGGTATAGATCAAATATATTTGTTACTCAAAGAGGTTTTTAAAAATAACAGATTAATATTTTGTATTGTCACATCATTGCATATAACATGGAATTTAGTCATAAATGTTTTCGTGGTCCATTAAATAAAATTAAAAACACCCAGGCTCGTCAATCAGGCTTATACATATCATGCCTGTTTAGCACGGCCCTAAAACACCACCTTCTTTTTTCTATAACCACTATGCTATTATTTATAACCCTCATATCGTCCTTTTTTAGTTAGTTGTTATGGTTGATAATTATTTCTTCTCTCCATGTATATTTCTACTGAAATCTTCTTTATCTCTCAGTCTTCCTTCATTAATTTTTTACATAAAAACTACTGGCAAGTACTATTCTCAATATTCGGTCGTTCAAAGTAACTTTAACTCTTTTGGTTGGTTAAATTACAAATTTTATCAACTTTCCAGGAATAAATTTAAGATAAGATGCTATCCACCGACCTTCAGCCTTACTTTTTGAAATTTAAAGTAGTTCGTCAAGGCGCCGTCCATCTTATCCTAGACTTGATCGTTCCCGTGAGATCTCTACTCAATGTAAAAGAGGTCAGTCTTCATTACAAATCACCCTTATATAAATAAATTTAAATAACTATATATAAAGTTGTATATTATGTTTAAAATATTCATTTCATTCAGGCATTTAAGTAAAGTGATATCATAATTTATTTAAAACGGCCTATTGATATCGATTGGTTTTTCAAATGTTAATATTTGAATGATATTGTGACCTAAGATAAAAGCTTCTTATTATTTATAATTACTCCATTTTTAAACTGTAAGAATATATAAATAAGACGTTGAGGAAATCGAATCATAATTTATTCACATATCAACGTAAAATTCAAATGTGATAAACTTAGTTGATCCCTGGTAATGTATAATTTGGAAGCATTCTTAATATAAAAATTATGAAAATTACAAATTTAGATATGCTGAATGTAAAAGAGTTAGCCAGTATATCACGATACGTTAATAAACTTTTCGTAAGATATGCACACGCCTACTGATTTTCTGGTAATGAGGTTTTTAAATCTTTTGGTTCGTAAAATATATAATTCATAGATTCAAATATAAAGCAAATCATTTTCAACCGACTTCAAAAACGAGGAGGTTCTCAAATCGTCTGTATGTTTTTATTATGATTGTTTTCTTTACTTACTTAACTTTCAACTGGTTGAGCCAATATTGATGTTTCTTTTTTGATGATGATGATATTGGCATCCAAGCGAAAACCATATGCCTTAAATTTGCATTAAGTATGCCGGCGACAAAGGGACGAATAACTCAATATCACGCCAACCGATTTCGATGATTTATTTTTATTGGAACGGATGTACTTCAAAAGTATATTGATGAAAGTTTGGTTAGAAAATAGAAAGACTCTGCGCGTAACAGCGTTTCACGTTCGATTCAAGTCGGTTTATGATTTTGCTTGTAAATATACATGTTTTGTTTACACTTCAAAAACCAAAAAACGGAAAAGTATAGTATATAATAGGGATTTGCCAAGCTATTTCACAAGCAACAATGCCCTTTAAACCGAAACAATTTAATATATTCTTGTTACAGCTTTATAGCCGAAACAGGCATTGAGAGGGTGATTGAACGATGAGAGATAAACAAAATGTATTATTGAAAATTGTGGTCGAACTTATCGTTTTATTTAGTGACAGTAAATAAGGTGGAATTTAAAGTTCCAATTAGAATAAAAGTCTTATAGTTAAAATATACTTAAAGCCGAATAGTTTTAAAATAATGTTTTTATTATATTTCTTATTAATTACTGATCGTTAGGCAACGGATTAATATTCCCGTCATGACGGCATGTGAACACGGCATTTCCCTAATTTCGGTGAGAATCGGGCGCTAGCTGTCGTTTGGACGTATTCGTGACATAAGTGCCCATTTGAACACCTACATTCAGCTACAAATAGACAATTAATTACTTTGGATTAGCTCCGTGGAAGTATTTCAATTACTGATTGTATCTGTGAGTTTACACGAACATTGTGTTAGTGATATAGGTAATCGCTACTAATTATATCCTAGAGTTACATATTGTGTGTAATGTCAGGTATTAGGTTAATTAAATGTATTTTTATTTTTCTCTTTAATAAATATAAAATTACAAGAAAATACTTCTGCGTGACAACAGTCCTTGAATCCGTATCTATTGAAAGGTGAAGTACGGGACTTCTTCCACATATCCTAAATTTGGATTGAGGAAGATGTGCGTGATACATGATGTCCACAGCAACAATTTGGAAGTATCTTGTGTACATGATGTGTTGTAATACAATGTTTTATTACCACAGAAATACAGTATTTATTTTTGTAGTTTATACAAGAGGTTTGCTATGTAAGTACGTGTCATAAATAGGAGACTAATATGACAAGGCTATTATTACAAATAGGCGAGAATTCTTTCTCCAAATCCTCTGAGTCGGCAGTCTTCGATCGTCGGCGTGTGCCAAATTGGAAAACAGCCAATACGTTGTATAAATTCTACCAAAAGACGTCATGTTTATGAGTCGCCTTGAAGTTATTTATCGATATTTTTAATATATTTCATTCATCAAACAAGTCGCCGCTTCTAAACGTTTGTTAGTCATTATATTTATTATCAAATATTTTTTTAATGCCACAGAATCAATAAGAAGGAAGGCAGAGACTGTCGTGTGTAGTTTTTAAACATGTCATCAATTTAGTTACATTTATGTAATAGTTTAACGTTTGTAATATTAGTAGTAAACGTTTTACGATGTTCAATATTTGTACGAAAGGAATGTACTATCTTTCTTATTCATAATTCATGGAACAAGAAACGTTTAAAGAAAAGTCTTTTTTTAGGATATTTTATTTTAATGAAGTCGATTTTAAGGATAGATAGGATAATAATGTGATTAAAAACGTATAAAAACTATAAAACATTATTGCTAATGTTGTGTAAAACGCTTTGGTATGATCAAGAAAAAAGATATTGAAAAAAATAAAAATTAAAGTTTAAAAATCCAATAGCGGTGGATAGTTGCTCCGCTCGCCTAGGCATGTTGGTTTACCATAGCTCTACAAACAGACACAGGATGTAATATTATTTGAATACAAAAGCAAACTGACATAAAACGGAAACAACGTGAACAAATTGCTTAACGCAAGGCAAGCGCGTGTACACAATAAAATAGAATTTCTTAATATTGTGTATTCCTGGTAAGATTATACGAGATCTTAATATAGAAGGGTTTTAGTATGTGGTTGTAGTATATGGTCTATAGACGTGGTACCATTTAAAGCAAAAAAATACGGCCGAATTAGTTCGTCACAACCTAGTTATTCTTTAGTAAAATACAAATTTAAAATACTTATTTTATTATTATATTTTGTTGTTTTCATATTAAAATAAGTAATTAAATACAACCGCGTATGAAATATTTAATATAATGATCATAAATTACGATAACGTACTTTGATTCCAATCTCCGGTTCCTTACATATAAATACGCTGTTCGAAAACGAAAACGGTGAACTTGAGGAAATGCTAGGAGCAGCATTTCTTCCTTCTTGGCCCAAAAGTCGAAAAACAAATTTATAGATATATAATAACTATTAAATATCCATTAAAGTAATTTTATCGAAATGGTTAAGTACTCATGTTATATTATATAAACTCTCACGTTACGTGCGTGTGAAGACAGTACAGAAGATTGTTTTTGTACGTAATAATCTGAAAAATCTAAAAAAATATGAAATATAAAAAAAAAAAAAAATTAAATAACCGGTAACGGTACCAATAACAAGGTCCTTCTTTGGACAACGCCACTATTATTCTGTTCCACCACGTATATACAACAAAATCCCATGAGACGGGAGGGAATGTTAGTAAAATAGTTACAGAATCAAGAGTATACCCAAATTAAAAATATATTATTAACGTCATAGTAAAACATATTCACTCACACAAACACACACGCACGCACAATAACAACACTACACTACACAATTCTTGTCTTTGACTGTAGTTCTTTTCCGTTATATATTTTTGTACATTTTTTTTAATTTTCATTTTATACAATAATTTAAAACTTAATGTACGTAGAATTTATTGATACTCATGGAAAGCCCTGTCTCTTGAGATACAGGTAGACTATACCTGATTCAGGAGACAGTGCTCCTGTATAATATTGTAATAGTTTTTGCTAGTATATTATTAATAAAGTTATTTTAGTTGTACTTTATGTTTGTCCAAATCGGACCAACGCATCCTGGGTCTGGTATACTTACGCTTTTATTTCCAATTCTGCATTATTATCATATGTTCGTGGTTTACTAATTTATTTATATAGATATCAAATATAGAGCAAAATAAACGAGGACAATATCAAATCATAATGTTTTAAAAAATGTGTTGTAGACTATCGATGTTCGCAGTCACGGTAGCCGCGTTACGTAATAACTGGCCCGTAGCCAGCAGTCGGCGGTTCATCTATGTTTTAATATAGAAGCGCGCTCGATATTAACAAGGCGCTATTTTACTCTATTTTAATACTGAAAGCTTCTTTGTTTTTAGCGGCGCCTAACTGGTTCTTTTAAGTATACTCGAAACATGAACCGAGTTTCAATGTATTACTTTAAGAGTGAATGTGGAATAGGGAATTAGTTACATGAACTTGGTTTTATGACTAAATTTAAAGTGCAATATATTTCACTATTACGATAATTTACTAAGCTATGCTTTGAATTATACATATTAACATAAAGAAAGTGAGATTATGAGAAGTTTTTTAACTGTATAAAAAGAATGTAAGTAGAAGTTCAGTCTATAATTCTAGCTCATGATGATGAGAAATATCTGACAAACATAGATTTAACTAGACTTGTAGGATCTAATGCGCATGAAGATGCATATCTTGATCACTTAGCGTTAATTCCTTATTACGTTGACATATAAATTAAAAAAAAAAACACTATTTTCTCTTTAGCCTTTGTGAGGTAGACAAATATAAAAATCGTTATCCAACCTTATTAGGTTGTTTATAATATAGCAGCTAACAAAGTAAAATACTCATTGGTACAAGGGTGTATTTGTATGTAATTTATACAATAGGTTGTTTATTTGAAGGTGAGCCAAATTAAGCGTTAATGAGACGATAGAACTATAAAGAAAATTGTAAGTGAAAAACACCACGAAAACTGTACACGCGATATTATTTATTCCTACTAATTAACTTTACCAAATGATTGTGTTCACAAATTTAAGGGCGCCCGGACTATTTATAATAGAGAAGTTTTAACTCTTTAGACTGTTTAAAAATTTTTCGCTGTCATTATCTTACATAAAAGAGTTTATAACTTTTGACGATTTATCTTTAACGCCAGATTACACCAATATTTAGCATTGACAATGTTTTTATCCAGGACTTATTAACGTATAAGTATACGTTACAATACAAACAAAAGCGGGTAGTGTATTAAGCAACATAGCAGGAACCGCTTAGAAAGCAACTCTATTTGGGAGCATGTCTTGTTTACCCGCCATTTCTCCCGGGGCAGGGGTCATTATATTATTACCCCGGGCAGGTTATAGGAAAAACCTTTTAACGTAGGTAAACTCACAAGCTTATTAAGACGAAACTATTTGTTGGTGCAGAAAGTTTAGGCACTTTACTATTTTATCTGAAAAAAAATAATGTACCTTTTAATTTGTGCCTTGTGCATATTTTGCTAAAACCTTGTTTCTATAGCGTGGTAAATTAGAAATATTTATATTCTATAGAGGATCGGTCAAATGGTGAGCATATAGTTATGTACGGGGCACATTTTTTTTACATGTGAGAAACTGAACAATGGAAACTCATTGGTACATGCAGGGTGGGTTGATCGTAGATTAAATAAGCCATTGATCTATCATTACTTTAAAAAAATGGATTAAAAGGATTGGAGACCTTAATAAGCTTTGCTAAAAATGTATTCTAATATACGTCATTTGAAGTACTTTTTTTAACAACGATTAATAAAAAAGATTTATATTGTTATTGTATCCCAATAAATGCTTCTTTATTGTTAATGTTGTAAATATTTAGTTTAAAATAAAACAGTATGTTTACTGATATTTTATTTATGTAAGCAATGTCGCTGTCAGGATATACGAGTATTTATGTAACAATTATGTGTATTTATTCTTTTTGATTTCATGCCAAGTAAAGTGATTACTGCCGCACAAATAGGTACCTACTAGATAGATAGCAGGCGAGTTACTGGCCTTTTTTAAAAGGTCAAACGACTTTATCGTTGACACCTCACTCACTGGACGTAAATGTAGAAGCAGGCATAGGTATTAGGTATAATATAATCAACAATATATCAGCTTAGTTACAATACGTTGTATGTTTTAAACTTAAAAAGATTGCAGATTGTGGTAAAGTGCAATTGTGATTTCGCTTTTGTATAAAGAAATCTTACTTAAACATGGCAGGTTTTTATACTACGACAAGTAAACTTACGTGTGTGCACCATTACCTTATGATTATTATTACCCCATATAAACCAACAACATGAAAAAAGGCGATGCATCACAATCTCACGTAACATTTAATAGATAAGATGATAAGATAATCCTATCGCCTTCTACTGCACAAATTTAAGTGATTGATTTTTTGAATGTGTCCCAGAAAAATCGTCGATCGAAAGCTCATTGATACAAACCGGCTAGGATTCGAATCCCTGACCGCAGACGTAGTAACATGTAGTTTTTAGGATGTCAATTAGAGAATATATTAATATTTGCTTATACAGTATACGCAAATATTAACCTATTCTTTACCTATCTTTCTCTCTCTCTCTCTCAAGAGCTCTCTTTTTTCTTTCAAGAATCGAGTGGCCCTTAAGTTATTATTTAATCTATTTTCTTATTTATATCTTATACTAATGAAAAAGAAGGATCATAGAAAGTCAACGGCAATGCGATGTAATTGATTAATAAGTAATATACTCGTATTTTTCAGCCTCTTTCTTTTCATACGATTACAATGTGGGTGTTCTTAAGAGTAGATTGAATAGGCATTTACCAAACGCCTTGTCATCCAGGACTGCGTTTCTACTTAACAACAGGTGGGATCGTGGTCAAACAAAAATTCTATGCAGCCATTTTTGATTTTGATTTGTAATTTTACCTACATTATGAAATACGTACATTTCAAAGTGATCTTTTGTTTATACAAACGTGAAATACGCTAGTTATTTAAAACGACATTGATATAGTTCATCTTATAAATTTTCCCAACGAAGCCGATTGGAAATTATGTGCATTAGTCCCGCCCGCTTTAGTTACGTAACATCGAATTTCATGTAATTCCAAACGTGTATAAAAAACGCCATCAAATTCCCGATTCTTAATTAAGAATGTTTTTTATGTAGATGTGTTTAAGATAAAACGCTCTAAAGCGTATTTTTGCGATCGTCGCGGGAAACTAAATAATAAAATTGTACGTAATTTGTATGCCATCGTTACCCTGCCACTCGACACTTGCAATCTCAGCGCCCCATCTTAGAGGTTAACATGTATCGAGTTTGCGTTAAAAAATCCAAATCAAAGTTACGAAAATAATGAATGTGAAATTTTATAAAGGCGCCATCGGCGTTCGAAGTGGAAACCCGAAAGTGAGCATGGGGCGGACTGTCTCATAACATAGTTGATTTTATTCGCACATTAAGGACAATTCGTGTGGCTTCGTAATGCTAAAACGGTGTTAACATTGCTTTTTATGAATCGCAAGAAACTGACAGGTTGATTAAGAATTTTAAATTGATCAAGAGCCTTAAAAGGAAACTTTAATAAGTGGAGAGAATGCTCTTGTAATCAGCGATATATTACAGCTAATGTGGGTTGGTCCTGAGGTATTTTATGTTACAGATCATAAATAAGAATTTCGTTTGTATACCGCCTACTTAGTTAACTTTTTTGTAAACTAGCCCACGTGTGATATATACACAACGAAGACATTTCTGTATGTAATGTGAGTAATATAAGGGGATTGATTATTATCAATAACAGGAGAAAGCTTTTACCTTCAATAATAAATAGGTAAAGTCCCTATTTCTCTTTGAAAAACAGCCCCTACCCCTTCCCAAAAACACGTGCGTCTGCCCCCCAGAGACAAATGATAATAACAAAAATATTTACCACAGCTCGATGGGAATAAGAGATGTCCCTTAATGCGGATCCATCTGTACCTATTATTTGTTTCCTCAGAAAAGGTTACCATTCCAGGGAAATATGAATGCAAATTGTAAACTTCCCGGGCGGCAAGAGGTTGCTTACCCTCTCTCCAATTTGAAGGCACCTGTGGGAACAATGTTATTAAATAGGGATAAGTCACGGTAGGTTTTCTTACTGTAGCTATATTTAGCGATATTCAAGACCGTCAGTGGATATTGGTTGCGTCAGTAAGTAGGCTTATCGTGGGTTAAACGTCAAAGTTTTCTTTCATGTTGGATTGCTATAATATATAATACATTGTTCCTCTCCAAACCACACCGTAACAGGTGTGAGTTTTACCACACATAGTATAGTCCCATTTACTCTAGCGGGGCGCCTATAAAGAATTCTTTAATTAATTTCACTTCTAATTAGTTACCCAATTATTAACTTTTATATGTATACAACTAATCGTTAGTGCATCTGTTGATGAACCGGTTGAAAAATATTCCTTCAATATCTTCGTTTTGTTGGTCGAGGCATGAGCCACGCCATCTATTGGCGATGTAGTAAATTATTAATAAATTCCATATTTATAGTTTTAAACAAATACTTTTATAAATTAATATAAATCTTGGTTAAATGTCAAGATTACAAAATTTGAGTTGTAACTATGGCCGACTACCGGTAATAATCGGTCTCATTCGGATTGAAATAATCTTTATTAACTTTGATTTCAAATTTATATTAATTTTGATCGTAAGAATCAATACTTTTGTAAACTATTGGCCATTGATTAGAACGACTCATCGCGTCTTGTTAAAGAAGAACTCATTTTTTCCTCTGTAACAAATGCTTCCGATCCAATCAAGCAATCGAATCATGACCAAAGTACAGGCGTGTACTGAGTGTGAGAGTAGTGTGTCAGTGTTACGATATAAAAAAAGCTATTAGAAATTGAAAGTAGCCTGACGCGCACGTGAGAAATAAACAAAGGCGTATCAAACAGCACGACGCGATCGTAAACCGTCCGTCCATTGAGCGAGACAATAAAACCCGATTCAGATCAAACGGTGTCACTAGCTCGCCAAGTTCAAGTGCGCTATTAAGTTGCACAACAGGCAATAAAATGTTTGAACTGAAGAAAAAAAACCAACGTAAATATTCACTCGTCGTAAACGGGGCATCGTTTATAATAATAGCGTGTGTGCGCATTTTTATGCCGTGACGGTTATTTTTATAGGCATCGGATCGTAAAAGCAGTAGACTAGAGGCAGACGGGTTTTACGGTTCTTGTGACGGATCGCGGCCAGGTGATGAGATGTCGTGCACGCGACCGAACCATCGCCTTACAGCGGCAGCTATTAACGGAAACTTACGTATTGTCTTACCTAATACGCTAGTTATTTCATATCCGTTAAAGTATTTTTTATTCGTAAAGTGATAAACGTGCTTACGGTTCACATGATTTTATCAGTGTCGCACTAGGGATTCCCCAAGACCAAGAGCAGCAGGTGAATTTATCTTCTAGGTCCTCCAGTTTAATTCCAATATATCTGTATAAAATGCTATAAAAACACTAAAAAGTAATTATTCTAATTGAGATTAAATACACTAATACTTTTTTTTCTTTTTTTCTCAGATGCGTGAGTGCGGATGAATAACAGGTAAGATACCAAATATACAGACAATCAAATGATTAGATGCTTTTCATTACAGGATTTCTTATGTCAGCTTTTAATCCTAATTCATCGTAACATCTAGTGTTACAACCGTACTCCATTGTATTAGAGACAATAACAAATGGAAATTAGATCTAGACTCAAACGATCAGGTTAAAAACAAAGTTAAACCGTAACAGGCGATTTTATTAACGTATCGCATCAAACATGACTTTATTTCTTTCGATCAATCACGTATCTGGTACCTTTGAGGTGACAAATGATTTGATTTTTTATAATTCCTTAGTTATAAGATTTTACTCGCATTGTATAAGGATATATGATTTACAGTGAATTTAAGGTACATAATGATTTTACCTTCAAGATTAAAGAAAACGCGAAATTGCAGGATAGGTAGACAATAAAATACATTTAATTAAAGTAGGCTCTTAGATCGATTATTCATCTAAACTAAAAAAATATTAAAAATAAAGCTTTTGTTCAGATCAAGAAGATTTACTTACTCTACCAGTCAAAAGTTATTTACTGCAGAGTACTGACGTGGTTTTAAATATTTCTTGACAATTTTCTACACAACTGTACAAGAGGGGGCACTAAGAGGTTTCCTATTTCACATCAACAAATCGTAACGAATCAGAGTAGTAAAAACAACTAACCGCTATGGAAACTGACCAGTGGATAGGTTAGAAGCTTGCGTGCTTTCAACCGGTCGATTACAAGTGATTGCTCACCTCTTACGAGTTGTTTGCGGTTTACAAATCGACTCCTTCACGGAACATCGAATTTAGATATCTATTACGGATTTAAGCTGAGTTATTTTTGCGGTCTGATTTTGTCGTTCGTCTTTTACAAACAATGTTTGAATAAGACATTTCATATTTGTCTTAAATTCATGTAAAGTTGACGAAATAATAGTTAGTACCCACATCTTAATATATTTGTTAATATATTCAATGTTGTAGAATATCTTACAAAGTTCTTGTAAATGGCTACGAAGACAATATTGAATATTTTATACAAATAGATAAAATATGTAGGTACAAATTTTTATTACGTAAACTTTATCTGTCTTTTCTATCTATTATCCATTTATAGATACGCTATACTATACCGGGCATAAATTTGAACAAGTACTTTTTTTGTGTAATTAGCTGTTAGTAAGTAATTTTAAGTGTAAAATTTATATAAAATACGAAAGTGAGAGGCGAAGTTTTATTCAGAACCAATCTTGCTTCATTTGTGCAATGATGTAGAAGAATATAAAGTTAAATTTGACGCATAAATAGTTGGTGTTAACAGTTCTACACTAGTTTAACATAAAACTTACATCGTTTGAAATTGACTCGAACGCCATATAACTTTGTAGCTTAGATTTATATCTATGATGCTGGAAAATTGTAAAAGGATTTTTAAAAGAAAAATTGTAAAATTCTAAATGGAATCCTAGGATTATTTTCAGTCCCGTGAAAATAAATGGACTGTGTATTTTGCATTTTCGTGCACAAAATTTTATGAAAAACAAGTGAAATTCATAAATTTGCATTGTTACACTGAATTTGCGAGGATTTTGTGAGTTGTGATTGTCATTATTTTCAAGCGAATGCGTACAAATTCCGAAATATTTTGCACATTTTATCAGATCTGTATTGGAACAAAGTAATGTTGTACAGTAAAGTTATGAAATAACTTTTTTACTTCTTATTTGCTTTTCCTTCACTTCGCTGGCACATTTTCACTTCGCTGGCACATTTTCTCCTATTAATGAAAAACGCATTGCTGGATTTTCTTCTGCGACTTCTCCCAGCTCCATCGCTTTCTGCAATTAATTACTTTCAAGAGTTTTTTGCAATCTGATTGATACATCTGCTCATCGTTGGGTCCTCCCGGGGGGTCTTCACATCTGTATGCTTTCAAGCTTAGAGTAGCGGCCCAAGCCGAAGTCCGGTCTCAGGGGCCTTTGGGCTTATTTATTATAGAGGTTTAGGCTGTGCGCACAAACAGCAACTTCTCAGTCCAGTACCATACATTTTTTTTAATTTTAATAAAAGACTTAAAAGATATTAGTAAAAAACTCATCAATATTAAATTAAGTAATTTTTATATTTTTGTTATAATACACAATCAGAGTATATATTCAATTAATTATAAAATTGATTGTTTTATATACATAAAGTAGCGTTCAATTAATTATGTATTATAAAAACGGGGTCTAATCTTAGTGATTACACCAAACAAAGATATTATTTTAAAAGCCAAAAAACTAGGCCAAAAGCCATAACTTTTATTGTGCAATAAAATCGTGTCCACTGAGGAGGTCCGCTCTATTAACGATTCGAACTTCTTACAGTTTTACGAGGCGTCGGCACGTGGCGCCCGTAAACCGTCGGGCACCTGTTGTGAGCCACAACGTAAAATTACTCAATGGCCTATATTGTATGCCAATCATATTATTCATTCATTCCCCCGTTAACGACTTGTTAGGTGGTTTAATGTCCCCATAATAGTTGCTTAACTACCCACAATGTACTAGCCCGCTCCATTTTATAGCCGACCTTCTTTCGTGTCAACGATCATTGCAATGTAAAACAGATGTAAGTTTTATGGCGTATGAAATCACTTTACTATCTATTATACTCTAATCATTACCGACGATACGATTGAGGTATAACGTTTTGATGTTAGATACATCGTTGATTCAGTAATAATTAGTAATTGTGTTGTTTATTAGGTATAAATAAATAAGAATAGAATGTTACATTAGGTATATCCGTTTGTTTTTCGGATGACTATAGATATAAAAATTGAGGCGCATCATTTGTATGCTCATTCATTTCCATTCAATTCGTTATGGGAATATATGTAAGTCATAAATAACTCTCTAACGCTTGGTAAGTAGTTCGGAAACGTATTTCACCAGAAGAATATACGCGAAAGCAAAACTCAGCAGTATTCTTAAAATACGCGCGGCGTTCCGCCATGAGCCATAACTCAAATGATAGCATATGTCAGGAATATCAAGGAGGTTTCGCGTCAGGCCCCTCCTGAACTAACATGGCTGCATTGTCCGCACACACCTTCTAATCTCCTATTGGTTTAAATAAGAAAAAAATCTTTCTCCTTTACTGAATCCACCAATCGGCAACTTTCGCTGTTAAAGATCATATTTAGAGTATTGATGCATCACGCATCTTTCTCTCTCATATTTCGTGTGAGTGAAGAGTATTCCGATGCAGCTACGGATCAATGTTCTAGTTGCAACTTTTTCTACACAGATGGCACTGTTAAGCACGTAGTTTTGGGACTTTGACACAGATGGCGTTATTACATATATATATAATTAATTTTAATTCATAGATTTATTTTGAACAAAGTAAACACTGTGTACATTAAAATGAAAACTATCCATCAAAAAATGTGTAAGTATAAAAATCTATGTTAGTTTGTAAAGAAAATGTTGACACATAAGAAATAGCTAATTATTTCTGGCCTTGAAATATTTGTTAAGTATCCTAATATCTATTTCTATTAAAGCAACATTTATTTGGTGTAGTAAAGTCCCACACAGTAATTTACCTGACTATACATATTAATATATACCCACACCAAAATCTCACATATAATCTAATTCCTCGTAGGAATTGTCGCATGCACTTAAAACAACTATAGATTTAGATTTTAAGTTTTACCTAAATATATATTACTAAATCTATCTATTCATTTAACAAATCTTTCAACATAATTTTAATCTTCGATGCTTTTATTAAGAGAAAACTTTCACTCGTGTAAAGGATAATATCGTTATGTCCCGACCAAGATCATCGGAACAAAAAAATTACGACCGAAATTTGCAGGTTAGATAAATGACATGCATTAATCGCAAATATTAATTGGCTATTTGGTGCACATGACAATATCAGCGTATGTTTTATTTGTTTTAAACTGTAATTTTATTTTATAGCACTACAATATAATTTTGTTTTTAATTACTATTTCAATACAATATTTCCACTGTTCTACGTACCTGCTGTGCACTCCCGGTTATTCTTAGCATCTTAGTTAAATTAGATTTGCTGTCTTACCTTACTGTGCTGTAGAAAAACCTTTCTTATTAATCTCTCAATAGAAGGGATTTTCCAACAGCATTTTGCGCTTTCGCGTTCTGCGTGAACGTTTCGCGGCCTCAATTTCGTATTCAAAAGATACCTAACATAACAGTACGTAATAATCGTAAAGAGAGCGATTCGAACTCGAATTTTGGTGATTTTCGAACTCGGAGACCCATTGAAAAAGTAAGTACGTTCACGTGATATTGTAATAATCGTGAAAATAATAGCAGTGGAGCAATATTAGCACTGGCAGTAGTGTAAAAATTAATTTTTTGTTGGCCATATAATGCAACAAGATCGTTGTCTTTTTTATTTTGAATACCCATCGCCAGTTTGGTAAGGGTAAGGTGTTTTTTATACTTTTATTGCAGATTGAACGAAAATAATTTTTCGGTTCGGTTTAATTTGTAACTTCGTAGGATAGTTGCAATTAAAATATATCAGGAAATAAAACAAAATGTGAGCGTATTTTTTCTTTAATTAATGCTGTCTTACAATTTTAGAAAATAAAATGTTTTTTTGTTTATTAATAAATATGAAACTTGATAGATCTGGCGCTGGCACATTGCAATGTATCGAAGTACCGTCGTCGTTCTTCTAGATTTTCCCTCTAATGATCAACCAAATGAAATTTAAAACTTGTTTTTGTTTATCTAACAATAATTAAAGATATTAATTCGGCGACGATAGACGTTAAGAGATATCTGTGGATTGCATTTATCTGAGATAACATTTTAATGAACAATAATCTCTGACTTGCCGTCGGGACACAGGCCCGTTTTTTAAGTTTATTAACACTGGTAGGCGTACTGCATACGAGTCAAAATATTATCACACGAATATGTTACTATTCTCTGATAAAAAATGACTATCTAAGGAAGTATTTCAATATTTTTTAAGTTTTTTTTTAATAGGAAAAAGGGCATAGGAGCTTTAGGCTTAACTGTGTTAAGTGACCGCGCCGACAAAACGTAAAATTAGGAGTAAGGCTTTAATATCTAACATTAAGACTGCAGGTTGTCTTCTTGGGGAAACATAGAATGGTCAGTAACTGCCAAGTCGTGGGACTCCCATTATGTCAACCCATTCGTGCATTAACAGAAATCGGTACACTATCATAAACTATTATCGCACCTATCTACCATATACTACGATATACCAATAATAATTTAAAGATTATTGTTTTTCAAAACTAAGGACTATTATTTAAGGCAAATTACATAAATTCGTACATTACAGAGTAGTCAATATTAGAATTAGCAGGTATTCCAAAATACAATGAATGCTGTAATAAGAAAAATCGTATTTAATGTTTACTAATTGATTGATAAAATTTATAATTACTCTTGCTATATGTATTATATAATTTTAACAAAAGGGTATAAAAACTATTGTTTACTAGTACTCCTCTAATTGTTTTATTAAAAAAAACTTAAAGAAAAGATGTCTTAATGATATTTTTATATATATATTTATCAACCTGTTAAAGAGGTGCTTGAGTAATATTATCTCCGAATATGATGATATTCCAATATACAATTCATTTTCAGTCATTCACCATTCTTGTTTGTCAGCATTAAAGTTGCATTAAGGTAACCGCACATATTCCTGTCTACTTAGCAAATAGCAATCATAAATAACATCAAAGTAAAATAACCAACCAATAAATTAAAAAGATCTATAAAATATTTATTGCGGTGTTCTTAAGAAATTCGTGAACAAATTTTATTAACTGAGATTTCTCTTATGTCCTTTGAGAATGTTCATTAACCTTTTCATTGCGAGAACGTCTTCCACAATGTGTGCCCTCATTCCGCAGCTCCTGAAATAAAGAGAAGAAATATGACAAAGTGAGGACATCAGGGTAATTTAAGGTCACATTTGGCACAGTTGCCAACGGTCCCCATTTGTCAAGTGAAGTGTAGCACATTCAAGTCTGAAGAACGAAGGAATTATGTTTATTTTACACGACACTTTCCAAGATTTCTTTATATAAATTATATTTCGTACGTTTTTACAATATTGCTAAGAAGCAACGACACTGAATGTAATATTAAATTGTGTTTTAAATAAAATATAAATATTTTTGGTAGGTAAAATAAAAAAATGGTGCTTTATCAACTGGGAAAGTTTAAAAAACATAAAAGTTGAAATAATTCTGTCAAAAAAGCGCCCAAATTTTATAGTAATACATTGAAGTATTTTGCTATAATGTATTAATATTCTAGTCACAATGGTATCGCGGCTTCAGTAACTGCCTAAGTTCAAGATTTGTTCTCTCCCTCCTCGCTTACTCATAATCGATGTTCACAAACAAACAACATATACAAAATTCGCTAAAGTTAGAAAATTCTCCTGAATACAACGGACATCATCCATAAAAAGTCTTACCAAGAAGTCTTTTAGGTACGCCTATTTATCTAAAGATTATCGACGTGTTTGTGAAGTTATACTAACTTTAATTAAAACACTACCTACTTAAAAAAACGGCTCGATGATGTGAATTCGAATGCGTGACGTGATCCGAATTTCCTTTGTTGATAATAATATGTCTTCACCGGAAGGAATATAAGCGATTGTGTTACACATTTGTTCGGGTCGACAAAAGGAGGACATCACGTGTAGGGTACAGGTAAATAATGACATAGTAAGGACGCACTCTCTGTAATTGCCTTTGTTTGAGATTTGTTCATCCAACACAAGTTGAATAGATCTATAAATTCTTTACTGCACCAAAATATTGTACAAAGACGAATTTAATTAGCATTTTAATGTCAATATTATTCAAAAATAGCGTTTTAACAATCTTGTATAGATCAATAAATATCCATTTATATATACGTCAATATAAATAGATCATGCGCATAGTAAAAATAAATGATATTATAATACAGTAAGCAGTTTCTAAAATGTAAATAAATTACTTATTGAAATTTTGTACCACTTGTTTGATGAAAAGTATATGAAGGCCAATTTTTTTTAAACCCATAATACCCAATATTTTACCACCAAAATACCGTTATGTAAACAATATTTAGTATTACAATTTTATATTCATTTAACCAAAGCTAAAGTAATTTTAATAGAGTATTGAAATAGCATAATAAGTGTGGTGGACGGCCTATGCTTTCTTACAGGTCGTTAACTTACATGAAAACCTCTGGTATTGTTTGTGTTATTCTAATCATCGCGTGAGCTGTATGATCGTTTGCCTTTTGTCCTTTAACAGATAAGAAACCAGTAAGACGGACGGTTTTTAATGTAAAACATCGAGAGTAGCATCTCAAGTCCTCGTGAAGTGTGACTCGCCATCAGTATCGAGTCCAGAATCAAAAACATGACATCGTAATAAGCATAGATTTGTAAATAACTAAGCTTCAACTTTAATCTGGCTTGTGTATTGATTGTTGTCTCTGTCTACTCCTATAGGGTTAAAAGGCTGTGGGAACTATTATGTACCTTGTGTGGTAAGCTTTATAATATATTTAGGAAAAATAATATGAAAGTTTATCAAAATAACAAATAAGTTTGTTGTTTGTTTGTTTTTAAAACATAATTTATAGAAACAATAGAAAAGATTCAACATCAGCTAATTGTCTTTATTGTACTGTCATTTGTGTTATAGTTTATCACATCCAAATAAATCATTTCGTTCGCACCCCATATGTTCTGAACACCGCACAACGTTGCCCGTAGCGGGTAATTCCGAAACGCATGTATTTCTGTTGGTGTGTATTTAAGCGTCGTGAAGGTTTTTTATTAACCTATTGTATCCCCGTGCTAGGCAACGTTCTCCCCCAACTCACATATTTTAAGAACAGGTTTCTCCCGATTATTGTGGTAACGGATATGCAAAATGTGGTAAGCTTTAACATTGGACACAGAATTCAGTAAGTGATTTTTGTACGTGAGAGTGAAACTTATTAGTAAACCAATGATTGCCTTATCACTGCTTCAAAACGTAAAAGCAATGGCTAACCTGACAGCAAAAACAGATTTAATTCAGTTATCTGTTATCAAACGATATCTATACTTCATTGTTGGTTATAAGAATATTTAACATTCATTTACGTTTAATTTCATCTAGAATTTAGGTTGTAATACAATGAAGCGAGGAGTTTTGAAATGCTATATACGTATCTATACGTATATTTATCTGTTGTATATTGTACGTGGCGGTCGGGAGCTCTGAAGTGCAGTTTGGGAATACCGCACCGACTGATACGCCGTAAAGTACAGGGATGTGCGGCGTCACACGGTATTACGGCTCCCGGATATATCCGACGATACAACGGAGATAATAATTCAAAAAATCCCTTTAAATTTTGTTTAAAAAACAAATTGTTTTATGGACATACAGTCAGTACAGATAATAAATTGTCGCTCAGAATTTGTCAGTTATAGAATAAAATAATACAACTCAAACATCTACAACAAGTAAATAGCTATCGAGAAAGTGCAAAATTACTTATGTATATTCAAATTAATTTGATATAGTTGGATTCACATACAATCAAACAGATTACACGTCTATAACAGGTTAATAGCTATACAAAAGCACAACAATAAATGGATGTGATATAGTTATAAAAATCTTTCACGTTCTCTTTACACACCTAACGTTTTATACCGTTATACTGCTAATAAGTGGTACCTTTAATAAGAATTAAACAATAAACAGGATTATTTTAAAATCAATATTTACTGCTAACCTAGAAGTTGCGCTCCTTTTTGGTTTTTATAAATTTGGTAATTTCAAATGTGCCCTTAATTTTCATATCCCGTTCTCCTCAGCTTTATTAGTTTAGTAATATATTTGCTCTTATTCCTCTTTTCTTTGTCTTCGTTCTTCAGTAAATAAACTTAACTTTATCTTTAACCTTTTAAGTAATTAAAAAAGTTTTTATTAATTAAAATCAGAGATCGTCCAGAATCCTATTACATTCGAAGTAGGATTCGGCGTGTTTCATTATGCAAAAGCATTCTCATCAAATCAGCAGATTGGTCTCGATGCCTCCTGTCTCTTGTGTAGCGTGCGGGGTCAATAAAATATGTAGGCAGGCGACGTGGGCCGGGACCCTCTCCCGCCTTTCCTATAACAAGAAAGAATTTTTCTATGCATTTATTTTCTTCAACAGAATACGTTAGACACACCGCTATACCTTATTTATAATGACACATAACATGTATATGAATTCTTCCACGTTTGTTATGGAATTTCAAAGTATTTTTAACAAGTCTGGAAGCTGTTAGTAAATTAAAGAAGGCAATTTAGATAAAATGTTAGAATTCCAAATTGTGATATTTTTTAATTAACAGAAAGCAACAACTAACATAGAAATAAATACATAGAAATGGCTACACATTTTTTCTTTCAACAGTTTTTCATTCATATATTTACCTAATTAAGATATCAAGAGATAAGAGACATTATCATATTATTATATTGATAGAGATCTTATAGGCATATGGGAAAGAACTTGATAGACCAACTTCAATGGGTGAAGTTATTTGTTATGGTTACTAATTTGATGCAAAAACTTGAGAAAACTTACACGTACGAGAGTTTTGGAACAGTGATTGAATTCTATATATTTTGTATAAATAGCGTAAAATGAAGTCCATTATGAAACCGTAAAATGTTTCCACATTCTGACACAATACTGTGAGTATTAACGGTCGTCTGCCATACTTATTAAAATATATATTACATCCTGTGTCTTCTTGAGAAAATCGCCAGTCTCTTATAAATATACAGGTTACAGGTTCAGAATGGAAACTTGAGCTAAGAGCTAGGCCATATTTTAACCTTGTGAATTTATAAAATTAGGGCTTGTATAAATTTACAAGGTTAAAAGTTTGTCTAGTGTCTCCTAGCAAGAAAAGGTTGATAATGACCTCTGTCCTCCCTGATTAGGGTAAAAGAAACACCAGATCATAAATAACTTGTACAAATTATGTAATTACCTTACCTTAACAAAAGAACGAATGCCCACAAATAAAGCTATCCGCGCGCTTCGGAATAGACAGACGATATCAAGTTATTGAAGCAATTGCTAAGCTCGACGAAATGGTTACTACATCAACTAAGTAATTCCGAATGTGCTCGGACGTATCTCGAATGGCCACAAGCATCGTTTTCGATTACACTGTAATAACCCAACAGGTTTCAATTGATTTAGGGCTATATACACAGCGGCGCATAGACTTTATATAGAGAGCGGTGACTGGTATAACACGGTACACAAAATGTGGGTTCTGCACATTGAATTATAAAGACATCTTGATACGACGATAAATAATAAATTATTATACCATAAATATATCAAAAACAACTTATTAAATGGTAAACGTTAGTTCAAACTCCTGTGTACTTAATTGTTTTGAATAATGGTGTATTGATGATATTTTAAATTACTGATACCGCTTTGTTGTGGGCTTCGAGTATTACTTACAGCCAAGTAAATTTCCTATTCGTTTCATCACTTTAGATATATAGGAAAGAAATATAAATAGAACAAAGCGTACAATGTCTACTAATAGCTTAGACTTTACCATCTCGACAATATAATGGTTTATAATAATAAATAGATATCCATTGTTAAAGAACGCAAGGTCGTATAGTTACATGTTAAAAACAATGGAAACAAACTGCAGGCCGAGTATTGAATTTTTCCCCAACATTTTTCACGGTCCAGTGGTCGCGGCGCTGCCGTACGAAATCGCTAACTCGATTACACAGAGACAGTAGCCGCTTCATGCTAATTTACAAATAACTCCCAAGTTTACCACAAACCAGCTTTCAACAGGCCGTTTCGCGTTTCTAATTAATTATAACACTTAAATAAAATTATATAGCATGTTTATTTACAGATTATAGGCTCTTAATAGTTGATTTTGATGCGATATGCGGTGATCGTTAATAATTTTAATTTTTATGAGATATTATGCAAAGGCAATTAAATGTTTTTTCTCACCCAGGGTTGACTGGTAGAGACTACCATAAAAGTATTAAATCCGCCTTTGTGAACCTTGGTCTAAAATAAAACAACAAGTATAAATAAATTATAAGTAATAATAAATATAAAATATAAATATTAAATTATAAAAAATATATATTTATAAATGAAATCTGACGTATTAACTTATTAATACGGCAAAGAGTTTAGTGTTCTAACGATATTTTATATAGAAAATAAACTTTTATATACGCTGGCTACAAACCGCACCGCACATATAAGGTGCCAAATGAGGCAAGAGGTGACCTTATCCTAGTACACCGTAAAAAATCTGAAAAACAAACTTGCTTTTAGGTCTTGACCATCATCGTGGTTGCCAATAGGTCATGGCTTATTTTACAGTACTTGTATTTATATTTTTATAGTTGGACATCTCGTATATAATAAATTGTCGATTCGAATTCCAGATAACTTGGCGTATCAATAAAATTCGGCTTTTAATTTCTGATTAAGTCTACTAAAAAGAACCTTGTTCCGTTTTGTCTGGTGTAAGAAAATAGGCCTGTCGCCTGTTATGTCCTCCACTTCCATATTAAGAACGTAAAAAACTTAGTAAAAAGCCGATAGCGATTATTACATAGATATAATATCTCTGTATAATCTGTAGAGATATATTAACGTAAGAGCAATTAGTATATTAAAATTAAGCGGAATCAAACGGCCATAACTCAGAATTAATATTAAAAAAGTTCTACGAGAAAATTATGTTTTGATTGGTTTTTAATTTTAGCAATTAATATGATTATGAATTGGCACTAGATATAATTAATGACAAGTTTAAAATATTTGACCATACTCTGTATTAATATATAAAATGTTAGCTATATTATATAGAAGAAAAATAAATGGGTTCTTATAATCCAGTAGTGATTAAAAAAATATCCCTCTGGTATTGAAGCATGTTACATTTGACACTAAAACGATGCCGTCTCATTAACGGAGCGCCCGGGCTCGTTGTCATAAGTTACTGTCGGTTCGAGGCCATAAAATATAGCATTTGATTGGTGGGCAAACGTGGACTGTGGCTGGAATAACTTACCCAGCGTTAGCTTAGGAAGCCGCGTATCGCTTTCGCACAAAACGATGTTTATCTGCCGAAATACACTCTCAAGGCTAATGAGCAATCGTCCACGAGCACACCGACTGTTATGTGTCGTCAGTTCCCAATTACTTAATCCCTTAGTGCAGATATTATAGAGGCGTTCAAAAGCCCGCCAACGAACGCCACGACGCCAGCCCATTCAATCCCCATGTTTACTACCGAGTTCACATTACCTAAAAATGATAAAGAAATCGCCCGTTTATAAAAGCATATCGTGTAAAAATGCCTCCTTTAGATATTAACGTAAATAAATCATCGCCCATTGCATTAATACAAATACCCGCATAACGTTATTCGAATACCATTTTAAAATGCAAATATCTCGTTAAATCTTGAATTTTAATGACGATTAAGGCAGCGTTGCATGTTTCAAACAACTTATTTAAATTATTAATAGCGCATAAAGCTTATTTTTCATCGATCTGATAACAAAAACGGCAGTAACTGTTTACCTCAAAATATATAACCTCGTTGCCGAAAGCCGACCCTGGAGTGTTTGCATCCCTGTTACCCTTCCTACGCTTATGAGGTGTCGAGACGTAATCTTATGCTGCTTTAATCTATTCCTACAGCCTTCATGTCGGGATGGGCTTGATTGGAACTGGCTCGATAGTATGCGAGAGTAGTTAGAAACTGATTTTACGAGACATCGGTGAATGGATACAGCGCGCAGGGCCGCGTTGCGCCGTCTAACATAATCCAGATTACAGTTTGTGACGTCTCATCTACATACGCCGGTTCAGTAAGTCGGCCCTCAAAAGCATTGTTCATTGGTAAACAACGAACACTTGACGCACGTACGTTGTTGGTTTCGTTTGGTTTATTTCCATTAGGGAAAAATAGGACACAGATTTACTTAAAGCGTTATATTATTTTTTTTAAAGTAGGCCGAGTGTGCTTTTGATGGTTACAAATAAAAGGAATCATGCTAATGATATAGCTTTTCTCGGCATCCCTAACACTTGCCCTCAATGAAAACGCTCTAGCGCTCGACAATAGCCTGCATCTGGGTTCGGACCTCTTTTGTTTTAAGAGCAAATTGTACAGCATTTAAATATATACTCGTATATATTCATAAATTTACATTTTTGGTATATTTCATCCTATTACACATAAATGTGAATTCCCGTCTGAACGTGTAATTCACAGTACTTCTTTACTCCTATCTAAGTAAAACAAACTCACAGTATCTTGAGGTACAGAATTATGTGCTATTTCACATATCGTAGATAATATTAATCACACACAAATAAAAACCCATATAACCATCAAAGGGTCAAATGCCAGCCACCTTTACGTTAGGTTTTCTTTTTTGGTTTTTTACTTCAAAATACTTAATGAACTTTATCACATTTGGAACTGACTTAGAAATAAAATAAGTTGGAATAAGATTACTTAATTTTATTAAATAAAAACCATTCTTGGAAGAAATTATTGCAATAATTATTAAGTTATTTTTACAGGAGTATGCGGATTAAAAAAAGTAAAGCAATAGATTAAGCAATAACGATTATTCCCATTTTGTTACTTCAATTATCCCATCAAAATTTCTTAAGTAAACATTACATATTGCACGAGCTTAATTAAACTGCCATATGTGTACATTATGGCCAGTTTACAAAAGTTAATTTTTAATTTTGTCGAAAAAAAAAGAATATGTTCGGCCAGTAATTAAAGAAGGTACAAACGGGTCAAGACATCAAGCGATTTAAAATGTTACTTTATAGTAATCACGTAGCAGAGTTACGAAATAAGCCGTAAATCGAACTGCTATATCGCAGTCATAGTAAGATGAAATGGTTATTAATTGTTGAAACCAAATTGACTATAGCATATGCTATCTTCAGAGCGCGCATACTAAATATGGCGGACACGCGTTTCGGATTTCGATTACCTGATCTTTAATTTCATAAGGCACAAATAAAAGAGATTTATCGGAAAGGACGGCAACGGATTTTGAATTTGTCATGGACCTAAGCTGTGACGTTGTTCTTTCTCTTGAAATTATTAACACATAATAATGTAATTTTATGGTTTCTTTTAATGGAACGTCGGGGTTATCGCATTGGTCCGAGCTTGAGATACGGTTACAATAACGCTTGATGCTAATGGACTCGCCCGCCCGTTGCTTATATACAGGTATGTAGGTGTTAGTTGTATGTACCTATGTGTATCAGCGCTATAAATTCATTTCCGTTTACATACGCCTACCATACTATGAATAAAATAAAATACGTATGTAATGAACGACAGATAACTTAGCCGCCTCGTATTGATTCGAATTTATTTTTCTGCATGAATAAAAATCCAATTGGCTGTATCTCAACATTGACATCGTCTTGGCTTTGTCTATTATATATAAAAAATGTAGACTAAAAATTATAGGATGGACCATAAACAGAAAAAAAATCAAGTTAAATAAACTATTGTATAATTGTTAAACAATCACCGTTTTTGTATTCATTTGTGTTATATAATAAAAAATAATATTAAAATCAGACAGTAAGCTGTATATAGTCATTTTTTTATCAAGACGGTACATATATTGTACTTTAAATTTCAAAAATTATAACCGAAAACTTTATCATTTTAAGATAATTAGTACTTTAAAATATATATTAACTTCATGTTTAATACTTAAATTTGGTCTTGCTTTACCAGTACATCGGAATTCCTAAAACTACAAAAAAGAGAAAGTAGATTTTGAGCAGTTATCGATTATCCTTCGCTATAGAATTATTCCATTACGCAAGTGGGCCTAAGATTTTTATGCGCCTATTAACGCTTCATCTGACGCGCTGAAATATCCACGAGTTTTGTTGTTCTTTTAACATCCTATAATTTAATGCCAGTGTAGCCCACCGCACAAATGGATCTTGAAAAGCAACCACTTATTTTGACAACCATTCTATCCATTTTGGACGTAACTCCACCCACTTTCAAATGAGATTGTATCATACATCGTAAGCAATATGGACGATTTTAGCGCAAAATATTTGGTGAAAATACAAGTTTCTTCTCTTTAGTTACGCTAGACCTTAATTTTAATTTGGAATGAGCTTTTTATAGAGGACTCTGTAAAGAGAAACGATTTTTCATAAATGATGAGGCGGCACCGATTGTGTATATTGGATAAACATTTTTATGAAAATCTCCGGGGTCGGGAAAATGTGAGGTGTAATAAATAAAAAGGCAAAGCCACGTCGACACGTGTAACCAATCGCTCGATTATACGAGCCCGTAATGAATTACACCCCCGGAGGAATTAACCAGGTTTCGTTTGAAATATTGCCGTTTGAGCGCAACACTCGGCCGTGAAATTTATTTCTTTTTACCAAAATTCAAAATACTTTTCTGTACACCAAAGATATAAGGCGAGTACATACGTGCGGTGAGCCAATTTCGGGTCGGCACCGAACTAATTAAGTTAGGAAGCTCCAGTATCGAGGCGCAGGTGCTACTAATGATTTAATTTCGCCTGAATCGTGCACTTCCAGCACAGTATTTGACTTTGATCGTTTATATAAATCTGCTGATTACCTAATCTGCATGTTGATACTTCGACTCGTTACATCGCGCCTTTCGAAGACCTGTATTATTTAGGTAGTAAGATTATTTGTATTATAATCTGACCGATAAAGGAGGATGTTGTTTCTTGTTCCATAAAATATTATATTAGTTGGTTTATAATTGTGAAATAATATTATAATACGAATTAAATGACTGTAGGTATTAATTTGTATAGAATGACTTACGACCAGAATCCGGTTCGGTCGGTATGTACGGGCTGGCCGTGGCGGGAGCATGCTGGGACCTCCTATAGGCTTAAGAATATATAGTAAATTAACTTTCAATTTGCATACTAATAGCTTCGATGTATTAACACACATATTTCGCTAGAATTTACACGATTCGAATTGTCATCCGATGGCAATTGGTTAAACATAAAAAACGCTATTAAATTGGCTCGTAAAAGTATTGTAATTCTCATTTACGTATTTTCGAATCCTTTTAATATCGAAAACAAAATGACTTTTATATAAAAGCAAGCATCTTGTGTAATTATTTATGGTAATAATTGTAGTTTCGAAAAGCGCTAACGTTATTTAAAAATGTATTAAGAATAGTTTAAGAACTATTCCTTACTTCCACTTAAATTTATCCACTAAGAAGGAGAAAAAAATCTATGCGATTAAGATAGGTGGAATATCCAAGTCGAGCATATCTGGTTAAAAGATAAAAGTTTTGAGATTTTATATAAGGCCGTCGCTCGGCGGGGGCAAAACTTTGTTCATAAAATTCCCCCTTCAACGCCGAGAAGGTATTGCTGAGGAAAATACAAATTTTACCTAACACAATGTCTAAATAAATAGTACGGTCGGAATGTGGAATATTACGTATCTTCCAGAACTATACAGCTCTTGAGAATACCAGTTTGTTATATATTAAGAGACTCATTTTAACAATGAGAACTTTTATAGTACACTAGAAAATAACTTCTGTACGATATATTTTTCTTATTAGTGTTAATATATATAGGTATGTATACATAATATATGTATTATATGTATTATATTATGCTGAAAAAAGTGACAATATTTTTATATTTTTAATACATTATTAGCAACAGAGTAGACTTCGACAACAAACAGAAAACCTTTAAACTAATGTATATTTGATTGTTTCGTATGATTTAAGATAATTATAATAAAAGTATTTACAACTCCTCAAATATTCTAAAATATAGATAACACCTTGACAGGAATATTAAATTATAACGAAATAATAAGAAATCAAACCTAGAAAAAAACTTAAAAAGCTTAGAATGTAAATCACAATCTCGCTAGCGACAACTTTTAAATGCAGTCTCGTGTTGTTATATTTTTAAATTATCCTTGTCAGTAAGTTTTATAATAATACCAAGTTCATTAGTTTAATACACTCTTAGTTGTACATTACCAATAATATACCATAAAGATGTCTACTGTAGTTGCGTAGCCTTAGAAAGTACAGGACGCCCTACAACTTCGCTATTTCCATTACTTTGATTAAAGAACGTCCGACACGTTGGTATTTAACTTTTAACTAGTCGAGCACACGTACACGCAATTCTTTCACTATGTATGCTTCTGTACGTCGGATCTTGAGCAAACATTCATGAGATATATTTCATTGAAATGAAGACCTTACTGTACTGGGTTAGATCTTCAATTTCTTTGATAAATGTTGTATCTGCGTCAAATGTTACGTAGGGATGGATTATCGATTGGTAGTGAGGTAGAAGCCGATACAACCGTTTCTATTTATGCTGTTTACCTATTTATAGGAACTATCTAACTCTCTTTCCACCTCAGTTTTTTCGTATGCGTTCTTATTCCTTTTATAAAGCAATAAACTGTAGGTAATTTGTTATAAATAGAATGTTTAAATGTTTGCCCAGGCCTTGCCTATCTATTGATTAAGTAAAGGAGTTTATGATAAATTTTGTTTGTACAGAGAGATGTTAAGAAATGAGACCATAATGTCTATATGATAGACTTTCGATGTAGTGGTTGCGGTTTTAAGTTTCATCTGTAAGCTTTCAATTGTGTACATACATACATTTACATGCAGAATATGGCTCCCGTTATACACATAATACATATGAAACTATATTCAGATAATATTTTAGTGTAAAATATAATATAGATACCCTGATAAATTCATACATTATGTAATTAACTATTTTAATATATAATATTATCCTAAAACTAATCTATAGGAATAAGTTTCTCACACGGAATATTAGTGACAAGTTTAAAATGAACAAATGGTAAAAAAGGGTACTGATTTCAACACTATCGATGCCAATTGGGTTTGAATTCCTGAATCGTATTTATTATTTGAAACAATAATTTCATTAAACTCCTGCACAGTATTAATTTTCACATCTTACTTTGTTTTTCATTTTCATGTTGATCCTTAACTTCTTCTGTCATAAGTTTTTTAGATTATCGTGTTTATAAGTGCGTAAAATAATTATTTTACAATTGGCTATCAAAAGGGGATTGTATTAATCTATTCAGTTTTTATTACCCTTGTAAACTGTCCGATATATGGTAAACAACTATAAAACGTTACACATTTTATGACAAATTAAAGATGTTTAATACAGGTGTAAGGCACGTAATGAAGTGAACGGAAAATTAGAGTTAAAATTAAAACTTGCCGTATTATTTATTCTCATAGATAATGATTTCTTATATTTATGTAATTTAACAATAAATTTACTGACACGGATTTTATAGCAGTTTATAGTGAGCTATCGACGCAGGTACAATACAATAAGTTTTTTAAAAAAAACTCATGATTATAGATAAAAGCCGGCTAAAATAAGAATCACCAACCATAAGATCGTAAAGTAAAACGAAGCCTATCCAATTAGGCTTTTCAATGTCCTTTCACATCAATAAATGCTAAAACTTCGGTTTACTTATAGGCTTAGGATATCTACTGGCCACGAATATGTAAAAAAAAAGAATTGTCTATTGCTCGCTCTCGCATTTCGGCTACATTCTAACTATTGTTATCGCGTGTTCACCAGGTGGCGGTTCTCGCTCGCCACGCTGACGATTTTACTGACCATAAACAGAAGCATTTAGAGCTCATCTTTCTTTTTAACGAGCGCACAGAATTGTTTATCGTGTAAAAAAGTGTCAAGTCCTCCGTAGGGTAGGATTTAACTGCTAGAAATATTTACGATTATGGCGAAATCTCTTAATGGCTCCAAGGAATCATTGGTTCGTCTCTACGATTTAAATCTCACTATTTTGTCTTCAGCATTACTTTTATCAACTTCAATTAATGTTTTCCTTATTTCAAATAGTTGACACCTACTAGAACCGGAGTATTTATTAAAATTTACGTTTTTTTGCAACTTTCAACTCACTTTTGTATTGAGAAGTGGCCGACTTCTTACAGCGCTCGACCTGAGTATACGTAATGGTTCTCCAAAGAAAACTTCGACTTGGTATGTTCTTGGCACAATAGCAGTATATTTTGAAGATGCCCGAAAGAGCTTTACTACTTACACTATTACTACTTACTTCCTAGAAAATCTTTAGTATATATTAATTACTAATGTTTTTCGAAAAATTATCAACGATATGTCTTTTGGAGGGATCATTTAAATTTTATTGGGAAATTAGGATGTAAAATCATTCATAAAGTACATATCCAGGTACAAAAATGTCGAACAGAACGTTTTTAGCCGGTATACGAACTAAGAACTCAAGATCATTAGGCCGTCGTTTTAATTAATTATGATTACACGCTATCGGAACCGATGTTTATTGACCTGGAGGTCGGGTTTGGACGAAAATGTTTTAAATCAGTGCCCCAAATCAGGCAGATTGATCTAATAAGACGTAATTCGCAGACGCGGGTCAACGAATCCCGACTCGAGAGATAAAAGGTGACTTTTGTGAAGGTTGTCTGTCCGCCTCTTGATCTATATACCTAATATTAACTTGTATGTACTCACACTGTGTTTAAATTCTGAGCTTTCTAGATACTGAGATTATTTGACATTAAAATCTAGAAAGTATTCAGAAGTGTTTGAAATTTACTTGGAAAATAATTGCTAAATATAGATATAAGCTTACATATAACTACTTTATTCACGGACGTACGTTGGATTGTAATTATATAAAATGTGTATAGAAATAAATAAAATTACAACCTTAAAAAAGGTGCTATATAATTTTTTTCATTTACATTTCGACTAGGCTTTGAAACTAAGTCACAAACAAAATGTACCTACGTTGTATTTTGAGAAACATGTTCGTCACTTTTATAACAAATTTAAAAGCATCAACGTTCATTATTTGCGTTCACGTTCGCTTAGGGCGAAGCTAAAGTAGAATTACGCAACGCCCCGTATATTATCGAAGTCGGCCATAAAATACTTGAGTTACCGATTCCATCGACATTTAGTGTTGAACAATCGCGGCGTGTGAGTCAGTCGGCGCCCGAAGCCGGGACTACGCCTACCACGACCGTACCCTTACCATGTGTACTAATAAATACCGAATGCCCACGCATACGCCTAGTGGGAACCTATTGAATATCATTAACAGTGGTCTCAGGCGAGCGTTCTGGGAAGCACACGGAAGGATCATAATAGAATTTTGATTAGACATGTTCAATTCCGTGCCGAGTGCGTTACGTCGAAACGCAACATTGTCGAGCCCTCGGCAGATGGGAACTCGCGAAAACCGCTCCCTTCTCTCATAATTAGGTATTTTAATATATTCGCTTCATCCGTTCCCTGTATTGCATGGATTTAGTTACGTTGAATGTTAAATGGCCTACTGCTTTGATTGTATGTGAAATGATGTCTTAAAGACAATTAACACTTACCGTATGAATATTGGGATGGCATTTTTGGTATTTATTTTTTATGTATTAAACCACCTGACAATTTATCCATTATTGTTTCTATTTACTAGTAGAGGGTATGACTAGTGTCAAGTAACAAGATGTGAACATCAGAATAATTTTGTTATTTGACGCTAACTATTATGTATGAAAAAACTCCATGAAATAAAAATATTTTTCTGGAATGTTGTTGCCACTTTATCGTGATTTGTTGTTAATATAATATTTAAGTGTCCATAAACTGTAGTAATTATGTAATAATTGATGTTTTGCGTTTATGTATACTTTGTAGTTTGTAACAGCAAGTGTTCTCATAGCTACCAATTTTTTTTAAATTAAAATAAAAAGCTATAATGAGACAAACCAGCGGCAAGTAGCCTTTTGTCTCGCGCTGACGAAATGTATGATTCGACAGATATTAGCTGTGAACTGTACATCTTTCCTTCTTGGTTTTATATAAAATAATTATCAAAAATCTGCGCCTGCTGTATGGCTCGTTTGAGACAATATATTTTATTATAGGTTTATTGTTAATATCATTTGTACGTCTAATTCTATTAGGTCATAACGCTCATGTATTTAACTTTTATCAATTGTGTAAGTGGCAGGATAGCCTCGACACATACGAACCTTCCAAACAATTAAAAAGAAATAAAGTCAAATTCCCACCATAATTGTCGTGTAAGATTCACTCCTCATGGACATCTACTATGGGATGATAAACACGCCTTTCGTGTCGAACGTAAAAATAAACCTTTGTTACCATTTTATGACAACAATTACGACCAATAAAACGTGTAGCAATTATTCCACGTCGAGATTCTTGCGGTCGCGCTGTCATCAGGCCATGCTGTGGCGGGACTTCTTACTTACATTCCATTTACAAAAACACCTAAGCAACCATACACTTCGTTGTAAATTGATCTGTATTTTCAAGATCAAAACGTACAGTTTAGCTTGCTTTCGTCATCATTGATGAAATATTTACAGGCGCAGAGGACAAAGATTGAGCGAGATCAACGGGCTTTGGCTCTCCCGTGTATTTTTTAATTCGTCGACAACTTATTTCGGTTTACGTACGGTTTAGTAGCCATGAATAAGCGATATTTGAATAAGTGAGCATAGTGAATAAGCGATGTCTTTATTTTAAAAAGGAAACATTCGATTCCTGTAATACCACCATTGCAAATAAGGCCGTTTAACATTCTCAGAGTATAAAGCTTTGTTCACGTGCATTTTGGAAGAGGAAAATAATCGCATAGTGGAACCTTTTATACCTCTGAATATTGAATTCATAGTTTAAGCATGAATATACTACTGGCTACATAGTGTTTTCAGAAAAAACTGATATAAAAATAATGTTGAAGTGACTACATGTTCTGTATAAAATAAAGTGTTATTGTTTACTAGAATTCGATGTATTATTTAAGTACTGTCGGAATCTTTATTGTACTGTTTTGGTATTACGACATTCGTAGAATAGTTTTAATGATATAACGATCAAACTGGTTAAATTTATGGTTAGAAAATGTGTGAATTGTTAAATGCCAATCTTGTTTTTTATCTTAAACTACTTCTGAAAAGTTAAAGTTAAAACAGATTCAACTACTACTATTACTAGGTAATACTATTTCTGAATCTTAAAGAAATTACTAAAAAAAAATATTTTATTGAAAATAAAATTTCGAAAAAGTATGTTTTTAAGACAAGTTAGAATGAAGTGCAATAAATAGAATGAACCGGGCTCAATACAACTTTGGGTATGTCAAAAAGTTATACCTGATTACAAAACGGTGTCTTGTATCCATTTTACATATATTTTAAGTGAGGAAATGGCTACCGCCATTATTGCTAGTTCAGAAAGCGTTGTCGTTGAGAGGAGAAGTGGCAAAAACTACGGAAATGCTCCTTTATAGTGGAAAATAAATTTGCCGTCTTTTGAGACAGTATAACCGCTTCTACAAAACAAGGAACGAAGAAGAGTATGGACGGTACATATGCAATACGCGGTATCTGTATGCAATACACTTTATACAGAACCCTTAAATCTGTTATCTTTATATCACCTAAACTTTTATCAAGCGAGCATCATCACTGCCTTGTATAATTATTAGTAATTGGGTAACCGTGAGCCATGAATTCGGGCCACGATTCTAAGAATCGCTCTAGGGTCGCGTTATGTAAACTTATTTATAACCTTGTTTTCCGTTTTTCAACTTAATTACTTTCGACATTAAATTAAATTAGTAATACATAGCTCGACCAGTACTGTTATAGATTGATCCGATAAAACCTAAAGTTTACGAGCTAGATCTACATAATTATTTCACGGTTCGTTTACTAGCCCTTATTGTGTTAAACAAGGCTCAAAATTAATATCACATACCGACTTGTGAAATTATATCATAAAACATGTAATGTCTTAATTTTAATTACTATGTAAAGATAACGTAGAAAGAAGGAAGCTACAGAAGACATTCATTCTGAATAGAGAGACAAAGATTTTAGTGTTAAGTGAAGAGGATTGCCTAGAAAAGTTTATTATACCTTGAAAAAATAATTCTTTTTGATAGGTCCTTATAGTTAAATTAATTTAAAAAATATTAATATTCATTAATCTCATAATCGGAACGTTACCTATTTTGGGCGATTATTTCGATCGATGACGTTATCTGTCAAAAATTATTATTTTATGTGTTTATGTACTTTACTATTAGAAACATGGTTGTCTCAAAAATAAATCTATCTCTTACTGGCGGATGTTCTACTTTCTTATTACTTTGAATACAATAAAGGGAAACGTTTCTATTTCCTACTCTGGTCTTAAGGAATCATACGTTTTAACACAACATTGTCTAATATTGTTTGTAAGTGATTTAATCTAAAATGTTGGCCCCCACACGGCGTCATATCTCCATACCGGAGCCACCTCGCGTGAAAACGCGGCTAATTCGGTCGTGTGGGACGAGGTAACGTTAGCGACGATAGCCCTTATCCATGTTACCCATCGCTACCTTTTGTACAATACAACAGATTCTATTCTATATAACAGCCTAAATTTCATATATATGTCCTCCTTGCAAAGAGAGTATAATGACATAGTCCGCCACAAAATTGTCTGTTGATCCGCACTAGGGTCTAGTGCGGATCAACAGACAATTTTTATAATTTGGACTAATTCTGTTCACTAAGTATTGAACGTATTTTTTATGAAATAAAAACAGAAGTTTAAATATGTCTCTTCCATCAACGGTCCTTAGAGAATGTATCCAATTAAACTATCTAATAAAACCGCGATTCGACTCTCACAGCCGTTCTCGTGCTTGCGCTAAGTTACTCGTAATTTAAATTTCGTCTGAGCATTGTAAGGTCTCTCCTTTAGGATAAAAACGCCTTATTTAAAAAGGAGGATATGAGAACATAATCACACGGCTGGCTTCACGGTAGATTGTTAGACTTCTAAACGTCATTGAATTCTTTTTTTAGACATGCAGATTCCTTAACCAGGATTGAACTCAAATTCTAGGTTCTCCCAAACTCTTTAAACTAAGGCTGGTATGGTTATCCTTCAGGGTTTGCCGGTTTAATATTGCAAAGATATTTATATTATTAGCATAAGTAATCATATGTTGATATGATATCAATGAAATAATAATTATGCAAATTATTTTAATGGAGTTCCTCCATTAAAATATTTTTCTATGTTAAATGATGCCAAGGTTGTGGTTCATCCACTCGTTTTAAAGATATCTATTAACTGCTTGTAAAATAAATCAATTTGAATTAGTTTAAATTTAAAAGTTGTTCAGTTAGTTTTGTTAAAATGGAATTTTAACAATTCTTAAATTTAAATTAGAATACAATCATTACCTAATTTTAAAAATAATTAATTGATTAAGTTACATTTTATTTTTTTTAAATAAAAGCCACCTTTAATCAAAATTATAAAACTTGACATTACTTCAAAGTAAACGATTGTTAAATTTATATAATTATTTTTGAGTACTTACACTGTTCTATCTATAGTAAATTTATCTATTCAAGTCTATTACGATTACTTGTGAATTCATTGAAGCGCCACAGTGCATTCATGGTTAATGTTCGACGCGTGACTTGGACCATGCGACGGATGCACCGTCTGGCGCAAACTCTACTGCAGTCTGCATTGCCTCACTTAGCATTCAACACACATGAGTACGGTGCTAGCAATTTGCACTTAGCAGGGGAAATACATGACGATTTGACTGCATAAGCACCTCTTCAAACACACGTTTGAATTTAGAATATTGTCTTATCTAAAAATACACTAAAGAAATGTTCACGTTTCTATTGTCCGCGAGGAACGCATTCAAATTGTCTGGAACGAGAATGACTCGTATGATATAATTACATTATCTTTTAAAATTAGAAATATTAATCCTTTTGTACCTATATAAGTGCAAGATCATTGATCTTTTAAAGCCTTAATGGGTGAAATTGTTATAATATATGGATATAGTTAGGTGTATAACTATTTTTAGTTATATAAATAATGATTCGCAACTAAATACACTCATGCGTGTCTTAGAATTGTGATGACAAATGAACCAATTTGGGTAAATTTGGAAACCCTAAGTAGTAAAAGGATCTACGGTTAAAAACTATGGTTCTAAATAAAGGTTGTATTTATTTAATAAGGTACACCAACAGTATTACACAAGCAGACATTAGTAATAAACAAGTTTATTTAAAATTATATCCTGTTGTGTATTCCAATCAAAGGTGAATGAAAATAAAAATAATTTGACAGACGTTTAAAAATCAAATCCAATTTTTAAAAAGTTATGAAAAAAATACGGCACTCGAGGTGATTATTAATATTTTGATTATTTAGCTATTCAGAATTTAATTCCAAAGGAAACATTAACCTTTAATGTCGGCTTCCGTAAAAGGCGAAATATAAACAACCAAGTAATGACAGTAAATTGTACAATATATGTGAAATTAAGTATTTACACCCTTTATACAGACATTACGAAATTATCTCATAACACCACACGAAAGCCAATTAAGGCGAAGTTCGCTGTTTATACGCATTCAAGATAGCCGAGGTAATTAACTGAAATTTTATTCCCACTGCACAAGCGCGATGACAGTTTTTGAGAAGTACAGTCCACGACCAAGAGCATGTGATATCGTAAGCTATATCATCTTCTCAAAATTGTATAAAGTTTAAAAATTATTAAATGTATATGACTGTACCTAGCGAGGCCAACGTTATCTCAAGGACTAATTTTCCACCGAGCGTTTACATATTTGTTACGCGCGCCTCTTTATTCCGTACGAAGCAAATTTTGAGATCGTCCCCCTATCTACATATTAGACGCATTACGTCCAAAAGTTATGAATAAGGCAATTTAAACAGATGGTATGGCGTTCTTATTGAACAATAGACCGATTTTTCTTTGATCCTTTAGGTAAACCGACTTTTTATCGAATTCTAATCACGTGTGAATGAGTCGGAGTTGAAATTAGTTCATATTCGATCCCAAGGGGAATTAAACCTTCCATATCACAAAACAAGGTGCTATTAAAAGGTCATTAAATACGTAAACGTCTGTGATTGTATAATTTATTTGACACGTAATAAATATAATGTTAAATGAATATTTATTTGCCTATCAACAGGTTAGCGTTGGTGGTTGGTTTTGCCTGTATTCTAAATATTATCCCGCATATATAATATTCCGAACCTTGATTATGTATTGGGTTTGTTCAATCATTTTTACGCATAGCTTCGAGAGATAATTGTATTACTTTTATTTTGCGAATGTAACGATGTAACAACGCGTGTAACGCCGTGGTGGTCTACTATACAGGCAAACATGGGCACATTGTGGTTTATGAACACAAAAATAGACAGGTATTATGTCAAAAGAAATATAACATAAGTTTGATCGATAAATTTCTATAAATATATTATAATAATGATGTTGAATATATATTTTATTGTAATAATTATTCTTATATAACTTTTATCATAAAGTTATAAAAAAAATAAAGTCACAAAAATGCATTCATAAGTAGGTTTTATTTTAAATATATATTACTTACTGCAGTAAATATTACACAATGTAAAAATTAAAATAAAGTCCGACTTACGGCAAAAATCCTAATAAACTTCTACTAAGGTAAAAAAAAACATTAACACTTAAATTTTTTTAATACTTGGAAGATAAAAAACTCCCGGAAACAACATGATACACTTCTCACCAATGCTTATTTGAACCAATCAACGAAAGAGTGGTGAACTCATCATCGTTCTACATCCGTTTGGCATATATGAAATGCTACATGTCACTGTCACTATGACAACTGATATAATCGCCGCTATTTAACGAAATAACATTAGCATTAATTTACTAGCAACAGACACGACATATCATAAAGTACTGTAATAAATGAACTATTTATTACGCTATCAGCTTGTTTACGAGTGATAATTGATAAAATATTACATAAATACGACACCAGGATAGTCTCCACTTACACAACTGAGTATACCTACGGTATTATTTTATGGGAGGAAATGCTCGGGACGTTTCATAAGGCGAGGGTCGGGCCGTGTCCCTCACAAGTGCGGAGGCATAACTTTATTTTGAGATTAACATAATTACGAGCCATTCCTCTGTGGATTTAGGGTTGAGTGCGTAGTATTCGCGTTTGTTGTTTACCGACGAAAAGTAAAATTACTAATTAACTAATGCCTTTTTAAACAGATGGTAATTTACCGTCTCTAATTGACCTTAGTAGTTTTCTTGCATAGGTTCTAAGGCATTGAAATCATTATCTCATTTTTATAAGTTATTTAGATAACAAAAACACTACTTACTATTTAGTAAGTAATTCTCTAAGCGAACATTGTGTATTATTTAGTAGGATGTTCGTTTGGACAAGTCTTTCATTACATATTCAATAATAACTTAGAATGTCAAAGTTAACTGAAGTTCCGGAAACATTTTGGAGATCGATGATATTACGTGACGTCAGATTTATAAATTCTGAGCCTATATCCTATATGTCAATATTTTGCGTATATTAATATATTAAATTAATGCTGTATTTGATTTATAAGTTGTTTTTGACAGTGTCGATTAATATATTCAACACGTAGACACTTTAAAAACTCCTCTGTTGTTCATGCGATATTCAGACGCCTTAGTCGCTTATTCGTAAATCTTTATAGGAGATCCAATTTAGTATGAGAGCTTGTATTTTATTTATGTCAGATATTTTTTTCTGAGTGGAGTTTTTTTGGAATTTGCATAGGCGGTTGATAGCGAGGAAGATATAGTCACGTACTACTAATTTACTCAATGGCGTTAGGAATCCTTTGATACTGTGACCTCTTTAACGATTTCCATATTGAGCGTCCTAACTTAACTAATATTACTCTTATTAATATACCATCTATCTCCTCAATATAACTTAAGGGTATTCTATAGGACCACTATTCACTTTTTGCTATATATATTCCCAATTAAAACATTTTATTTACCTCTCTCATTCATTTGTTCTATGTTCCATTTCCAACGTCCCGTCCATAGAAGGATTGTCTTAGTGACAAAGCCGTCCATTCTGGCCTGGTTTTATAATACGTACGTGTGCCGGTGATTACTGAACACTTGGTGAACTGTGTTTTCATTTGTCCGTGCTCCCTTAAAAAATTAACCCGAACATTAAAACAGTTTAGTGGAAAGTCCTTAAAATACTATCGATGTGATTTACCAAATCATCATAACATTATTCTTTTAACTTGGTATTCAAAACTTATGTAATGAAACAGGTGATAAAAAGACTTTTTCTTTTTAAAAGTAGCCTCACTGATCGAGCGGGCGTACAGAGATGGTTGAAGGGGTGGGTGTGAGGGAGGATATTTTACAATCTACTTTTTAGTTTCACCCAATTCTCCTCAACACAGAAGCACCGGATAAAACTTTATCCATTAGAGTCTACGTCGGTTGATTACTTGCTATCTGAAGGACATCTTATATTACGGAGTTGAATTACGTGTAATTATTTAATAGACCGTGCTTACTAAGAAAATTTACTGTACGAGTACCTACTTTGGGCTAGATCTAGATATTGTAAAAATTGAATTGCTATCATCAAGTTCAATACTTTTACACGGTATCCATTTGTATGTTGATTTATAAAGTAAAATCGTTATAAATAAATAGAAGCATAATACATTTTGTGACTTTAATAGCCTAATGGATTGGGATGTAGGCTGCCCAAAAGATTTTTTTTTAAATTATCAAAATTAAGCTTGGTTCAGCACGAGTGTAGTAGTATTACATTCTTGCGGAATACTGTCGAAACTAAACATTAGATGACCTGCATGTTCGTTTATCGCTTCTTCCGTAAAAGAAATAAATTCCAAATACTTTTAAAGCTAATTTTAAGTCTTACAATTTTAAATATTTCTTTGATTGTCATAATTTTGATACAATAATAGACGTTAACTAAGCAAATTTATACAAACTGCGTTCCAATTTCCGTCTTTTATTTGTACAATTTACATAATCTTTCTAAATTATAGAAAAGAAAAGGAATGCGAACCCTCTTTTGAACGAAAGAATGGCGGGCATCAGGTGTCTCCAACTGATCCGTTACAATGATATTATCTCCGACATATTTCCCGACTAGGGGTCGTACAAGGAACAGTCGTACCCCACTCTGAATAAATTACGCCTACATAGAATTTTTCCTGTCTCTACAGAGACAAAGCCGTACAAATTGTGAAAGCGATGTTTAAGTATACATAACTTGGTATATTTGTATAGAATACAATAAACGCGGTCGTGTCCGTGTTATCGACATTTAAAAGTCAAGGTATATTGTAAGAAAATATGTATTCGAGCCTTTTTCTCCGGTAATCTAATCGGTGTACACAGAGATAGTAATCGCTACCCACTATTCACCTGACTTTATTAGGCACAAATGTGACGAGTTTACCATACCGCTATTCAATAAAACAATTTTCGTTAAAATATTATTTTCCTTTTTATTTTTATAAAGCTTATGACTTGTATTATGAAAATAATCTCTCACGTTGACTCAAATTCAAAAAGCAGTTCGCTTTTCACGACATTACAATACTAATTTTTTTTAGCCATAGTAATTTTTTACAGTACTTAAAAAGACGAAAAAGGGCCGTAATACTTCTTGGTACAAGCCCAATAAGCTGCGAACTTCGATCATTAGGTTGTGAGTCGAAGGCTTAGTCACTGGGCTATCACTTCGCAGTATCAAAGTAGCTTTAATAAAATATATAATTTAATAATAAATAGAAATTTTCACTAGTAGAAATATTTATATGAATACTTAGTATTGAGAATAAACGTGATTTTTCGAGTGAAACAAAAATTTAAATTTCCATTGGTGTGTTATGTTGTAAGTACCCACTGTTTACAAATATTTCATCGTGACAAAACCCAGCGTAACTTAAAATATAAGTGACTCAGACAGTCTCTCGGCTTAGGTTTCTCTATAAAATAAATGGAAAATAATCCATTACTGCGACGAAAGTCTTTTTTGTGTATTCAATTTCTATATGACCTTTCGTCCGGGCCTTTGACCGAATATCGAACCGAAAACCCCGTCTAGACAGTTCAGTCCCGACGCACACTTGACGGTTGACAAAATAGAGAAAGATTTCTATTTAAATGCACGAATATATAAGATTGTAAAATTATAGACGTGTTTATAATAATGTGATGAAACAAGTATATCTATAATTTATCTCACGTGAAACTTAATTCCTACATTTAAACATTTTTAAACTTTTCTTGTTCATTATCTATTTTATTTACTTTTATTATTATACTTAACAACAAAAACTTTGATCTGAATTCCGAAGTTTTAATAAGAATTGCATCTGGAATTTTGATTAATATTTATATTTTAATGGTGTTGTAATAGCACCACTAATCCATAACCTTCTAATACGCGACACATTATTTAAGACTAATTTTATTCCCAGAAAACACGAATAATATAACATTATTAGTCGTCTCTCTAGCTGTTACTCTTTAAATAGTTGTGTGTCATCTTATCTTGTCCCGGGATTATGGGTGGATTGTATAATGGGTAAATATTGTATAACTGAAATATACTAAAATCAAAATAGTTATATTTCCCTTTCTGCGGTCTAAAATAAAGTAAACATTGTTTTTAAAAATATGTTCTTAAAGTTAATTTTACCTTGAGAAAAAAAAATCCATTTTGATTTTAGGGACCAACTATCAAATTATCTTTACGCCTTAAAATTACAACTGCATGTTAATTTTGACTAAACAATCTCGAGTGTGGCCCAACTGTAAGGACTCTCTGACTGTCCCTCGAGTGCACCGACGTGCGTTTTCCCGCCACTCGAGTTTTTATTTTACGACTTGCTATCTACGCGAGATATGCCTAAACGTGTTATGTAATATGTTTAAATTGCTCCCAACAAATATTGGGGCGCGTCGATGGAAGGGTTGGCTAAGCAACGTGTTAAATTTCGAATGTCTTACGTGTCGTCTGCGTAGCTCGTTGCTTTTATCATTTTACTCGGTAACTGTTAAAAGATAAAAGCCAAAGGTTGTTTCGAAACACGTATCTGATTCATTGTACACTTATGTGACCAGTCTGACTTGATTAAAAAGGGTCTAATTGAATACCAAGTTTTATGGATTTTAATGATTCTTTTTTTTTTATGAGAAAGGGTGCAAAGCAAATTTTAAAAGATCGCCGTTGACCATGAATCGACACAAAAGGAGACAGATACAGTTGTAGTGTCGGACTTTTAATAAAAAAAAACGTATAGACAATGATACGATTAAATTAGATATTTAAAAGGAATAAATTTAAATTAAAAATGCCTTACCCAATGGTGCCAAAAGGGCACCGAAAAAAAGAATGTGTCTAAAATATCAGTTGGATTATTTCACTTATATTCTAAGAGATTAAATTTGCTATGCTAAAAAACCTATTAGGTATACGTAATGATACTTAGGGCCAAATTAATTTATTTTTAAGTAAATATAACTTAAAGGTTAATATCAGCGTGTTTTTGTTAAATTGTTCTTTGTGAAATTGTAGAATAAGGACTGGCTGAATTATCGTGTTCTTGCAACATTTTTTAATCAGACAATATATTTAGCCTCGCAAGCAAATCTTCTATGTACGGCAAAAAAATTTTTTTTGATCATTGTTTATTGATTTTGTTTAAAGTAAATCTTGCAAAAAGTCACGTCTGCGATCTTCATCTTAAGACTTGAAGATGAAAAGTCAAAATAATTAATATCAGGCATAATAAAAAAATAAGCCCAGCGGGAATAGGAACTTAGACTATGCAAGAGCCTACTACGAGTACAAATTCTTATCTTCCTCTATTTTCTAACTCTCCTCTTTCTTGTCTATCTCTTTCTTAATCACCTACAGCACCTTTCCTGCCTTCAAGAGCCGCGTTTATAATGTTGTTGATCAACCCGATTGTACGTTTGTGCCCTTCTTTAAAGAAAAAAAGATTGTGAATATCGTAACAGACAAATGTCAATTTTACACAATTATATTTTCCAAATCGAAAGATTATGTGCGAATGTTAATTTATTGTTAAACATTAACTGCGTTTTAAGTAAATTTATAAGCTCAAACAAGGGCTAAAAATGGGTAATGCTTTATTAAGACTCGATATTGCCTGAAATATCTGAAGGACAGGTGAGCTGTGGAATATCGCTTAATCGAGCATCGATCGAGCAGAGGCACGCCATTAATCGGAGGCTTTACGACTGAGCCCTCTTCGGACGTGAACCGCTCAGAGGCACTCGCCAGTACTCGCACGGTAAAAATACAGATAAAGCTATCTTATACGCCCAATAAAATTAATATTTTATCGATACTTGTTTCTTTGTTTATACGTTATCTTGTACGTGAGTAATGTGATAATTTTTATTCTGACTCCTACAAGTAATTTAGTAAGCAATTTTACTTTACATTCGTTACACTGTTATTCTCTGCCAGTAGATTAAATTACATTTGTTTTATTGTTATTCTTTAATCTTTACAATTTAAATATAAAATAAACTTTAATTTGAGATAGTTAAATTAATTTAAATGCATATAACATCAAGAGAAAAAAAGTTGTATTAAACATGTTTAGAATCCTCCTAACTCGTTTCAAGCGCTCGGAAAGTTGTTCTGGAATCGGAGCTCTTTTCCAGAACTGGAAATATAAGTTTAAAGATGGCTGCCGCTCTTCGGCTCCATCCTCCCCCCGCCTCTGCTCGTGTCCCGACGCAGCCTAAAATATTATGCACCCAAAAACCATTGTCTGTTGTCATGACAACGTGCCGCTCGATACCGGGCCCTCGCAGCCGCATAGAGAGCATTATAGTTATCTCGCTTACTCTTTAAGTAGACAGGCGTTATATCCGGATTTGGGCGATCGGTTGTTTCACTCGGACAACGATGGCTGATTGCCAACTATGTAGGGATAGCAGGGACCATCTATACCCCTGGAGCCGGGTTACGTCTTGTTGGAAACTTTCTCTCATATAAGAATGTAATACTTTATAATTGGCTCAATGATCTAATGTACATAATTATATCTTAAATTTACGCGAATGTACACATTGAAATGCTTCTTTTTACAGATTTTAACATTAAGAAAATCAAAATTCTTGACGTAAATAATTGAGTATTTGAATTAATATTCACACTTTCCTTTACCTAAAATGCTATAAAAATATCTTACGTAAATAATATATGTATATTTTTTTTAATTTATAGCATGAAAATATATAAATTTAACTTACATTGTATATATTCGAAATAATTCGATATCCCAATCCTTTTCTTCTAGCTCATAGACACTTGAATAAACATGAAGAAATTCTAATGCTATTCGCATAAGCACAACATTTATTCAAACTTTATTAGAATAGGTTATGTCAAAAATGAATTCATAAGTTTTATGGTGAACTGCAAATTCTTAGACAAGTCACCCTCAAAAGTTACTGAAGAAATGAACAAGGAAGTAGATCACCGATCGCCAATAAAAATTAGAAAGTCCATTTTCAGCTCACCCATTGGTCCATTGCACAAATATTATCCTTTGGAACTCACCTAACTTTCTCTTTTTTGTTACAATTCCCATTCTTCCTGGACACCTAGAACCCGGAAAGGTTCTTTAAACTTTCTCTCTTAAGACAATGGTGTCTTTGTATGGTACCCTTTCCGAAGCTGTCCAATTTATTTGTGGCCAGATTTATTGATTTTTCTCTTATGATGTAACTCTTTGCATATTTTATTCATGATAATTTTAAATTTGGATTTCTATCTTTTTCAAAAAAAATCTAAATTATTTTAAATTTTTTATAGAGTAGGTATAGTAACTTTAGTGCCTATATACTAAAACTTATCTCGACAAGACTTATTAACAGGTGTTGTACAAAGGAATTATATTAATTGGGATATTTAATGTTTAAAAAAGAAAAAGATCCTAATTAAAAGAATCACTAAAAATACAATGCAGAAGTCACTTTATACTTGTATCGTTTTTCTCACGCTCCACCTGATTTTATTTCTCTAAATTAGGGTTCATTGAATGTAGAGGCTATTTATTTTATTTGATATTCATATACAATACGGTCCATTATAATTCTAAGGTGATTAGCTTAAAATAATAATGAAACAAACTCCTACGTGAAGTCGCTGTGGTAAACGTTTTTATTCAAAAAGTTCAACAGTATTCTTATAGATGGCGCTTATCTTAACGGACACTTTTTTATTTGATTAATTATTTAAAATATTGTATAAGTCTAATTTAGCGCATTTTATATTAATTTTTTAACATAAAATATACGGACAGAAAATACGACTTTATAAAATCCTAAAACTATACTTATTTCATGGCAAAAATAGTCAATAGAACTATTTTTGTCATGAAATTTAATAAACTTTTAACTTTTGCCGCAAAAACAGATACAACTTTATGCAAGTATGTGCATGTTCTTAATATATTAAAAAGTGTAACATATTGCCAGCTTGGAGCATGCTATTTAAATGGTGCATTTTTATGACAAATTTAGCTTTTTTACGCTAGCCAAAAAAATGTTAAAGTCCTTATTATTTCTGTTGCCATTCCTGTAATTGAGGGCAAGAAGATCAGATAGTCTTATATTGATCATCTAAAGACCAACTTAGAAGGTAAAATTCGAACTTTCTATCCTCAGCACCGAGCATAGCCATATCGTTGCTTATAATATAACTATGTACTTACGATACTTTTTTGTTTAGTTAAGAAATTTGTTCGATAAATTTAATTTTGACTTTCCGTTCACCCTTCGACCTTGCTGAACTCGAATTATGTGCAGAATTTGCAGTTCATATCAACCGTGACGGCTGAAAAACTTGTTTCACGTAAATGATAGACAGTCGCAATCGTAAAAAGTTATCGGCACGCTTCAGGAAGCGAAGTTGGCGCCAGGACGAGTCTGACACATGCTCTTTTGTGCAGCTCCAAATTATCATTACAATCAGATGTTATTTAAATAATGGTGTCTTGGCTTATTTAATGTTTTCTAAAAAATATATGTTCAATAACAAAAGCAACATAAACCATAATAAAAAACTATACAAGCACGCATGCGATAAGAGAAGGCAGAGGTGTTACTTCCAAATAGTGTAATCGTGAATGAATTAATCAATGAATTTGCGAATCTGTGTTATTCAATAAATGAAAATAATATGGTCCTTTAGTCTGCTGAATTTAACATTTTCACTTTTTAAAACTAATTTTCTCGACTCGACTCGACCTTATAGGATGGTCTCAAAGTCGTCTGAAATTACCTTTATTTTATGTTATGACACTTCAATCTATGAAGAGCTACAATTCGGTAGTACTTATTAATATTAATAGCTTAGGATGGATAGGGTGTAAGGAGCTAACAATATCTTTGGATTAAGTCAACTTCACCTGCTCGTGGGGCATCCTGCTATACAACGAGTGGTATCTCTATTAGCGTTGAAAAGAAAAGGCGGCATCCACTCTGCTTAATTAATCTTATGAAATGCTTAGATATCATATTAAATAAAGAGAGTCTATTCCAAATAAACTCTTAATACAGGCCCGTTGGGATTCGAACCCCGGGAACAACGGCCATCAGATCGTAATTTTCACTCTTATCCTACTAGGTTTCTAATCAAAAAAGTTTTGTATTATATATTTATTTAATCCAGGAAAACTTGAAGCTATTCAATACTTATTTTATAATTTACAGATACATTTATGGTACTAAGTTCTTAATAATTTGAGTTTCACTTTTAATAAATAGCCTTACAAAGATCTTTTACTTATGGGTGATGAATCAGAAATATTTTATATACTCTTATAAATACAAAACTTGATAAAATAATTTCAATAGGAATCGCCGAAAACTTTTAAATATAGAATTATAAAAAATTATAGAATTATACTTATTTGTATTAAGAGCTAATATCCTAGTATATAATTTATTAAACTTTTTAATATAGAATTATAAAAAATCATAGAATTATACTTATTTTTATCAAGAGCTAAAATCTTAGTATATAATCTATTAAACTTTTTAATATAGAATTATAAAAAATCATAGAATTATACTTATTTTTATTAAGAGCTAAAATCTTAGAATATAATCCATTAAACTTTTAACAATGTTATCACATTTTGTAAGTTTAAGAGAAAACGTTTCACTTGATGTTAAGTGATCACCATCGCCCATGAACATATATAACACAATAGGGTTGGCAGGTGCGTTACCGTTGAGAAAGGAGAGGGGTCCTTTTGTTGGAGGTTTCACGTCATGTGGGTTCAGTAAAAAAAAATTGTCCCGTGATAATGGTTATTGAAAACAAAATTTTTAACAAAATTACACTTGAATAACATTGACTCACATCAATGTTATTCAAGTGTATTTTTGTTAGTGTGTAGACAGTAAAATAATGTAGTAACTTTATGAGCTAATAACTTAGTTTCTTTTGCCGTTTGTGTATAGAAACCAGTTTGTTTAAGGATTTGTTATAAAAAATATTTCGTGAGAAATGTAGACTAACCATTGCCTGAGTGAGTGTTATGTGTATGACTAATTTTGTGTGAAAGAAAAAAATTGTAAATGTTTGTGTAATAATAAAACAAATTGTTCATTTTAATTATTTCTTTATTAGTAAAATTACCAATGACAATCCTTACTTCTACAATATTAAATAGTTTGTAATATCTAAGTTACGGTTAAAAATCACTGTGAAAAAATCTTAAAATAACATGATAGATTTAACATATAACCAACCATATTATATACAACGTGGCTACAAGAATTTAAACTATTTCTAAAAATGAATTTATCATATTTAAAAAATAGTTTTAATCTGTTTAAATAGATAAAATACTAGCTTAAATTAATGACATCTTATAAAGTCGTACCTGTAATGATAAAATTAATGTTTAATTTTGTACAATGACTCTGTAAGGACACGAAGAAAACAGAATATTCAAGAAGAAAAAAGAACAATTCTTCGTGCAGCGTTGAGCAGTGTCATCTTCTGTTACGTATACTGAAGGTATACCGGAAAGAATGATGCACTCAGGATACATTCAGTATACGTACAGAAGGCGACGCATATTCTTCTCTTCCGTCTTCTAGAAGATTCATCTGGCAGCTGAAAAAAAATTCTATTAAGAAACGTAACATATATTTATAAGAAGGAATGAGAGAAAATGAAAAACATTTTAAGTCACACAGTAACATGGCTCGTCCCCTTATGCTACCGACAATATTTTAAAAGCTAAACGTTATAAACCTGCGCTCAGTGCCCGCGTCTTCTCTCCGACATCACCATCTATAAAATAAAGCATCCGATTTATAACACGCATGAGTTTTCAAAGCAAAAAGGGTAACACTGATATCACTTAAGACATCCCCACCGCCTACACTGGCACAGGGAAAGCATTAGACTCGACTGTAAATAAATAAGAAAATTTTACGACAAAATTTAAAGCATTTAAAACTATACCTACACAATAGCCTCCCATTGTTATCCCAACGCCAATAGCAGCACGAGGAACGTGCAAAAAGACAGGATTGGTTTGCAAAAATTATATTCGCGAAACGACGGACCGGTAGCGAAACGAGCGTTAACGGCGAGGTGAGACGGTCGCCCGCAATGGCTTTTGTTCACGGCGTTTTTTGTGCGAAGGATAAATTTCAAAAGGTACGACACTAAAGATAAGCAAAGAATACGTCTGCTATGAGAATAATAGAAAGAGCGCGGGGGTTGATTTATGGGGTAGAGTTCGGACGCGACGCGCGGCGATATACGTATGGCTGTCGGCAGGTCGGTGGGTAAAAAGCACGTGACTTACCGGTCAGCTGTTCGAGCGCGAAGTAAACATTGGTGGGCGGCTGGCGCGTGTGTTCTGGCGCGGCGTCTCCGGGCGTCTGTGCGTCTGGCGTCGGGGCGCGATCCCGACCCGCCATCGATTGCCCGCCGCCCTCGCTCTGTCGGCGCGCGCAAAACCACCGGACTAATCCCGATCCAAGATTTTCATTACATACGCCATGATCGTTGTTATTTGCACCCCCTAATGTTTTTTGATAGTTTGCTCAGGACGCCCTTTTCTACTACATTTCTTGAAGCAAGCAAATGCATCTATAGGTTTCCTTTAAACAGGCGATGTCATGTAACTTTTGTTACACCTGTATTATTACCTAACAAAGAGCTGTATCTCCGATCGCGTTTTTTAAGATATACATTTTGACGCTTGTATGCGGCACATATCCCGGCGAACGTGGTAATTCATCCTTATCGTGTATTTTGGGGAGTGTTTAGTACTTTTACGCTAATATTTTATCGAAAATACCCGTTTAGTGCACGTGAAATTTTCACGCCTTAGCAAAATTTGAAAATCTATTAGTAATTATATTACCTAGAATTTCTTGAACTAAAAAAATATTGTATTTTTCTTTTATACAGCTCTCTAATTTAGCAAATCATGTAAAGTAGTTTTATTTGAAAACGTTTCATCCTTTTATCTAAAAGCTCATACGTGAACATACAGACTAATCCAGTCTAAAAGTTTTTACTTTAATTTATTAAACGTAGTAAAGAACAAAAGAAAGATGCTCTTAACACATTTACTTACTTTGTACCTACCTAAATTAAAATTACCTAAATGAACAATTGAACTTGGTTAAATTAGTAACTTGAACTTCCATACGAATTAAAACTGTAATTGCGCTATAAATTACACTAATTATTAACGCAATAAAAACGCGAAAGTTTCTTTGTACATGATTTATATACAAAAGAAATTAGTGTTAATGATGTTTTATGTTATTTAGTGTTATTACGGGGTTATTAAAATTGCGTAATAATCGTCGAATATTCGTCGTTTTGTTGCTGTGTGCAGGTAGCTCCTTATAATTTTCTTTATAATTATAGATAAATATATTGCGATACATTAAGAGGTTATCAATTAATTCAAAATATAAGTAGTAAATTACATACATATCTAAAAGAAAATAAGTATTATTAGCAAAGAGTCTAATCAAATGAAGTGAATGTGGTTAAAGCAGTCTTTAAGATTTGCCGATGATTTAGTTTTAGAGTTATTACGAAGTTGAGTTATACGTTTCCATAATGTTATTTTAATTTTTTATATTTTATTTTTTAGTGGGTAGTTAAGAAATAAGAAATTAAATATTTAATAAATACGTGTCTGTTCTTGAATAGTAATTATAAGTTAGTCATTTGACTTACAGTCTCATATTTTTTAAGTACGAAAACATTCATTAAAAATCTGTGCCTGGAGTACGTATGATAGACTTTCCAGTCCTATTATGAATTTGAGTTTCAGTTTGAAGGAGTACCATCTGATGTCACCAGTTATTACAAAATTTCATCACAAAAAATGATCAGTCATGACGTGGCTACGCCTTAATTTTTATTGTTTGACCTCTTTTTGATGAACCTATACAGAGGAGCCAGAGGTGGCAAAAGGCTTTTATTGTTTCGCCGGATTGAGAGGTGGTATAGCTCTCAGGTTGCTTAGCCTGAATCTCTATGTCACGTGTCTCTTACAACACACAAGGCCGTTGCGTTGCCATTTTAATATTTTTATAGATATAATAAACACCTTCTATAGCCAGTGTTAAGCACGAAAATTGTTTGTCTGTTGTAAAGTTCACTAGCTAAGAGCTAAACAAAGCGTACAGCGTATTATAAAGATGTACAGTTTAATCTAACAAATTGTGTAGCGATGTGCCAACCGAGGCACAGGTGTCGCGTCGGCGAACTAACGTTGTTTTATTCAAGGCGGATACAGCTCCAAGTCGTTAACCGAATGCCCGGTCCGTACTTGTAGTGGCATTACTGCTAAGTTATATATATTTTTGCAAGTTAAAAATGACTTTTATATTTAACTATTATAGTGAATGTTACGAATTTTATAATAAATTTATAGAATTGCTAATAAATATATAATATATTTTGTAAAAAGTAAACAATTTATTTTAAAAAATGTCTTTTTTACTTTATATATGTGTATAATCGACTAGTTACTTATCATTTTGTGGGTATACATACAACTAGACGCTATTTCTAATGAGCCAGCTCAGTGCTCGAACTAGTTGCATAGTAAATTTGATGATACCGAGTGTAAGATTACAAAATATTTTAATTGTATAAGACCTGTGTTATTACTATTTAGATGAAAGAAACACCAATGTTAAAAAAATTGGAGTTAAGTACATATATTTTCTAAAGCATCTAAAGATCCTTATTTCTAACCAACCTTTAAGCGTTTTGTTCGTTGTTCGTTCAATTAAATAAATATCATTGTTATATATGTAAAACTAGAAATAACTACTATGTAAATATATTTTAATTTACAAGTTCAAGTTTTCGTGTATGTTGATACACACATGAGTTACATTACAGCTATTTTAGATAAGCAATTCTAGTTTCTAAGCGGTTTGATTTTATCTTATGGGTAGGCGATTAGAATTCTAGACGGATTGTTCTTATGACTTTTAGTTTTAAAGTTTTTCGTAACTTGTGTATGGCAATATAGACCACATTGACATACATTCATACATATACCAGCTGTCACAAATGAGACCTTTGTGCGCGGAGCAATTGGTGCCATTAAAAGGACTCGAGAGCTTTTTTTTTAGAATTATATTTTGATTATACGTATGTAATTGAAATATTCAAAGATATCGTATTTGACAAAAAGTCTCTCATAAAATGTGTTCTATCTAAAACATTACCCGGACATGAACAACGTGTTTTCCGCAATGCTGTACAATGACTTAAACGAAGTAATATGTTGGTATCTCAGCGAGGATAAAAAAAGTCGTCAAACGAGTGTTTTGCGGAATATATCTTTTTGTTCAACATCCCGGTGGGTACTGAAATGGAATTAAGAAAATCCTTTCCCGACCTATTCCCCATCACAGATGAACGTGCCAATGTAACAGGTGAATCTGTCGTCGTGCAATTCAAGATGACGATATATTTACATCAGAGCTTCTGTAAGTAATTGATACTTGCTACGCAGAAACTAAATCTACGTACAACTGATTAAGTTCTTGACCAAGCCTTCGTTCAGGTTATATTATATTCGAGTTAACATCGTACTGGTTAAACTCTATAGAGGTTTAGACAAACCGCCCTACGAGTTCGGTTATTTCTTAATCTGGCGATGACTCTGTACTGGACACTTTCTGTAATTATACATCTGGCTGATGAATGAAGGATTGTTTGTCGGATGATCACTACCTCTACTATTATCAACATAATTTTTTACCTCTCAATTGACTCGGTAGTATTGTAGTAGGTTCTGTTGTTAAACTGGAAGGGATTACCGCAGCGCACCATTCAATTTTTGGTATCGGTGATATCGGCGGTGATCACGTGACATCTGGTGCCTCTGATCGTTTTCCGAATAAACACAAAGCATTCGAAGTCATTCGAGGCGAATGCTTTGGCATTAGGCTATCATCTGTATTGCCTTTTTTAACTATTTCCTTTCCATGTTACCACTTATAGAGGAATGAAAAATGCTGATAATCATGCTTCATATTTCATCGTCAATTGCTCTAATGGTTCCAATCCATCATTCGGCTATTGATGATCCATCTCCTAGCGCGAGCATAAGCTTGGTTGGAATGAACAATAAAGGTAAATTGTTGTTAATTTTTACACATTTTTTCTGTGTTCGTTGTATGTTTTACAAAGGATTAAGACAACTTACCTTAAAAAAAACTTATAATTTGCTATTGCATTGATAGTAAGCTCATCATTAGATTATGTTGCTACTTAACATCAGATGGAATTGTAAACAAAATAATGTATAGTTATAAAAATAATAACCTGTTTCTTTTAAATATTACCCATCATTCCACATTCACCTTTTTACAACAATTAACGAAGATTACCTCACCTTCTCTTACCAAATACAACATCCGACTAGCTGCCGTTTAAAAGATCGCCAGACAATTCAACGAGCGGACGACAAAACAGCGGGCGCACGGTGGTGGGGAGTTTGCCACAAAAAATAGGGTGGAACTAACTGCAACCCCCGGCCATTGTGCTGTAACAAAAAAAGATGATTTATTTGCAAATTCGTGTCTAACAATGGCACACACACATGCCACTGAGTGTACTTATGTCCGTGTAACATGACTAGTGTGCGTCATGTGGATGTAATTATAAAGTTTTACAGTGTAATTCGATTTTGTTTGACTATTCTGTAGGGAAGAGTATTGGTGTACGTAAGCACGCGTCTGTGTGTGTTGAGATGGTAAATGTCTGTGTCGAGATTTGCTTGTGTTGGTGTAAGTGGAGTCTGATCGTGCCGTAGGACGTTCGATATGTTTCGATTCTCACAAACCACTTTAGATAATGCAGATTATAACGCACTAACAAATTGATTTGTTATTAATTGTAATTGATGTTAAAACGTTTGCTCTAGATTTACAGTTGTATTATGTTGTAATAATTGTTTGGAGCTTTATCTTTTCGATGGGTACCAAGGTTGCTTGTGAGTTTGGGTCAAATATATTTCTTTATACATTTTAGGATAGGATTGAAACCATTATTATCTTTACAGCTATAACCGTTTTTGTACGTAAGATACTGGAAGATACTTTGGAATGTTTTAAACAATATGTATGTGGTTACCTATCGCTATAAACCAATAATGTAATCCTATTTATTCCATTGTAAATATATTTTAATGAATTTTATCTTGATCGTCCAAATTTCTATGAAGAATCTTCGTATGTAATGTCATAATACATACAACAGCTTTGTGAAGTCATCTATAGTAAAAGAGCACCAACTCTGTTCCTGAAGGGTCGGCAATGCACCTGCGGACTGCAGGAGATAATGGATATTCATATTTTCACCCAACATCAGGTGAGTCACCTGCTCGTTTTTCTGCCTGTTGACGCAAAAGGATAGGCATATAGAACGGAATTTGTATGGTCCTGGAACACCTCCTTCGCTTCATACACATTCATACATGTTCCCATACCTTTTCGCCGGATCCTAGTAATTCTTATATATCACGGTTAAAATTAAGTAAAATACTTTTGTACTATCGTGTTTTTGTGTCTCTTCCATCATTAAAATAAATTCAAATCTTTTATATACTGGGTCGCTGTCTATGTTTTACATAAGCTTACTAAGTCTATAACGTGGCAAGGAATGAACCTGTAGCTTAAATTACAAATTATGATGTGCATATCTGATCTAGACTCATAACGTAGCAATGTGTTATGTCACCTTTATTTAATTTAAAATCTTGAGAAAAAATTAAATATAAAATTACCCGAAACTAGAATTTCAAATAGCCAAACGTTCCGTTTTTTTTTCCAAATAACATAATTAGTAATTTTATCTGACCTTGCTTTGAATCTCCCCGGACTTTACAAAATTTTGCCATATATGGTGACAATACGGAAATATTTTAAATGAATTTATTACAAAGATGAAAAGCAGCATATTTTTTTGTAACAATTCTGTAAAATTTGTGATAATTACGTGTTAATTTATGTTTATTAACTATATTTTAACGAATTAATTGATAAATTATGTAAAAATATGTAATACTTTAGAATGTTAAACAAGCAGCAGTTTAGCCTACTGGCTACCCAGTTCGACTTACTATCTAATGCTCGTAGGGTGAATTCCCAGGCGGGTTGTACCAATGCTGTTTTCGGATTTTTGAGTAAAAAAAATCACTTGTTAAAAATGTGTGCCCGATGAACTCACCACCTGTCACATATAGTACCTAATGCTTGGTGAACACGAAAACCGCCTTCGTCTACTCCCGCTACGATTAAGAGCATGTGAAACCTTGTTTTTTATTATATTTTTCATATACTTAACAACATAAATATTGTCACATTTTTGAAAAAGTTTATCATAAATATACTGATAAATATATATTTCACTTATATCATCAAAACAAGAAACGTAACGCATGGTTCATTAAGGGAAGCCCAAATATTACCAGGGGAATAACCCTATTATGACGCTGTTTGCCTACCCCATTTTCGATAAAAGGTTGAAAGCGTATTTTTATTTAAATGTCCTAAAAAACAAAGAAACCAGTACAAAGCCACTATAGACAGCATAAGCTTATATAGTCATTTTACTTAAAATGGACGTGCTTTAGAGCAGTGACTAAGATTTATTAAAAACCAAATTTGGATTGTTCGCGCATGTATTTTTCATTTTAACCCCTCAGATAAATTATGCACCATAAGGATGTCCAATATGGAGTTAAGTCTAACGTTAATAACTGCATAAGAATATTTCGCTGCACTTACAAAGGGACGCCTTTGATCTCGACTTTGTTATTGGCGCGCGGGCGGCGAGCGATAAATTCACGCCATTTGATTGCCAGAGCATTGGCAATAACTCCGCCAGTGAATTACGTACGTACGTACATCGATACCGAAGATTTATAACAAAATTATCTTTAAACAATTGAATTGGACACGTACGCCGTTTAAGGGAATGGGTCCAGGATTAATGTCACTTGACGATGATATACCGTTGCGATTTTAAACTCTCACTTGTACTGAAAAAATGATGTGTGATCATCAACCGACCGAACTCGACCTAAGTCGCGAGATGTGTCCGTTTATTACAGTATTACGACCAAAAACCAAAACGATCTAACTTATTCATTCTCGATATTAGGCGTAAGAAACAAGTCAAAAAATTAATAATAGTAATATAATTAAGTTAATTTTAATGGTTTTTGCTGTTTAGTTATTATGTTATAAACTAACACGTCCTCTTAAACCCAGCGGAGGAGACAGAGATATCAATCGCAATTCGCTGTTCACCAATCCTTTTAGCTTCTTTTGTGTGGCAACCATATTTCATATGACACCTAATATGCTCCAGGCGACTCCATCATGGGCTCAAATTTTAGTAAGTAAAAACGAAAAAAGAAAAACTCGTAGGTATGAGACGTCTCGAACCGATTCAAACCTACGACTATCCTACCGGAAGTCGTATGCTTAGCTACTAGGCTATCAATGCTTTAGTTGGTATCATTATTCGTAGACTAGAGATTAAGCTTAGTCGGTCTAGAATGAAGAATATACAGTTTTTAAATGTACCCATACCCCTAAAATAAATATTAGGGCTTCCTTGCAGTTATAACACAAATGTTGATGCGTTAACATTTTGAATGCCTAATAAATATCTCGTTTTTTATACTTATATAAGCACATATCCAAATTATGTACAAAAAGAAATTGCCATAAATAAAGCAAAATATTTATTTTAAAACAAACAATTATTAATGTACTACGTAACCATCTCAGTTGGTACTTATTGGTTTAAAAATAAGTTCATTCATGTTAATAAATATAATAATTTATATGTGTTCGCTAGTTATAATTATTTGTATGGATTTTTTAAATCGAATTTTTGTATAGGTGGTTGAATATAATACAATAATGAAGTTTATCTATTTAGGAAAATCAATATTTCATTCATCATTTTATAAGTACAGCAATAAAATATTAGAAACATAGTTATAAACATAGATTAAAAAATATATATATTTCTGTTCTTATTAGAAACCAATAGCACTTTAAAAAAAATAATACGAGCAAAAATAAATCTCAAGTTATCTTAAGAAAAAAATATGTTACATGATTAAATAAGCGTATATAAATAATTTATTAAAGAAGCTTACCAAAGAGCATTGAATCGCGAACAGTCGATATCACTCAATTTACAACAATTTTATTTTTAAATTGCATTGAAGTCACATTATAAATAGATTTAAATATGAATGAAAATTAATTAGTTAAAATAAACACATAATTTGAATAAAGAAAATTGAAAACTTGTTGGCATTTAGGCCTAAACTGTGAAGGCGGCGGCAACGGGCCGACGGCGGCCATCTTGTGGCGCTACCGTCGCGCCCGCGTCGCTCTTCGCGCTCATTGGCCGAATGACGTCACGAGCGCCATGACGGTCCACCATTACTATAAATTTACAAACTTGTTCTTCTATATATTCAAACTATTATAAGTCCTAAGTAAGAGCAATAGAACGTATCTCAGTTGTAAATGAAATGTTGCAACGCAGTTCATGTGTCAAAGCTTGTCGGCCCGCATTCTTACGCCAAGAATTATCGGTTTAGAATATTTTGAATGCACCCTTGTCGAGCGAGGGTGCATTAAAAATGCACCGTGATAGATAACAACTTGGGAGTTGCCATTGATGTCTAAAATTAAAAAAATGTAGAAAACAAAATTGGGCTTATTTTTTATTCTTATCTTCCAAGGACTGGCGACATCCGATTTAGATGGAATTTAAAAATGAATTTTGAACGGCTTACAACGGCTAAGAAAACTGTCTTATACAATATTATGAGCACGTTTTTTAACTTGTGTATATTAATCGATGGAAATAAAATTATCTATAATAGCGTGACGCAAATAGCATTTAGGGTATACCTATGTAATATAAAATTGGGTTGATGTTTATCATAAATGTAATAAGACAACACAACTCTACTTTTTACATGGCCGGGGGCTTATTGCTCTTTCCAAGAGATTCGTGTACCAACGTGTTTGCTTAACAGTTTTTTCATTTTATAAATGTGATACATACACCGTCAAAAAGAAACCGACCTAGTCACTTTAAATTATAAAATAAACCTCGTGAATTCAGGATTAACTTGGTTTATATTTAAATATATTATTATTTAGTCTGGTTACGTTTCCATTCTCTGTCAGTCAACGCTCAGCCACAAAGTAAAAGCGTTTATTAGAGTATTGATAGAAACGAATTAATCGATATATTATGATATTATTGACGTTGTTTCGGGTAAGTGTCAATCAGGGTCATCTTAAGCGAAAATATCTCGACTACATTAGTAACATAGCAGGCATGTAACTTTATGTTTTAATTGTTGCTATGTTTATTATTTGTTTTCAGTGAGTTTAAGAGTCCATTTGTAACCGACTAGGTTAATGGTTATGTAAAACGTTTTCTGCCGTTTTACTAATATATAGTTTTGCTTATAAATCAATTTTTATGCAGAAATATAAATATTTTCAGTAGAAATAAGAGGGTAGGAAAAATATCTCCATTGCTATTTTGTGGTTTCACACTCGCATTCAGTGTCTGGTTTTAACCATTTGATACATTGTAGGAACTCGAAATTTTCGCATAACTCGTCTCATTCGAGTAAAGATATTTATACATTTTCCTTTTAAATTTACAGTAAGACCAACTACACTGTCACGTTACAGTCGTTCTAAATAACGGTTTATGGTGAAAATATAAAGTCACATGACGTTAGTAATTATTAAATTTTCTTTTATTTTTCACTTATTTTATTTTACGACATTTTGCATAAATGAAATATAATAAAATTAAAAGACAATATCACGATCTAGCACGTTTCAAGGATTCTGTTAAAAAACAAAGTCTATTGTTACGTTTTTAAGATGTGTAGGTTTAGACCTCCTATTTTCAGACATTTTTTTTTATGACGAACTACACAGATTGGCCAGAGAAGCTGACCTTGACTGCTTCACCGGATTGCAACCTAAGAGCTATCCCACCTGCGGTGAGGGGTAACCTCGGCTTGGACGGTTGCAGACAATCTTGTAAATTAGATAGTTATATAGATGTCAACTGTTGGACTACTTGGCTTAGATATTGATTTATATGACTAATAGACAATAAAATATATAATTATACTTTATTGTATCTACTAGAGGTCTATGTTAAAAAAGTTAAAATAACGTCGATTTTATAAAGTAGGCAATAATCAACGTCGATGCATCGTTATTCGAAATAAGTGAATATTTCAGCAAACGACGTTAATTGATAATTGGTATCGATATAGGTAACGCAAAAGCAGACTCACTACTACATCACATAGGTGAGTGTTCTAGAAATTTCCTTCAACCAAAATATCCTAATGATATTGACTTGCGACTATCAATTATGTTAATTATGGAAAATGTGTTTTAAATTATGAAGTCGATTAACATACAGTGTGCTCTTATTTTCTTATCTCACGAATGCGAGATTTACTAACAGCAGATATAGACCTCAGGTAACAATTTTTATACTCTTATTATAATCCTGGTGAGAGACAGATGTAGCAATGAATTGAAGGAAAAGGTTTTTTTTAAAAAAAAAACGAAAACGCATATCAGATTAATAGAACTTTGAGCAACTATACAGATCCTCTATACATAAACCTCGCTGGCAAAGCAAAACGCAGAAGTATCAATACCTCTACTTCTTAATGGAATTTTGTTAAGCTAAAGGATGTGTCGACGGAGTCATGTAAATAAATTGCTCCTCTATGACTATTATATTTAAGTCAGTAAACTTCAAGCAGTCGTTTTGATCAGGCCTCAATACCTCCACAGCGAATTCTATCAGGTTAGTGTAGCTAATTTAAGTTAGAAAATAAATGATTTAATGGCCTTAGAAATGTCTATCGTCCAAACATAAAGAAGCTTTATTATTTTTTACAAACCCAAATTATTCTGTTCTACCTAATGAAGTTCTATCATATATCTATTTCAAATAATTAAAGACCACCTTGCGACTTAACAACTGTATCTCACTTTGTAGTGCCGACTGTAATTCCAAAACTTTTCTCTATACAATTTATTGTTATAAAAATGTTGTAAGGGACGAGGGTTACGCGCATCTGTTGTATCGTATATTTATGTGATTGCCTCACAGATTAGTAACGTTTATTATTAATTTTTATTTTAAAATCGCAAATTTACGAGCTCCGCCATCGATTTTTTGAAGTCTTGTGTATATCAGCTACCTGCCAGCTAGTTTTTATATCATCGATTAGTTATCAAGTTATACATAAATATAAAAATATTATTTATTACAGATTTGTGTTTTTACTCGTTTCCGAAATCAATTTATTTTTATGTGTGCATAATTAATTTAAATTTTACGCACGACATTTACCACCAATTGTTTTTATTAATTAGTCAACTAAATTATACTAAAAACAGTAACTCAGCCACTTGAAAGTTGTGGTAGATGGCGCATGCTGTAAGTTCTACAGTTACCGTCAGCCCAATATTTAAATTGTCATTGCAATATTAAATGATAATTTACCACGATCTCGACGGTTAGGGAAACGCATTGTGAGGAAATCTTCATGTTTGAGACCTATTTCTAAGACATGTGAAATATATCAATAGCACGTGATCGACGACCTCTGTAGAATCTTTTACCGTCTTTTTAGGGTTTACAATTAACTCTGAGGGATACTAAATAACAATGATTAGTTCTTACTCTCTGTGTGGTTTATTGTATTCAAGGGTTTTTAACATCACTGGATGCTTTCGGCAGGCGGTCCTTGCTGTTTCACGGAATTTTAAAACGCAGAGCGAGTGTAAGAGTCTGCGAGAGTCCTCATTAGGGACTGATTACGTAAATTTCAATAGTTAATATCGTGTGCATTTGAACGTAGTCGACATTTGTATTTTGTCGCTTTATCGACTATGATCTAACAGGGAAAAGAAGGCTTTATTTTAGTCAATGCTAATTTACATAACACGTAGAACAAAGTACTGCACAGACTATTCAGATAATAGTAATAAATGCAATTTTGATATTACATTTGTAAACACAAGCTAGCGGAAAATCGAAAGCGCGACGGATTTATCAACATCTAAAATCAGCCAACGAAAGCGGTATCTAACTGCGTTGTAGCATACACTGCTCCCGTGAATCGGGTCATTGCACCGACTATTTTTACACCGTCCGACTTCCGAGCTCCCTTATCGCTTGGTGACAAGGTCTAAAGTCGCATGTGGATGCAGCGACAGTATCAAAGTAGACGATCGCAGATGCAGATACTGTGACGTTCGTATGACATGAGCTGTCGTGGCCTTGACCCGACGGATGACGGATTCCGTCCTTGTGGGGTCGGCGAACGTGGAAATATGTAGGTTGCTTACTTAGCTTCTAGCCTTGAGCGCTGTCAGGTCACGTAACGTTGACTACATACGATAATCATCAGATATACAATTCTATTGTATGTGTGCTAGAAATTTATTACACCATTATAGTTGATAAATCGTTTTAAATAAGATATAACCGTAGTAGAAGATGCTTGAAGACAATTTGTGGATTGAAATATGTATAAAAATATGAATGCATATTGACAATTTCACAACCAACGCGATATGTAACTATTGTAGATAAATAGTTGTAGTAAATAGTTTAGTCCAGTTTTTGAAGTGTTCGAAGTGAGATCCTTTTTTTGTATTTCATATTTATGTTACACGAGTCACAGTGGAACTAGAGGAAAAGACAAGCTAGAAAGATTCAGATTTCATTACTGAAAGAATGCTAATTATGAAAATATTATCCGACAATACTATGTATAATGAAATACTTTCAAATAATTCTAAGCGACCTGCTTTCGAATTTAAAAATAAAAAGAAATTATCTACATTATAAAGCCATGTCGTGGGTGGCGGCCTGACGTCTGCTACGTCAAGAAAAATTATGTTAAAACACACTTCGTTCGTAATTGAATGTTCCTCTGCATTGACTTTTAAATGTAATATGTGCTTTGTTTTATCAAACCAAACGATGCCCCGAATAAATTAACCGTTAGAATATAATCTTATTACGGATTATTCGTCGGACAATTTCATCAGCATTTTACAGTGTTGGCATTCTGAAAATTTGCTGATCATTTGGAAAGCGTGCGCGTAGATTAATTTAAATTAAACTGCTAAGTTGCCTTTCTAAATAGAACCGAGATTAAAATTATGGTACTCGCAATTTGCTAATTAAATTTAACGATTTGATAGTTAAAAAAATACCTCTCTTGCCCTTTTCAAATTTAGCTACGTAAGCAAAGGCAGAAATCGATATGCGCTGCTGCTATTTATTTATTTCTTGCACATTAGAACCCATGAGGGGCGGAGGGTGAACATGCATATACGCAGTATTTTAGTAAAATATTTTATTTGTTTTGTGTCCTTAGTTGCAATCGGAATTGTATTACAATGGAATCTAGTATTACATGTATTATGGGCATAGTAGGTAAAAATATTACTTAAAACCTTAGAGGTCGCTTTGCCTTTTGAGTGTCAACCCTGCGATAGCAATAAAATTTTTTATACTGTATTTAAAATAGGTTAAACCGAACTTGTCATCATGCGACGATTGTGGAATATCTTGATGCAAGGCCGACATAACTAAGCCTTACCCTAAAGGTAGTTGTAGTCTTTTCCCAATAAACAATAAATGGAATTTCTTTAACTTGGTAATTATAGGTTTTGTAGAACAAATGCATGTGAGCTTCGGTGTACGTATAACTTTAAAATAATTATGCCACTATCTATGCTTATGCTACACTCTCAACCCGTAATATTGTGGTAGTCAAAGTTGTGTGAAATTCAGAAATGTGCTGTATATTTAGGTTACCTCCATCAAATTCGCTTACGGCCGCATTCAAATGGAATTTTAACCGAGTTTTATTTGAGCATCAAATTACGAATGATCGCTTAATAATTTATTAACGCCAACAAAAGCACTCGTGATTTGCGACCAAATCGTTCCCGAATACATTGGACCTAATTTAAAACGCAGGTATTTGACCGAGGTGCCACTTGCACAGAATGTAATGAAGTTATTTATGCGAATAGAGTCAATGGACGATGTTCTCGTTTACAGCTATTACTTTGTTGGTAGCACAGTCGATATACGAACAACTTAAAGGAGCCGTTCGATTAATTTATTTTAGGTTGGCAGTATCGTTGATGTCAGATATTCGATCGAAATGTTGCAATTGGTGGCGTCAAAATCGCCCGTTGAAATAAATTGATATCAGAGCTTTCGTCCCGTCGTGAGTGCCGGAGGCGTATCTTACAGGAATACATCGAACACATAACCATATTTTCATCGCTCACTTGCGTAATGTTATTAATTACAGACGCTGCGTACTTTGACATGGGCGTGCAATGACATCGTTGCAGCGATGGATTTACATTGAGCTCGTACGTACATGGGAGTTGTCCGACTGCCAAATATCCCAGCTGCGGACAGGCACGTCGCACTCGGCATACTGATTAAATCTACGTTATTGTTTTCGTTTTTTTTTCACTTTCGTCCCCACTACTCCTTGGCCGTCGACCTATTGAATTTTTCATGGCGTTCTTTATTCGAATTTCTTATGAGCCCTGAATAACTTGGAGTTAACGTCTATATATATGATCAAGTGCCCCTGTTAGAGGAAGTTTGGACAATTATACCCGCCCGATTGCGACATTAGCATACATTTCGCATCCCATTCAATTGTCCTTTATAAAAGTTTCAATGGCTTTTATTCGTTTAATAAAAATAAACGACTGTGTATTAACGTGGCAGAAAGCCCGTAATGTCGGTAAGACATGAATCAATGATATTTTTTTCATCTGCTTAAACAAATTGACTTTTATTTTTATTTATGTGTGGGCTGAGCCGTTTAAAGCATTGTAAAGCCTTCGACTTTTATTATCTGAATACAATTACGTGGTTCTACAAACAAAAACATGGCAACGTTCGATAAATACGACAATGCGGATTGGAAGCCGCATTAAACTTTGACTTCGATGAAATGCAATAAAGACAGCAATTAATAGAAAATTTCAAGCGCCCTGACTGTTGCCGTATCTCCTCTGAAATATGCGACGGTGCGAACTCCGGGGACAGCGGCATATTTGCGTCTCCATTCTGCTCATATAAAAACCTGAAAGAAAACATCGAAATTTAAATACCAAAGACAATACCTAATACTAGAATGTGTTATTTTAAGCAACAATTTATTTAAACAATGGGCGGGAAGGATTCTCTGCGCACATATACCCGAAAAGGAAATATCCGTATCTAGAACTACAGTTAACGAACATACATAAATAATTAAAACGAGACTCGGCCTCTAGAAATAGGCCTCCATTAGCAAGAGTAAACTAAAATACGATAGAATAAATAAATGCTTGTACTAAAAACAACTAAAAACGTACACATAAGCGACCAATGATACGTATGCTTATAAATAGATCGCACATATTTAATGTTCAAGTTCAATCCTTTTAACATTCAGTAATAACAATTGCCACCTGCCTCGCTAACAGTACACGCTAGTAATCTTTCAGACACGTACTTTTTAAATCACATTTATAGGAAAAAAAGCTGGAGATAGGGATCCGAATTTACTGATATTACGGTGTATAAGTTCAACTTGGAGTCGGGTTAAGAACGATTCTATAGACACTAGGATGATATATGAAAATCGAACGTATTTAATATTGAGTAAAGTTTAGTTTCGGGTTTAAATTTCCGTGGCTATGGTCCTATTTCGTTCCTCCCGCAAGCTGATGTAAGACGTGCAAATAAACATGGTATTTTTATCGCCGCAAACCTTTATATAGTTGCGGTCGATTTCTCCTCTTTATCTTCTCCAAGCGGTGTTTGCTTTATCTCGTATAAAGAGAAAGGTATGTGCGAGCGTCTGAACGTTCATGCTGAGGGCTCGAATTTGCTGTTACATTGTAGTTATGTTTGCCTTTACATGTTTCATTAATGTCTATTGTCTTATGTGTTATTAAGGAAAACAATGTTAGGTGTTAACAACTGTAATTAGGTTCATTCTACGACGATTATGTAAGCAATTAATAAGCAAAACAAATGCGTTCATTGTATTCCCATGTAAGCCGAGCTGTTCAATTGATTGTAGTAAATAATGATTCTATATCATTTTGTAACACGGAATGATTTAGGTCAATTTCAATAAAAAAATGTTGGTTATAACCATAATCACGTTTGTACTAATTACAGCCGATGTCGATTCTATCGCGTCGTTTCTTTAATTTAAATTGGTGCTTTATATAAAAACTACACGTTTGCCTGTAAGCACTAAAAATTCGATTCGATAAGAGATCGTAAAACACTGGCCCCCCGCGCCATAAAATCAAGTAGATCTTGCCATGGGATAATGACTCTTAAATCATGGTAATAAGCGATTTAGGGTTTTTTTTGCATGATTCGTAACGCTGCATTGTTTTATGACTGGAAGGGTTACCAAGTTACGTAATGTAACAATAAACATTTGAGGACAATAAATTTTAATAGAGCAGAAATTTATGGTCAATTTGCGGAGACATTTACAGCTAATGAACAAAAAGTTCATTTTTCGTGCCCTAGTTCTTTGAGCATAAATTTTGTATAGGCTCTGATTTTATTGAGGTAAGTTATTCCAATATGAGCAGTCGTAAAAATGACGTTTACACGAGTTAATAAAATTTCGATTCATTGCTTAGGTTCCGTTTGTTCATCTTTACTGTTAAATATTGAATAAACAGACAAAAATAAGTACTTGTTAATGAATATCTCGAAGCTGAAATATTTTTTTATACTATATGAGTAGTTGTTCAATTTAGTTTTATACCAACAAAGTCCCTTTCTGAATTAAATTCACGTTTAGCGAAGATAAGGTAAATTCATTAACCTTTTTTAAAGATATAAATTACATGAAATATCGAAGCATCTGAACAAAACATGAGCCGAATTGAAATCGCAATATAGGCGAGACAAGTTCTTTCATTAAGTTTGGAAAATAAAAACAATACAAGTAAAAAGGGTATCGGATACTGCACGCATACGCGCCCGGCAAAATTTCCTATTATGATCCCTTCCCTAAAGTCAACTGCTACATAGGTACATTCGTATAGCGCTTGTCTCCCGTGCTCGCAGAACTAGAGATGGGGTCGACAAATGTTATCGACAACTAAAGATTAAATGCGAAATTTTTATTAAATACTAATTTGACTTAAAATTAAGATTTGTTTATAAGATAAACACGAAACTGTCATCCAAAGATATGTGTAGTGTAATGGTGTGTTGAAAAAATGATCTTTTCTAAATGTGGGAGGAACATTTGTAAAAGAACAAGAATTTATATTAATCATCGCTACATCGATACATTTGGGAGCATTTAAAACTAACAACGCACTCTCCCACACCGTCTAAAGTAAACATAGGGGCAAGACAGTGAAGAGGTGTTCGTGCGAGGCTTAAGGTATGTATTTAGAGACATAGTTTTATCTGCGGTCGAGAGTGGAAATTTCAATAAAAATGCAAATTTTCGCGTAGCAATTTTCTTCTCACTACCGTGGGCCCCGTTATTGAGTCCTACGCTCGGTTCGTTATTACACTACATAGGAATAAAATGAATTTACTATTGTTCGTTAACTTTCCTCTTGGACTTGGAGAGAAGGCGAAAGAAAAAAAAAAATGTCTGCTCCTCTGTAAATTAAGTTTGTAAGAGCGTAAAAGCTTTGTATATAGTGCGTGAAATTAAACGTTTCCACATGGAAATTACGTATTGGTATATATAATCACGTACTATTACGTATTGCGTTGAATTTGGTAATGTGCTTGTTAATTTTGTTTGCCATTGAACCGCGGTTATCTCTCACGCGCAACGACGAGCCACCGTAAACTGTTTCGGCAGTGCTTCAGTCGCCCATTACGGCAGGTACTTGACGAAATCTTCTCCCCCTCTATTTGTGTCGAGCGATTTATCGCCTTGAATAATTTCCTGATCTTAAACTCCCATTAGGCATTTAACGTGATATATTTTAGACTTTTTTTTTATAAAAAGTGTACGTAGTCATGGGCTATGATACCTATACCACACGGTCACAATGAGCGGCAGGCTTTTCAGGCCAGGATCTTATTGTAAAACATCCAAGCTTGCAGTAGGACCAAGGAATTATGAAATTTTTATGTTTAAAATATTACTTTTTAATATTTATGTGGTTATGTTAAAAAGATCGAATTAGTTCGAAAAATAAATCTAAGTTATCTTTTAATCCGTTCGGGTAGGTTTAAGTAACGTACGTTTTTTTTTAATTTAATAATTACATTAATGTGCGTGCATTGGATTAAATTCAGTAAAATACAGATACCTGTCATTTAACAGCTAAATATAACTTTTGACACAAAAACAAAATTGAGAGCCGAGCAGAGATATAGATAAAGATATTATAAGTATTTTTATTATAAAAATCCTTATAATATCTCTATCTATTTTTAAATTAAATATTTCTCTATGTATGTTAGGTACGACGTTAAAATAGAAACTTGATAAGGTTTGCAAAAAGTTAAATGCCGAGATTTAATTTGTAGGTATTTTAATCACATTGTTTTCACATTTTTAATTTGCAGTGGGCTTACTTAAAACTTTCCACCTAGTTGGGCGCAGTGAAGAGGATGGAAAAAGGGGTGGCGGAATGAAAAGGGCGGATTAAGGACGCTCCGAGCGAGGAAAGAATACACAATTAGCTATTCTACCTGCTGCAGATAAAGCAGCCAGTTTAAGAGGATCCCTCATGATACACTCTCAACACTGTCTCCTTTCAGAATTTTACATCTGTTTATAAGATAGGAGCTCTTTTACTCTGGACAGTTTTAAGCGAGGATTTTAAAACCGGGCCAGAGCTGAAGCGACCGGAACTGAGGGGCCCGGGATCGATCAACGGAACTCGGATACTCGTTGGTTGTTTTAAAAAAAATTAGGCAATTAGTATTCGCGCGACACAAGGGTGAAATTGACTTACTAATCGAGTCGGGAAATTCTAAAATATTATAGTCTTGCTGTTTACATCATTTAATTTTTTCCTAATTCCCATCAAAGGCGACAAGTGCTAAAAATCTTAAAAAATAGCGTGTAATTGACGACACAACACATACTAAAATAATAAATAAAACTCTTCTAAAAAATTATCCAATCAAGAACGATAAACGAATAAATATTGTATAAACTATAGTCCAGATACAAATACAGAAGTAAAACAACAAAAATGTACATTTAATAGCATTCACGGATTTTTTCGCTAAAATAGTATAATACAGTGTTAGGTAGAACCAGCGGGGCAAACCTTCCCTCATAAAACGCGAGTTGGTACGCAACATTAGGCAATTATGTACGACACAGAACCCCGTTTGCCTGCAATATTCTTCTATGGACGACGCTGCAGTTTTGACGCTGGGAAAAATATTTTTATACAGCTTGTTTTGGGTGTGAGTGTGAAAGAAAGAAATAGAGGATATGTTTATAAAGTAAAGGACGCTTGCTAACAGTAATATTTCGGTTTTATGAGTTATTCACACAAACAAACGTGTCGAAAATACAAACTCACGCACATATACTAACTCACTTAAATATATATATATATATATATATATTTAAGTCCGCCAACAATTACATTGCATTTATTAATTTCACCTGCAATCCGTTAAATTTATTACTTTACGATGTGCGTTAATTCTCATTTTGTGTTTTCTATTCATTTTTTTCCGTTAGATTCAGTTATTATTAATAGTACTAAATAAAAAATGAGTAAACAATAACCTAATAATGACGTTATTTCGTATTTTTTAACCACTGCTGATTCCGTAAAAAAAGAAAAAAAAATGCACTTGTCATTTGTTCAATATTGCGGGCGTAAGTCACATCATAGTCATGCCGCAAATCCGATCCATATATCCGCACATAAACTCGTTGTCCTGGAAATCTACAGTTATATTATGTGTCAATATCTACCCAACAATATGCGAATGCCTTATAAAGATTATTTTTCGGCGAATTTAAATAATGATGCAAAACAATACATGTATTATTGAAAAGGAAATGCAGGTACTTTGTTCACCCTAAGAATTATTTTACACTGTTACATTACAAATTGTTTGGTCCTTCGATTCTTTACATCCTCCAACAAAAAACGTGACAGCAATAGGCTGACTTTATAAAATGATAATATGGCAATTTTCTATAAGGCATTTTCTATTGACAGCCTAATGACATGGTGATTTTACGAACAGAATTAATGATCTCTACCGGTTCATATCGATTTTTCGACCAATTTTTTGTTGGGCTTTTAGAAACAAATGGAAACTACGAGAAATAACTTGTTACGGAATGGATAGTAAAAATAATCAAACAAGAACCCAGTAATATATGCTTAGAGACAAGCTGCAATGTAGATTTACCACCTGCAAGTCGATGTTTCAATTTTATGTATTTTTTATATTGTATAAAACGCCATATAATATATATTTCGCAGATTATTTTATTATATTTCGTGTACCCTATTTACATGTGCAAATCAAGGAAAAACATTGCCTGCATTAAAACGTAAGTGGTTACTCCAGGCCGCCTCAGGTATACATATTTAAATAGAGCGGTTCAAATTTCTTAATACCTCTGAAGCTTCCCCAGCGCACCCTACGTAATAAGCTCGGCCAAGTCCGCAGGGAGGTTCCACAAGTGATTTAAAGAGATTGTCAGTTAATGACTCCTTGTCGGCCACAAATTCAGCCCTTTTCCCGTACCTACTGAACTAATGCCCCCTTATCTTCGTCTCAGCTCGCTAGGGATCGCCGCTGATATTGAATATAGAAAATAACGGCGTGGAATTAACGCACTCCTTAGCTTTCATGAAACTGTAATTTACAAGAAGAAAAATGACTTGAAAATCGAAAAGAATACCAAATCGCGCTGCAGGCAAAGCGACATTAAAGATAAGTTATTGCTTTATTTATTACGTCTTAGTCCTACAAATGGGAAATGTTTTTGTTAAATTTGTCGATATTTCTCTCCCGCGCGACCTTGTCGATCAGATCAGAGTTATCGTTTGTTTTTTTGTTTACCTCGCACCACGCTTAACGAGAATGGTAGCCATGTCCAAGCTGGATGATTGCCAATAAAAAAGTAAAAATAAATGACTACGTTATCCAGCAAACTTCGTACGCCCATTGTCGTCTTTAGCAGATAATATAAAGTGGATATTAGAGCTTCGTTAAATGTGATTAATCTTTTCAAATGTCACCAGGTATTGAATTTAAAGAAGTTTATTCTTTAAACATAAGGTAAACGAGACATAAAGAGTCGTAAAATATGGATAGACTCGCATGTACTCTTGAGGCCGGTTTTGCATCGGGAATGGCGTCCTGACAAAATTTACTATAATAATCCAGTCCTCGATTGCAAATTAAACTACAAAAATAATCACCCATCGGGTGTAGAATATCCTGCTATTTAAATATTGAACTTATTGCTACAGCATCTACATAACTGGTTTGAGAATAATCTATAGTCGTGTAGCCATTGTGAGCGTTCTTATAAGTGACTCGGAATCGCCTGCGTTCCATACAATTTATCTATGGTTGATCTTCCATGCGGGATCGCCTGATTCGGCGTTCTTCCCACACCTTCCTCGTCCCCAAACTCCACTACTATATACGAACGTGTGTACAAAACTAAAAAAAAAAACTAAAGCCAACCGAAAACATTTTCGTTCACGCGGCACTGGCTTCAAATAAAGTTATTCTTTTCTAACGTTCTATATGAAAATTCTATTGCTTTTATGATCTGAATTAATGTCATAATTGCGGCAGTTTTGGATAAAATAAATCGATATGGCGCGCTTAAATAATACCGCCCGCAGTTTACCGCGTAGAGTCTGGTAAAGTCCAGTTATTGTTGGACCATATGGCTTTATTGAAGTAATGGTATTTTTATCATTTTTAATATGAAGAATGGGAGGGGCGGAAGTTCATTCTAACTGGGCGCTTTATATTGAAATGAGTTATATAAGACCATTATTAATGATTTTTTTATCTTAATATTTAAAATATTGATATGCTGTGCAGACTCCACGCTTTATAATTAATGCAGGTTTTTCTCCTTATCATTAACAAATTCTATTCTAACTCTGCTATTATTTTATTCTTAATGTTTTTAATGGCGCTGAGTTAGAAATCGTAAAGCATTTAAGTTGTCAGTTATGTGTATTTATAAGTTTGAATTTTAAAAATTATAAGGCTAATGGATATTTAATTCAACATTAAATATTTGTTATTCAATATTTATATATGGGCCGATACCAATTTAAATCAATTCTTAAGCGTAACATATATCGTATTTTTTAATTTTCACATATTAAATATTTGGAAATTATTCTTAAAAGTCCATTTGAAACCACACTAGTCAGAGTGTATTCTAATTTAGTTTCTAGCTGTCTTGTTATTTCCGTCTTAAGAACGACCAATTTATTAAGAACCTGCACCGGAGGTGTAGCGATTCCTCTTTCGCCTTCAAATAATATTGACTGGGGGTAGGGTGGTTGTTTTAAGCTGGTTACGAGCGGTACATGGGTAGACAATGGTGCAGTGTGTGTAGCGTTTGTGAAATTGCGAGGAAGACGGGAACATTTCCGACGTGCCCAGGGGATAGTCTGGTCTAAACACCTCGTACTTTTGTTTTATTTTTATTCTCATTTTATAAACCTTTGTATATAAATGGCGCACATAGTCTACGTCGCCTTTGACTAGAAACTTTTATGCCTCATTTACCTACAAAGGAAGCTATAAAATTACAGAGGGCCTTTTTCCTTTCAGTAGAACGGCTGAGTATCTTAAAGTCAGTCCGAGCAAGCATCAGCTCGCGGCAAATCAATTTAGATTTACGTATTTTTTACAGCTTTAGTCGACTTGGGAGTAAAAATATTGGTAACATTTTGCTGTTTAACTCAGGAATAAAGTTCTTGTCTCATTATGACAATATTTTAAAAAACAAACGAAAAAATATACGGCCAACAAATCGTGTTCGTCTCTCATTATAGGTATTATTTTGTATGTAGTTTTTTTGTAAGTGTGATTTTTGTACCGGGTCGAATTTGAAAAATTTTAAGTCTAATATTTGATCAATACTATCGACTATCATTTATTATGTTTGAGTGATCCTTGTCAAATAGAAAGATATGAAATGATTCATGGTGAGAAGATTTACGGCAGTGAATTTTTCCCCTGTTAATTGAGTAGCAGCTGGCTAGCAATAAAATGACCGTAGGCAGAATGTATCTTTGATATTCTACAATAGAACCAGATCCGAATGAGTAACAAACAGTTTCGCGACTGCAAAGCGCGAAAAGAAAGTCCCCATTATCGACCGGTTTTCAGCGGTCATTAAACCGTCCGCATTCATATATTGTAATGGAAACGCTTAAGTCCGTACGGCGAACTGAATTTTTGTAACCAGTTCTATAAATTTTAATACTTAACGGTTATTTTATTACTTGTCATGTACTATTTTATTGCCTACACAAATCACCGAGTCAAATCATTTTATATGTTTAGATCAGAAATACATTTCTAGCGTGTGTGTGTGTTCGTCTGCTATCAAGCGTCTGTCTACGACCTGCTTGTAACTGCGATACTTGGATTTTTAATTTTAAAATCCTGCCCAGCACTGCGTTGCTTAACCTTAAAATATAAGACGGTGTTAACCCAGTAATTTATTTTTTATGTAAAAGGATCAACATTAAACACATTGGACGGACTTTGGGTTGTTAGCGTACAATGCAACTTAAGGCGACCGCCCGGGCACTGAGCTACCACTACTCTTTCCATTTCTTAATTACTATATAATTTTACTAAATTTAATAACATTATTTTTAAGTATTGCAAAACAAGCCAGGAATGATGGGTCTAAACTTTATTATTATTTACAGACCTCAACCCAATCTAAAGAAATAATTTGATTTAGCACTAAATACGCTATTACAAAATCTAAAACCAAGAATCCACACTCACAGTCAAGACGGTGCTTTACTAATTGATATTTCAAAATCTATTTACGCTTAAATATCGGAGGCTGTCCACTATTTAAACTCAAATCAGTTCCAGTAAAGATTAGTTTAAGAGACACTGTTAGTGTATTACCGCCACGAGAGTTTATTTGTGATTATCCTTAACATTTTCATCTTTGCAATAGTCGGCAATTGGCTTAGCGGCCGCAGTCTAATGACTTTTCCAAAAGGATGTTGCTAACTCTTACGACGCCTATGGGAGCAAAAAGGGTAAGCATACATACGCAGTGACTATACACTACCTACGCAGTCTTTGTAAATGGGTGTTCTTATTTCGGCAGTGAGAGTAAACTAATAAAATATTATTAAGTTGTAATATAGATAATAAAAGTTAATTATATCCTATGACAATAAATAATTTATAGCATATAATAAAAAATAGGGGTGATATTTTTCTCTTCTGGGAAAACTTATTAAATGACCATTTTTACAAGCACGTCTTTTTCTATTTATGTTATCTTTGAATTAAAAGCAACGATAATCTTGTAGATTTTGACTTTTGGGTCTTTTAAATTAACTTGAATCTTGGTCTGTACCAATGAGTTGCCTTTTAAAAGATTTTTGCGTAGAATGTTTATCTATGTCTACACCATTAGGGTTAAAAACACCTTATAATATGTAGTTTTGTGGAACTTCGTAAAAAAGAAGATTAAAAAAAGTGTTTTTCTCTGTGTGAAAGCTTATGACGTTTTCCACGAGGACTCTCCATATAACGCTATACATGATTATCAACAAAATCGCTTGATATCCTTGTCTCATAACGATCGGCATTATACGCCGTACCCTTAATGGCTGTCCACACAATTGCTACGCCATTCCTTCACACTAGTTCACCGCATTAGCAACACTCATAAACATATCTCCATGAAATATATCTTTAACCGCCGTGTTCCTGTGACACGGAAGAAGCGCAGTTACATCGGTGTAATAAAGGTGATAATTGCTGGATCGGTGTCAGATGTGGGGTCGATATCGTTTTAAAGGGAGGGTTGCGATGCTCGGTCATCGGTCGGCTCCCGCTTGACCGTAGGGGTAATTGTGAGGCAGACAGCGAACACATTTGCATCACAATGACAGACGTATCCCGGGACGATGTGCTCTTCCGTCCGGGGGATAGGCTGCACTGTAGACACCTAAAAGTGATTTGTATTGACTCATAGACTACATAATATTATTCAGCATTGAAATATTATTAGGTAAAGATAACATTCTGGTTGATTGACAAAATGTAGCCTTGGTTAAGCGAAATTTAGCTGGCCCTGTTAGTTAAATTAGTTGATTAAATGTTTGTATAATATGGTTAGTAATTACTATCTCCGTTTTTCTCGCACATGGTTAAAACGGTCTGAGGGTTTATATTAATTTTAACTCATTTAGAGAAAATTAAAAATTACTTAGAGTATGAAGACGTTCACCTCACTTTTCTTCGCGTTTTAAATAATAATCCGTTATATTTACTTACTCGTTTACAAAAAGATTGTTATTCTTTGTGATTAAATTAACACACTAATTATAGTTAAACTCAAATACATTTTACGAGTATGTAGATGTAATATTTGAATGAAATACAAATTTAGAAAATGTCAAACACGCATGTTCCAAATAACAAACTCCAAATGGAACAACAATTTGAAGTCTTAAATCCTGTAAGTCGTAGTATAAACGAACATAATATTAGATAAATTGACATGTTTAATAATCTGTAAATTGTATTTTCATTTTATAATTAGCTAATCGTAATTTCAAGTACAATTGGGGTAAGGGTAATTACCCAACAAAAAAATAAAATACACTTGTATTTTATTTTTTGTACTTCTAATCTAACGAAATTTAATTCCTTGTTCGTTTCGGATTGTCTGTGGCGTAACATCTGGACTCGCAGAAGCGCAGAAAATTCAATTTTTGCTTCTCTGTTTCGTTTATATGGCTATACAGAAAACTTTTGCGCCAAATAGGAAAAGCAATCTACTTCTATTCAATCTGCTATACAGACTAAAAATTGTTAGATTTTTATCTGAAGTGTAAGCGTAATAATGTTTGACGCAATTAACTTTAAGGGAGACAATCCAGTCCTCGCCTTCTTCCTGGGGCCACTGTAGTGGACGACAAAGGCCCCCACCCTTGTCGTCCATGAACCCGTGGCTCGTTTTAGTTGCCTTCTAAAGCAAGGTATACCGTAGCCTTTTCTATACAAGTCCAGAATTACAGGGCTGAATTCGAAAAATCCACCCCGAGTTATAGCCAAATATGGGTGCACAATCTGTGACCGCTTTGGTATTGTACATGTTCACAACTAGCGGGTTACCTTATAATGTGAGGTTAGCCACTTGATCTTTTGTCTCAATTTATGTGAAAAGAAAAAATAATACAATAACAAATCAACGATCGTGTGCATAGTGAAATATCTTTATGGAGCTAAATATTCTTTTTAACCCAGACACAAATATTAGGCAGTCGGCTTAAAACTCATATAATGATAAAGTTAACTGTGGGAAAAACAATACAAAACATATAAATAAAATATCTCACGTACCTGCAGGTGCTTGTACGTACTGATGTACTTGTCTTTAAATGGCGCCACAGTATCGGAATGTGCCAGAAGTATCAATTATTGTAAATAATGTAATGCAGGCGACGTACAATGAATAAACACAATCTACGAGAGCGGAGCGGAAATATTATTGAAGGGCGATAACGATGTTTAAAAGGAGATTTAATGATTCTGTACATAGTACATAGAACATTATTTAATAGTTTCAAGGCATTTACTTAGTAAATATTTTAATGTATTAAGGTCAATGAGGTTTGAGTTAAAATGAATGTCTTATCATTCGACAAGTTGATTTTAACCTTCTTGTTGTTTGGGAATTCCGGACATACTACTAAAGTCAGCTTTCCTACTAAATCTACTTCACTTAGTCTTAGGCACCCTCTTTTGTGATATTATTCTCTAACTCTCTCAGATTTTGTGTTCACATTTGGTTTTTAATGGAAAAAAAATACGAAATATATTCTTAACTTTCCACGCTTATGTTTATGTAGTAACGTTTCATAGTTGGGTATAAATAGAGGCCTTTATAGATATCTTTAAATTTTATTAAATAGAAATATTTACAAAATAATGAATATATAACAACTTTAAGAGCAAGAACCTTCATTATTAATTACAATATCATTAGCAATGATCGCGTCCAATTGTAGCATGTTAAAAAGATACTCATGTACCTACTTGCATCTGGCTCGGGAGCGAGGAGTATATCAGGCGACCTTCTTAATCAATGCAGACGGCGTCCACAATCAGACGTAATGGACTGATATATGGCCCCGTTGCACTGTAATGTGGCTACAATGAATGCAGACAATGCACACGCCTCTGCGATGCGGATGCAGTCGCAATGCCCCTCCGCAAATGGACGTGGGTTCGATGCGAAGTGGCCGCACGTATGCCACTAATTTTCATATTATATTCATTTGAACGTTAGAGTAATCTCGTTATGTGAATTGCCTTTGGCAAATCAACTTTTGATTTATGTGAAGTACGCAAATGCCTAATGCATTACCCATACTGGATACGCATTATTCCCCTGTATGAAAATGTAATACATAATAACAGGGTTAGGATAGTGATGCAGTTCGACTTACGATCTGATGAAAACCGTTTTTCGGTTTTTAAACACAAAAAATCTAAATTTGTGCCTTACGTAAATATGGGACCTAATAAGCTTGTTAAAACACGAACAACACAGCTATCCTAGTCATCCCTAGCAGGGATTAAAATAATTGACTGATTATAAAACGGTAACTGAGAATATTGGTTGTAAATTACAACTTTTATTACATTAGCCGCATCCTACAAGACCACAAAACGTTAATGTTAAATTTGTGGGAATCTAGCTATTTTATCCATAACATGAGTTTTAGTCCAGTGTTTAGTCAGCGTTTCTTTACTGTGACAAAAATTTAGATAAATACAAACCATATTTTATATTTATAATTCTTACCATTTATAAATGTAGGGTACAAGGGTAACAATTATTTAGGAAATATCGAAGCTCGACTATTTACTCATGCCAAATAGATATGGACAAATGGCACTTCAAAAAATTATAAAAACAAATAATAAAACATTACAAGGGAAACAATAGGACCGTACAACAATGTCAGGCATTAACTCGAACATAACAAAACCTTTAAAAAAGCAACAAAGATTCTTGCACAATGAACCATTCAACCCTTTCGTCAAAATATACGTCGAATTGACACTTCCTTATTGCCTCATAAATTTAACAAGCGCCATACAAACGTTGAGACAATAACTTTTTATAGAAATTATTTTTGTCACCCTTCTAATCGTCCCATACCGTGTTCAATATTTTTTAACACTGCGTAAGTCAGTAACACTGCGTAAGTCAGTAAGTGCATCGTTCTACCAGTGTAGTCACTAATCTAGTTTTTAGGAACTTTTAATGTTTTAATGAGCTAATGTATATTCTTAAAAATATTTTTTTTGTATCAAAACAATATTCAATAATATATTATGGATTATATCGGTAAGTTATATTATTTTACAAATAGCTACCAATAAATCTGTGTAGTTCTTATGTGTAGTACACTGTTATATATTGTGTCAATAAATTGAACATAAGTAGCCGTGTAAACATTTTTATATGTATATATTACGTACATAAATGTGGGACAATAGTAAACAAGACTATAATATCTTGATAAAATCGTTTTTTGGTTATCGTTATTCAATGCTTGTACGCCATTGCCACACGCTAACCATTTTATCTTTGTTTCTATCAAGTTGTTGTTTAATAAGTTAATACTTTTAAAAAATAGAACTAAAATAAATAGACCGAATAGCAATAGAATAAACATCATAATAATCCTGCATTCTCAATGAAAAATGCGTAATAAATAGTTAGATCGAAAGATCATCAGCGAGAGACGGTAAAAGAGTGTCCTCCGAAGAAGCCTTGGAAGTATGTTATTCTTTCTGATTTTCAATTACCTTTAAAGGGAGATAATATTTGGATTCCTATACTAGATATATGTTGACGCAAATTAGACACAATCCCACTTATCTAAATTACGTATAGTTGATAAAATATCACCACAGACAATGAATTTATGTATTAAGATTGTGTTGTAAATAACAAAGGAACTACTAATTAATAGTTGTAGTGATATTTAAAGTTGTCAGGGCAATATGACGCCCAGCACAAACGACCCGCCTCTCAACTCCAAACTTAGGCACGAAACAAATTAGGGGAGACGTGCCCTTTGCTAGCAGCCATGTTTAAAATTATCCAACCCAAAACTATTGCGCACCTATGGAGCGATCAAAAACGAATTTACGTCCGGCCATGAACCACACATTTGTAGCCTAACGAATCGACAATTGCTTTTAATGGGCGTCAATCGATAATAACTTAATTAGTTAGGTGTGAAATGCAAGCGTATCTACGTATTAAGTTGTAAAATTCGAAGCGGTCTGTACTTCAAACGACATCCGCTACTATAACCAAACGGCTATAATTCTATAATTGTTTTGAAACGATTAATTTTACATATGCATCCAATATAACTCAAGGTTAACAATCGGAAGTTTTTTTCTCTTTTATTAAGTTATTTGCAATGTTAGAACATATTTCCAAAACTGAATTCGCTTCATATATTACATACATTACATTATAATTAAATAAAATTGGAGTGTCTGTTTATAATATTAAAATAACTGCTTTTTACTACATGCATATGAATGTATTTATGGTACACATACCAAAATGATTTTTTATCAATTTTTGTCCGTCTGTGCGTTTCTGCTGATCTCCATAACTCAAGCTGTTATTACTTTGTTACTCGATTATCTCGGGCTGCAATAAAGAGCAATGTAGGATTTCAACATTTATTAGAGAAAAATTTCAATAAATAGTTTTTAACACCGCTTCTAAGTTATTATGAAATGAATTCGAGTCATTAAAGTCACATAGGTTTTTAGGACGAAACATTTCGTATTAAAATTATAAATTAATTACAATTTTATGTATTACCCGAATTAATGAACATTTAAAATTGAATGTAAAAATTACTATTGTTTAGGAGACCATTTGCAATTAAGGATACGATGCAAGAGTATTGCACCTGTCCAAAATTCAATTCGTTCTACACTTAATGGATGCAATAATGGACGCTTTGCTTATTTAAAAAGTACTTTCGAGTCACACTAATGAGTCTGGATATTTTCGAGCTGCTGTTGGGTACGTCCCACGCAAATGTCTCGCTACCAAGTTATCGCTTCTTTGTCTGACAAGCTTTTAAATTCCAATACAAACTTTAAAGATTTTTTCAAAAAATTTAAAGCTCTTTCATAGAACACACACGATTATAGGGATATAAAGTAGAGACAAGCTAAAACATACACTTGGAATTTATGGTTAATTTATTACTTATAATTTTATGCCCAGTTAAGTTTTATACAAATTTAATTTTTTATAACATCTATTGATAATATTTATTTATTTATTTATTTAATAAGATACACCAACAGCATTACACAAGCATACATTGTTGTAATAATCAAGTTTACAAACTAAGTCCTGTTGTGTATGCCAATTACAGGTGTACACAACATTCGCTATAAAGAAACGTAACGATTTTATTATTAATACTTACAAAAATATTTTATCATATAAAGTAGCTATGCTCTATAAGCCAATGTAAACATGAAATAGACTTACGTTTAACTTTAACGTAAAATAAATATGGTAACTTTTCATTTATTTCGACCCACACATAATGAAGTAATCATTTGAAGTGAAATTATTGGTAATGACTTCTGATATCCCGCGCTTATCTCTGCATACAATTTTATTGTAAGCCATTTTCGTTAGCCATTTATGAAGTAATATTGTATTCAATTAATTTAAATTGTATTAACCGAATAACTTTGCCAAATGACAAGAAAATTGGTACATGGTTATAAACTTCTAGTTTATTATAAACGTACTGTACGTTATTCGGTCATACAAATCAGACAAAAAACAAACGCAGCATTATAAAAGTTAAAAGTTAAAGTTACAGCCTTTATATATATAATATATATGTCCCACTGCTGGGCACAGGCCTTCTCTGTAAAGAGAGTATAAGGGCATAGTCCACCACGCGGCCCTAGTGCGGATTGGTAGACTTCACATGCCTTAGAAAAATTTTCTAAGACATGTAGGTTTCCTCACGATGTTTTCCTTCACCGCCGAGCGTCGTGGTTAATCAGCACATAAAATTGCAACAGCAAATTTATTGGTGCCGGCACCGGGGATCGGACTCGGGTTGCTAGCGTACTATGCAACAAGAGCCAACCGCCTGGACACTGAGCTACCACGGCTCTACGCAGCATTATACTAATTCAATATATACATACAATATATACACTATACGCAGCAATATAGTTTCTTCTTGCTTAAAATGTTTAAGCAAGAAGAAAGTATATTGTATTGAATATTCGTATATTATACATATATATATTCGTATAAAATATTAAAATATATATATAATATTATAGTTAAAAAATTGTTTCTACAGTCGCTTCACAACGTATCAATTACTTTTTCGCATTTATTTTTGGTACCTCCTTAAAATTCCCATATTTATATAATAACGCTACGCAAGTCAAAAATCAACTCCACAAGTGACGATAGGATTTGATTTCAATAATACTATAATACTTGATAGAGGTTCAGGCTAAGTGACCTGAGAGCTATGCCACCTTTCAATCCGGTGATGCAGTCAAGGGCAGCTTCTCTGGCCAATCTGTGTAGTTCGTCATAAAAAAAATATTATAATTTGATTTACAATAAATAAAAGTTTTTGGAAATTTGGCGCCATAGCCTGCTGGACCTATTTATCTACAAGCTCACACCAATGAGCACAATCCTTAGATAGTTGCACTTAGTTCTTGCCAGCTCCCTCTCGATGGTCTTAACTCTACTTAGTCTGTGAACATATTATACGGATGTCGTGGCCATTACCCATGTTTCCTGGGTAATTTAAAATAAGGAGTAATCAAATGTAGCAACGCAGTACACACGCTATTGCTATTTGTACGAATGTAGTGGATTGACCGGAAAAGTACTATGACCTCATATGCTTGACGTAGAAGCATTTATATAACATTCTGCGTAAATTCTTTCTATCCCATTATCTACCCCTTTTTACATATTTTGTTCCCATTTCATATATATGAACGTAATACGTTATATTTGCAATCAACATTGAGCGATTCAAAAATTTTTCGTTGGCAGTTAAGTCTAATATATTTTTAAAACATATATCCAAGTCACGAAATTGCAGCCGCAATAAAGACGATAGAATGAACGGAAGGTCTGTCGTTTCGTTGGGCTTACAAAATAATTTCCGATAAGCGGACATTTTGTATCCTACGTGAGAATTTCGCAGACTCTCCATTAAAATTCCGTTCCAAATTGAAATTGGGAACCAGCAGAGCGGAGAGCGTAGTGTCGTAGAGAAGGGCGTCTACAAAAATTAAGTCGATCCCATGGTCGATAAAAGTGAATCAGTTTGATAGGAGAAAAGTTCGCCGTCATCTATGCCGACACTTAATTACAGCGGGCGTAATTGAAACTTTGTCGGAGCTTATCGCGTCTGCGCTACGTTGGCTGTCGGCTCTACTGCATTGCTGTGTAGCGAGCTGTCGTGTGTACTTCGTAAAGTAGAATTAAACTCAACGTTCATAGAATTTCTAACAATATAGTTTGAATTTAGTGTCACAATTTTCCTAAGTAACTTTATGCTTACGGCATTCGAGCTCGCAATAAAACTTTGTTTTTATTATAAAGACAAAACAGAAAACCATTTTTAAACTTATACCAAACAAAAACAAAGAACTATTTGACGATATTTGAATTCTTATTTACAGGTTTTTACAGGTGCTTAATTGTCACAACATGAAAATTTTGTTTTACATTCCGTTTCGTTATTAAGAACAGACAGCAATTTAAAACTACGCTTTATTTACATATCTATTATAGATATATAAGATTAGTATAATTTACAAATATTTCTTCAATAAACCCATTATATAGCGACTATTTCAATTATACAAATGACTTTGATATTAAAATAACGTAAACTAATTCACTTAATATGTAGGCAATAGACCTTACTACAGTTCCCATATATAACTCAATTGAATTGTAATTGCTGTAGAATAAATTACCTGCGCTAATTGAATTAAATGAATGAAGAGATTTTACTTTATAATGAAATGGGCTTACATTCGTTCCTATTTGAGACACGGAGGAACTAGAACACTACGCGTACGGAATAGCCACGTGAAAGTCTGCTCCGCTAATTAAAGGCCGAAACAGGCAAATGTCTGTTAATTGCCGATTTAATCAGTTTGCACTGATTAGGGCTACTTTACACTGTCACGTAGGGCATTAACTTGTATAGAACTTTTCCAATTTGCGACAGTCGCAACGCGTTTTAACAGTTTTAGTTTCGGAGTAGTTACGTAGTCGAATGGGCACTTTCAAGAAATTCGTTTATCAAGAAATTATAATGGCGCCCAATGTATTAATCGTATAGTTGCAGTTTAAATTATTTTTGCTAACCTAACTGGTACTGGTAGCATTAAGATTTGAAGATAGTCAGTCTAAACTTGTGCTCTGTGTTGTAACTCGTTAGTTAGCGTTTCTAGGATTCATAAGTAAAAAAATTAAGTACTTCGTGAAATTTGTACTGGGCTATCTCGGTTAACCAGACCATTATTGCTATCTCTGTCTACCCCTTTGGCTTTAAAGTAATAAGAGGATATATTTATTATCTTGAAAAAGTTCTATTATAAATTGAAATCAATAATTTCATTTTTTGTCGCAGTTAAATAAATTTAAATAACTTGACGTTTTTATTATGGATTATCTAAGAAATAATTTAGACTCGTAGACTAAAAAAATTATATTCAAATTAAATTTCGCGTTACTATAATGGTATGAGATATCAATGCTATTTAAATTCTAATCAACTACTTATTTTGTTTTATACTCAGTGAGGCTTTTTTTCTTTTAAAACATAATTAAGAGTGAAATTTACAAGGTAGCCTTTCGACGTCATTATCGACTATCGACGATATAAAGGATAGATAAAACAGTTGCATCCACCAAAACTTTTTTGTTTGAATACTTTGTAACTTAATAAGGCTTATCTCAAGCTTTACAGCAGCTAAGTCAGATAATATGTATGTGTATATAATAGAAAATTGTAGTAATAATGAGTAGATGGAGTTTAACTGGAAGTCTACGAATAAGAATTTTCGATTCCTTCTTATATTCTCGTTATTATAAGTTTTCTGCCATAAGTTTTATTTGAAATGCACACATTCTAATTAATCTCTTCATTCTAATATTTTTTTAAAATGTATTTTATGCCATTAGTTAAAAGACCTATCCAACGTAACTGGATTTGAGAGGTGGCCGAGCTTTAAGAACGCCTGAACCTCTTTTAAAAGTAACATAGCATAAGAGTGCCCAGGGGCTTATAGGAGAGGAAAACAATCTGACCCGAATGACCTCTGACATCTGACCGCTGAAAATCAGCGCTGTCGCATCCTCCTATCACATACTGACACGGTTTCAAATGTTGGCATCGTATTCTATTAGTCCATTCTTGCTTTTAATTGTATTTTGTTTGTTTTTCTTTCTTTTTTAATATGTGGTTTTTGTTGAATGTAATGTGTTTGTACATTATGATGACAATAAATAAAATGTCTAATTTCTAATGAGTTATGTATTATATCTGACTTAACATTGGGGACCAAATAAGTTCGATGAAAAGCGTATCAAAATAACTACCTCTGTTTAACGCAATAGCGTGTAAACAAAGGATGCAAGACTTTTTTGACATTTCTAGTAAATTTGAAATGAAAAGAATTAATTTTTATAAGATAGCTGTGGCCTAGTTCTTCAAAATCTGTGCAGCCATTGAGTCTATAACTATAAACCGGGTTAATATAACAAAGCTATTTTTGTACGAACACCGAAAGCTCATTGATAGAAGCATAGACGTAGTAAACAAGTCCTAAATCATTAATGCCTCTACATACAATGTCTGTAATTACTTACTAGCGTTATATGTAACGTAAAGAAAACACAACTTGGCCGTCCTCGCAAATGACTCGTGTTATAAAATAAGTAGAAACAATGGGCTCAGCGTCGAGTGAAGTTGAGACGGAACTTTTGCTTTTTAACCAGCCGGTCGCAAACTTTAAATTGGTTTCCACCGTCTCAGACCCTCGGTCGGGAGGTCGGGCAAACTACTGGAACTTTGTTACCTACCAGTCTGAACGGGTTTACTTGTTACAAGTTACTGTATTGTTTCCAACTTCTATTATTTTGTTATTATTGGCAAAGAGTAACTATATTCGTTTATATTTAATTAGAAAATAATTCTAATTTAATGTAACTCTATTTTATTTTTATACGGTCATAGTATAATAGTTAAATTTAGTTGTTAATCTATATCCATTAACGAATGTTGAATAAACCTTTAGAAAACCTATAGAAAAATATACGCGTAAATATGATTTTTTTAAGCAAACCAACACTGATTGGCTAGAGAAGCTGACCGCAACAATTTTACCAGAGTGAAATATGAAGTATTTGTTAAAAGTTGCTTTTTTAATGAATTTCATGTGGCCTCTCCGAAGACCTCTACAACTTCGCCAGTTCAAGAAAGTTGTGCCAGCGCATTGCAAAAAAGAATGTTCTAGCCAGGCAAGGCTGTGCAAAGATCTCGTTCAGCAGTGGGTATGATATGTCACTGCCAGTCGTTATTAAGGCTGTAACTATGAGGCAAGAAATAAAAATAATGCTGCAGAAGGCGACTTTGAAGACGGCAAGAAAGAGAAATTCAGATCTCTCTATCCGCGGTCGGAGCATTGGCTGTCAAAGAACGGTGTACCACACAACCTCAAATTCGATCGTAACAATTTAACCGGATTTAAGAGGTGTTAAAGCTTTTGATGCGATCGATATTACTGCATGATTCTACAGAGATAACGGTTGGGAACTCCAGCTTCACTCCAGTCACGAGTTAATGCACATAACGAGCTAAGGCCGTCAGATCTAGGGTAGTGTGCAATAGTACTCACGTAGTGACCGACTATGGGCGTAGGGAAAAAGAGGCTTACATCGCCAGCCAGACAGAGCTCGTCCTTTTACATTTTTCAACGTATATAACTACTATATATAAATAACTATCAATAATAGAATAATTGAGGAAAGAATAAGAATGTTAATAAATTTGTAATAATCTATTAATATTCTTTTTAAAATATATAAATATTTGTGACCTTGAGATACTGGCGGTATCTTGTGCTTGTGGTATCGAATTGACATAACCCATCTCCGCCCTCTTTATTACAAAGAAATCTTGAGATATGCAGGAAAAGATACAGAGGCGGTATCTTGGCCTCACATGATTAGAATTCTTGATATAGAACCGCTTATAATGGACAATAAAACACATTTTTTTTAGTTTTATTCAACGTTTTAGATTTTAAAATCTGGCCCTCTCTTTAGCATACTGTCCAGTTGAAAACTATATATATATATATTTATTTCAATATACTTATTATCTCGTGACTCGAGTTAATTTGTAATTTATAATCGTCGAAGGTTCAATTTTTCTTATTAAGCTATAATTTAACCATTCACTTGAATCAATTTTAAATTAATTCGAGGTTGCGATAATCGTAGTACTGTCAACACATTGTCAGCGATTTTTTTTGTTTTTTAACGATGACATTAATAAGCAATATAGATTATTATAATCTGTTACCATTGCAGTGTTTTGCCACCTATAAACAGATAACGAAGCTTTAATTCGGACTGCTGTTGTCACTTAATTAATTATGTAAATGTTTTTCCGTTATTCCGTCAAGTTTGGGTCATGACGACTTGTTCAACGAGCTTGTTTGACATGAATGTATAGATAGGTCCTTATAGACGTAATGTCAACTGGTTGGACTGGTCATCCTGTGTGCCATAGTTCACATTTATGTTATTCACATATAATCAGCTATTCAAATTAACAAAACCAATTTAAATTCATTTTACTTCAATAAATATTGAGGTAAGTTTATGTTCTTTTATTGACTATTTTTGTATTTGTAGTCACATTCCATAAGTTTTAACTTTAAAAGGTGGAGGTTCTCAATTCGTATGTTTTTTTTTTATATTTGTTACCGCATAACTTTCGACTGGCTGAAACGATTTTGATGATTCTATTTTTATTTGAAAGCTGGTGCTTCCTGGTCCCATTTTGAATTGAGATCCATGAGAAAACCATATAAGTCTTAAATATGCATTAAGTATGTCCGCCACAAATGGACGAATAACTCAATATCACGCCGTCGGATTTCGATGACTCATTTTTTATTGAAAAGGATGTAGTTTAAGAGTAGTTTGATGAAAGTTTGGTTAGGTTCTGTTAGGTGTTAGGTAGATTAAGTTTGATTTCGTAATATGCCTCCGATAATTCGGAAATACAAAAAGTGTCCACGCGTAATAGCGTTTACTGTTCGATTTAATCTCTGAAAATCCATATATGGTTACCAGGATGCGAGAGCTATCATTGTTGGTGACGTAGAATAAGAGCATTATCTAATTTCTATTAATAGTTGCCTAATTAGTTTCAATAGTCTTACTACTATGTATTAATTTTATATAGTAAATTTAAATCACGCAATTTTTTACCGCGGGGACGAGGAATGTAGGTCATCGTCTAGTTAGCGTACGATTCACCTTTTGCGATTTTATTTTTATCGTTTAAAACAATGCGAATTACGATCGTGACCAGGGAAGGAATCACGAGGAGAGAAGCAAGTATTTATTGTTATCAAAATGAATTGATAAATGACATCTAGATCACATCATACTGTATTAAATATAAATTTTGTCTTAAGAGTATTTTTTATTAGTTCTCATTTCAGAACAAATATAAATTATGTAATCAAAAATTTCTGTCATCGAATAATGAACGAATAAAAAATATTGAATGCATCTATATTTAATTGTCATTGATATTTTTTTTCTAAATCAGTAGAAAAAAATACAGTTCTGAATTAATGTATAGGAGTTACCAACATGAAGGGAGGAAATAACGCCTAATGCGTATACTGAACATTTAACAGTGGCAGATAGAAATATTCGCTCCGTCGCACCGCATTTACTGACCAAACTCACGGCATCGCGTCGTTACAATCTCTGTCCTACCTCCGTGACTGGTTTAATATGTAACTCCACAGTTACATTGAAATTAATGTTCCCCACAACGCCTCTACAAACTGTTCGCTCCATTCGCGCCTAGAAGTTCTATTAATAACCTTTGATAACAATTCCGTTGGCGTAGAAAATAGAAAGGAAACTTTAATAAATTTTGATTTAATGCATCAATAATTCGCAAGAGAGCTCAAGGTCGTAAATGTCATATAGTTATTTACTCTCGAACCCTTGCCGCGAGTTTCATTTATAACGCATATTTATAATGATTTATTGTTGTACGTATCTCCTTAATGTGTGTATGTATGGACCATAAACCGTTTTATGGGACAGTTTACGGCGTTGAAACCTCGGAAATGCTTTTATTGATATCTAAGCGCCACCATTAAAATGGATGTTGTTTGTGGCCGAGTTCTAATTTACGGTATTCAATATCTAATGCAAGTTTATCTTCGATAAGCTGTACAAAGGTGCCGTATGTCCGAGTAACTATGTCAATTCAATTGAAGCTAAACGTAAGTTTACGGGAAATAAATTCGTCAATGTTTCATTGTCTATGGAACCTTTCAATTATTTCTTTGTTAACACGTTGTCTTAAATGATTTTCATTCATTTAAGGAAGAAAGAAACGTGCATCTAATTTACCTTATGTTAAATGATCATTATCGCCTACCATAAATTAAATTGTAAGTGAGTTACCAACCTATTGGTAAATAGGTTCGTTGTACTCTGGGAGAAATGATAAAAATTATAACTCCGCCGCTATTCTGAGACGTCTTGGTAATACTCAATCATATAAGATGATGCACCGTCACTAAAGAAGACGTTTCGACCACTGATAAATTTCATAAAAGAGTGCTACCAAATTTTATTAAGATAAATAACTCGAATTGTAGATTCAAACCTTCGACCTTATGTTTCGCAGACCGTACTTCAATTTACTACACTATTGATATTTATAAGCCTTTCTAAACGGATGTAACATCTTTGATTCTTTGTATGTGGTTTGTCTAGCTGTGGAGGTAATTGGTACCCGTCAATTCTAGCAATATGCAATAAATATAGCATGTCTTTGAGAGAATGAAGTTAATTCACACGGCTATAAGATATTCAGTTTTATTGCATGACTTACCCGCACTTTGTATTATCAAAACGTTAATTGTTGCTATTTTACAGCATATTTAACGACTTGTGTTATTCGAGGATACACCTTCATATTTGTAACTTCTGCTTGAATATATTTGTGCGCCCACTTTATAACGATTGTGAAATGTCCTTTTAAACACATTTATAATAAGTATCGAAATCACAAATGCTGTTAATTTCACAAACAGAACACATAACACTCTGTTTTGCAACTAAACTGAGACTGCGAGTATTTCGCGCTTTCGCCACCCTAATACCTGTGATTATTGCCTTCAGTTAAATCTTTTCTTTACCAATTACCTTTACAGTAAACTTTTTACAAATGTAAAATGCCTTTGAGAATACCTTTCTACTTGAAATTTCAGTCGTATTGCAATGGTATACAGTTGATAATGTATCACATTTCAAACGTTACGGGGAGTGACAGTAATATTTATTACACCTCAAAGGGTTGGGTAATCGAGTAATGGTTTTATGGTTTTTCGTTGTGCAATTTTCTTGCATTGTGTATATCCGTTGCATATACTGCAACCGCAAGAATAATTTTATTTAGTACCTACATTAAAAAATACTATCTATATTTAATATTAGTAAAATATTTTTAACTAAATTTTTGTGTCACTTAAATTTAAGGTAATAAAAATAGTAAATATTTATAAATTTTTAATCTAATTAAAAACACTATTCATAGTCGAACACGTTTATGGGAATATATATTACACTTTATGTAATATATATTCCCAAAAACATGTATGTAAAGTTCATGCGAAATAGAAGTCCATTTGAGTCCACTCTGGATTTAGGCGTGGATGCTTTAAGAAATAGAAATTGTAGAAATATTATATTTAATTCAATTTAATTTAATACATAATGTTGCGACTAATATCTAATAGTCCATTCCAACCAGCTTTTAGGTAACGTTGAGACTTACTTTTTACTGTTTGTTACCTTTAAAAAAAATCGTGAAAATGTTAAGCGTATGGTTAACGACTTAATGTGTGATGTGAAGCTAAGTGAATGATAAATAGGATAACAGAACTTATTACGACAATTTGATGTATTTATATCTTCCTTGTTACTTTTAGGATCTAACTAATAAAGATCTTGTCGATTTAGCGGCCTCTGTCTACCCCATTGTGTGGAAAAACTTGAGAGCATATTTTCATGATTGTAAACTTTTATATATTAGTAAAATTCACGTTACAATATCATTTTCATAGATCATATTATTTCATACGTCGTATACAACTCGTAGCATATCACAAATTACGATATTTTCATTAAAATTTATTTAGCTTGAGAGATATACAACTAACAGGATATTCAGGCGATAGGTTTCATGCTTATGCATTTTTATGCATTGTATATTGTGAAATAATATTATGTGGCATTGTACATATCAGCATTGTAAACCTTTGGAGCTTACACTACACAAACTTTATTTATTAAGGCACTATTGAAGTTAAATTGTTACCACTCCAAAAAAAAGAAAAGTAAAGTATCAAAAACGTTCATCCGGACTATAATTTTGTTTTGGCTCACAATTAACCATAGAGTCAATAAATAGTTGGAGGACGTAGACAATGCTCATTTTGTTCCGTCAACCCTTCCGCGGTGATCACGTAAGGTATCTTTGGTGCGGCGAGACTGAAAGCCATTGTTTGTGCAACGGTGATTTCTTGTAAGCATTACGGTACCTGCGTTAACGATGCTGTATTTATTCCCTTTATTTGCCAATCATTTTAAATGTTTGCTTTCGAACCTAATGATATTTTTAGTTGGCGTCAAAAAGGTGAGATAGTTTTAAATTCTAGGAATGTATTTCGCCCTTTATCTTCCAAGGCTGGTAATACACCTGAAAATTCTATGGTATTAAACGAGTGTTATAATGGACGTCGATGGTTTCTAAATTTCTGTTCATTAATAGCATTTTGAACTCCTTTCTTTTATTCTTCCCTTCTTCTTATATTATGAAGATAGGTCAATGGTAAGGCCAGGTCCAGTTTTCCTGGAGACTCATCCTTCCCAGGCCGGATCTACTGTAAGGTAGACAATGCCCTAATTCCTCTGGAGTTGTATTTTATAGATAGTTCCACTACCAGCGCTTTCGAGTGAAACGAGGAAATATTATTTACCTTCACTGTACGCAGGTATTCTATGAGGTCCTGCTTATTTCCCATACATGCCTACGTTCATGTATTCTTATCTTATTGTTTTAGCTCTACAGCCCTTCGTAGGACTTGGACTTGGCTTGGTCAAACGAATTTCTCTACCCATGACCACACAGTCCGCCAATTTAATTTCTTTGGGATCCCGAATCACACAAACAACAGAGCAATATTCTTATTAATATGTTTATCAATTGCATTGAAAAACTGTAAATGATGAAACAAATAGGTAATTAAATTAGTAAATCCTAAAAAATTGATGATACTTGCGGGGTAATGACAATATTTGTGTACTGTAATCGCGATGGGAAGGCTCTATTCAAAATTAATCATAGGGTCATGGACGAAATCATCTTACAATTTTTCCAATAAAAATGTTTAAATTTAATACATAACAATGACTGGTATTATTTTACATTAATCGAATAAGACAACTGTCTATGATCAGAGCTCCATCTGCACGTCAAAAGCAGAACTAAATTGTGTAGTGCAAAATACAGTAGCACCATCTGTTGGTGCTACCATTATTTGCAAAGCGATGGGGCAAACCCTTGTCAACCCTGCGCGCAATCAGAGGGGTGACAAACAGTACGAATAAAGGCGATGACTCATTACATCTGTTATATTGTTTTTCCCACTACTATGTCTTAAGACTTAATCATCTATCGCTATGCTATTTGTTAATGGCTTTACAGCTAATTTTGAGCATTGATCAAATAAGAAGAAGAAGTATTTTATCATACCCAGATCTTAATTAATTATAAGTGTATACATTAAAACTAGGCCTAATTTTTGATAATAGATAAAATAATAAAATTAAATAAATACGAAATCCAATTTAAAAAGTCACTTGATTTTGTATTCTAGAAAGCCATACTACAAATTGTAAGGCAAAGAATGCATAAATACGAGTATTTGGGGTGATCACGTCTATTAACTTTTAGCCGTATAGAACATGAGTAGAGCCTGAGCTCTGTAATCTCTCAGATTCTTCAAGTTGTATTAGAAGAACATAGCACAAGGGAACCTATTTGGTTTAAAATTAAGCTCGATAGCATTTCGTCTAGTTATTCCAAATCATAGCTTGACTAGATGGTTGTTGGAATAATAAGAAATTCTTTTTGTGAAGGTAAAAATAAATCTCATTAGAATGTATTGAAAGTACAAAAAAATAGCTTCAACATACACTAAGTAGCTATGTTATGTAGCAGAATGAATGAAATAAAGCGCATTTAGTACAGTAACTTTCCAAAGAAAATTATATTAGCAGTAATTCCCTAGTGACATGGTAACTTACGATCAAAAACCTTTACTATATCTAAATTAAAATACAATACATACTATTTCAAATTCTAAAAACTTGTGCTTGTATAGTCATATATTAGGCATACGGTCATAGGCTCAATTCGTATTACATACGGGGGTTAATATGTTTGGTAAAATAGATAATGATTGGTTATTATTTTCTATATAAAACCCGATAGGAGTGAATGATTCGCCAGAGCTTATATTACAAACTAAGAATGGAAAATTACAACATATCTCAATATTTTTATTTATAACAGTGTTAGCCAACATTATAATTATGTAAATTAATACCTATCTGCTTGTACATAGAAGTCTTTCCCGATGAATGCAGTGTGTAAGCACCCTTTTGCATGTCCGTGTTTAGTAGATATAGTTACAATATACAAAAATAAAAAATGACGAAAGTAATTGAAAAAAGTTTTGTTAAATGTTTCAATTGCATTCACTAATGTACCTGTGACTTGTACCCCCTACACTATAATATCAACTTTTTGTGAAGCTTTTTCATTTACTATTCTACTTTCGAATCTATTATTTTACACTGCGTCATGTTACTATACTTGTTAGTCTCTAAGTTTTAAAAAAGTAATTAAAATTGGGTAGATATTTGATGAACTTAAAATTAACTATCTTAATTAATTGTTTAAATTTTTCAAGTTTTAGGCGTTAATACCTTTTCTTTTTAACATACCAATACAAATTGCGGATGTTGATAGCAAATTTTGTTACCGATGTTTACACAGATTCCAAATTGAGGTTAGAATTAGGCTTCAGAGATTTTTGGGTAGGTACGCAACATCCAATCTACAAGGGCAAATAAAAGGTGTGTGACGCCTTACATATATTTTTTTAATTCATGTAAGGTTTTTTTGTAGAGGATCTATACGGATGCCACCGCAGCAATTATCATATGATACCACAGCTGTGAATGGGGGTACTATCAACATCGACCATACTACTCTATTTAAAGTCCGGAGCAGCAATCTTTATTTTTATGCAAAAGGCTCCTCTAGTTCTATTTTCTATTCATCCCTTTTGTCATAACTCATAGCAGAGATAGCCTGTTGGCTATCTAAGCAGTGTGACTTACGTTTTGATCGTTATAAGCTCGGATCCTAGTCTGTGGGCACCAAATCAATTAAATGCCATTTTTTTGGTGTTTTGAATACAAGAAATCATTTCCTAAAAACTTGCGCTCTGTATGTATCAGCGATAGGCTCACTTCTTTTCTGAATTTGTGAAAAAATAGGACCTAATAAGCTTGTGTCTCTGTTTCCGTAGATATAGTTGCACGCCGTGAGAGATAATTTCTCTTAAGTCATAAATTCCCTGGATTGAGAATTAATTAAGTCCTTCAACCTCGCCTTGGGGGCTTTAGTTTTAGTCTTGAATTATAATACTGGCCGCATTATAACTTGAGGAAGCCCAACAGGTCTGCTCGATGGGTTGTTTCATTGGGATTATTGTCTTTAGATACTATTAAAACACAGATTTTCATACGGAACCAGTGTTAGCGCCAGTGTCAGATGCAAACCAGATGTCCTCGAAATTTATTTTTTTATTATTTCGCAAGCAAGCTGGTAGGTAATTTAAATAACGTGTCAAAAATAATAGTGCTCTCTTGTGCACGGTAGGACATTTATCGATACTTTGTAAGCACAAAACTATACGAAAAAAAATTATGACTGCATTTTATCGAAACGTGGAGTTGGGTATAATGATAGTATATACATTTTTTTTATATTTTTGCCTTAGTATTTGATATGATGCAGTTTCACGGTGCTGTTAAAATTGTCAATGGCTCTTTGGATTGTTTCAAATTACGAACAGCAATCGAGAAAATTGTACAAATCGAAAAATTGCAACGATCATAATCCTCAGAATTACTCATACGAACTGCTATGCGCTGACCACATCCGGTGATGTGACCTCGATAAGAAAATATTATGAAAAAAAAACTAAAACGATTTTCTTTAACAATTTATCAATAAAATGTGAACTCTATATACACATGATAAGATACAAATTACATTAAAGACACTTTAAATCTATTCCCTTTACATGTACTAAAATAGGTTTTCTTATCGAAAGATGAGCGTTTAATTATAAATTCTTGAAGTAACGACTACTCCAGCCGCTCGACTATCGTCTTTATTTAACAACAGCCGCATTTAATTAAATTGAATACAGAGAAGATATATTGTAGTGTCCTTAAAGGCATTCATGTCACTTGTACCAGCGACAGGAAGGAACGTTTGTCGATTATAATGTTGTAAATAAATAATAAATTATCTTCATTCTAAGTAATCTAAAATTATTACTATTAGGGTAAATTATTACTATATCAACGTTAGAAATAATTACGAGATGTCAATGAAGCTAGACGATAGTCGGTTTAATCGTAGGTGAACCTTTAAGATTCATTACATGCTAAATAAGGCTAATATTATTAAAAGTATATAAGCGATGAACCGTACGGTATAATTTTGTTGTTGTTATTAACGAGAGAACTAGAATCTAAGTTCCTAACTTACTACTGTACTTTTTAAAAATAATACAACAGCAGGGACAAGGCTCCAGTAATGTGATCACTATCTCCCATTAATAATACAAAATCTACAACAACGCAGGGTTAGTGTATTGTCGACCTTTGAGAAAGAAGGAAACTCTTTTGTAAGCCGCTGGCTTCGCTAATTTTGGCACAGAACGGATGTACGTGCTAAAAATGGTGCGAAAATATACATAGCAGTATAATGACAAACATCAAGATGGTGTATATTGAATTCGGAGTTCTCTTGCGATAGACGAATGTTGAGTTTATTGGTTGGAATAATTCTAATAAATTCCTCCATTTGTTCATTTCACTTTAATTTGTCTTTAATCTTTATTATGTCTGTGCCTTTTTCCAATTTATTTTTATGTATTTATTTATTTACAATTATTCGTATTCAATGACTTGACTTACTTGACTTATAGTCCTAGGTCCCCTCTGTGGGGAGGTGGAGAGGGTGTCCACAGTGCGTCGCCATTTCGCTCTGTCTTAGGCTAGGTGTTTTGTCCCGGGCCATGTCAACCCGATCGCCTTCATGTCCGCCGCTACTGATCACCGCCACGTTTGCTTAGGACCGCCACGTTTCCGTGTTTCTGGTGGGTTCCACTCCAACGCCTGCCTAGGAATGAGAATAGGATCCCGACGCAGGATGTGAAACTAATCCACGACCATTTGCGGCGCTTTGTTTGTTGGCTGACCGGCAATTCTCTACAGTGTGCTAGAAGAGCTTAATTGCTGATTGTTGTTTGTTTGTAATCAATATTTAATACAGTATTGTGTTTTTCAAGTGCTGTTGATTTAGGAAATCATAAACAAAGATATAAAAATCCAATTTTTCATTCCTTTCGCTATTGCAATATTTGTGTACTACATTGTTTGTCTATAAGTAAACTACGAAATGGAACTTGAACTAGAATGCACCTTTATTTCATCAGTGTAAAATAAATAATTCCAAGGGTGATTTACTAATACTATTTTCCAAAATAATATCTTATCTATACATTCGATCGTACACACTCGTTTATGTTAATTTTAACCTTGTTAAAGAGTTTTATATATGTTTTTATTCATGAGTTCAGAGAGATATATTACTTCAAAAGTAGGATTTGTAAATTTTATTACCCAATGCTAATAGCTTATATATATAATGCATAAATAGTAGGTAAAATTTTGACCTAAAACTCAACTTGGGTATAATGTATATGCGTCTACCCGGTAGGGTTAATCAGGTGTGGAAGTTTATTGTTGTTTTATTGTTTTTCATTTAAGCAATAACGAGTAAAATCAACAATTATAACAAGAACGTAAATCCAATGACAATGAACAGCATTTTGATATCTATACACAATAAATTGCTTTTAATTGAGCTCGTGTTGGCATCGCATCGCCGCTGCAACGCTCGAAAATTCATAATCCAACAGAATCGAAATTGCGTGACTGAAATAACTTCAGTCGCTATATACTACATAAACTTCGAACACGTGTTCGCGAGGAAACAGCCGGTGCGTACAGAATGACAATAGGGGTTTCCCTTTCGAGCGAGAAATTTACGTGATAAAAATTCTAAATAGTCGCGTGTGAAAAAAAAATTGTATAAGGTCCAAAAATAAAGTGGCTGCGGTAGGTGTCATTACGGAGTCTTATGGCGGTTTTGTGTGCGGCTGTAAATCAGCGGAGAACGTGAGGATGGATTCATTATTTAGACAATGCGCGATATATACGGCACGGCCACCGCATGGGTTCACGCCCCGTGCGTACGCGTGGGTGGCGGCAGGTGGAGAAATTGCCTAATACACACGTTTTATTTGCAACTTAGCATAAGAAAAGGTAATCATGCATCGCTATTAAGGTAATTCCGAGTTTTGGTATATAGGGAAATTAAAGAATGATATATATTTTATTCAAATACCACCATATATTCACCAATGCGTACACTAGATAGAGTTTAAAACACCACACGATCATTCCCAACGTCATGGAAAGGTCAGGCGAAGACGATAGTGGTGGTCTTATGCCCGAATAACGCATGCTTCCAACTGCCCAATCCACCGGATTATAATAACCACAACTACTATAAAAAGAGCGAACCGACCAAGAAGATAACAGCTTTAATATATGTAGATATAACACACACACATAACAAATGATTTCGACAGTTTACCTACCTAAGAAAATTAAGCTGATGTAAAAGTAGCAAGCAACTACTGTATTATATTAGGTATACAATTTTACTTTCACATGAGCCATCAATCTGAAAACAATTTGCTCAGTACAAAGCACAGGCGTAAGGTAATTAGCCTTTCGGTTTTCTACAGATTACATTTAGGAGGGTATGCTCAGGAATACTAGTACAAGTTGTCACCCCCAAATGAACAAGCTGTCGTCCCGACGCCCACTAGCACCTACGAAACAGTCAGCAGGTGCGTTCCTAACCTATATCATGATGAGTTGAGTCATTGGCACGTTAGTCACCAAGCGAAACGCATAAGTATAATATAAGTCCACTTCACGCCGATGAACTGAGAAGTCGTGGTAATTCCCTCATCGTGCCGACACATTTGTGTACCAACAGACAGCCTGTAGTCTGCAGTATGAATTTTTATAATCCACTAATTAAATGTGTCGCTGTAGTATATTTTTGTAATACATTAAATAAATATATTATTTAGGCTTATTTTTTCAACTGTTAGGTAATAGCCTCTCCGTCAGCAAGACAGTAATTTCAAATCCACCATTAACTAAAATAGTAGTAATTTTATTTAACATATTTGTCACCATTTTTTCAAAGATAATTAAATAATACTAAACAGTGTTGCCTGCAACAAAAACTGCAGTAGTTATTTGTTATTATTATTATATTTTATCTGTGTCACCGGATTGACTGACATCAAGGCACTGAAGTAAAAAGTCACCAAATTTATGAAGTGGTACTCTGTTAATCACAATCCACAAATATTTTTAACAATTTATAATTTACATATATAAACTAACTACAAATTTCCGTAACGGCGAGAAAAACAGCTTCTCACACCATTTTCCTCCGAACAACGTATCTGATAAGTTTCATTCATGTGCAGGAGAATGAGCGACACATTTTGTGTGCATCCAAACGTGTATTGAATATAAAAGTTGAATTCGTCCACATATCTCATGGATCGGTGATAATATTGAGACGAAGGAAGAAAGAGGTATAGAAGAACGAAATCAAGCCGTGCGATGTGTGATAAAATTTATAATCAACTGCCAAACTATATAACAGAAAAGAGCTATATTACCATATTTAAAAAGAAACTCAAAACTTGACTACTAACTCGGTTCTTCTACGATATAAAGGAGTATCTTAAAGAACAATGATTTAATGCGACTACGCTGACTTCATTGAATGTAAATGACATGTCAAATAATTTTTCGCATGCAAATACATGCAATAACATCTAAAACGATCCGGTCAATGTAAAATGTTAATGAGAATGCATGATTTATTATTATTATTAAAATGTGAAGTGAATACATGTGAGATCCACTAACGTACCGGGGCCGCTTTTAATGGCATTCATTTTTAAGTGAGTTTGTAAAATGAAGGAAGCTCATTTACTCCTTTAAATTTATTAAGTAGCTTGCACGTTTATTAGAAGTTTCAAAGTTAAATATCACCCTCTTTGTTAACGTGGTAAATGCAAGAAAAACGTTTTCTCTTTTTCATACCGTAAAGTTTAAAGGTCAATAAACAACGCGAGCGTGCATTAATGTCTACAGGAACCGTCACCATTGATATTACGTAACCTTCTCGCCTTACAATGATACATTTTCCCCCTTAATGTTATAAAATTTTCATAACTTTGACGTCGATCGGCATGATCACGCTTTAATTCATGGCGGAAGAAACAGAATTTCAAAATGTTATATAGGTTTTATAGCGTTTTTTTAGCCCCAACGTGATAGACAGATAGTAACCCTTATGCGCTTTTCACCGACCTTATGAAATCTCAATAACTAGCGAGTATTTTTTGCTAGTGACTCGACAAACGGAGATCCATAGATACCAGCTTGTATCTACGTCGTATCTTATCGTCATTTGAACTCATAGTCACTAGGCTGTATTTCTCAAGCCCTGTAGTTTTAGGCTCGTAGAATAAGACTACGGTATACCCTGCCTGCCTTAGAAGGCGACTGAAAGTGGCCTCGGGTTCACTGGGCGGCAAGGGTTTGTCAACCGCCAAAGTGGACCCGGGAAGAAGGCGACCGGGGAGGGGAAGGGATTAACCTCTCCTCCTACCCCCGGGATATGCTCTCCTAAGAGCACAGTGCAGAGGGGCTCCGGTGCGTTCCTCTGGAGATCCCGGAGCCCCTCACCACGCACCGAGGAAGGGTCACCGGGGGGGCTTAAGTGGGTAAAAACCTTCTGAGCGGGAAGGCGGGGTATCTTGTTGATGATTTCCCCCTCTCCCCTCGTCAATAAAAAGGCTGTAAATCTCAAAATAAAGTAGGAAATCTTTCAAGGTCGTTACAAGACCAGGATAAATGATAATGTCACTTGTATACTTCCAATTAAAGCCGGTGATCTACGAGGTCATGGTACTTTTTCGATCGTGTCGACCCATTTGTGTAACAGCAAAAGCCGCAGTAGTGGCCCTGTAGCTACAATATTTGTTTTTTATGAATATTTATTCATTAAAATTCCAAGTTATTGTCATTTATTTTTACAAAACGAGCCAGGTTAGTTATAGAACATTCGGTCGCCCTTTTTCCCACTAGGTATGCAGAAAAAACAATAAAGCGTTAGCCTTGACTTTTATTGTAATTGATGACACACTTAATCGGACTTTTAAATCTTACATTTTAATATGATCTATAATTTTGTGTTTTAAATTTATCTAATTTTTAAATCTATCTTCATTTTAGTTGGAAGTGTAAACCATATAATATTGATTTAAACAAAACAAAAACAGTGAGGGCGCAGCATGCACTTGAAAGTGCAGTGCATCGCTTTGTGAGTACATTGAGAAAGCAGTTCGTACACCACCCCAAAGATGGCGCTGTAACTGAAAATAAATGTTTCAACAAAATATGTGATAAACTCTGAAGAACGCTTAAGATAAATTATTTTGAAAACGTAATTGTTATTTATTGACGACAAATACTATTGTAATAATAAAAAACGCGGTTTTTATAAAGGAGTTTTAATCATCGACGAGATTAGAAGGGATGCGGAAGATAGGACTGGGAGATGATCTCTTGAGTCTGTGTATTGGAACATAGATGGCTCTACTGTTACGTCCATTTAAATATTATGAAGGTATTTTAAACTAATACAACTTTAATAATGGTAATTGTAATAATATATACAATAAAATAAACAAGTAGATTTGTTGGCATTTACTCATAATACGGTCAAAAACCAATTAATCACATAAATATTGTCTATATTTAAAATAGTCATGGATTTTATTTCCACTTGGCTTGTACAATGATTTTTTTCTCTTTTTCTTAAGTATAAGAAAATTACTAGCTAAAAATTTGTGCCACGTGTATGGCGATGAGCTCACATCACGATCACATATGGGATTTAATGTGGTTGATAAAAGGTGGATAGTGAAAGCTGTTTCTATCAACTCCGCTACGGTTGAAAGGATATGAGTTACTATTTTTTTAAATATGTGTGAGCACTAAGCTTTTATGGCTGTTACAAATATGAGGTATTACTTATTTTTCCATATATTGAATATAATGTGAATATCATCTAGTTTTTTTTATTCATTGTTTGTTTTATTTTGTCCAGATTGATAACGAGATTTCCGTGATCTAAGAGTTGATGTGAGTAGATTTATATAGGTCTTATAAAAACAAATATCTGTGCTAAGTCTATACCAAATGGAACTGTAATTGCCACCTTTTTAATTGTGTGAGTGCATATTGTGTGCAGTGCATTATCTAATTTCTCATATATCTTTTTGAATTACTTTTAAACTTACGCGAATTTATTCATAGTAATTTAGTTTCATTCAATTTCTCCTAAATTCAGTAAAATTTTAAATTATTAATTTCTTTGAGACATTTATTACACGTACTTACTGTAGTGTGAAAATAGCATCATTACGATGGACTGTATCTTGTAGGATTATCATAATTATTACTATATTATTGAACGCACTGATAACTTCACAGGCTTTTGTTGGCGGCGGTGATATTGGAGTCGCGTGCTCTTTTTCTGCCTAAGAAAATTATTTTGATATGGGTGTTGTCAAAAAAAGATTAAATATACATTTGTTTAGCGATTAGCATTTCCATTTAATAACAGATGGGATAGTAGTGATCAAGCACTTAAATGTTTTATAAAGATTGATAGATAATTTTTTTAAAGTACGTGAATACTAAAATCACAATTTATCTGTGTTCATTTGAAGCCAATGTTTAAAATAGTTATTTTTTATAAGTATCTTAAAACTTTTAGTAGCATTTATATCAATGAATGGTATATTGCTATTAAAAAAGTATATTTTGTAACTTTTCGTATTATATATCCGTCACAACAGAACGCAATCACCGCTGCCCGTCGAAATTACTCATAATAATTTCATCAGAGAGTAAGCCATCAAAAACTACGTTCTACGAGCGTGTAAGGAAATGGCACAACACCGCGTATAACGTCTAAATGTCGCGTGAAAGTATCGAGAGCGAAAAGTCGCTAAATTTGAGGCGTTCTCGGAGGCTTTTGAGGAAAGCCCGAAGCTTGTGTTATAAGGCAATGAGAGGGCCGGGAGGGAACTCTATCGGCACTTTACACGCTCTGCCGCTGCTAACCTCCGCCCAAAATGTAATAACACGCCGCCTGCTCTCTGTTTCAATTTGGGAACAAATTGAAATTGTTTTTATTTGAATAATATTACTTCAGCACTCGCTGTGTACATTGAGAAATGATAGTTATGGAATTATTCGGCTACTGTTCTTTTTATGCTTGGATTTGATGAATAATCTTAGTTTGTTTAACTAGTCATATAACTTTATAATTATTTCTACTTATAATTTGCTGGTCGATTATAAATAATGCGCAATTCCTAACTTAATGGCTAATTGCGTTGTAAATCTTCGCTTATTATAATTATAACTTGCAAAAAAATATTAAAGATAAAACTGAATTGTTAAGGTTTTAATGAACAAGTGTAAAATAACTACAGATAAACGAGAGGGGCACAAATGATTGTTTATAGAATGTTTTACCCATACGAGCGAGCACGTTTACCACGTGCTCAGTACTTAAAAATAGCAATGAACAATTTGTTTTTGACCCCCGCCCTGGGGATCGTAGACCGGTCTGTGGGAATCCTATATAGTAGCCAGACACTACGAGGCTCTTAAAAAAATTAACAGGACCTTAGATTCAAGTTAAATCAATTAAAAACTAATAACTAATATTATCATGCATAATTAATTATTTTCGCAGCTAAATATCACACAGTAGGATATTCAATTTCATGTTACGCAGGTGCTAGAGCTAGATGATTTCCCATTGAAGTTGTTTGTATAGGTCACATCGTCGTGCCCCTTTTATACGAATCCGGGGTCAATTGTGTACATTTAGGCACAATATCCTTCTAATCGGTAGCCAGCACACGCTTTCGCAATATTTTGAGCACACAACGTCGCTTGGGCTTGCTAACGTTAATATCTTAGCCTACGAGATTAACTCTTCGTAGGAAATAATGAAAACAGAGAAAAAACACCATCATTTCATTTGAAGTATAATACTAAGTACCTAATTATTCGCTATGGCTTCATCGTACACTCTGGCAAATGCGGGCTTTTGACAGTTCCAGTCGACAATCAATGTCGGTTTTCCTAAGTACAATAATATCACTTGCGAAGATAATTATGTGCCCTAAGAATGGCGGTAGGCTCAACTCTTGACACCTTTATAATCTAATAAGCTGGGTAACAAGCGGATATTGATTGTTATCTCTTTCTATCTTGCTAGGGTTAAAACTGAGTTTTTTTTATAGTTCCTGAATTTATGTCACACATATATATCACATGGACAACATCGCACATCTGCGTACTCTTTCTTACACAAACACAGCTAGCTTAGCTAAATTATCAAATATTATCGTAATATATGCTCATCTCCAGAAATTATGGACACAACAGATCTTTGTGTTTTCATCTGTTTCTTGTTGAATTGATATATAGTATATGTATTTAGTAAATAAATAAATCACTCGTGAAAAGTTTTTTTCTGACGCTTTTTTGTACTATGCCCTAACATTTAATTTACAGAGAAGGCCTGTGACCAACAGTGGGACACACATAGTCTGTTGCTTTTTTAGACATAAGTTTAAACATGTCGCCATTGCCCCTTTTTCACAATTTTATCTACTCAGTTCCAAATGTATTAAAAAAATCACTAGTTCCCAAGTTATTTTTACTGAATTTAATGGTATGCAAGCTGGGATTCAATCCCCGACCGTCAAACCTTGAGACCAACGCCCATTCACTCGGCTATTAGAGCTTTCAACTTCACTTACAAGAAGGCGACAAATATTCATTGAATCCGTCGAAGTTTTTCAAGACGTTGCAGATAGGTTATTAACAATTGCAGCGTATATTCATAACAGGACTCATTTATAGGCAGTTTGGGCGTGCTTGAACGGGAAAGATGGAGCGCTGCATCCTTTATCGAGGGCGCTCCGGGCCGGGGCGGCGGGGCAGCGGGGCGGGCGGCGCTCGAAAAATTGCACATAAATATTGAAGCTGCCACTTACACGTGCGCCCGCCGCCTGTGACAGCTTAGAGTGGACACGCTTCCACTTTTTTTCGTGTTATTTTATATAATTCGTCATATAGACATGCTGACCTAAATAAATAAATGAGTTCTCACATCCTTATAAACCATATCGGGGTAAACAGAGACAGCGATATGTAACAGAAGGTGAGCCCATCGTCTTGCACCGAGCATAAATACTTACCAAATGATTTTTTGGACCTAAAAAGTCGAAAAAACGGCAATTCCTTGGTAGAGGTCACGTGGTATTAGAACTCGAGAACGAGGTCGTAAGTCGGACCACTTACTGGACCTAGATCTATCACCGTAAATATTATTTCTATACATTCTTTATTTAAAACAAGTTGTCGTAACACGTATTTGTGTGACTTTTAAGTAAGTCGTCAGCCCAGTTATACCACTAGGTGTACTGTTGTGCACTGAAAACTAGTACAGTAATGTACCTGTATATATATGTACATGTAGTAGTGTACCTATGCGCACAAACTACTACTTGCTTGGTCAGGCTGTGATGAAACAATTTCATAAAACACAAGCGACCTACCGCTAAACTTGTTCGCGTCCATGATCTCTCCTATGTCGCAGTCTGTCAGGATTATTAAATTTGTCTCACAGTATATTGATATATTTCGGTGTGACCTGCCATGATTCATAGAGGCAGCCGTTGTTGCGTGAGATAAATCGAGTTGATGAATGTGTGAGACAACACTTGAATTTCATTTTATTTAAGAGAATTCTTATGTTATCTATACGATTACCGTAATTATTAATATTTTTATTTATTTTTCAATCTCAGGTTAAGATTTTACAATATTTATATAAAAAGTAAAATACACAACATTATCACACAAAGTATAAAAACATTATAAAACCAAGTGTATGCTACCGACAACGAAGCAGGGCTTTAGCAACCGGTGGTTAGGACGACACAGAGAGAAACCTTCTGACGATGCGTGCCGTGTCATGAGTACTGCCTTCTGTATCTGACCCTTGACCCAGCCATCTAGCGAAAGTCTCTTAAGATGTTGATGAGGCTTTTCGCTATAAGACAGTTATATTTTTATTATTATTAAGAATAAATAAATTAAAATCCCTATTAATGATGGATTTATTTACGAAGTATTTTCTGCTACTTGTCTATTTTTACTAATATACTTTCTAGAATTTTGAAAAAGAATTGAGAAAAAGCATTTGATCGAGCTATGCTTAGGCCCACTTAAACAATACGCACTTTAGATTACACGAATTAAGTAGTGACCCGATTTAAGATTCTCTCGCAGGGGCATTTGCGCAAAGTAATCATAATCTCTGCACTATAAGACCTCGATTTCCTCTGATTCGTTTAAGTTTGGCAACTGTATCAGCCATAAACAAAACTACTACTTCTATACAGATTTAAAAATAGAAAAACCATATTAATTTATTAAGTAACATACCCATGCAGAAGATCCACACTATGGATATCGCTCTAGTGCGTCCCGAGCCCTCTTTCTTTTTCTTGTAGCAAATTTCGCAACAATCTCACTTATTATGCCACACAAATTTCCGCGCCCCCGGCCGCCTCTAGACGTGAAATTAAAATTTTCTACTTACCCTCCGGCCTGTACACCGCTGAAATGGCTTAATAAATATCCTACATACCGACTACGTTTGCTCTAGGTTGGTTACGCCTATCGATGATAACATGATAAACAACTTTATTCCATAGGTTATGAAAAATGTAATTAAACTACAATACGATATTTTTCTTAATTTGCTAACTAGTCTCCCAAAGTACAAATAGATTACGTGATTGTTTGCCATCGTTACTTTTACAAACTTCTTTATTAGGTCGAGTACTCGATTCAGTTTATTAATATTTACTAACTTTAACTTAACCTTAATAACTAACATTCTGTTTATTTTTAATTTCAGGTTTTGTTGCGGATCGTGGGTGAGTTAGTTTACATTATAATGCTGTCTCTAGATTCATATATGTCATAATAAGGTTGGTAACGCATTGGAGCAGATTGGTCTATGTATTTATAAAATTAAAAATACTTTAGATTGCGGATCACCTAAGACTTTAATTAGAAAAGAAATATATATATTATGTAAACAATTTATCGAATTTTTATTTAAAATCCCCGGCTTATGTTTTGTTACAAAGAATTTATGCAAAAATAACTATATTTACTATATATGTGAACTATAGTCCCAAGTATACGTATAAGTGATAATGTAAATAGTGATTCAGACAGACAGTGATAGGCGAAAGCGCAATATCTGTCTCTTATCGCGTTCATATGGGCGTCAAGTGACAGAGCGACTTTATATCGAATTGAAAACCGTCGGATCTATAAACTCGTCGTTAAATCTCGCGGGCCGATAGTTGTAAATTTTCTCAGGAGTCGAGAACTTTTACGATGGACGTACGCCACACCCACCTGGGACTTTGTGGCTCGCTCGATGGCCTCTTACCCATCGATCCCCTATAAAACGGGGCGTGATGGTACATCGGTCTCTTTGCTCAAAAGCCAGCACTTGTGTGTAGTTACATTTTACGTGGCATGCGATTATATGCTGGTACATGCGAACCATTGCGTGTCGTAAACTTTGTATGAGCGAAATATGGAATGCCTGTAAAATGTTTAATGTTATTGTGATGTTAAAACACTTTGAATCTCCTACGCCATCATGAAACGAAGTTCATTACATGTTCATTCACAACTTTCCTCGTACCATAAACCTTAGTATATTGGCTCGCCATCAAATAATGGTAGATAAAAGATGAGAGTTAAAATAAAATTATAAGAAAAAATATCTAGTGTTATTTATGTTCATAGACGGCATGTGCAGTTCTTTTCAGATGAGCTATGTGCAATTTAAATTGTAAGTAAAGTCTACAACGGTCCTATGTGCAATAGCTACATTATTAGTCTGATGTTCAAATTTTTAAAGGAATTGACGGAGCTTTCCGCGATTCCAGCACAGATTTTCTGAAATATCAGTCATAAAATGAGTAAACCATTGTCAACTATTATCAAAAATTTCTCAAACTCAAATTTCTTCAGGTTGGGCGTGTTGCTCGTAAGTTTAGCAACAAACCTTTTTCGTTAAATTAAATATAAGCACCCATCTTAGACCGAGTGACCCTAAAATACAACAATTCAAAACAAACACTGACGCCTGCCATCCATAGGGGTAGGCAGAGATCTCGGACTTCCACTTAACCAGTATTTAATGACAGGTCTTTACGAATAGATGCCTGATTACAATAAGCATATGATATACCTGTGTGAAAGAAATTATGGTGTTCTTTTATAGACAATATGGAGGTAACATAAATATTCTTTATAGATAGGGAGGGCGGCAAGCCTTACCACATCTATGTTCCACCGCATTACACATAGATTTTCCTCTATTGAAAGTAGAAATGTTACTAGATTTTCTTCTGCCAATTCTCCTACTAGCACTAACCCTTTTTGAAGCGACTGTAATGTGATTTGGCACTCTTGGGCACCCTCGATTCGATATGCTGTCGCCTAGAAATGTGTTAAATGAACCCAGTATTGTTGAATAATTAAATAAGACTAATAAGATAAATAAATTTTTTTTACTGTAGGCCATTTACAATGGGATAACTATAGGATATTTTTCTTATAAGTGGAACAAGTCAACTTGTACTTGCATTAGTAAATAAAGATTAGCTAAAGTTCACGTTGTTAAAAATCGCTTATTGAAATTTATACTCGGTAGTATTGCAAATGGCTCTTATATGATTCCCGTTCGGGACAATTTCTTTATAGCGAATTTTGAAAAATACATGGGATCTTATATTTTCTGTTTATAAATGTTTGTTCTAATAGAGCCATGTATTATTCTACTTAAGTATCTTAAAATGTTCGTGTGAGTACTGTTATATTTTTGAATTTCAAGATAAAAAATAGCACTCAAGACATGTCTATGGGCTGACAGTGACAATAATCTTCGTTTCACCAAGGTGATGAGGGCCCCTTTTGCGACACATTATCTACCTATCGCCATACACCGAGCACAAATTTTAGCAAATTATTCTGTTGTATGTAAGAAACCTAAAATGGGAACTCAGCCAGCTGGGACTCAAATTAGGGGATATAGGATCGTAAAGGCTTATCCATTGGGATATAGTCATTATGCATTGTTTCTCTTTAGGAGTAGGCAGAAATTTCAGTTTTCTAATTACTATATATGACCCTGGCACATCTCTCCTGTTCCCCAATCAAAAGTCTATTTTCAGACATTACAAACGTTAAAGTAAAACTTTAACGGCACATCTAGACAATAGCTTAACAACATAATTAATTTAAAAGCTTTACCGCGCTACATTGTTTTACAATTTTATTGTATGAAAAAATTAAAGGTTATCTTTAATTACGTTAGTTTTTATGGTGAAACAATAAAAAAAACTTTATTACTATAATCAATAAACAGTAGACGAGGCCGTAAATAGACCTTAACCTCTATATTTACAATTTTAAACAATTTATTGGCAATAAAAAATTGCATCTATCGTAAAACGAATGACCCTAACTGGCCATATCATTGCTCCCTATACATTTGTGGCATAAACATCACAATAACAACATAAAACCTATACTTATGCAATGTTCTACTGCCTCACCGTCGTACTAGCGACCTGATAAAGCTGAAAAGGCAACTTAAGCCCATAAAAACCATGCACTAAACGCGGCCAACAATCGAAACCGCTGTAAATAAATAAACTTCTCACGCAATAAACGGTTTTATTTAAATTGTCGTAAAGTTTGTTATTGCGCACGTGCTTGACGCGGTTACGACCTGTGCGAATGAATGAAACGTGCGAGAGGGAGAGCGGCCGTGTTCGAGGGGGACCGGGGATACCAGTTCGACCACGTGGCTGGCGTAACACAACTTCGTGCAATTCTTCTGTTCAATCAAATAAGTAAATATTTGTCTCACAAAGACAAGTTTCTTATTAGAAATCATTGATATTTTTATTTAATTAATTCCTATTTAATAATGCTACTATCAAAGTTATACAACAAAAATTCGCTTGCCCCTCTCATATTTATTATTTGTACACAAAAATTGCAGTGATACCCTATTGGAAAAAGATCCGATCTTATATATAAATCCCAGCGGGTTTGACTAATTAGTTTATATGTAAAAAGAAATAATGAATATCCTTAATGGCACAATAATTTTCACATACATACCAAAAACATTCAACTGTTAAAATTTGTAACCTATGTATGAGGATGAACTTACCACGATGTGATGATTGAAGAACTTCCCTTACAGCGATTGTTGTCTTTGTCTACTCCGCCAAAAAAGGGTTAGGATGATGTAGAAACATACTCTTAATTTTTATGTATTTTTAAAAATAATACATTCCAATATGTCTAATTGGTTTTATTTTGTTATGAAGACCCATACATGTGTTTCTTATTGCCTGGTAAAGTTACTACGGTAATAGTTATTTTATTATTAAATTATATTTCTTTGTGCAATGTAGTGTAACAAATATCTATAACCGTCAGTACAAACAACTGAGTTAAACTTTGGCGTATTTTTTCAATTAATGAGAAATAATTAAATTTATGTTGTAACTACGTTTACTTATAAACTTCTTAAGCAAAAGTAAGTATAAGAGAATTTAAATAATTTATCTATTATTAATTACAATATGCATATTAATTATTGTCATATACATTAAATCCTTAAATGAATTATTTCTATTTGCGATATACTTTTTAGTTAAAAGAAGATTTTAGAAAAACTGTCGCCGTTTTGGTTAAAGCCATTCGCTTTGACAGCTAGAAGTGCCGGAATGGTTTGTGATTGGCGGTGAATGTTCTGCAGCGGAGTACTATTGGCGCAGCGGCGGGGTCCGCGGGGGTGCGCGGGCCGCCCGCCATTACCAACAATGGCCGGCGGGAAACTCGTTAGCGAATAGCTTTTATCTCTTTCTAATATGCACCACGCAGGTAGGAATTAATGAGACGGAGAGGTTTCCGTCTCGGCGCGTTACGAGTGCTCCGTCTCGCTTGCTCGCCTGGCGCCGGGTTGTGCGTCTCGCTCGCAGCGCTCGGCAGCGGCTACGCTCGCCGCGACGGGGAATTCAGAGTCGTAGAGCCTCATACGCGGGTCATAAACGGTCCGCGGCCATACTAGAGGTGCACGCGCGCGAATCGATCCGAATCGCCGGCGATAAACGCATCCTCCCGCGAGGCGTACGTCGCGCGCCGCGTCGCCGCCGAGCGATGAGTTCCAAGTTCATCATCGATAGCATGCTCCCGAAGTACCATCAGCAGTTCCACCACCAGAACTTGTTTGCGGGTGCAGGGGCGTCGCCTATAGAGGCGTCGCTTTCGTCGTCGCTGTCATCGTCGTTGTCGTCGTCGTTGTCGTCGTCGCTGTCGTCGTCGTTGTCTGGAGCGGCGGCGCTGGGGGCCGGCTCGCCGGGGGCCGGGAGCCCGCAGCGGTCGTCGTCATCATCGTCGGCATCGCCAGGCGCTCCAACGAGGATGTATCCCTACGTGTCGCACCACCAGCAGTTCGGGGGCTCGGTGCCGTTCACCGGGGTAGGGGCCGACGACAAGAGTTGCCGCTACCCGACAGCGGTTGGCGCCGACCCGATGATGAATTACGCGCTGGGCCAGCACAACGGCGGGGCGGCGGTGTCGGCTGCTTCGGCGAGCATGGCCGCGGCGGCGCAGTTCTACCACCAGGCGGCCGCTTCTGCCGCGTCGGCCGCTTCCGCCGCCTCCGTGGACGCAATGGGCGCAACTTGCGCCCAGCCCTCTGCCCAGCCTCTGCCCGATATACCGCGCTATCCATGGATGTCTATCACTGGTATGTTAACTTCATTGCATGTCTTGATGTTCTGTAGACAATAATTGATTTGGTTTAATGTCTAAGCTTAATTCTCATTCGTAGTTATATGCGTTGATATCTTTTATTAACGTAGGTCGTAGTAGTAAAAGTAGATACAATAAAATTGCTAAATTTGATTGTCATTACAATATAGTTTCTGGTAGAAGGCTTTATATAATTTTAGTTATTTTGTGTTATATGAGGCATGCAAAAGGTTATGTATAACTGTATTATCACGTATTTATCCCTATGATTTAATAAGTACTAGCATATTATAATTTTTTAATTAATAATATGCATAAAATCCCAAATTTTTATTTTCATATACAAATCAATTTGACAGATATAAGCGATAACACAAATAAAATCCAATAAGATATATTTATCCTATTGGTATTTATTTAATTGCTTATTGATTTTCCTAATAAACTATGCCAAAACGTTTATTTGGGAGTAAAGTGTACATTAATGCAATAAAATTGACCATTAACTATTATTTTTATGATCATTTCCATGTTTCATGGTCGCCAGGTATTATACGAAAATTATTCGGTCGACGCGCCGCTGATTATACTTTAATTGCCTGTTTAATTACAATAATTCGTAATTAAAAATGTAGATATAAGCATAATTGTAAAGTTTCGCGTTCCGCTCCGTACAGATGAAGCCGTTAACAAAATATTTTCGCGCCGACGGCGGGACATTTTCTACACAACTGAATTATTCCACCATTTCTAAAAGTTAATTATAACAAAGCGATTTAATTACAAAGAATGCTATTGTCCGGGATTTCAATTTTATAAGACAAATTATAATCTATTCTTAATTATTTTGAACACATGAATCGTGTAAGAGCGAGTTTTAGAACTAAATTCTTAAAATATATTAACATAATACTTTCTCACACACTAAATTTTGCATTTAAAAAGGAAATCGCACATAATCAATTTCTTATGTACCTCGTCATTTCCCGCGCTTTACAGGAAAGCTCGGGAAATTATCAAAAAAACGTTTTCCTGAGTTATTTTCCTAATTAATAACTTTTTTATGATAATTATATCTAATTTATTTAGAATGTATATTATTACTCTATTTAACATTGAATACATTGTTTTTGTATGCAGTTAAATAAACTATTTTGTCTTAATTATATGTGCTATCTATCCTATCTAACAGCTTAATACCTATGCTATCAACATAATTGCATTTTTATTGTCAATCAGCAGTTAACAATAATAAAATATGTCTATGTTAATATTTATAATTATCTTTGTACAAATATTAGATAAGTGTAGTCAAATATTACATACACATCTTTCTATATCGTAACTTTTACGTAATACACAACACAGATGAGACATTTATAAATATTTACAAACAATTACTGGCTATAAAAAAATTATTGTCTTAATTATTAATTTATGAAAAATTTAATCATGGATGTATTAATAAAAAGTATTTAAAGTTATTTGAGAGGTTGGTATATATTTGTAAAAAAATAATAAAATTTATTTTATTTTTAATTTGTATTTTATATTTTAATTTGTACGAAACCTCCATAGTGAAGTCTATGGTGTGGTTTAATAAGACGGATTCGGAATATCAATAAAAAACAAAGAATAACTATGTGTTGTTCTGTATTTCAAGGGAACCACATTAAAAGTTTATTCCTGTTTTTACTAAACAATGTTATATGAATTAAATAATCACATCTATTCTGTTTCTATTTTACATCACTGATATATATTTTTCAATTATGTCACAACAAACCTCCATAGACTTCACTATGAAGGTTTCGTACAAATTAAAAAATAAAATAAATATAATTTTTTTTTACATATTTATATACTTTTAAGATTCCTCTGTTATCTACCTCACTTATGGGATGTACCTAGGTGTAAGATCTAAAAGCAGGAACCATTTTAATCATCTACTTTATATTTATTGAGGACAGCAATCAATGACACATCATTTAATTACAATCATAAAGGTTAAAAATATTATGCCAGTATATGGATGGCTATTAATGTATAACTAGTCCTTTTCTAAATTGATATTAGTTTTAATAAAACTAATTTTATCGCGTTTTAATTTTAATTCTTAATTTATGTAAGGTAACATTGGCAATAATATCTGACATTATTGATTTTTAATTTCATTCGTCGCACCATACGATATAAAAGATATAAACTGACATTTTAATATCAATTCAAAATCAAAAATTAATAAAATCCTAACAAGCAAATATATTTTTAATTTTAAATGCAATTAGAAATTTTTATATAACATATATTGCAATATAAATAAGGCTTGTCTTAATAAAATAACATAGATAAATTTTTATAATGACTTTTCATATTCATAACTTTAAAATGGAATGGTATCACTGGATAAAACATAAATTATACGCTATTACTTATTAAATTTTAATGAAATCAATGGAAGCAAATTTTAAAATGTGTCTATCTACCTACTATTTACAAACTATATAGGTTTAGGAGGCGACTAGGTTAAAAGCAACTCTCTTGACGAACACCACTTTCATATCTCAGAAAACGACACAGAAGATATAAGTTTATTATATACATGAGCATTAGAAACGTTAGCGAGACATGTAAGTGAAAAACATATGTATAACAAAATTCACATTTTGACATAAATTTATATTTATTTACAATTGTTTGATAGAACAATACAATAAAGTTATAATTTAGGAGGCTATAATTACAAAATCGATAGTACTTGTCTCATAGTATATAAAATGAAATTTTGTTGTTTGCCATTTGGACCATTTGGACTATTTATAAACCCTACAGATGGTAATACATAGTTATCCATTAATTACTATAATTTGACTAAGTCCAATATAATTTATTATCAGTTTATTTCAATTCACTGGTGCTCAATGCCTTACATCATTAGGTCTTTGATCCATCTGGAGGGTCTACGTCCTGTCCTACTCTTATTCGACCTTCGCGTGATCTCAATTCGAGGACTTTCCTCCCTCATATGACTGAAGTTCCGTGTGGCCCTTGGCTATTTCAACTTGACTTTCAAATAGACATTCCTTTCTTATATATTTCGTTGTGTACAAAAGGAAAAATAAAAATTTATTTATACATTATACATTCTATACTGTATTATTATACACAATACAAATTAAATATATTATTATTATATATTTCTAGTTATATACATATATAGATCTGATGGCCCAGTCGCAATTCCCGCTAAACGGTTCGGCTTAATAACCGACGGCCGAAGTTTCGAATGGCTGCTAGATTACGTTTTTTGATTTCTGTAGTACAAAAAATTCTAAAATCTTTTTCCCGGTATATGGGCTCACACCGTGCTACATATTCGACTTAATATAATACATGTAAAGCGAATTGACCTTGCTATTTGTTTATATGTATACAAAAATACAAACACGGTCGAACACTCAGGGTATTTCTAACAGCTGCTATAACAGAGTGCTTTTACAGCTTCACTGAAGTATTGTAATATAATTTCTATTTTTATTGTTATGCAAGTAAATGGTTTTAAAAATAAAAATTCATTTCGTATATTATTTATTTATATATCTACACTAATATATAAAGCTGGAGTGGTTTTTTAAACGTGCTAATCTCAAAGAACTGAAATGATTTGATATATTTTTACGATAGAACTATTACTTGAGCGTAGTAGTAGTTATGCTCAGTAAAAATTAAACCCGCAAAAGCGTAAGAGTGTAATAATTTTGTAGACCACAATCGTGATACTGTCGAAGTATATTTTTAGACATATGTAGGTAAAAATAGATAATGAAACGGCTGCATGCATTTAGTGGTATCGCGTCGGCCACCCAATTGACCTCAAATCTAAGCAAACAGAACTAACCTAGGATATCGAGTACGTTCTAGTGCCGAAGTAGGTAGCTGCATATAGCATACATGTGGGGTCCACTTTGTACACAAAAACGGCCGCCCATTACTGTACTTAACTGCCTGTACGCTTTGAATACAATGGCACAATTAGTTTTATTCACGGTTTTATTATCGTCTATCGAATTAATTGTAGATCGTGAAGACTCGCGCTGATTCTACGCGCTCTTTATAGTCCTGCCTATTGAATTATCCTGGATACTTGTTTAGTCTCGCTCGTATTCGTGCCCGTCCATCAAAGCTCTTCAAGTGACTGTCGCAATGATATCAGAATTCCGCGGTCGTGCGACATGCTCGAGGGCAAGGTGTCACAATGGCAAAGTTCCAGCACTGACGTGTTCCTATATTCTTGCTGAATGATGATTATAATGAAGAACAACAACGTTGTTAAAAAGATATTATAATTGTTATAGTAGTAACGAAAATAAAACAAAACAGAACGAAGCGCTTTGCTTCGTCTTTCATTATTCGTATGACAAAGAATTGGAATATTCTGGCCGCGTCTGTCTTTCCCTCCGATTACAACGTGGGTATTTTCAAGAGTAGAGTGAATAGGCATTTACTAAGCTAGTGCACCTTACCATCAGGATTGCATTTCCGCTTAACATCAGGTGGGATCGTAGTCAAGCACTTGCTTAGAAAGTATTAAAAAAAATCCCACACTTTCTTAGAATATCCAGTGTTTATATCATTTGTTTAAATTAATCGTTACAATTACAATCTTATTACAAAAAATAAGTTTAGTTAAAAATCTTTATATCGTATTCATAAAAAATAATCTAGAAATGATAATAATAATAGGGCAATCACGCCATCGACAGAGGCGAGATATTTTCGCCTCTTGCATATCCATTCATACTTGTTCATCGATTTCGATGACCTCAATACTTCTCACGGGAGTCTTATTTAGTATCTCAGCACTTTCATTGATATACTTATACATGCACCGTGTCTCTTATACTCTTTCAGACCACACTTTTCCCTTAATCTAGATTTGTGCATACACTATTTAGCATATTCAATTATATTTAATTATTTTTTTACAATCTCATAATACAAATATTCAATATAATGATAGGCATATAGTTTTAAAAATATATAAATAACAACATATAATGACGACGTATCGAAATCAAAAGAAAGAAAATCCCACCCATATTTTTTTCTTGGCAATGAATGTCATATTGAATGCTGATTTAGGTTGTAATTTGTGAAGTCTGCAGACTGATTTTACTATTTGAGAATAACTATAAAGTTATTAGAGCAGGCAATAAAGTTATAAAGATTTTTTTTAATCTAGACAAGTATTAGATTTAATAACGGTTTTGTCGCATACATATTTACGTATTAGTACAAGTTACATTTTTTTTTAATGACGAACTACACAGATTGTCCAGAGGAGCTGGCCTTGACTGTTTCACCGGATTGAGAGATGACATAGCTCTTAGGTCGCTTAGCCTGAACCTCTATCGCTAGTAACTCGACACAAGGGTCCCCCCGGTGGGGGGTAACCTCGGCTTGACGGTTACTGCTACGCGTAAGCATTCCGATCCGAGGGCGCCCGAGAGGGCCGAACCACGACTCGGTCGGTAGCTATTTCACGGATAATCTAAGGACAGACAGAAGACATTCGAAAAGCAAAACTAACTTTGAGTGCCACTTCGGGACGCGTTGGCGCTGGGAGAAGAAGTGGCCGAAGAAACTCCAGCAACGCTCCTAGCATGTAAAGGGTGGGGCCCTTACAAAGTGTACTAACTTTGTATGTATGAGACAATATAAATGAAGATTATTTTATGAAAATAACTAATTTGTTATATTGAATGTTTATTCAAGTAAAAAGTTTAATGTTTTTAATAAGTAAATTGTTCTTACTGCGTAAATACTATCTCTTGTTTGACGAATCAGATTGTTAACACGGTTAATAACCTTTAAAACCTTTACGGGGGCCCGTGCACAGAGTTCCTCTTAACAGAGGTTCAGGCTAAGCGACCTAAAATCTCTGCCACTTCTGAAATTCAGTAAAACTATTCACTCAGTTTCTCTGGCCAATAAGTTTGTCACAAAAAAATATTTCTCTCATGGAATTAGAGATATGATGAATGATTCGTAAAAATAACTATTTCCTAACATTATAGCAACGTGTGAATTATAAACATTTTTGCGTCCGCATCGCGTCGACCTTCCTGGCACATGTCGGTCGTCAATAACACGACACGTAAAGAACCTCATAATCAAAGCCGATGTGCCATCGTAACTGGCTCGTAGCTCAGTGAAATTATTTCGAATGGCCTATAACCGACTTGTTTTTGTTTCATAAATGACTATTTACGTGATTTGTTGCTAATGTTAGATTATAAAAATGATCGAAGCTGCGCTGCGGTGTATCCGTCTCGCACGGAGGCGGCACGAAAATACGGCGGCAGGTGCTTGCGACACCACGTGCTCGAAAATAAGATGGCGGATACACGTCAGTGTTGACTAGTGTTGCCAGTTGTAGAATGCGTAATTTTCAGCTGCTTTTATTGTCGCGTTTCAATTAAATTTATTGACTAAATTTAATGTGAGTTCAAATTGAAAATGATAAATTTATATTAAAATTTTTTGAATAGTGTTATAAATTATTTAAGGGTTGAGTTTTTTTTATAAATATTCACACTAGCACGATATTTCTTAACCGCTTGAGATTTAATAAGTGTTAGGAGTAAATATGTATTATTAAAATTATTGATACTAGGTAAAATAATATGTAATATTTTCTCAGGGTTCATTGCTAGCTTAATCCGAAGAATTTAAAGCTTTACATTCAGAATTGGCTCAACTCTACCTAGCTTGATAATACAGACGTATTTTTTAAATACTGTACGTACGTTTTTGCGTTATGTTAGTACTGGGTATGGTTTGTGAAATTAGGTGTCATTTCCGGGTTTTCCGCACCAATACGAGCGTGATCATTTTTCAACAATCAAAAACGCATTTAGATTCATTCTGGTGTCATGGCTTGCGTTATCTAACTACTACAACTCTCCTTACAAGTGGAATTTTATCCCTATAAAAATAATCAATTTATACATTTAAATACAATAGTCGATTTCTCTGTAATATTATTTTCACAGATATAGGTTATATAAATAAAAATTGAAGTAATTATTTAAGAATGTTAAATTATTTTTAAAATACAGATAAATAATTACAACACAGGCACATACGTTCTTATAATGAAGTAGATAGAGACGGAAATCGCTATTCGCGCTTCACCAAGCTTATTATGTCCAATGTGTAAAAGTCGGTGAGGTTCTAAGTTGGTACTGCTTAAGACAATAAGATGCATAATAATAAAATATGTTTAAATCATAGACTACATCTATTTTGTGATTATATCAAAAAAGTAAATCCACAATGGCCGGAGATGTTCCGATGCGTACCCTGTCACTGCACAAGCAGCCAGTAACATGTGTGCCCGCGCGTAGGACGCATGCGCCGAGCCAACATGGCCGCCGCCGACCAATAGCGCGGCGCTCGAACCGCGCGATAATGCCCTGCATGCTATTGATTGCTATTAATTACTCTGCTTACTCAATATCCATTTGTATTGTGTGTATACTCAAACTAATTTATTTTACTTTGTACATTCTACGTTATAATACAGTAAAAAAGAATGTGTTTTATCACATTAGTGAGCCGCCCCGGCTTCGGACGGGTAACACTTTAAATTTGTTTAGCTTAAAACAATGAAAATACATCTATATGTGGATATAAAATCTACTTAAGATAATTCGGATATATTCGTTTGTTTCGAGTCCTTGTAAAATGATTTCGACATTCAATGCTAACTTAAATTATCTTTTTTTTGTGAAGGAACTATGTGAAGGGGTCGTAGTTTACGGTACAATATTACAAAGAATTTACAAAAAGTTTTAAGTTTAAAGTATAGAATTAAAATAAAGTCGTAACTTTTCTAATCTTCATTTAGCACTATCTTTGACATAGGGTTGGATAGAATACGTTAATTTAATACAACATCATGGCCTGCAAATCTAGTTGCGATTGCGTCGTGTTGTAGGCAGCTTTCATTTTACTATCAATGGTTTTAATATTTTTAATAACTTTATTCCAATGTTTCACATTTTTCCCTATCAGTGATAGAAGCAATGGTGATGTTCAATCATTTCTTCTCTCAGTGCCAGAGCTCCTTGAAGTGGCAATGATATTAATAGTCGTCTATTATGACGAATAATCTAAAACACCATCACATCTAGAGTATCGGCCTGGGAATACTTGTGCTAATATAAACATAATACTGTTTTGAGAATCCCTGTAAGCCATAAATCGTGAAGCTCTGAAAGTCTCAAAGTTTTTAAAACCTATTATAATGTAATTAATAGCAATCATTAAGTATGTACCTATGTAGGGAAGTAGGTGATTTACATCCGTTAAAATTTTTGTACCACTCAGTTCGAAATAGAGTTTTAAATATTCTCAATGACCAATCATTGTAATCAATTAAAGATGTTAATAGTCAATTAACAATCTTAACTATTTATACCGATTCAAAATCTAAGCTAAATATATAGCTTAATAGAGTTTTTTTATCAAACTACCCACGTGTTATCTCAGTAATTTATTTGATTTTTTAAATTATATTTAATAAAATATACATATTAAAGAAATAAATTCTTATAAATCGCATTGAGGGACCAGCATCTTTTCAAATGGAAAATACAAAAATTCTGGATTCCGATTGACATTAATTCGTAGTACAGTTACGTATTTTGTATCTGTACTATTGTTTATTGTCCCAAATTAAGAGAAATATAATGCCAGGTCAGTAGCCTTTAAGCCTCCCAAGAGTTGGAACGACGAAATTTAAGGATTAAGTCGAAAAAGACACCTATTACGTGAATTATTCATGCGTCGTATCGATGCAACGGCCTAATCGAGTTTTGTATGCACTTAAAGGTAATTAACGATTGTATTCGCTTACAACATTATTCGTTTCCGATCGATAGTGGGACAGCTCTAAATTAAGTGCTGGGGAACCTGACTGATTCCGTCCTTAATTAAAGCTGCATAATTGTTACGTATGACTTGAATACAGCGTCGATTTGATAAGGAATAATTATACGTCGCTTTCGGTATTACAATTATTTAAAGATACGTATGTTGATATTATTTTGACGATTGCATAAAGATAAAATTACTTTTTGTGTCCAATTAATAAATAACCAAAAAGCACACAGCAGCAACAGCTATTTGCTATTAAAGTAAGTTAAATTGTAAACAAGTCTAACTTCCATTACAAACAAATACTGACTTCAAATCGAAAAATACAAACTTCGATCGAATATTACGTAATCAGAACCTAGCCAAACTATTATGAAACGACTCTTGTACTACATTCTTTCCAATAAAAAATTAATCATCGAAATAAGTTGGCGTTAATAAGTTGGCGTTATTCCCCCATTTGTTTCACATTTAAAGTTATAGTTACAGTCTTTATATATATATATATAATATATATATCCCACTGTTAGGCGCAGGCCTTCTCTGTAGAGATTGTAAGGGCATAGTTCACTACGCGGCCCTGGTGCGGATTGACAGACTTCACATGCCTTAGAAATATTTTCTGAGACATGTAGGTTTCTTCACGATGTTTTCCCTTCACCGTCGCGTGGTAAATCAGCACATAAAATTGCATCACCAAATTTATTGGTGCCCGCATCGGGGTTCGAACTCGGGTTGCAAGAGTACTATGCAACCAACCAACAAACCAACCGCCCAGACACTGCATACATACTTTGTGCAAATTTAACACTTATATGGTTTTCTCATGGATGTCATTTTCATAAAAAATCATCCAAATCGGTTCACCCACTTGAAAGTTATGAGGTAACAAATTACATAACATAACAACATACATACAAAACATCCAGAGGAATTGAGAACCTCTTCCTGTTTTGAAGTCGGTTGAAATTTTCAATAACCAGCCTATATAGTCTCTTAATACAATTCCAGGAAACGTTTTGGATTGGTGCCTCCCACTAAAATCTTAATGGTTTAACCACATTAATCGATAGTCGAAATCAGGTGGAAAGTTAGCTTTGTTGACCTTAGCATCTGAAGTATCTCTCTGAACACGATTAGTATAATTCGGTCGTCACTGATCGTTATTAATGTTTTTTTTTTATAAATAAATTTTAATTTATTTAAAATAAACTGTCAGAGACTAATGAAAACATTAATTAAGAAGTCAATTATAATCATATATTTAACATAATAAATATTATAAACTTATACATTCACATTTGCAATGTCAAATTTAAGCGTCAATAGCCTAATGGTTTAGGGGCGCCCTGCGAATCTTAGATCGTGGGTTCGAATCCACCATTCGACTATTGCCGTGAACCATGTCCTAGCACAAGCTTAAGCTTAGTTGGAATGGTTAACAAGATTGTTAGTAATATTTCTGAAAAAAAATATTCTGTTCAAATATAAAAATACTTTGAAATGTTACTTACAAGAATATATATACTCGTATCAAAGTAGTTGTGTAAGAAATTGTATAGCTAAAAAATAAATTATTGCGTTCATAGTTTATTGTTTAATTATACTATAGTGGTTTATTTTTTATAGATTGGTTTTACTTACAAACTTGGAAAGTCTAGCCTTCAACTGCTTGACGTTTTAATTCTACAAGTTAAATATAAACTCGACAATAAGGTTCGAAGTATTTATTGAGTGAATTTTTAAAATATTTAAAAGAGAACTAAATGAGTGTTGTTATAATTACAACGTAACCGTAATTAAATATTTTCGCATGTTTTTTTACGTTGATAGTCACTGTCCAGTTTAAAATAGCTTTATAACTAAATGAACGTAACGAATCAGACTAGATTTTTTATTATAAAACCATTTACACAATCAAACAGGTCACCGAATAAATAGATTGTAAAGTATAAGGTGGAGGTCAGAAATACAAGGGGTTATTAGGTTGGAAACAAATCTTAAAAAGTAAAAATTTCTTTATTTGAAAGTGTTATATGCTAGTTTTATGTATTTTGTAAGTAGTTGTATAATGCTTAAAATTGTTTTTTTTATGTGTTTGTATTCTATATAGCCAGCTTTAATATTAATTAGTCAATGTATTTATGTTGTGCATGCGACTGTGCCGGAACAATGAACATTCAATACGATTGATAATAGATTTTCCATTTCCAGATTGGATGAGCCCCTTCGACCGCGTGGTCTGCGGTGAGTTCAATGGTATTTATCGTTTCAATTTTATTTTCTTTTAGTTTTAAGTCTTATGTTTATAGATATAAAGGCCTTTACACATGCGCTTCCATCGTTAGTATAACAGTTCGTTCGAGTTTGTCTAATAGACGACTGTAACGTTACAAAGGGACCACCCAGGTGTATGTGAAGATACCAATGCATAAATAAGAGCATCTTTATCGTCAACTATACTGTGCTCGACTATTGGAGACACAAATTCAGTTCACTTGGGGACAATTAACAGAATATAAATATTACTTGAGATAGATTAAGATTTATTAATTCAAACGCTTTTGACTTTTTGCATTGTTTTGTTACTTTGTAAGAGATCGTAATTATTAACGAGGTAATTAACTTTTAAATAGCATTGTATTATATCTTTTATTACGTAGTTATTAAACACGTTGTGTAAACATTTATATACATAAATTGCTATTGTTTAATTAATTCTTGAGAGATAGTCAACGTTCTTTTCATTTAATTTTTTTATTATTATAATTATATAAAATGCTATTTTAATTATATACAATTTGATAGTATATTCAACTACATATTTGTTAAAGCATTTAAAGAGTCACGTAAATTAGCACCTCTAAATCCTACGACATTCTACAGGAAGAAACTTCTCATAAATATTCTACGTACAACCTCCTTTAATGTGGTATTCTTGGAAACTACGTGGCGTTCGAAATTCAAAATTCGAATATAATGATTAAGGCAACTTCGTAACGTGAACGAACTGATAAAATTACGTATTATTGAGACATTTGAAGCTCATGTGTGCAGGCCGACAAAGCCTTCATCCACGCCTTCCGTGATATTTCGTTGCAATTATTCATTTGACATGGCTTAGTTAAATCATTGTAATTATCTCCACAAACGTCATTGCGGAACATGAAACATCGTTAAATAAAGAGGTAATTTAAATATCGTAAGGGGATTTCACTCCGCAAGGAAAAATATTTTCGTGTCATACATCAGTTACTAGAAATAACGGAATTTTTACGTTCAATAAGTCATTCAGTAAGTTGTATGTCCACTATTTCTGAAAGTATATTTCCTTAAGTTTAACAAATAGAGGAAGTTTATGTATTTACGACTGGTTGAAACTGCTTTTAAATTATGAAGACCCTTTGAGAAAAAAAACTCTGTTGTAACTGGAATCGCGAAATCACAACTGTGATTCAGTTCACAGGAAAGTTAAACTTTAGCAATTTTAGCTACCTTTTTACCTTTTGTGACAAAAAGCTTCATACAATAGCGGCAATTGGTTCTTCCTTTTGCTGGCTAAAAAACACAAAAAGCTGATAAAGGGTTTATTAAGGTAGCATTGAATAGAAACTTTCGCCATAGACAATGGGAAAGCAGTAGACATAAACACAAGGATTTAAAAAAATCTCTTAGAAAGCGATACAGAAGTTATTGATTCCAGATTTCGTGCCTTTTATACGACGTAGATATTTACCAAATACCCTACGAGATTTGTAGTTGTATGTTTTTCTTATAGCATTTAGATCTCCTGTTACCATCTCAAATATGTCCAACATAGCGGCGATAACTTATTTTACAGTTGTTCCTTAAGGAAGAATGTTTGAGATGCAGCAAAAACTTGTGGACGCATTTTGAATCCAATAAGCATACCAATAATTTTCTGTCTGTCATTATTGGTTTAAACATTTGGTTGAGTTTATTTTTTATATTAATAAAACACTTTTATAAGATCCTAAAAGTTTTTTTTGTAAAATATTACAATGTTGTCAATTGGTGGGTATATTTAATTTTTTTTTATGTACGCTTTCGACTTTCACCGGATAGTAAAGGAAAGAAAGAAAAGGATAACAAAGAGTTCACGGCAATAGGGTTGCGCAAATTCTTTTATTGTTAAAAATTGCGTTCCTTTGTGCTAACAAGATGTTTACAAATAAGGTATAAGTCAAAGGGTTTTAAATCACGGTGTCGAAAGCTGTTAAAACAAACTTAGAACGGGCCCCATTGTTTTGTTGGCACGCTCGCAAATTGCTTTATTACTCAACGGCTTGCGGTCGTTTCGCTTAACTCGATATCACCAAATTCGCAGTCAAAACATCGCATTGCTATCACATACGCCAGTGGCAATCGAAATGACTCCGGATTATTGCCCGGACGTTTTTACTTGCACTAGCAGCCGCTAAAACTACACTTATGTCGTATTCACACAGTATCTTAGATTAATTCGCGATATAAAACAGTCCACGGCCTAATTTATGGCGGCAATACGCTCAGCGGTATAATGCCGCATTAATACACCTTTATCATCAATATATTTCAGTAATTGAACAAACAAAACAGATTATGCTTTAACAGCTTATAAAAATCGTTTTATAGCACCATAACAATTATGAGCTAATCACTGTCAATCGTAACTCCACCGTTACAAGGCGTTTGAGGCTAGTGAAAAAAAAGTCCGACCGCGAACAATAACAGCTGAGAATTGACCATAAAGTGGCGACCTTGCGGCAATAAAAATTTAACGAGCAAGCCCGTGGCATAGTGTTGTATAAACAGACCGCCAGATTTGTAGACGTGACTGTCATAGAGAAGCCGGCGCGACATCTGCGCGTGTTCGCGCCAAATTCTACTTTGTAACATTTGATTTTATAGCTCGATAAAACAATAATTTTCATAAAAAAACTAAATAATGAAATAGTATTATAGCTGCGATATCCATTTCCTTTCATAAAATATAATAGCAATATTTATTTTTATTAAATAAAACTTGTCTTTTCAAGACCAGACTTATCATTTGTTATCATTTTAACGATTTAACCTTTTCACAAAAGTCATCATACAATTTATTACGAATGCTAAGACACATATGATATAGGTACATTATAATAATAACAAACCATTCGTAGCTAACTACACGGATTCAGCGCCATCTTATGTATTATATATTATATTATATGTGTTATGTGTATTCTTATGTATTTTTTGTTGACGGGGAGGAAATCTTTAGAAAGATATCCCGCCTTCTGGGGGGAAGGCGGCGGTTATGTGGGGTCCTCCCCGGTGGCCCTTTCCTCGGTGTATGACGAGGGGCTCCGGAATCTCAACGTGGAACGCACCGGAGCCCCTCTGCACTGTGCTCAAGGAGAGCACGTCCCGGCGGGAGGTTATTCCCTCCCCCCCTGTGCCCTCGCAGCGCAAGGCGACACGGTCCAGCCGATGTTGCCTTCTTCCCGGGTCCACTTTGGTGGACGACACAGGCCCCCACCCTTGTCGCCCAGTGAACCCGAGGCCCCTTTTAGTCGCCTTGTACGACGGGCAGGGGATACCGTAGTCTTATTCTTGAAAGCTCAGAACTACAGGGCTGATCTTATGTAAACATAGCTTAAGTTGAATGTTATTCTACTTACGTTGCTTTTACGGATACTAACATGACAATAGTAACAGCGTTCGTAAATAGGCACATACGTTGCTATACAAAAAGTAACATCAATGCCAACTGTTCGCATGGCATGTGCGTAAGCCGGAAGTAGGTAGGACTGTGGCGCCAAAGACGATGTCGTACACTTTGTCGTCCAAGGCCACAATTGTTGCTATTTAGCGTGTTACGTAACCTGCTATTTTTAGCTTCACGTCGAAAATGTGCAATAGGTTCATTGGCCTGCGCGCGAGTGAGGCTATACGCTACATGTGCTAGGAATAGACAATAATTGTAGTCACTAACACGCGCGCTGTTAAAACAATTTGTTTTTGTTTTGTTTTTTATTTATGCTGATTAGATAAACAAATAAACTCCCGCGACCAACCCAAACCGGGTAGACAGATATAACAATTGCTTTAACAAGGGGTAAACATTTTATAACTACAGCACAAGTTTTGTTTTTTTGTAAATAACGTAATTAAATTCTCATGGACAGTTTCACCGGCTTTTTGAGAGGTGGCCGAGAACTTAGGGGACTTTGGCCTGAAAAGGTTGGCCTGGAGAGAGCGTAAGGGTCTAGAAGGAAACTCGGCTTAGGCTCTCTTTTCGCGAAAACAATCTAAACCAAGGGTGTGCAAGAGTCGAACCATGGCTGGGTCAGTTGTTTTAGTCGGATTTCTAGCTTCCCAACGGTTGGACGCGATTTAAATGTCTCTTCAGTAGAAAGTAAATAAGCAACCGTTAAGCTTTACTATTTCAAAATGCATGATCGTTTGCAAAAGAGCTAGGTTTTATTGAATAATTTTAAGCAAAAAATTATAGTTGGTATTGTGCGGCGCTATCGATATCATGACGTCACAGTACGTTATTTATATTGTCTTTAAAATTTTAACGAACCAAATCGTTTCAGTTAATTACAAATCGCTATATCCAGACACGAGCGTTAATTCGTTACAGCAATTTATTTAATCCGGTCGATTCGCCGCTTCCTACGAATTCCTAGAGAAGGCACATATTTTTTATAGCAGGCAATGAAAAAAGTTATTTCAAGTGATTTAAACACGTGAACTTGCAAATATTTCGCGTTAAATTCTTGAAGTTGTTCCATGTAAAGCACTCGCGCTTCCTCTGACAACTAGTACATAAATTTCGGCTCTTTTTAAGTCAGAAACGCGTAAAATTAATATGACTTAAAAAATCTTTACGACTTCTCACTATAATATTTTTATTTGATCGCTTGTAAGAGAGCGGAGTTAAACATGATTCATGAAGTGATCTCATCGCTAGCGTTTTGTTCGCAATACGTGCATTTGTTATTTGTAATGCAATTTAGACCGTCAGCTAACGTAATATCCGTAACTTATGAGTTAAGCACGTAAACACAAATAAAAACGGTCGATTACCGTTTAATATTTCTGGACGTTACGATAAACTTATGATTTCAAACTGTCTTCATTCAAGTAATATTTTAAAGGTGGTAGAAACGGATCGTCAAATGGAAATGGATTATTGATTTCTGCCCCACAATCCCTCAACCATCACTGTGTTTCGGTTAAGCGCGTATCTAGAGCGATCTGTATCTATAGAAAGTACTTTTTTCTGGCGAAAACCCTACGCATATGCGCTCTGGAAAGTTCGAAGACATTTTTTGTCGGACTCGTACCAAGTAAAACCCCACGGTGGTCACCATCACTGCTATCTATTTAAGCTATCTATCTAAGCTATTACAAGTTCAGGATTTTTATATACAGATTCTGTTTCTTTATGCATGTTTCTGTTAGTTTACAATTTAAAGGATTAAGGGGTGTTCCAGCTCTTCGACCGGAATCTCAATTATGATAGGCTGAAAGAAAAGGTCTCTGAGAAGTAACCCCGTCTTGGGTCGTTCTTTGACTCTAGTTGAGTTAGCATTTGAAAGTAAGGGGAGGTTTTGGAACGGTGTGTTGCTGTTGTGCTTTCTAGAATGATTATTTAAAATATCCCCATTTCGGTAAGCGCTGGCCTTCCGAATAGAAGTGGCGAAGGAGACTTGATAAACATTTATATCATTAGTAGGCGATAGGCTGTATGTAATAAGTTTGCACCCTTTTAATATCCTTCGTCTTAGCCTAAGCTGGTGTCGTCACGACATCAAGGTATATACAACCTACAGACTAATAAAATCCTGTACCAGCGGACACGTTCCTGGCGCGAATGAGTCAGATAGGCAGGTTGAGATTTGATATTTCAATTTGGCAACGTCGTTCTGGCGCACCGCTCTCGCTTCTTCCCACATTCGTATGTCTACGAATGCACGTCCATCAAACATTCTATCTATGTTTGCGTAGGAAGTCTTACTAACTGAAATCTTTTATTAACCAATTTCAAAAAAGGAGGGGGTTCTTATTTCAACTGTATTTTTTGTTATTTATTTATTTTTTTAATTTTATTTATTAGACAGAAAAACTTACAGCTAAACCAATTCGGTGCTGTAGTCTACACAAATAATTAATCAAAATAATAACAATATAATAATAGTTAACATCACAACATAAAAAATCATTTAACTCAAGTGACAACTCAAACATTCATCATCTCGATATATCCATAAGCAGCCTCTGTGAACCTCGGCTGGTCACACTGAAATATATCAATTTGCTGTGAGAAAAAATTGACAATCCTAATAGCGCATGACATGGGAGCATTCGTGGACAGGTTGGTCCTGGAAGTAGGCACTAGCAACAACGCAGGGCGGCGACGCATATGTTTGTTAACTCAGAACTTTCGACTGGGCAAACCAATTTTGATGATTCTTGGTTATTTGAAAGCTGCATCCCGTGTGGTCCGATTTTAATTTAATTAGATTTGAAGTCGATTTTGTTTTTACTCATAAATATACTTGTATTATAAAGTTACCCACTCTCATTTATTAATTCTAAATGTCCAAACCGAAGCTTAATGTATATTCTAGTCACAACATCCTCTTTGATTAATTTAACCAAATTATTCGATTTGATTTCGTCAACTTTTAATAAACAAACTTGTTGATAATAAAAACACTAATAAGGTCGCAGTAAGGTTAAATACAAAAAATAACGGCGAAGAAAAGCTCGGTGGGTGACCGGTGTAAAAACAGCTGCCACATTGCGATTTTAATTTATATCCTGTTGACGTAAAAGTCTCATTTTATTGGTTGCCGATGAACACGAAACATCATTGCGTATTTCTTCGCGGCATCACTCGTACATTCTCTATCGGAACGCATTTTGAATTATGTAAAAGACTATGGCTTCGAGTATAATTGAAATAATGACACAATTGATTTTAATATCAACTACGTGTGTATATACAGCTGATATGAATGTAAACTTTCTTATAAGTAAATGAATAGAAGCACTCAACGCCCTGACTAAGGACTAGGCAGAGACAACGATTTTTTTTCAATTGTTCTGAGCATGGCACAACACTTTTATATTCATTGATCTTTGCAAACATGATTGTCGATATGGAATACGAACGAACAAACGAACTGTCACTCTTTTTTGCACCAAAGATTTTTTATCTAAATCCTTTCCATGTACCCAATCACTATTTATATTTATATTGTGTTCTTCTTTTTGTTAAAAGAAACTTTCTTTTTCCAGAAATATTACTAACAATCTTGTTAACCATTCCAACTAAGCTTAAGCTTGTGCCAGGACATGGTTCACGGCAATAGTCCAATGGTGGATTCGAGCCCACGACCTTACGATTCGCAGGCCGTACCCTAAACCATTAGGCTATTGCCATTAACATTATCTTTCGAGAAACGCTTTGAATTTTCGCACAAGTACTAAAACTACCGATCAATTGACAAGGATTACATTCTATTGTAATGCTTATTTTTGCTATAATGAGTGTTTTCTTACACTCATAGAGATACTAAATTAGTCGGCCCAGTTTGTCCTGATTCTATTAGAAATCCTATATAATATAACTTATATTCGATATAATAATTAATCAGAACTCAGTCAATTTTGGCAACAAATCATTCTTTTCAACCGACTTCAAAAAGGAAGAGTTTCTCAATTCGTCTGTATTGGTATCCTCGAGAAAAACATATAAATGTTAAATTTGCATCAAGTATGTATAAGCGCCACCATTGCGCCGCAATAAGATGGCCAATCTGTGTAGTTCGTCATTAAAAAAAAAAGCAATAAGACGCCAATCGATTTCGATGATTCGTTTTTTAATGAAAATTATGTACTTCAAGACTAGTTTTAGGTATGTATGTTTGGTTAGGTTGAACGATAATTCGGTAAACGATTATACAAAGAGGGCGACCGCCGTAAAAGCGTTAAACGTTTGATTCGATTTGTAGTCGGTTTTAATTTTTAATCCTAAATAAACTTGTTTACTTTCTCATATACCTTGGTGACATATTTTTTTTATTTTTAGCAAAAAGTTCTACGTTATCTTGTTATCTATATGATTATGAGCCTCTCTATCTGTTCACCTTTGTTTGGAATGCTGGCGCTGTCTCCTTGTCCTATGAATACATCAATATTTTAATGCACCGGCTCTTAGATTTACATACTGTTTTGTACAGCCAATCATTTGTACGAACATAATTTCCTTCAAACGAAGGTGTACAGTAAATTGTTTGAGCGTTTGACTTGAATGTTCAATGCGCTCGGAATTTACATGACGGGATTAGCTCTCGTGCGAGACTGAACAATAAAGTGACACATAGATTTCTCAGTAAAATCAAAAATGATTGATTCATAAATTGAAAGTGATTTGTACGATTGCAGAGAACATGTTTTGCATGAAATAAATTTGTACGCAAATCTCGTAATGCCACCGTGTACGTAAGATTATATTGTTGTTAAACGTCAACGTTTTCCTAGCCTATAAGTTGTTCGTAGAAGCAGACCTTCTTGTTTTTTAAATTCAAGACACGCAAAGAAACATGTGATTGCTTTGGAACGACTGATCGAGTCGTTGTTCGGCCTAGTAATCCCCTCGTAGGAATCCTTACTCTAAGCTATATAATCTCAGAGTTTCAAGCTGAGCTCTTAGACCTCGGCCATCTATATCAATCCAAGTGAAGTTATAAACGCCTACAGGCTAACAACGACAATCGACCATAAAAAAACGTAGTAGTGAAATTTGACAGCGAACTTAAGCAAACTTAACAAGATGCATAACGCGTAGATGGAATTGGCTTTACTCCAAAGGTCGCGGTGATTCATTTGAGATGTAAAACTAAAACAGAATGCTTTAATACTGTAATGAAATATTCGGGATGTGAAGTATATTTTGTTGTCATATTCATATGTCACTTATGTACGACGATAATTCGTTGTACATTGTCTTACTATGTTTTAATTCGGCGTACATGACCTCTCTCTGGAATAACAATTAAAGTGCATCACTTGTTTAAAAGTAAATCAACTGTCTGTGATGCTTTATCCACTTATTAATAAAATAAATAAAAAAACTTTAATCTATTTTTATTGCGGTGTAGACAATAACAGCAAATGCAGTCCGCTTTTAACATAGTTTCTTAGAACCTATTTGTGACAATTGGTGCGTTTTATGTAAGTGATGTGAATTATGGACAAATTATCGCAAGTGAGAAGTATCGATCCGTTTTAGGTGTTCTCTAGGAAACCCTCGCGTATCATAGAGGTTCAGACTGCGCTTAAAGTGTTTAGATACCTCCTAATCGTGTGGTAAATTTGTAAAAGTCTTAAGATCTTTTGTCTATATCATTCTGGGTAACATCGCATTTCTGTAGGAACGTCATACTAACTGCCATTTTCGTTTAAATTATTAAAAAAAGTTTGCAGTCACAGTAGTGTTTACCGTTGCCACACTACAAGCTTCTATGTAATTTATAGTGGGCTGTCGTAGTTGTGTGTCTCGTTTAATTATTGTTTTAACTTTATATGTTAGTAGATTAATAGGTACTTGTGTCATTTTCATATAAACTTACAAAATTATTCATTAAATTACCAATTTAAATACAAAACTTTAATGCCGACATAGATCTGTAAGAAGTTGCCGAATAACATGAATATTGAAAGGGACTGGTACGCGAGTTACTTTGACCCAAAATAAAGAGCAATTGAATATTCTCAGTCGAATCTCGCTTGATTATAAATTGTTGCAAAATCTTACAGTGATAGAAAAATTTCAAATACATATACATTCGTTCGGAACGTGCGCCGTAATTTAGTGTTTATGTTGTTCCATATAATGTGCCCTGCGATGTGACTCAATTGCTTCTTGAATGTGAACGGAGGCATTGTTCAATAGTCCGACGAACTTTATAAGCGTTGTTCAGCTTACTCCGCTTACGCCGACTACGTTATGTTAATTTCAGTACCACCATGTCGTCTGCCAAAGCGCCACTTTGAATTTATTTTATTAGTCTATCAAGCTGAATCGTAGGTATACTAATGTTAACTCTACGCTCTAGACAGTTTATTATATGAAATTCAACGCTCCATTAGTTAAAATGTTCCAAGCGAACGTATAAACAGCTAGATTTATAATATTGAACGTATATCGTGGTAATGTTAGCTTAGGATCGCTGTTTGTGAATTCTGATCTAACGTTTAGACACAAACAGAGCGAAGGGCAAAGTACAAAAGTCCGCAAGTTTTGAATATGGACGCGTGCCCGGCCGATAGCAGGCGATCTCGTAACGAATTAGGTGTCGATTGCTCTCAAAGGGATTAAATGAAATGTGTACAATTTATATCTCTATTAACGTTAAGTATTGTTTACACGCGTCTGATCACGGCCTCGGAGGCCGAACGTAGGCGCTTGTGAAAACATTCGCGTCGAGATTAAAGGTGGACGTGGCTGTAACGCCCATTTTATCGAGACCCGGCAACGCTGCAAACAAGCTTGGTAAAGTGACTCGCTAAAGGGTTACTCGTTCACAGGCCATAGGTGACTGGACGCTTTTGAGTTTGTTTACAACGAGCTCAGCGTTTCCTACCAGTTTGCATAACTGGAGGGTAGTCTCAATAAAAACAAATTGGCTCGCTGACCAGAGTTGGGCACTTACACACGTTCGAGGAAGTCGGGCGACAGGCCCGAAGGTGATTTACGACCTTTCGGGCAACTTGCAATGCGGGCCATAAAGAAAATAAACGCACGTTGAACTATGACACTTGCAACTTAACTGCAACATTTCAACGCCTGCGCAACCATTTGCCTCACTGTAATATTAAGTGCATGTATAGTATATAAAGTGATATATAAGATGGCAACACAAAGTACATGCTCATAAAGTTAGGTTTTAAAGACATCTATAGATTGTTCCGGGCCAATTAAGACGCTAACAATCGACGGTAACTTCATTAAACAGAGGGCGAGGTATTCGAATACGTCGCTAGAGATAATCGCTGGAAATGGCCGCTTGTTTAAAAATACACAGGCACTCCAATCAAACGTAAAACAATAAAAATAAAGCCGCGTGTCGTTAAGGTGAATAAATTACAAGATAAAGGGATGGAATTATATTACGGGCTCTGGGTAGGCGCTCTATGCGACTCGTGTGCATTAATCTGAGAGATACAATCGCGAACAGCCTCGCCGCGTAAATCTGAGATACGCATCTTGATATATAACCAGTGGGGGACGTTTTCACCTGGAGTACAACATTTTGCGGAATGGAATGACGTATACTTGAATAATAAAGGTTTTAAAGGAAAATGTCCTGCTTTATTTACGCTCGTTTGCATTGTTATGTTAAAGGATAAATTCATAAAGCATATTATAATTTTCAGTACGATACTGATGGTTTTTCAAAAAATTTTGTCAAGAAAATTTTCTTTGAATAGACGACCGTCAGATCTATAGTTGAATGTTTGTCTACTCCTGACTCTTTTTAAAAGGTTTTAAACAACGTCAAAAAAAAGGTTTTCAATTCATATGATTCTTTTAATGTTTGTATATATTGGCATAATTTCGAGAGCTAGAGAAAAGTGTATTATTTTCTGCGATAGTCAATTTACAGAACCATCTAATACACTAATCGAGTGCTTCCCTTTACATGTTCACATTGTAACTGTTATTTGGTATGTTCAAAATCATTGCATGATACGAAATGGCGTCGCAATTATATTCAACTAGGGTATATTAAATAGATACTATTTCATAGTAACATTATAACCAAAGACTCATGTAGCTTTGCTAATCACAATTTGATAGACGCTTGAATTACTTGAATATCTTGAGCACCATTAAAAACAAAACTACGGGCTCATTTATTAACCGAAAAATTGTGAATTAAAAGGCGTGTACAAGGAAATATTCAATATTCACTTCCTAAAATTACGCGGTATTTCTATTAAAATGTAAAACAGTATTTTTTTAATGACTCCACGTTGTTTTACTGCCCCCAAGCTCGCCCATTGTGATTACAAACGCTTCTGTAATTAACGGAATTCCGTGCGACGCAGAAATTTACGTGCGCCCACTTACACTGTATGAAAGAGATTTAAATGAACTTATAAAAACTTGCTTCGTTCACTCTGTCGAAAACGAAACGCAAACTGGACGGTAACGTTTGTGTCCAATTAATACGACGTTCACGTTACTTAATCGCCTTCGATGAGAAATTAAAATGTGATTTTATTGTAGAGAAGTTTAATTGTACGATCCGAGAATTTTTGACGCGTTTTCCTTTTGATCAGCCGACTGCGTTCCTTACAGCACGGATGCTTTTTAACTCAATGATAATATTATGTTTACTTAATGACTTTATCTAAACGGCGTTAGCAATATCGTTGCACAGTTGTCTCGGCTTCGCGCACATGAATTATGAAATTTACCCGCGCTTTGCTCGTAACGCATAGGTTTTATGGAAATTAACCGTTGGGAAATTATAATCAAGAACTGTTTAATTACTGTTCTAACCACCCATGGCGTCATTGAATTTGTATTTATTTTTAAACTTGCTTTTTACATTGTTCACATTGCGTATCATTTCTGTTACTAGGTTTTTTAATGAAATAAGTGACTACATGATACGGCGTATACGATATCTGTAAGAATTATTCACTTAACAAATCTAAACAAACTAAATTCTACATGTGATATTGACTGCACCAATGAACTCTAAACTCTATTTTTTTTTGGATTACTATATTAAAACAAGTAATTACAGAGAAATAATTTTTTTCTCTATGTATCTGAAAACAAATACCTTTGTTTAAGCTCATTTTTATGTATACCTTTAGGAATAGCTACGAGAGAGACTCAACACTTTGGTCCCATAATAATTTATTAGCCGGTCATCTACATCAGACATCTACCGTTAATTTAGTTGGCTTTTACTAATCGATTTGTAATAATGCGATTTCAAATTTTCGATTTCATAAATATAATAAGGCTGTCGTTAAAAGTAATACTCGATGAATGGCGATGGGTTCACTCCCTGTCGCATAAGCGTCTTACTTATGAAATTATGAATACATATTAATAACAAAAATTACGTATTTATAAGTAAAATCACCAGTTTACCGACTTCAATTCCTACAATTAAATGCGATTTAACGATAATGAGCAAAATAAACAGTTTAAAATATGAATGGAGCTGCAGCCTACGCATGTGCCCTCAACCGGCAAACCCGACGAGTAATTAAAACCACTCGATACAACTAGCATACAACTTCTTATATTCCGTTTTACGCATGGCATTCACCAACTGTATTAAACCAATACTATAAAAAGCTTAACTTCACATAATTAAAACTTGCGTTGTATTCTTTACGTTCCAACCGGCTTTCATCAAAGGAACATTTTCTTTTAGAACGTTGAGAGTTTAATCAACCCTTCGCAAAGGAGGTGTTAGAGCCGAAATTATAATTCGAGAATAAAATCCAAGCAATTGATATAATTTTATGTTAGCCATTGTCACCCTTAGTATTCGAGCGGTGTGTCGTAATGTATGTTTAGGGATACCAGGGGGCATCCGTAGGGCTAAGGGGATCAGGGGATAGTCGCAGGGTGCGTCTGACATTGAAGAAGTGCCAATAACAGAGGTATAAATAGCAGGGGCCGGCGGCAGAGGGCGTTACATCGCTACGAGATCAGAATATTTTGTTAGTTCGCTCTATATCGCGGCCCAAACAACGGATTACAATGCGGGAAGGCGGCTCCCGCCCGATATCGATCTGTGCGCTCTTGATAAATTGCAAATTCTGCGCAAATTTATCGAGTTTACGTGGCGTTCAACGAATATTTTACAACATTTCCTGTCACTTTGTCCTTGTACATTGACTGAATGCCCCATAGGAAACAAAGATGGTGTTTATTTAACCAAAATATTCAGAGCAAACACGTTTGTGTTTGTAGGACAATATGCAAAAATATTAAATTTAAATTCGTGCGCGTTTAGTTTTTTTTTTGCTACTAAAGGTGATACTCCTATTAGCACCTAGAAGAGATATAATAAAAGCTATAAATTCTCCCCTAAAAATCGAACACCCTCGAAGTAGACAAAAAGTGTCCAGAATAAATTGGAATGGTAGTGGAGCCCTATAAAACATTCAGTTTATGGGGTGTCATATTTACATGCGGGAAGACATGTCGACGTGGGAATACGGACATTGGTACTTACGTATAATGTATTATCACTGGACAAGTTGTTGCACTGGCCGAATATGTTTGTCAAATTTATGAAGTAAAAATATCTTATACGCGCAAAGATCGCTAATAGATTCACGTTATTGGCCAGACCTTTTTCGTTAATTACATTTTCGGGATCTCAGTGGCCGCGTCAATCTACGAATCCAATCACGGGAATGCTTCAATTAAATAAAGGAGCAGAGGGTTCGTAAGGGTGCTAATCGATTGGCAATAAATTGGGATCCGTTACATTTGCGAAGTTATACGTTAAGGCCATAAATATTCACGTAGCGTGCGGAAACTTACATCTGAGCCGATGTATGCGACGGTTGGGTTCGCAATGGGAGGAAACAAGTTCTGGAATGTTGTATTCAAACCATGCGAAGCAGTTTCCAGCTATGTTTATAGGAGAACGGGCGCGAAAACACCCCTTAAATGGTCGCTCAAGATTAGTCGGCGCTATTCCACCGCGTTACGGGAATAGAGATGCTGGCAAATAAAATGTTTAGGGTCATTCTGACCAACAACGAGCGTGGCTAGCTCACCCAAACGTCAATAGGCTTATTTCTCCCCACGCCCCAAGGGAAGCTATATGAGTACGCGGCTACCATAAATTTTAGCCAACGATTTGCAATTCTATCTTTTTAGGATCGGTAAAGGAATCGCATTAACCTAACGATATGTTTGCCAGTTCACCTTTTAGCTTATTCAATATTTACAAATAAATAAGTTTAAGTGCCTATTTTTTTATTACCAACTGTATAGTTGCACATATATGTGTTTATACACATAAATTTTGGTTAAAAATATTTTTGAAGTTAGTATTAATATTTGAAGCAAATATTTTAATAATTTTTTATATTCTTTTCCCATTCTCATTGTGAATGTTGGATTCAAGAGGATCGCTTAAAACATACAAAGTAGGTTCATATATAAATAAAGAGCTTTCTCTTTATTTAGAAAGTATACACAGGCCTTAGTAAATAACTTACTTAACAACTGGTCTGACTATGGCTAAGCACTTTAAAAGTATAAACAATGAAGCTATACTGCAGTAACCCAGTCCACCTTCACGTAAAGACGATTAATTCTGCCAGCTTCAGCTTTGAGATCAGTCAATTGCCACTTTAGCTCTCTTTGCCAATTTACCTTATTCATAAATTGTTGTTAGGTAGGTAGTCGTTTTAAATTAAGATTTAACGTGAAAATAAATACTCTATAGGCCTCTAGTAATCTTTATTGGATCATTTTTTACACTTGCAACTGCGTCCAATATGATTTTTTTGCCCACTAACGAGACGAAATGAAACTTTTCTGGCTGGATTAATTTTTAATTATAATTGCTCAGTGGCAAATGGCGGGCGCTTAACGAAGATGCGGCCTGAATGCGTGAGAGGCGATATTTAATCACTGGACTTTAACGAGGGTTCAGGGGGAGAAGTGGGGATGTAACGCGCATTCTAGAATTATAAGGGCGGCTTAATTGCGCTCAGATATTTTCTATTTTATTGTTATTTATGTCTTCTCCTCGTTCTGAATTTGAATTTGATTGCGATGTAAATTTGGGAGCTTTATATTAACTTGGAATTTTTGCACAGAGGAATATATGCCATTTAATTTTATTGATCGAATTCGTGGCGTCTATTCATTTTCTTTCTAAAAAATATGATATTTTTTAACTTCAATACCCTCAAATAGTATATAGTACAGTGTTTTTTGCGATGTTGGTAATGAAATTTAATGTAAAGCAAAACATATTCTAGTTGTTGCTTTCGTAGCCTTTCTTTCAAAAGGATTTTGATTAGAAATATAGAAGAAAATTAATAAAATTACATACTATATATACAGCTATTGAAAGAGATTTTTACCTGGGTAAAACCTGGTTAGGATTCAAACCTCAAACTCAAGATTTTGGAGTGGTACCCAATATTATATATTGACATTAAAAGCAATATATGAAGCTATTTTTTTGTATGGTAAACAAAATAGATAGAAATTTAGAATCACTTCCCCACCAGATAGTAAGCTTCAAAACTAATTGACCTAGCTAAATAACTTTATACATATTTTTATTAATAAGAATAATAGAAAATAAATAAAACAATGCAAATTACTGATTCTGGTGCGCAAAAACACAGAGCTATATAGCAAACAAGGAGACAACAAGGTAAATTGTGTTATAATGAGGGAACTAGCGAAACTGGCTCGCTTAATCGCTAACGCCTACCTACAGTATAAAGTGACAGTGTTCATAGTTTACTGGCACATTAATGCTCCACTCCACGCCGCCCGCCACTTAAGGGAGCGTCGCACCCCTGGAACAGGGCTCAAGTAATTAAAACGCTCCAAACTGACTACAACACTGTCTGTGTATGTGACCTCTTAATAAGCAATGTGCACTGCTTGAAATTAACGTATATTTTTAATTTACCTTCTTGGTTAAAACATTTTGAATATTCAAAGAATCTTTTTGTAAATATTATGTTTTGTAAGCTAATCCAATAATGGAAGCGCAAAAGAGAGAAGGAAAGAAGATATAAAATAGACTAATAAAAAAAAGAGAAAATCACTCCATTTTCAATTACAAAAATCCATATATAATTTTCGAACACTGTGAAGGCATTGAATATGTATTTAGTAGGAGAAGGGGTAAACGAACACAAATTCTGTACAAAATAGACCTTCATTGGTTAATTGGTTGATATTTGCTAGTTTTAGTAGTCTCTTAGTTTTTTTGGTGTCACTATATCTTACCAACGGCGTATCACTGGCAGAATTTGACGTATATGGTAATGATGGAATGATAATTGCTAGGGCTGCAATAGATTGGTTTCATAATGAAACGTCACTGGCAAATAGCAGACTCGCTAACTTACTTTGACTTAAAGCTAAGTGACCACTGCAGCCAAGGGATACAAACAATACCAAGGAAGCGCAAGTGCGACGCTTACATTACAAAAGCCTTCGGCCATCCTACTTACCAGGCGTCACATGGCAGTTTAAATCATCTATTTCACGCCGCAGTTCTGTGAGGTCGTACTACATCGGGAGAGTTATCCGAGTCATGCATCCTTGCTGCTTGCTGGATGCTTCAAAATTGTTGGCCAGGGCGTGCACCCAATGTTACACGTATTGGGTACACGCAACGTTTTACCCAAAATTCTTATATGAACTTAACATATATAAATATAAAAATCAAGAAAGTATATAGTAAAGATTTCGTGTTACTAAATAAGTGATGTCCATTATCACACCACTTTATGTGCTCGAAATATCTTTAATCAATTTGGTTACGTATACACTATGCAAATAAATTTATTTGAAAAATAAAATTACCTTCACAGTACGAACATAACATAAACTACATTATTATAATTTTGAATTTAAATAAAATAAACATTTAACGTTTATTTAGATCTAGTTAAAAAGAAATAATGTAAGATTGCGTATTAATTTTATTACTATCATTATTCTGGCTATTAAGAATAATTTAAACAGTCCTTTATGGTGTTTTATAGATTTCAACACATCCACCTTTTTTGTTATATATTATCTTAAAACTAATTCCCACATCCACCATTTTGTGACACAACATAGATTATCAAAGTACGCAATTTGTTAGGATTCAGTGTTGCCAACCCTAAATTTCACCGTCACCCTATAACAATGCACATAATTTCCAACAGCTTCGCGTCAATAAACCAAATCATCAGTAGGTAACCATTCTCGTGCTTCTAAATCCGTCGGCCCGCATTAAGTTTCAATTAGGGGAATTTATGCGTCCAACTGATGCAGCGTTGGACTGCCATAAATTACCCAGTTGAATTAATAAGTGCAGAATAGTGCGGCTAACGAGCGTCGTTGGAGACAGCCGCTTGCATAGCGTTTTTAATTTGCATACAACCCCTTGATGCGTTCGACCACGCCTCGTACAGCCACTGGTCACCGCGGCCTTCCTCACTGTTTATGTATATGTATGCGCCACTTCACTGGCTGGCTGGAAAACCTGTTTTGTTTTTAAAGAACGCTTTTTAATAGAGATGGAATTTGTTTTCTCAGCAACCGCTATAACGCCGAGCTGTTTTCTACCACTTTATTTAAAGCAATAATAGAGATAAAAATCTTTTAACGTTTGGATTTAAAAGGTGTATAAACGTTTACGTTAGGTGTTTCAATAAACATTTGTCGTTAGTTTAACCGAGAATTTTTAAATTAATATCAATATTGCTTTCCGTCACGCAATTAAAATCACGAATAAAAAATATTAATTTAACAAGTGAAAGGAGGACTGAAACGATAACTTAAAATATTTTAAAAATATTGAAATTGATCTTTAATATAAAGCAAGCGCTTTGAAAAGTGAATTCAATTGCTTTGTTTGTAAGTTGGTTTAAAAACACAAAAATAATTTTATTGGGAGACGTCTTTTTAACAAGGTTTTAGTTTAATATAATAATGATGATGGCTGACTCATCTGGAACTTATATTTCTTTTGGTTTAAAAAATAATAATTTTCATGCACCTCTCTCTTGTTAAAAAAGATAAAATAAGTCGTACAGATAAGAGAGCGAATAGTACCTCACAGTGCTCTTGATTAATGGGGAAGAAACTGTAAATCATCTCAATGCCTCTGCAGGCAACCATTTGATTATAATGATTAATTTTATTTTTTCCCGATCCACGCAGAAATGTACATACACTGTACAAACTGTACAAATAAAAGACCAATAATTACACAGCTTGCAACCCCAACGCGATAGCCATGTTGGTTAACTCAAGCCAATTGGCGGGAATTGGTGTAATGTCATCTGCACCCGTTTTCGAGATTAAGCAATGCATTATGTATAGAGGCTTTAGTCGGTATGTTCGAGGAAGTTTGCCATTAAACGCAACTCCATTTTAATGAATGGATAGATAACTTTTTTGTATTTCATCTAAAATCGAAAAGTACATTTTATGAACTATAACTACGAAAGGTGTGTACTAAATTGACGTAATTCTGTTAGCTTATTTTTTGAACCCTGTAACAATAAGTACATGATAAAAAAATATTCAAACACGAGTTATTAATTGTAATCACTTATGTATAATTTACATAAGTGCAAATTAAACAACATAGGGATTTACCTATGTACTGTAAAATTATTTTAAATGCCATTAGCTAAATTCAAGGTAAACGCCGTTTCAGAAAATATAAAGCTGCCATGTTTACGGGGAAACCTCTCTAGCGTTACATTAGAGGGTTTGCTCAGTAACATTTGCACAAAAGTGGAGTTAGGGGGGGAAGGGGAATCGAGATTATAAAGTACACGTAGCACCCTTTGTTTTTTAAAATATAGGTGCATTAAGCACGGGGCGCGAGAGTATACAAATTTGAAATTCAGAGGGGGCACTAATTCGTTTTAAATTACGTTACGATATTGCGTTGGGGGTTAAAATATTACTGAAATAAACAGGAGTAGGGGGGTTAGAATTAGTCGGTGGATAACATTGAATATTTAAGGAGAATTTTTTCTCTATTTTTGTCCTTTATACTGCATAGTACGCGCCAGCTAGCCTAGGTTAAGCATTAATGAAATTACTGATTGTCATTTAAAGTGCTTTCATCACTTCTTTTATCGTGTGCTCATCGGAGAAGGCGAACATAGCTAGGAAACCTGCATTTATGAGAAATAATTCTTACCTATTAGGCTATCAATGCCTCTAGTGTTATACTTTACGATCTTACAGTCGGGAATTTGAATCCTAGGCGGCTTGTACAGATGAGATTCCATTTCTCTGTTCCATTTATTATTATGTACGGAAAAAGCATCTCATATGGGACCTCCACTTGCTTTTGGTATTGGTAAGCGGACTGCGAGACTGTCTCTTTTTATCCTGGTAAAAAGAGAAGACGCGAAACTTATATTTTTTAAATTCAGTTACATAGTTTTCAAGATTAAGTCCATTATACTATTAATTGGATTGTTTGACGATGATTTATAGTATTACCTACAGTGACGTAGTTTGTGTGATATCTGGATTAGTGCGTTAGAGAGAGAAAGAGTATATATATGAGAGTTTGTATGCTTATATATTCTAATAATGGCACACTATATAACTTTCCGTTCCATAGCATTTATAACAACAATCAATTTGATAATTAGGGATATTTTAACAGTAATTTAGATTAAAAAAGCATGTACCCATTTTTTACGCTCACATAAACCTTTAATGCAAAATATTTAGATCGTATATCGTTCTCATTTTCTTGTTTTTACTTAATTATGCGCATATCTTATCAGCTTTTGGGAGACAGACACATAAAGCTGTCACGGACATAAAAGAAATGGCGTATCTAACTGACAACAAACGGTACGTAACGTTAATAAAGATATAATAATAAATATCCCCGGGAAAACCTTTCGGGAATCGAATCAAGCTAAGGGTTGGAAAATTGCTCGCATCCCGGAGGAGGTGTGGAGGCGACATCTGCGCTGCCTAATGCCCCTACCATTTGTCTATCATTTCGAAGGCGCTATATAGATAGATAAGTCATATCGTACATTATACTTGTTATCCCCAATAAAGCGTTCTTCCACTCCCGCATTGCAAACACGACAGATGTGCAATATTTCTTTGTGTAATTTTACTTCATCAGACATCCTATCAATATCGAGATTAGAACAGTATTGTGTTTTAGAAAAAAATTAAGTAAATGTGAGGTTATACTAATAATATGTATTACATTAATTAAGTTTCTAAATAACTAATAACTTCCTAATTCCTAAGTAGAATGACTTCTTTATTCACGTTGGCAAGCTGAAATCTCAAGTATGTTCTACAAATGTGATTTCAGTTTTTTGTTTTAATTTGAAACAGTAAAGCCGAATAATTCATACATTGTCACGTGATATGGTAACTCTAAGTTTGCGTTAATATCTCTATCTGCCCAGCCAGAGCTAAAAGGACTCGACATTTTTATAATAATAAAAACGATCACGGTCCCACGTTCTAAGTTATTAGACTTTCAAGGGTCGCTTGGAAGCTTAATCTTTCAGAACATGGCTTAATAATTAAATTAGCTTGCATAATATGACATTGAGATATCAAATATAGCAGCTAAGCCCTCCCTCACCACTTTGAACACCACGTCATAAAACATCTAAAATTTAAATTAAATCGCCATAGATTTTTGTGAAATTGTTAATTCTATCCAATCAAAAGGTTCCTATACCATTCAAACATTGGCGTTTTTATGATCTAAAACTGTAGGCTCTTTGTTCGATTGAGAACGCCGGCTTTAGTCATAAGATTAACGGTCGTTGGAGCGTGCCAATGAAGAAATCTTTGTCCAACGACCATAAAGTGGCACGTTGTATGACATATCTACAGTTAAAATTATATCGACGAGCTACATAATGATTAATACAGAAATCACAGATTGCCTACTGGCGCTGGTATTGCGCAAGAGCGACGACAATCTCTATTTTATGATGGAGACCTCGTAAATGTCTATTAATATGAATGGGCTCCAATTACGTTTACGATTCGCGTTTTGTTGGGAGACGTTCTAAAAAAGTTTACGATCTTCCGCGCCCCCTGATCTGTCCAACTTTATGTTATCAGGATAAGGGTGGGTGCTATTGACATGGAAGTGGGGACAATCGGATTTACTGGCAGATGGTGCACGGTTCATCTCCACCTGCTTTTTTAAGTCAATTTGCCAGAACTAATATCGTACATATTAAATACAAGAAGCAGGCAGAGATACGAATTTGAACGATGCGTTCATTAATTCTTCGTATTTACAAGTACACCACTTGCTATTTTTGCCTGGCGTATATGGTGTAAAAAAACTCCATGATTAGTCGGTAGAGATTACTGTCTGTGGGTAGGCAGAAGACTTTAGGTTGTAGCTAAAAGTGCTTTTGAAATTTTAAAACATATGTTATGGTATCCTTGGTATGATAATAGTCTAATGACATGACTTTTCTTCTTCGGAGCCTATTGGACCAAAATGTAAAGTGATAATACTATTAAACAAAAGTTACTTCACCATACAATAACATTTGCTTACAAATCGCTCGAAACATAGGAAGTTTGGAGTTACAACCCCCGATAAAACCGTAAAATTATTTTTATTTCGATCTGTAACACTCACGTAAACATCTATTTAGGATTTGAATTAGGGCCTTCAGATACATAGTAAATTATAGAGCACTAGCGCAGTTAACCCAGAGAGTTAGGCAGAAATTACGAACACGGATGGATGGACGGTACACAGATACGGAATATTTCCGGTTTTCACGCACCTGTCACGCCTCTTTCACCTTACCCATTCATACGTCTTCACCTACTTATTCGTTTGTTTTAATACTTCTGTCGTCAAAGTACTTTAGTATGCCATCAGTCTAATTGTTATTTTAGCCTAGAACATCTCCCCGCGTCTAGCGTCTCTCGTGCGACATAATTTTTTTCGTCTTCTTCTATGTAACTTCTATATGCATAAATCACCGAAGTAACTTTGCCTCGTCACACACCTAATCCTGTCGTGTTATGTAAAAATAAAGGAATTAACACATAACGGCATTCAAATGTCAAAAAACATAAACATATGACACGATGAAGCAATTATGACGTTGCATTGCCTCGGAGAAGCGCCGACTTGACTCCAATTTAAACTTCATTTTTATTTACAGTGCTAATTTCTTCAACTCACGCGAGTATTTTATGCAATCATCATCTCTCATCTCGAACATTGTTTTGCTTATACAAATGGAAAACAATATTGGCTCATATCGGCGCGCGGGAGCGCATAATGCAAACAAAATAAACATAACTTCCAAAATGTGCAATAACAACCATTCAATGAATCAGAAAGCGTTGATCCGAATGACTATAGGCTATAAGGGTACGCTTCCTGTACTGTATGCCAGCCGCCGCTATCTATCACACCGTATGACCCGTTGAATGAGTCTTATTCCACTTTTATCGCTCGTATCAGTCATAAAATGTTAATGAACGCGCGTTCGGACCAAACATCCGAGCGGGAGATTCATATGACGGTGTAAAACGTAACCTGAAGTCGACACTTCGCTGGAAACGTACTCGTGAACGGTCTATGTGCTTTCATAACAACGGGTAACGTGAGCGTTTGAGATAGCCTCGATGTTTTTAAAAGCTCTTTTATTGTGCGACCAATGTGTGTCTAAGCAAAGCGTTTGCGCACGCCTACAAACGATAATCGATTTTGATTGTTAAATACAAGGTAGTACGACATAATTTTGCGTAGCTATAGTATACGGGACGCATTTGTCGAATTCAATATTGAAAGTTGATGATAAACACAACAAAGGTACGAATAAATGGACTGTTCATCGCATCAGTTAAAGCACTTTAATAAACAATTACCGTAATTGTGTGGAATATTTTTTATTAGCAGCTTATTTTTACATATTATGCTAATATTTCGATCGTATTGTTACATTTATGGTCGCTTAAGATAGGTTATTGCCATGACACATCTGATATCAATAAAATAGATACCGAAGTAATAAATGTCAGAAAACGGTACTAAGTGCTCTGCAGACTTTAATAAATGATTCTTTTGCGGATCATTGTAAATTGACCGATAAGTCGTAGAACCCGTCCGGTGTAGTTAATTAACCACACGGGCATTTCGATTTGGTCCACTCTAGTATTTAATCGATTCAATTCAATGATCACAAATTATGACGCAAGCTGTAATTTAATTCCATCTAATAAAAGTGTTAATATAACATACATTAAAAAAAAACAATTGTAATTTACAGGTAACGACTTTAAAGTTTAATTATTTTTCCATTCAACTTATTTCGTTCAATTACCACAAACTGGTGCAACGAATTAAGGGATCATGAAACGGTTTATTTTGTCTTCTGTTGAAATCTTAAGGCATTAATATTTTAAGTATTGAATAATACTTGTTTTTATTCTTTACGAAAACAAAATGTGGTTATATTTATAGTGTTTATTGCTTTAACATTTGTAAGCAGATAAGGATTAATTAATTTGGATAACAATGACTGATAAATATTAATTATACTGATATAATACAACTAAATTCAACGAACACATTATGACTATGTATATTTTTAATATTCTACGTTGAGATATTTTCTTTAATTAATATATATAAGTGATTGAAAAAATATTTTATTTTTTGATTGCTAGCCTGTGGCAGCACAGGAAGAGGTTCTAAAATTTCATAAAACTGTGTCTGTGAATGTGGGTAGTAAAGTAAAATTGGAATGTAGGCCGCAAAATCAAATAAAGTCAAATGAATATCCAGTGCGGCCTAAATGAGTTCTTTTACTTATTTTTTTTTAATATTATTAACATTCTTGTTAACTATTCCAAATAAGCATAGGCTTGTGTTGGGAGATGGTTCACGTCAATAGTCGAAAAAATGAGAACAATTTATAATTGTGTGATAATGAAAAAATTTCGCCCAATATATTCTCTTATTTATTTTTGTATCGTAGGTCAAGTTACAATATTCTCATAAAATATATAAAAATACCAAACAAAATATAAAAACATTATTAAAACCTTTTTTTGTTATACTTGTGCGGAACGTAGCTAACCGCGTACTCGTCCCCGGGGCAACCCCACAAGATGTGCCACCATCGTCGCATATGGCGGAGCTTGCGGGATCGCTCACGCTTCCAGCGAGCTCATGTGGTGACGCCGCCTCGAGGGCTTGCGTGAGGGTTCCTCTTCACTTCACCGTGAGGTGTGGCCCTGGCGTCCATAGGCGCCCCCCACGGCTACTAAGCCCCTCCGCAACTACAAGCGCGGAAACCTTCGACCATATTTGCCCCCTGCAGCTAAGCATTGCACAATCAACCGGTGGTTAGGGCGACATAGAGAGAAACCTTCTGACGATACGTGCCGTGTCCAGGAGCATTGTCTTCTGTATCTAACCCTTGACCCAGTCATCTAACGAAAGTCTCTTTAGGTGTTGATCGAGACTTTTCGCTACAAAACTGTATAGAAACGACTATGGGACAATGATTGTCGAATCCACATCGCACACAGGCGGTCTAGCTACTTGGTGATTTTATTCCTCTCGGCCTTCACGAGGTTCTGGTCATGTGGGATGGTAATACCGACGAGCACCGCCTGTTGATCAATCTGTCAGCACAATATCAGGCTTATACATCCAATATTTTATTATTATATTTATATAACAGGAATAATTGGTTAAAAAGAGGTGTATAAAAAATAATACCGAGAATAAATCGTTTAAATCTACTGCCCTTCACTCTCCAGAAGTTATAACAGGCAATAACATCATGAAATATCCATCATTAACGTCTCAACGTTATTTAGTTAGTTACTCCGCAATCGTACGCGATACATAATACCGTGCGTTACAGTTTTTTTACTCCCAAGACACTCGAAAACGTTATCGGTGACTGATGGAGCCATTTTCGAAAATAAAACGACCCTTTTCTCCGTCGACGACTTACGATCGCTTCACAATATATATTATCAAAATAACGTTCTCTGCGCCGTACGCGCGCACCTTAGTCCAAACGGCTTATCTCCGCACACAAATAATATCTAATAGGAAATGAAGTACGTACTTAGCGCAGCAATTGGGAATTTTAAACATCCTGTTATAGCATTACCACGTGCGGCCCCTTTTATAAATATTGACGACGGAAAATAAAAGCAGAGTTAGCTCATTGATTGCCGAAATAACACAGCTTCCGAGAATCATTCCGGCCAGGTATATGATACGTGTTGATAAGCAATAGTTTGATTTGGATTTAATTTCCTTTTATTAGTTTCTGTTCTTTATTAAAGACTAGCTGCGCCCCACAGTGTTACCTGCGATTATTAACTATTTATTTTTATTTAAATAAAAGTATTTATTTTTAATTAAAATTACTCCTGATTACATTATCTATCTGCCAGTCCTGTCAAAATCAGTCCAGCCTTTCTAGAGATTAGCCGAGACAAACGGTCAGAGAGACAGAAGAAAATTTCATTTAACTTCCACAATATATTAAATTATTCATTTCTCTCCTATTCACTACCTTACCTACACTATTAGACTATATTACCTACACCCATATACATATCAGTAAATACAATATCATACCTGTAGTATCGTAGTAAATAAAAGGTATTTGACAGTTCAAAAAGAGGAGTGCTCCGATCGCCACCAAACTTTACATGATTACTCGCCAGGTCAATTTGAAGAATCCCTGAAAGTTTCATTGAAATCAGTCTATCCGTTTCGGAACCTATCTGGAACATACTCATATACTTTCTGTTTTATATACTCGTATATATAGATTAATAAATGTGTTGTGTAAATTAAAATTCTGAAAAAAGTCTTGCTCTTTTTCTTAATTAAAATATCAGAAGACGAAATTAATTAATCTGAGTGCGGCAGTCGGTGGTGGACTGAATGCACTTATTTGTGTGGCGCATGTACCTATTTCAGGACGTAGCTTAATAGGAAAACCTTTGCTGAAAATTCACAATAGACTTTCAGAACAAAAAACAGCTTTCCAGTTCAGCATTAAAGCACAATTTGGCTTGTATTAAACGTAGCCATATAACGTTGTGCAATTTCGCCGTTACTATACATCCTGTGCTGACTTTGTATAATTACACTTTCTGGGACTTGGCGGCTGGTGCACAGTACACTCCTACAATGTGTTTAATTATAACTGATACTTACTGTCACGTAGGTAGATTTGTGTGGCCGCTTATACATGTAGCACGTAGGCGTTATATGTTTTATGGCACCAGATTCTATGTATAGAGTTGTCATGAAAGCAATAAATTTGGTGCGAAATCAAATGTATTCTAACGGTGCGGAGACAGCGAGCTCATAAATTTGATTAATAAATTTGAAAATAAATCATTGCTTGCAATTTAATTGGTTCCAGTTAATAATATAAAGCTTGTGTTAACGCAATAATATTTTAGGAGAATAAAATCGAATTATTGTTTATTAAGTTAAAAGATAATTGAATGCGATTCAAAATTTATTTCAACAATTCTGATAACTGTTACGAATAATCCTATCATGCGATAAATACCTTTAAAAGGGTCTTTTTATTGTTTATTTTCACAAAATTTAAGTAAGAGCCGTGGTAGCTCAGTGTCCAGGCGGTTGGCTCAAGTTGCATAGTACGCTAGCTACCGGAGTTTGATCCCCGGTGCTGGCACCAATAAAATTGCTGTAGCAATTTTATGTGTAGATTTACCACGCGCTCGGCGGTGAAGGCAAAAATCGTGAGGAAACCAAAAATAGAAAATTTTTCTAAGGCATGTGAAGTCTGCCATTCCGCACTAGGGCAGCGTGGCTGACTATGCTCTTATACGCTCTTTACAGAGAAGGCCTGCGCCCAACAGTGGGACCTATGTATAAAGGCTGTAACTAACTAAATTTGCGATACATTCACAACACACATTTATCTTTAGAAAATACTACTAGTACATTTTTTTGCAGCTTAATATGCTTATTCTAAAGCACAGGTAGTGGCTAGCCTTATGGTGATTTACGAACTGCACTTTGGAATACGTAAGAATTGCTGGTCCCAATTTCTGGCGACGCCTTTTACCAACAGAAACAGCGCACCATCTTTTGCTGTTATTGCGTAATGTCGTGGACTACCCTTGGAATTGGACAAAGCGTTGACTATAATTCACAACATGTACCGTACAGAATTGTTACAACTAACCTACATCTTTCTTTTTCGCCGACTCCGCCAGAGTAGCATCGTGAAGAATGAATAGGTACATAGCTATAAAAAAAAAACTTAATCTCCTCGTGATTATTCGATCGTGGTAGAAAAATTAGCTTTTTAAACGTCTTTCTGTCAAAAGCTTCTAGATCAATTTAGCCTGAAACAGGTTTTGGAGATGCTACAAATTGCTTCCTCACCTAATGTAAGGTGGGATTGCCATAAATCATTTGATTACGGCTTATAAAAAAGAAATCAACAACGATAAAGATTAAAGAAACCTTTTCTCTGTTAGCCTTCGCAGCCCCCTAGGGTCAACGCATGATTGCAATTTGTTGCAGTGCGAGTTAGTGCAGATATATAGCGTGTGTTGCCATTCTGCACGCTGTAAACGAGTTCTCTCCGCTACCGCGAACGCCTTTGCGACCTCCGACAGTGATCTACAACGCTCTTTGAGAGATATCACTGCTTTTAAGCTCAGCGCAGTCCTTTTATGTAAGATGAAAATGAAATTATCGGATACGGTCGCATTATGCTTGTTCGGTGCGTGAATAAAACGATGGAGTTGTAGATAATTTTATATGTTATGGTTGTGTTGTAAGCATAAACGGATTTTGAAAATATTGTAATTATTTATATACGAGTACACTAAGTTAAAAGTTATTAAAAATATACAGCTAGGCGTTTGACATCGTATCCGGTTGGGTTCGACGTTTGGTCGGCTTGTACCAATAAGTTGACTTCGGTTTCGTATGTACAACAAGTATTTTCATGAGCAAAAATACAAATCGACTTCTAATCGAATTAGTCGCTGGACGTCCTCTTTGTATTTCCGAATTATCTTAGGAATATTACGAAATAGAATTAGTCAGAATCAAACCACTCTTGAAGTACATCCTTTGAAATAAAAAATGGATCATTGAAATAAAAAATGGATCATTGAAATAAAAAGTGGATCATTGAAATAAAAAATGGATCATTGAAATAAAAAATGGATCATTGAAATCGGTTACCATGATATTGAGTTATTCATCCATTTGTCACTCAAACAATAAGTGCTAATTTAAGACATATTGTTTTCTCATGGAGGCATTAGCAAATAAGCATCAAAATCGGTTCACCCAGTTATAAGGAACAGATACACACATAAAAAATAAACATACAGAATAATTGAAAACTGCCTCCTTTTGTAAAGTCGATTGAAAATGGTAAAATTTCTCAATTATTAACTAACTCTTTTATAGAGCACTGTAATTTTTAAATATAACGGGCCATGTAATACTGTGTATTAATCCTTATATATTAAGCGTTCTTCAATAAAGTTATGCTTTGTAGGATCAGTCCAGTACCTTTGTATTACTTATATAATTGAGAAATTGGGTAAAATTAGTATAATTTTAATATAGCTCATCATCATTAAAAGTCTAGCCAACGACTTATTAAACAACGATTTTAAATAATATGAACGGTATTCTACATGTTCTAATTGATATAAAATCTTTCATGTACCGGAGTAACAAGAAGCCTTTCAACAAGCATATTAAATTGACATTATTGAATAATCAATCCTTTTAAGCACAAACAGAGGCACATAGAAATGCAGATCAGTGCACATTTACAGCTGGCAATAAAACGCTATTTACTGCCAAACGGCCATTATACATTGTGCGTTATGCCAACTATTATTGAAATTGATGACTTTATCCGAGATAAACGGGTCGCACGATATCTCGCTTGACACGTAATACACGATTTAATTAGTCTGAATGTTTCCATTATTGATATACCCACATATCAGTTACGTAAGCCTACCCGTTTTCGTTCGATAAACTTACGTACAATCAGTTACCTGTGTGTACTGAGGAAAACAGAGTAATCTATAATACTAATTCAACTTATGTGGTTTGGGCACTACTTTTAGGTGGTTTGGGCATGTGGAATTGATAAATGGGGTGAGACGGAAACAAATTATGACGCAAATGTGAGTGACTAGCGTCCGAGAAGAAAGTATAGGTTTTTTTCTTAAAAAAAAGCTAACAATATTTTTTTTTTACAAATATTACTAACATACTTGTTATTCATTACAACTAATCTTAAGCTTGTGCTAGGAGATGGTTCACGTCAATAGTCGAATGGTGGATTCGAACCTACGACCTTACGAGTCGCAGACTGCCCTCTAAACTATTAGTCTATCCAAGCTTTATATATGTTGGTGGTATACTAAAAGGCACGTCAAGGCAAGGGAGGTATTCCAGGAGCTACTACTCACACATTTTCCTTAGAGCAGTTTTCGTTAAACTAGTCTGAGATTGTACATCGTCTTAGCAAGGGCCGCTAACAAAATTAAAAGCGATATTTCTTATTTTATCGCACTAAGTGGCCCAATCTAAGTAGATCCAACGGGTATTTACGCGTTCCTTTCGCACCCATAAATCGTCTGCATGCGGCCAATGGGATTAGGAATCGAGTAAACGCTGTTGATATTCAGCCGTAAGATAAATTTCGCAATATGTACACAACAGATAAATACTGAAATTATATCCGTGTATAATTTTACTGTTTATTGACGTATTACGAATTAATATACTCTCCGTATCCGTACTTATGAACCATTGTTGTAATTTCCAATTTAAATTAATATTGTACAAATTAATCAAAATTTCATTAAATTTACGTGTCATAGTTATTGTTAAAAGGACCACAAAATACATGAATCTTTCACTCATTGATGAGAACAACAAATTTCCTCTTTTCGATGACTCTCCCTTCCCATTCACAAATAAAAATAAGAAAAGTAAGCTCGTTTTTTCTGTTAAAATTTATTGCTATGAAGTCGAAACATTAAACTTGAAATTAATATGGCGGCGTTTTCCCTTCCATAGGTAAGTCGGTTGGACTATTTGCCGAGCAACTTTAACAACTCCCGCCTTTGTCGTCTATAACTTACTCCAAACAAACACAAAACCAAACAATTTCAATCATATCAATTCATTGTATGACAGAGGGTGATCCCATCACCATATCACAAACTTTAGTAAGTGATTGTTTCTATTCAGAAAATGGAAAAGCTAGTGATACAAGCCAGCTAGGATTAGAAGACATGGCTGGTCTGATAGCAAACCTTTGCAAATTATTTCTTAGCTCCACTGCATTTTAACCATAATTAAAATAACTTTGAAGCCAGCTATGTTATCATAATATGTTGTTTTTTTTGTTAAATAAGGATGCTGAGGGCGTTAACCCCAAACGCTCTAAATCAAGTTGTCTACCGTTTCGTCGCCCGCTTGCAACCGGAGCTACGTTGTTATTTTCAACTATTACGTATTATGTACAGAGAAATCACCAGTGCATTATATTTCACCGACGATATTTCTTTGTGATTTACCACTATATTTTATTTAGTCTAAAAATATTGATTTTAGCATACAAAATAATGACGTAGGCTTTTGAAGATCCTATATATGTTACTAATATTTATAGATATACTATGTAATATTAATTAACTTCCCAGCCCGGATCAAATATCATACCGCATCTACGGTAAAAATAGGACATAGAAGATGCTAACAAAAAATATTTATGCAGCAAATTGCCGGAGGCCTTTATAAGTTTATCGAATTTTAAGTCGTCTTCAATCTTGAGACGCTAGATTACATATCACTTGACGCCACAGCTCCTGAGGGAAAGCTTCGTTATTACTTCAATCCGTGTATAAGCCCAAATAACATTACTTTGATAATAAACTATTACATCTTTTATCCCTATTATAGTTTTTTTTTATTTATATTCTATTAATTTTTGAACTATATCCTTTATTTATTTTTTGTTTTAATAATATTATTATGAAAAGTAAAACACATAGAAGGACCATATAAAAAATAAAAAACCTAAGCCGGATGCCGCCGAGTATCGTAGTTTATTATTATTTAGCAATTTTTGTTCGTTCTTCGCAAAGATTTTTTAATTCCTAACAAAGGCCTTTGTTCTCTGCAATTAATTAACACAGTCGTCAATATTCCTTAACATGTTTGTTCTAATTGACTTCGTCATGTGATAGCCAGTGTTACATATAATCTTCTTATTCCCCCGACGTCATAGTCAAGGTCCTTAGTTTACAGCTTGTTTCTTTTCTTAATGACTTAAATGCCTTACACTTTAATTTTAAAATTCCTATAACAATCTTGATATCCTTACACTGTTAGTGCAGTATTATTATATAGAATAACTTACTTTTTGTTAAACCAAAAAATCTCTGTCTGGATCCTAAATCCTCCAAGCTCAAGTTGAACACTTAGTCATTTGATAAACACTTCTATGTCCGTTGTATATGGACTACGTAATTAGTAAGACTACAGTATTTTATGAGTTTCAAAAGAGCAATCGAATATCCAACATACGTAACATCGAAGAAATATATTTCCTTAAATATGATACTCTCTTGTCCTGAATAAAGCAACAGAGATACAACTATATAACAACTTTGTCTGAGTACGGTAGGTAGCGACTTATCACAATCCCTCGCTGTTACGGCGGGATGAATAAATCGTGACGTCAGTGAGGCGCAGATCAAAGATCGCCCTGCTTCGACTCGCTGCTGTTCCTATGCCTATATGTTATAATACTGGTACCAGGGTTGTCACTGTACAACTAACCTTTATAGAAATCAGTCACGATTTACTTGCCATAGTTTGAAACATCACTGTATGAAGGCTTTCTTATGGCTGATAACCCGTTGTTAACAACTTCACCAGCTTGAAAGGTGGACAGAATCATAGCGCGCGATGCTCTATTGGAGTAAATTAGCGCAAAGGTCCCCTTTAGGTAAATTCGATCAGTCTTATTCTAGGCCCTGGGATGAGAGCCGATATTGCTGAATCGTAAGTGGACCGCTGATGCTCATACCTACATAGCAATTTTTAATATAATTTTGAGGTTAGTTTTATACTCTACTGGGGAAGGCCTGGATCTTACAAGGCCATAATTTATAAGATGCATCTTAATTTGTCCGTCTTAGATTATGAATATTTACGTAAATACCCACATTAGCTTACAGTCGTCCGTATCCTTGCAATGGTATTAAGTTGTAACGGTCATGGTTAATCCATGACACATATATCCTTTTATATGTTATTATCATGGCATAATAATGAAATAGCCGTGGTAGCTCAGTATCCGAGCGGTTGGCTAAAGTTGTAGTACGCCTAGTAACCCGAGTTAATAATAATATAACATCATTTCACGTTCTTAGAAATGTAGTGATTCAGTGTCAACCCTGTCTTGAAGGCAATGTCCTTTGTAGAACTGAGTACAGAACAACATTGTGATGATTTAACTGGCGTTCACAACAAGCGAAAATGCCTCTTTCCGACTCAGGCATGCTTGGTTTATTAGCTTTTTACAAAGCTTATGTTGTTATGAATACGTTTTGTTTTCAAAGCTTTCCTTCTATATTCAAACAAACGGAAAAAAAATAGGTACTTAAGGGGTAAACCGTTAGTACCTAATAATAATAAAAAACTTATACTCTAAAAAGATACATAAATTAGTAGTTTTATAGACTAATGAGAAATATAAATTGAGTTAAAATAAAGTACTAAAAAAATATTTACACAAACAAAGCAATATGATAAGGTATTTTCAAATATTTTCAGATATACAGTTCATCATTAAGGTTAAATAACAATTTATTTGTCTATAGAACAAAATATATATCATTAAGCACAATACCATCATTTGTATAGTGTGGGAATTTTATATTTTATTTTTATAGAATTTTCTAAGAGGAAACCAATTATTATAGGTAACTTTATGGTTGGTTCATAGCATCAGGAAGTTACACATCAAAACACTAGAACCGAGTCGAACGAGATCCGAAAACAATTCAACGGCATCCACTTTTGACATCACAAGTTCTATTTTAAAATGGCGGCCCGAACACAACCGAGAGTTTACGACAGGCCACGAGTTACGACGCAATAAACTCCAGTGTCGCTGACGTGCGGTTACATAGCCCTTAAGAGGTTTTAATGGCGATTTAATTGATATAAGCTTAATACTTCATAAAGTAATTGATTTCCTCTACACAATGTAATTGTTGTAGGCGTAATCGATAGTATCGTCCTTTATCAATTCTGTATCGGTTACTTTATTACGATCCTACGCTTAAGAGTCTAGATAAACTCATCGTAGTTGGGAACACCGCAGGAAAAAGATCTAGCAGCCGATCACCAACAAGGTGGTCCGATCAGGTAAAAGACTCGTCGTCCTCCAAATTTTACAGTGCTGTCAGAGACGCGCTGGACAGAAGCCGGTGGAGGCAAATCATCCGCTCCAGATGCAACCCTGATGGTGACCACGATCCTCAGACATGAGACTACAGTTAATATATTTAATATACTTACAGTTAATATATTTAAGAGAATACAGTTAATATATTTCACACATACATTGATACCGCAATAATTATTTTTCAATTTTTAATATAAAGATTAAGTAAAATATCTTGACAAGAATGTCTTAAAAACTCTTTGTATAAAATTAACTACCTATCCTGCTAAATAGTATTTCAGTTCGTGGCAATGAAAGCTACAAATTTAAAATTAATTGTTTTATTTAATGTTTAGTTAAGCCCTTTTCGTTGCTAGATTAATTAGCGCATATCACTCCGTAAAATCTAGTACTTCATGCTGAAGTTTAACGACCGTAATTGGAATACCACTCGAAATTGTGTCAAAAAATATGTTTTTTTTTATTAATAATGTTAGATATTTTGTTTTATACTTTTTAAATGGCCTGAATGACCTGCGATACTTGTTACATACCTACATTGTTTCCAAAAAAAGCTAAATATAGAACAGTTAAAAAGTTTTAAATGTAAATTGAAATCGTTTTCTGCAAACAAAAAGATTAAGATCAGAAGGTCTTAATTTTTAAGAAATAAAACAATTTGTACCACGGATACATTTATTCACTTGTTTTAAATAAAGCTTACACTTACAGAAGCAACCTCATGTCTGATGCCAATCTGATGCTTAACGTGGTCAAGTTCGTTATTTGCATTTTAGGATTAATGTTTTAAAAAGAAACATGTACGTATTTTATAAGGCCTATTTATAAAAAGTACCATATACAGTTAGGTATGCTACAAATAATAGTAATCACTAACATTTTATAAGCATTCTAAGCTTAGGCTTGTGTTAGGAGAAGGTGCACGTCAATAATGAAATTGTAGATCCAAGCCTACGACTTTACAATTCGCAGACTATGCCCTAATTCATTAAGCTATTGATGCTTATAATATTATAATTGACTACAGCATCGAGCAATTTTAGCTATTCCATCGCCAAAGTTAATATCTTTTGCATACTTAGGGTTAATATAAGGAGTGCATAGTAACCGTCCAAGCCGAGGTTACCCCCCGGCGGGGGGACCCTTGTCTCGAGTAACTAGCGATAGAGGTTTAGGCTAAGCGACCTAAGAGCTATGCCACCTCTCAATCCGGGGAAGTAGTCAAGACCAGCTTCTTTGGCCAATCTGTGTAGTTCGTCATTAAAAAAAATATATATAAAGAGTTGTTATAGAACAATTATACAATTTCTGTAATTTATCGTCATTTCGTTTAGAGACGGATCTACTGTGTGTCATGTTTCTTTTATTAGACAAATTTCACTCTTACATTTCAAATTACCCGTATTGTATGATATTTGAACATTAAATGCTCTTAAGAAAGTTAAGTTTATGATATATAATCATGTAACTTTAATTTGTATTAAAATTGTCAGCTTAGTTTCTAAGTATAAACAATATACTTTTTAAAAGCTTTAAGATTACTGCTTATCAATGTATATAAATATGTAATATTTACGTCACATGGCGGACCGAAAAAGCTAAATGCTTCTGTTATTTCAATTAAAACTAGCTTCTTGACCAGTCTCCAGAAGCGACATTACTTGCTCTATAAATAACAATCTTACCAGCCAGTAATTCTCTTATAATTCACAATCGTACCTTTTTAATATTCCAATCCGCCGGGGGCACATTAATCAAAGGCACTGTGGAACCGGTCATTTACAAAGGCGGGCAGGTTTGATACAAAGTTAAATAAAATAATAAATAAGCAAGACCATTCCGTGAGATTTATTTCGGAGAAAAAGCGAGGCAAGTTAAGAGCCAGGGCTTGTCGCAGTATGTTTATAGTCGGCCCGAAGTCGACTCACAATGTACGCCCCTAATTAATGCTTTGTCGTTCCTTTTCGAGATATATTACACTCACAGCACCGTCCATTTAAACATTTTTTTTTGTATACTAACATCAAGAGTAGAAATAAATAATTGATAAACTTATTTTTGTTTAATCCGTCTAAAGAAACTGATAGAGCCGTGGTTGCTTTTCGGGTCACCTTAACTCAGCCTCATAGCAGTCCTATAGTTATAGCTCCATCTCTGAAGTACTTGCACTTAATTCTTTTGATTGAGTTAAAGGCTGAGCTCTTGACACTAAAAGTCTGTATGTTAACATAAACGCTACCAATTATTAAGAACTACTTAATACTAAGAACACAGAAGAACTGCCTCGAGTATGGCATGGCGTACTTGATCCGATGTAATGCCCGCCTAAGACCAAAGATTGATGACGATATTCTATTTATTCCAAAGAAAAAAACACACTACAACAATAATTTTACTGGGCTTGGAATCGAACGCCGAACTGACGAGGTAGTAGTTGAATATTCTAACCACTACGCTTTAAGGGGTCAAACAGCTGTAAAAAAAATCGGTATCTTATCAGAGATTGAAACTAAATACAATTTTAAAACAATTCATTGAACATACACACAGGAAATCATTGAAACAATGCAAATTAGATGATCTTACTAGTATCTACTCCGATATCAGTATCAAGAAAAAACTTTGCCGGAAAAAAACAGCTTTCACAGGTACAAGGTATCGTATCAGTGACAAACCGCCCCGTCTCTAAAATACAACAAAGAATAATGGAACCCAGCTGACGGGAGGTGCCTTAACGTCCGTTGTCATGGCAACCGTGTGAAGGGTGGCCAACCTGCTTCGCTAACATATTACTACCATCAAGAGAGAACAACTGATCTCATCTCAATCTCATTCTGATTTAGTCTCTATCATCAATTGTAGAAGGATCTTTTTCAAATGACACAAATCATTGTTTACGACCTTTCTCCTTGATTGCATTATTGGGACTCGTGTATTGTGTTTTGGGTTCCATCTTTGCTTTTTAAATTTAGAATAGCTTCCTCTATCTCGTTCTCGCGCATCACCGCCATTGTCCCCGCTCCTCTAACCGCACTCGTATAATTATACCATTTTCTATTTATGACATTTTAAACAGTTTTTAAGTTTTCGTTGAAATATGCAAGAACCGTAAATGTTATTGCGACCGTAAAAGTGCAGTTATGGTAATTTATAGCTGATATAAAATTGCGGTATACAGCTATCGTACGAACTTCTTGATTCGTTTAGGATACAATAATATAAATTGTAACTTAGTATTTGCAACATTGTATTATTAGAACGGCCTATCAATTTTGACAGTCCAAGGTGACCCAATATAATTATCCTCTTATTTGTACATGATGCTCAGTGAAGATACGAAAAATCAGGTATTCGACTATAGTAAAAACTTCCTAAACGTTCATAAAATAATAATGGAAGCAATCTGAATAGGAAATCAATTTATTACACCAATTAGGTTAATGTTCGGTACGCGAAATATATTTTAATACAAGAAATAAATTTATCAACAGACAGATATACGTTTTAAATGGGTATTACAAACATTGCAGTCAATGTCGCTCGTAATTCACGGATTCGTGTTTTATGCGCAAGTAAAAATGCTACACGTCTAAATGTAAACATTGTAAATAATACAAAGAGATTTTTCCGAAATCTAAGCAATAAGTTTTTATTGCTTAATATACACATTAAAAGCGTTTACAGTAATCTTATCTATCTAAAAGTAGGATCCAGGTAACTAAGGCCGGTCCTACACGGGTGAACATTCCCGCGCTCGCAGTTGGTCCGCTATCAATTTTATACACGTCGGGAAACCTATTTATCTTACCTTATTTATTGCCCGGCTCGAAAACCAGTCCGGGGTCCGGCGTCTGAACCACTCGGCATTTACCTGTCTATGTAGACAGGTCCGAGTTGCATGTGTGTAGCAAGACCGCATTCTAGCGACTTAGATTTACTTTCGATTTGGAACATACATGTTTAATAAATCAAGAGTACTATTACGTATTGATCTATTGTAGGTAGTGTTGGTCGTCGTTTTAAAATGAAGGGTTAACTTTCACGAGTTCCCCGAAAATATCTTTACAAGAATAATAGAGACACCTTACAAAGCATTAGAAAGTTGCGCAACCCTTCTTTACAGAACCCTAATTTTTGTAGTGATATCTTTTTAGAGAGCGCTCCATTGTTACCGAGCAGCCATTAACGGGCCTTAACCCTTTCCGTTACTTTTTTACTCAGTGCCGATTTTTATTTTTCACATTCGCGTGTACAAAAGTTGTTTCTTTCTCAATAGTACATTTAATCGTTAAGTGTTTCACTAGACGCATCCTTTTCATTCAAAATTTGATCCACTTAGAGTACTGTTAGTAGCGGAATGGGTTTAAAATTACCTTTAGTATGGCCATAAAATATTAATGGTCCATTAAAATCTTAGATGATATAAAGTGAAATTTAATGGGCTGTGTGGAGGCTTCGCGCTGCGAATCCAAACAAACGCTTCTTTCAATGATATATGGAACGTAAAAGCGAAATTAAATCTTCTTTCATTAGTAACAAACATTTATGATCGTTTACAATATTTCAACATATCTTAAGAGACACTATTTTATTTTTTTTAAGTTAATTAAGTTTATTTAATTATGTTTTTGTTTGGTTTCAGGTCCAAATGGCTGCCCTCGACGACGAGGACGACAAACCTATACACGATTCCAGACCTTAGAACTAGAAAAGGAGTTCCATTTCAACCACTACCTGACGCGTCGGCGCAGGATAGAAATCGCGCATGCTCTGTGCCTCACGGAGAGGCAGATCAAGATTTGGTTTCAAAATCGACGCATGAAGCTAAAGAAAGAGCTGCGCGCAGTGAAAGAAATAAACGAGCAAGCGCGCAGGGAGAGGGAGGAGCAGGACAGAATGAAGCAGCAGCAGCAGGAGAAGCAAGCAAAGCTGGAGGGCCAGCACCACGGCCACCATGTGACCCACCACCACGACCCGATGAAGATGCCCATCGACAAGGGGTCCAACGACCTCCTCAAAGTGAATAAGGTGCCGACGTAAGCCATCAGAACCGAGCAGTAGGCAATCTTGACTGATACTTTATCATAGTGTGATTACATGAAGTGTTGCGTCCTCAGGGATCTGCGAGCAACGTTCGGCGTTTCGTATCCACTAGTTTTATATGTTTTGCGGCTGATTTAATGGGAGTGTCGTCTCGTTGTGGAGGCGTTTTGACTTCGTATCAATGTTCCTTTAGTGCGAAAGACTCGCCTCGGTGTTCGCTAGTGGACGGGCTGGTGATGTGCTTTAAGCATTTATTTTGTTGCCATAACCACAACATGTATTGCAATAATATTTTATCTAAAATATACAAACGCGTTAGTGTCGCCCTAAGGTTTACATATAAATTCCGAGTGGATTTCGGTATTGTTAGTTAAGATTTTAAATCTGTGAATCTCATAGTATTTATTGCTACCACTTACTCTAATTCATTACGTTATATTTTTTTTATTATTAGATATTATTATATTATGTACATTTTGATGTATATTTTATTATTTGTCTGCTGTTAGCGGGCCAGTTATGTTTTGTGGGTCACATTTTTTTTAAATAATTGTAAAGTTTGTTGTATTATTGTCAGTTGATTTCGAAAGAGTTGGTTTATTATTTTGATCAGTGATTTTCTTCCGTCGTTAAGTTCGTAAATTGTTGATTTGATTTGAACAATTTAGTTTTAATGTACTTTTTTCTATCAACAAATATAGCATACATAATTATTCCATACGAGCGTTTAACGTATATATGTAACAAAATACGTATCGAAGTACAATCGCTGATAAGTCTTCGTTTTTAACGAATCATTAATTTTGTATTTCTGTCTTCAGAGCAAAAGGTAAATATTAAAATTACTCGATATTTTTTGATATCAATTCTAGATTAATAGCACCGTGTCCAGTCAATACAAATTGTGACGGAACAACTACAAATGGATTTGAACTGCATTCGATGTGATCAAAAGTGTAAGGTGCGTCGTCCAAAAGAATCCGAAGTCATCCGATGTTCAAAAATTATATACGTAACAATGATACATATAATAAACAATAATGTGACTAAATTTAAAATTTTACATGTAATTTTAAACGTTGAGTAGCTTAAGTGTAATATACATAGGTAATATAGAATGGACTTTGTATGAAGTATTTCCTAAGAAATTAGTTACACGTTGTGTACCTTAAATAGGTTTAACTTGATCATTTGCTTGTTGTATCTCCTTATCAATGCTTCGATACTAATAGCTTTTTGGGTCAAATTTAATAGCGAACAAATGCTTATTTATAGATAGAATATTGTCCCTTATATATAATAATACAACGCTACAAGCTAATACCATCCGATGATCGTAATTAAAACATATTTCAATTCAAAGTCGACGCCGTTCAGACGTTTTTTCCATTAATCAAATTAATTTTACAGACACTTGATTCATTGACGCGCCTGGAATTTCAATCCGCTTTCAATTCCATGTTGTGCCAAAATATGTTAAAAAAAAATAATTTAGCATTGTATATTTATAATTATCATTTACAAATTCCGTTGTTTCGTGTACTGCGTCTGACTTATTACAGCTCTTTGTGCATGGTATTTTCTTTAATACGTAATATCTTAACAAAAATTAGTACTCTAATAATTAGTGTTGATAGTCACCCATTATACGTAAATTAATGTCAGGGTAGAGTAAATGGAAAATTAATTAAAATGCGATTATAGAATTGGAATTTTCGCTTAATTTTGATAAATCTATCGCAACAGATGTCCACTATTCTATTCGCGTTAAAAAAAAACTAGCGTCATAACGTTTATGACAAATGAATATCATGAAATCGTAAAAAATGTACGTAGACTTAAGAGTGACAAAGTTTTTTTGTTGTTCTATGCTAAAATTTCTAATTTTTTGTCACGTGCCTTGTCATAGGGCAGTACATCCGAAAATATGCGTAAAATCATATTGATTACTCATAATTTCATCAGCTAATAATTCAAACTATGGATAACTGTCCACCGTCACTAACTCATTTCTACTAAAAAGTTTCTAGTGTAACATCTTCATTCTGTCAACAACATATTTTTCAATTCCATACTGACTGGAATAAAAAAGAAAATTGAAAATATTTATGTTTATTTATCATTCTACGGTGTCATGTAACTTTACATTGAATGTATCGGCTACCGTCTGGTATGTGCAATAATAAATATTAGATGTCTTCATAAAGAAAATCTAAATAATGGTCGTGTTAGAATGCTTACAGAATAAGGTTGTCTTTAGTAATAAATTATTAATCCCAACTTACTTTTTAATTACGAATCGAGAATTAAAAAAAAATCGAACAAAATGTACTTAAGTAATCGGTGTAAGTAGACTTTATAAATTATAATGCATAGGTATTAAATAACGTAGAGAAAAGTTGAGCGTGTTAAATCCGATAAAGTATTCGTTTATAAACGCTTAATTAACTTAGTATTGTTCGTAATTATTGTCTATGGGGAAATGGATATTCAGACAAACAGAACACACACACTTGCATGGAGTATTGCATGAAGGTTTAATGTTTGGAACTGTGTGTATACGAAATTTAATTGTTATATGCATTCAATAAATTGGTTTGTTTTTAAAGTTTCGTTTTTATCGTTATTTGAATCGTGGGACTGTGCAAAATCCGGTATAAATTACATTGTTGAATGTTTTTTTTTTTTAATATTTACGTTTGATATTTAGAGGAAAATCTTGGAATATGTTCAGTTCGGCGTAAGAGCAACTAGTGATTTATGTCAAGTTTCCATTATTGTTCCTCCGCACATAAAGAACCATAGATAACTCAAGTGAAACAATGCGCAATTTGCTAAATAGATTGTATACATCCTCCATTTGCAATGCTGTCTTGCCATATTGCTAGTATTTTGTAGACTAAAGGTATTAAACACCTTGATAGACTTCCATATTTATTAAATACCATTTTCATTTTTATGCTACTAAATTTAAGAAATGTCATGTAATTTTATTTACCCTCATTGTTTGATTAAAATCTCGGCATCATACTATCAACGTGTTAACAATAACGTTAATTAGACTTCCGTTCTGTTAGGTTACATCGTATTAATCGATCATTTTTTATCTTTAATATACATGTAGCTATTGTATGTATGTACGTATATCTATATTTTTGAAGATAGAAATTAAAATGTCTTAATCTAAGTAACTGTAAATAGTCGTGGAAAATTTATGTGGCGCATTATTATTTTGTTCATATTTTTTTTATTTGTTTTACGTTACGTATTTATGTATCGAGATTTATCGTATTACGGTACACGTGATAAGTTTTGGACACTCTTTATTATAATTCTTTTAACTTTGGTTTTACAAAGTAAATTAGCAATGGGAAATAAATATAGATTTGAATAGTTTTTTTTTTGGAAATTTTCTGTTTTACATGTGAAACGTTTTTATTTCGATGTTCACATTTTTAATCGTCTCCATAAGTGTCCCTGTAAGCGATCGCGTTACCGTACTTACGATCCATTTGACTGTGTCGTGGTAAAGTTAAGCAAAATAGTTGGGTGATTGTATATGACACCCGCATTCAATATTGTAATATTAATTTTGACAATTCAAGAGAATAAAGAGTTAATAATACTAAGGCTATTTTAATTTGTTATTTTATTCATTGTATACCATTTTATGAATCATCACATCAGTAAAGATATAAAATGATGGATGTACAGTACACATTTTCATCGGTACAAAGAATCCCGAATGGAATCGTTGTCCTCGTTGTCGTGTGATTTGATTGCCCAATATTACTACCACGTAACTCAGAGCCAGGGTCCCAGGGACCTCACTATCTGCTCAAGATGTGAATAAGAAAGAAAAATATATTGTTTAATATTTTTTGGGTTTTTCCTTTTGGTCACCCTCGAGTGCCCAATTTCAGAATTACATATTCAGATCTTTTATTCAATTCCATATTAATTCATGGTTGCTATTAAATTTATTGCCCCTATTTCGTTGACGTTGCGAGTATAATAGTCAGCTACATATACTAGTCGGTCTACAACCATAACCATTTAAGCAGTATTCGAAAAACATCTCCATTTCGAAACCAAGATGACCAAAAAAACAAGACGTCAGTTCTATTAATCCTTTTTTTTCAACAATCCGGCTGAGATTTTTACCTCCTACCATAAGCTAGAGCTTCGTAAACTAGATAATTTAGCCACTAGGCTATCACTGGTTTTTTCGGTAGATTTTATTATGCCTTACTGTCCTGCTTCACCGGATTGAGAGGTGGCATAGCTCTTAGGTCGCTTAGCCTGAACCTCTATCGCTAGTAACTCGACACAAGGGTCCCGCCGGTGGGGGATAAACTCGACTTGGACGGTTACTATGTCACGCGTAAGCATTCCGATCCGAGGGCGCCCGAGAGGGCCGAACCACGACTCGGTCGGTAGCTATTTCACGGATAATCTAAGGGACATTCGAAAAGCTAAAATAACTTTAAAGGTGAAGCATATTAGCCCAGAGGATTTTATAATTTCACTAATAAAAATGGTGCCCGAGCTTATAGGGTGGTCAAATTTTCCTGGAAACCACGTCACCATGACTTTAACGCAAGAGCTCTAGAGAGGGAACTTCGGTATGGCTTTTCTGGCTTCTGCCTTCTTCAACTTGGTTCAAAGGTGGCCCAAATCGGCTAAATTTGCTCACAATCGATCATATCCTTTAAACGGATTACAATACCAAGGATACATTTTTAAATTACTTAAATAATATTAACACAATATAGTTGTTTCGTCTAATTTGTTAGTTCATTAGAGAATAGTCCGTCACGTGTCGCTAATATGGCTTGACAGACATGTCTTTTTCTAAGAAAACTGTTTTTGTCAAGAGGTTTTTATTCACTACCATGATAAATCACCACTTAAAATTATAATAAACAATCTCATTGGTGGCACCACCGGTTTGATTGTCAGCGTAATTTGCAACTTAAGGCTAGCCCAAGCCAATTATAATTATTGAAGGGTATTTAAATGAAGCGTCGAAAACATATTAAAATTTGACTTAATGTTCAAAGACACAATTGGGGGCTACGAGCTGGGAAAACTTGTAGTGAATCGGAAGGTAATCAGATTACAACAATCATTTGTCAAAGGCTGTCTTGTTTCTGGCCTCTATATTATGAGGTTTAATCCTTGTCTTTTTATTAAGCTTAGAGAATACTGCTATCTTTGTTAAACTCAAATGAGTTAAATATATATAAGAGGTTATTAATAATTAGCTCAATTTCCTATTTAATTAATTCAAGCCATTAAGGACTACATCATTGTAGCTCGTCTGATAAATGGAATGAACAAATGAGACCGTGTCTCATCTCGCAAACAAACGGTTTATTAAAATATCAGTATGACTAGAAGCATAAATACTTATTGGCTGCTTACAATCTTATCACGTACACAAACTCACCCTCTTATCATTCAGCGTGTGCGTTCCGAGATACGCAGGAAGTAAGGTACACTCGTGTGATGTGTACGTCCAAAAGGTACTCGTTGAAAACTTACTATTTTAGTATTCTTATAAACGTAAAGATGTAAAATGATGGGTGATTTATTTCTCGAAGTCAAAAGAAAATTAAGGTAAGCAAGTATTCATTTTTTGACTAAAACTTGGACTGGTTTTGATTTGAAAATCCTTCAAACTAAGAACAAAGCAAGAGCTAAAAACAGATAAGAAATATATTACTTTATTCTATAATTTTAAAACAAAGCACAACTTCAACCAAACAATGCTGTCATTTTTAGCTATGCTATCATTGATTATTTATTTCAATACACTTATAACATAAAATTATAAAAACGAATGTTATCTATTAGGCTTCGAAAAAACAGTACAACAAAATCATAAATTCAACACATGAGATATTAGAGTAAAAAATTAGTTTCATTTTTTACCATTACTATATTTACGTGAAGTGCTTCACACTTGACTCGCGATAAGTATATTTTTTTTTAAATGTCGTCTCGCCAGAACATATTTAAAACAATATTAATTCCCACCGTAACTAACCACCTCACTGTCGGCAAGTCATTCTTATTGCACTCACTGTCTCATATTTCACAATAAAAAAGAAAGAGCCATTGCCCCTAATAGTTTAATGCCCCTAAATACCAATAACGTTTGTCGGATCCCCGCCAAAAACAAACCATGAGTTATATCCATAATGTAATGTATTCTGCCATTCCGCCATTTTCCATTCTCCACAGACACTGGTGCTGTCAAATAAATTTCAGACGTACGGAATTCACAATAGGTGGGACCCGTATCACGTTAAACCGAAAATCGCTTAGCAAATTTCCTCTCACTTTAAAGCGAAAGGTATGCGAATGGGCCTGGAGTCCCAAGCGGTTTTGCACTTAGATACATAAACAATTTTTTGTTCCGACCTTTCCGTCTAATACTTTGGCTTATAGTTTTTGTTGATAGTTTTTTTCAAGTACCGCGATCGTTCGACATTACCTTTATGGCGCCTGATATCTCACGGACTGATCGAAGCAAATTTGAATGGCCGTTAAAAGTTAGTTAATGTTTATTTATTAGAAGCAAAACAAAGTCACTTGTAGTACAATAAAGCAAGCTTGACCTCATCTCTAATTTTAGTATAGCGTACCTTTTAACTGTAGTGAATTTCCATTACCAAAGACCACCTAGTATTTATGGCTAATAAAAAGCACGAGTGTGGGTGATTCACGGCGATCGTCTTAAAGCGCATGCATATTTTCATACATCTATACTATTGTAAAATCGTGATCTTGTGGTGTGGAGATAGTGTCTGAGTCATCGCGCCTACGTTCGATTCCCAAATATTATCCTAGTTCATTATCAAAACGTTAATGAAGATTTATGTTTCATTGTTAGCCTTCTTTCTAGAGAGAGGTAGAAAATTAAATAGGAGTAGGGCTTAGCCAAAGTCTAGATTATCAGACTTCACAGGTCTTAGAAAGTCTTCTAAGATATTTAGTTTCCTTACGTTGATCTGTGACAAATCACTACTTAAAATTGCGACAAATATTTTCTTTGGCGCCGGCAGGACATAAGTACAACATAAAGTTTTATTTCTGGAATTTATCTTAAAAGTATAGTTGATGCTATTAATTCTGACACTTCTTCCAACGTCAACGATTTTCGTAGCAAATTAGCAATGATGTTAAGCAGCTGTAAAATGTCTAAGACAATATTAAATGTTATGACCATGGTTGGCTCAAAATACTATCATTAATATACGGAATTTATTGCGCTAAGATTTCTTCTGCCACTAAATTTGATAAATATGTAAAGAATTTCCTCACGGGTACAATCTGGACACCTTTAAGTCCAATGTGAACCGACACCTTATAGGCTCACGGGCTCCATCCTAGGCTTCATCTTCGCCTTCCATCAAGCAAGCTAGATGCCAAACGTGAGCCTATTTAGTATATAAAAAAAATGGCCGTTATTACAAGAATGAAAAAATGCTCCTTTATATTCAAAGACGTGTCTTTAATGCCTAACTTTAACACCATTATTCGCTTCTTCTTTCTCGTATTTATCGTCTCTTCTTTCTCCTTTGATAATTGGTTTTCATAAGAAGCGGTGATGATTTAACATTTACGTTGCCAAGTCGTATGCTATATTTAGAAACTATCGTCATCGAGCAATCAGTTTATATTTCCATGGACCGCAAACATCTCTTACCGTGAGATAAACAACGTGCTTTGGGTTTAAATAATTAATTACTCATTAAGAACACTACCTCCACTGACAATGAGCTTATAAAAAGATTACAAAGTAAGATAGACTTCAAGTGATCGACAGGTTTCAAAAATATATTATCCAAGATATGTTTTTCAAGTTTTTTGTTTAAAAATATGTATGGATGGACAAGTTTGAACTACATTAGGTTAGTTCTCCCCATCTTATAAAAGCCTTAAAAATTATTAACTTATAGCATAATTCTATACACATAATCTGCCTGGGGACTCCTTTGAGAACAATCTTATTATTCTTTATCATGTCCCTTTTCCCGACATCCTGCCGTCGTGTCAGGTGACTCACGTATTATCTTCCGATAATTTTGGCCTATAGATCTGTCAGTGTTAAAATAAAACAAATTTCCATGTGATCGGTCTGTTAGACTAGTTATATATACCCTAATCTAGCAGACCGATAAAATGCGCAATTTTCAATAATGTTGAAAAAAAGTAATCTCTTTTACTTTCATAAAATTTGAATTTTCATTCCCCAAAGTTCCTTAATTTATTGTAATAGTAAGAATCCCATTTGCATGTCAACTATTAAACGGCGATGCATTGTTCCAATGCCATAGCCCGAGCCAATTTCATGGTCTGACGCTCCCTCCCTGCACCGGAATAACACAAATACGTAACAAGTTTTCAAATCTCCATTCCTATTGCTATGAACCAAAAGTGTGTATAAAATTTCAAATTAAGATAATTATTACACATTCTTTAAAAATAATTGCTCGAGTTTCGGCGTTTGTTCAAGAACTGGCTACGTTGGAAGTGGCACTTTTGTATTGTTAACTGTGAAAAAAAAATTGAAAATTAAAAGAAGTATGTGATCGTGACGTACATGAACTCCGTTACCCACGAGCAAACTACACTATGATAACGAGTCTATCGCGCTTGGAGTTACAGCCCAAGTATAAATTCATTGTTCGAAGCTAGCATTGAATTACTTTTAAAATAGGGAGGTCTAGGTTAAGCAAGCTAAGGCTTGGCTAACTCTTATGAAAAATAATACCTTTTGTTATAAAAATTAAAAGTAACATTACATATTAAACGAAAGCCTAAAATATATTTTTTTAATGTTGGATAATTCCAATTGGAATTAATGTACATTCTAGTAAATTCTAGAGAGTTCAAAATTGTTTAAGAAAAATATATACGTAATTGAATCTGACTGGATTGAACATGGCGACTGCAAACCGCTCGCAAACTATCCCGGATACGATAGAAAACTCCATCCTTTTATTTTATTTCGGTTTTGTTTTTATTCGTTCGAGGAAATTGTTTCGTTTCTCTATGTAAAGTTTTGATTGGGAATTGAGAAACGACGAATTTTATATACGTATCAATTCTCGCTCAGGTACAGTTTCGCACACATAGTTTCGTGTCGTGTAATATTAGGTACACTGACGGCTATATTGCATTTGAATATAAAATACCAACAATTTTTATATCTCTATTACATTTCTAGAACTTGAAAGAGAGAGGTAACTTGAAACATATTTCCTAATAGTACAAAAGACTTAACAACGCACTTTTAGTTCCATAAGTGTTTTAGTTATCACCCGACTTACTACATCTTAAAATCATGTAAGAAACTAATTTGTTTCCCTTTTTGTTCTTATGTTTTTACATAAAGTTATAAAATTGTATCTGATATGAGAATCAACGAGTTCTATTACTTTAGATTTACGTTACTCAAATTGTGATACACGCTATTGTGTACCAAATAAAAGTAAGACTCAGTAAATCGTGGTTTTATTTAAATCTTAAGTCACTACACATTTTTATAGAGATTCAGGCTAAGAGACCTAATCCTTTAGCTACCTCTAAATCCGGTAAAGCTGTCGGGCTCAGCTTTTCTATCTTTGACGAAAAAACGAAATCATGCAGGTTTCCTCACGATGATTTCCTTCACTGCCGAGTGCGTGGTTAATCGGCAGTTAAAATTGCGACAAATATTTCATTGCTTCCGGCACCGAGGATCGAGGCAGTATGCTATGCTAAGTGCATTACTTATTACTTGTACATATGCTTATTACTTTAGCCAACTACTTGGATAACCACGGTTCCAATATAAATTAGTAATGTCTATAATATGTCGTAATTGGATTACCGTTTAATACATTATTCACAAATGCTGCTTGCCTTTTACAATACATTTAAAACTGTATATAATGTCATTAATTTTATTTTGTCAATGCGTAAATATACGTATATATCTATACAAAACACATTTTCATAGCTGAACAATATCTTTCTTCTTTTCTTGAATATCTTAATATTTCCCATTATTAAGTTGGTGTCAGGATATGAAGGTACAGGTCAATTAATCTGAACTATTAAGTTGCGTGAGCATCGACAATTGAAAGTTACAACCCTGTATATATATATTCACATATATGATGAAGATAATAACTATGACCGAAATTGTCATCTCACTTTTTGGCCACCAAGATAGAGTATCGACAATTTGGACGACTCAATTACTCTTACATAGGCTAGAATGGCCCCTCGGCTAACTAATAATACCACAAGTAATAGTCTCATTACAAGAAAATTCATCCCTTGATAGGTAGTTGTTGTAATTTTAGCCAGTGTGCTACCACCATACTGCGTGGTGACAGTCGTGTTAGCAATGGAAGTTCTTGTAATCCGAATTGAGCAATTGATTGAGCCGTAAGCGTTAACCGCTACGGTTCTTTTGTACGTCTTATCTAGTGAAGTTGTAGAATCGCTTGTTATTGCTTAACACGTTAGAATACAGGATCTGGCAAACCGTTACTCGGTGGTGTTTAATATTGTACTTTTACTTTTTTTTCTTTATTTATTGGAGACTTTGCCCTTTTGGTCATGTTAGCCCCATCCTAGCCTCTTTTTTTTGTTAACGGGGAGGAAAACTTCAAAAGATACCCCGCCTTCTGGGGGGAAGGCGGCGGTTTTGTGAGGTTTTTACCCACTAAAACATCCCCAGTGACCCTTTCCTCGGTGCATGACGAGGAGCTCCGGGATCTCCAGTGGAACACACCGGAGCCCCTCTACATTGTGCTTAAGGAGAGCACGCCCCGGGGGCGGAGGTTGCTAGAGCACGTCATCCACCACTTGCCAAAAATCTCAGTTCGGTGACTCAGCCTTCTGTATCCGATGTGCAAAAAATTTTGCAGGGAATTGTTCTGACCTCAATCTGTGTACCGTTTTGGTATGTATTCTACTTGTTTCTTTCAGAAACCAAGGCAAATAAGGAGGTTGACTCTGTATACTTTTACTTAAAATGTGAATATTATATAAATTTTCGTTTTAAACCAACAGTAAAAGTTTGAACAGGCTATGTAAGTGAAGTTTAACATATTTCTTCTATTCGATTTCGACATGCAGAGGTTATTATTTTTAGACTTTAATTTACTTATTATATTTAATAGACACCCTGTAATAAAACATATTTTTATAGCTGAACAATATCTTTCTTCTTTTATTGAATATCTTAATATTTCCTATTATTAAGTTGGTGTCAGGATATAAAGGTACAGGTAAATTAATCCGAACTATTAAGTTGCGTGAGCATCGACAATTGAAAGTTACAACCCTGTATATATATATATCTTTTCTTTATTTATTGGAGACTTTGCCCTTTTGGGCATGTTAGCCCCATCCTAGCTTCTTTTTTTTTGTTATCTGGGAGGAAATCTTCAAAAAGATACCCCGCCTTCTGGGGAAGGCGGCGATTTTGTGAGGTTTTTACTCACTTAACCCTCCCCAGTGACCCTTTCCTCGGTGCATGACGAGGAGCTCAGGGATCTCCAGTGGAACGCACCGGAGCCCCACTGCACTGTGCTCAAGGAGAGCACGTCCTGGGGGCGGAGGTTACTAGAGCACATCTTCCACCACTTGCCAAAAATCTCTGTTCGGTGACTCCCGACGGCCTTCTGCATCCGATGTGCAAAAAATTTTGCAGGGAAATGTTCTGACCTCAATCTATGTACCGATTTGGTATGTATTCTACTTGTTTCTTTCAGAAACCAAGGCAAGTGAGGAGGTTGACTCTGTATACTTTTACTTAAAATGTGAATATTATATAAATTTTCGTTTTAAACCAACAGTAAAATTTTGAACAGTCGATGTAAGTGAAGTTTAACATATTTCTTCTATTCGATTTCCACATGTAGAGGTTATTATTTTTACATTTTAATTTACGTATTATATTTAATAGACACCCTGTAATAAAACATACCATTGCACACCTGGTAACACTGAAACCGATAATCTTGACATTTAATCGTAAATATTTATGTTTGCAACATTCAGTCCTAATCAAAATACATAGTCTTTACAGCTTCGCACGATCGTTTACAAGTTTTATGCTCTTAAAATATATGTTAGACCAATCCTAGGGCACTATAGTTTATGGGTACTCAGTATTAGAGAACACGCTATAGCCTGGAGCATCGTAAAGTATATGCGTGCTAATGACATGCCTGACTAAACAAAATACTAAACGAATAACTAGATACCATTTCAATATAATTGGAAGAATTATTTTCCGTATGTCTTGGACATTTTCATTTTTAAATTGTACTATTTTGATATATTTCGGAAACCAAATTTTTTTTTAATCTTACCATGTTGTGTGGCATTTTTTTTAACAACAGTAGAAAATCACTGTATAACGATTATTATTACGAGTAGGTATCGTCACTGTGAAAACTTCTATTACACGAATGGGTCGGCACAATCGGCGATACGTCCTCTATTTTACCTTATTGTTATTTTATTGTAGCATGTGTTTCAGACTAGAAATAAACATATAATTAACATCCTTAACGTTATAGTAACCGTCTATAGACACACAAAAGAACATAAAATGGAATGTAAGAATTGTCTATTTATTCTGATAATACACGCTATCAAGTTATATATGAAGTACTAATTAAAAATAAAGCATTCGCTATCTGTTACTCCCTTATTACATCGAAATGTGCTAGGGAAGCTTTCTAGCGCCTTTTGTGAGGGTGACAAAGTTATTCGCGTTTCCGCCGCGACGCAGGTAGATTCTCCCCGATTAATGATAGAAGCGTTGTTGGAGTTTCTATTGCTGCTGTAACAAAACGATAGAAATCTCGATAGACAACCTTGGTTCTGACCTCTCAGGTACCGTATGTGCAGTAACTGCCAAGCGTAATAGACAGTATCTGCTATACCTGTCGGTTTTTACCAAGGTTTTCATGGGGCTAAGCGTGCGAACTTATGATTTTTTGATGGTGGGTTCAAGTCGCTACTGGCTTGTCCTAATGAGCATCATCATTAGAGCTACGATCCCTCAGTGTCCGAGACTGATATTAATATATTCTTCTATGCGACTTATACGAGTTTCAGGTCCTATAAATTAACATAGTCATTAATTGCAACCAAACCCTTACAGACAAAATTAAATCAAAATCGGTTCATAAATGTCGTCGCTATGGGCCCATACACAAATTTAAAAACTACAGATGAATTGAGTACCTCCTCCATTTTAGAAGTCGGTTAAAACAGTAAAAGAACATTATCATATTTTTTTCTTTTATTTAATATCCTTTATTCATTTCGGATCATCAAAACCAATTCTAGAACTCCAGTAAATCGCGCGAACCGTCAGGATTATTTAAAATGCTACGGAGCTTCGTTCCAAATAGTTAGCAATTGCAGTATCGATTTTCGCAAGCTCGCGCCACCCATCTGCGAATCAAATCATCCCTGCCGTCGTGCGACGTTTGTAGTTATCCAACGTTGAGTTAATTTAAGTATTAGTCCTTATTAAGATTTCAAATCAAATCAAACAGGACGGATCAAACATTTCACGACACTACGCGCGGATGCTCTCATTTAGTCCCGAAGTATCATGAACCTACTAATATCTCAATCAATTAGCATGTATGTCATATGACACGTAGGAGTTCTCTCCTATATTTTCTATGGCCAAAGTCCTATGGCAACAGAATAATTTGAGACTTAAAAAATATCAAAATCGGTTCATATATCATATTTTATGCAATTATATAATGGTAATTATATTTTGGTGCAATAAAGGATTTATCTATTTATCCCTCTTACCTAAAATAATAATATTACTTTATATCATATCATATACCATACACCATATATCATAATGTTCAAATTACAATTCAAACGTATATAGTTGATACTTAAGATGTAGAAAATTGGAGATAACAATGAAAAAACTTGTACAAAATTCAAATGTGAATACCATAGGAGACGCGTTCCAACCGGATCGCAGTTGACCGGTAGCGTTTTGCGACTGCGCGAAACCCTGCTAATAGCCACATTGATTTTGCAGATAGAAGCCAGGTTGGGAGCGAGCGTACCTACCTACCACCTTCAACTACAATTCCGTTTTCATCAAATCCAATGAACGTTCGCTTTTCCACCAACTCACTCTAAACAGTACACAAAACGCATTGTAACCAACGCATGAAAGAGAAACGATGGCACGATGTTTGTTCTAGTGTCAGACAATAGTATAGGTATAATAATAACCATATTATTATGGCCTATTCGTTTCAAGCTGCCTTTCGTACTTTACGCTCGAAGCGACGAATTGACATGGGAAAAACAAAATTGTTATCGTCGTAGACAATTCATATGTTTAGCTACACATGGTTTTATGATTTCTTAAATAGCATAAGGAAGTCAAATGAAAATGAGCGTTTTAAAATTTTAAATTATTATATTATTTAAAACTATCTGTTCCCACCCGCTTCGCTAGGTACAAGAACTTAAGTGTAGGAACCACAAATAGAATAAAAATATTAGTAAAATTTACATAACATGCAATTTAGTAGTGACAGATATCTCCGACTTACACGCCGTATCTACTCTTTCCCTTACACCATACACATATAAATGTCTTGTCATGCATGCTTTTTTCAACCGGCTTCGAAAAAGAAGGACGTTTGTTTTTGTTTTATTTGAAAGCTGGTGCTTCCCGTGTGGTCCCATTTAAATTTGGCCCAATTCTGATTATGGCATCTATGAGAAAACTATACAAGTACCAATTTCAAAGATTATTTTTTTTATGATAATTTGGTTAGGTTCTGAGTAATTTTATTTCGTAACATTCCTACGATATAATTCGTAAATACAAAGAGATCGTTGGCGCGTTAGAGTTTAACGTTTTATTCGATTTGAAGTCGGTTTTTGTTTTTGCTTGTTAATATACTTGTTTTACTACCTACCTCACAACACACTTCTGAGGTACAAATGTTCTGTTATTTTTACTAATTTTCCTTAATATATTTTTTTTCTAATATTTTCTAAGCATGTACTTAACCACGATCCAACCTGTTGTTAAGTGGAAATGCAATCCTGGATATATTAATATTGTGTGTATTGTGTGAAATTCTAAACAAGTACAGTTTTAAGATTTTTTGTACTTCATCCGAAATTTAAAAAAAAGCTATTTATAGTGTCAGTTGCACCACTTAATAAGTTGTTGTCTTGGTTAAGTGTTTATTACTTTATTTTTTATTATTATATTTTAGTGTAAAATGTAATTCCTTTAGATAATCTATTAAAATGTATTGTTAAGTAAAAATAACGTTGGCTTCGTGTTAAATAAGTTAATGATTTTCGGCATCGGTACTCTTTATATAGTAGTTGAGTTGAAGTAAATGAACCTTACAATATCCTTTACATTCAACTAGGAATGCCATTCAAAGTCAAAGGGTTTTAAAACTTCAACCCACACTTTCATTACGCTTTCACTGAGGCTGTAGACGCGAACAATGGACCATTCCGATACTTACCTTACCTGATCAAAACTGTTTCCTAAGCCCGGCCGAATAGAAATTCTGAACGCGTGAATATAGTTTATAAAGTGCGCTTACATTCAATTCATGTTATGTGAAATGAACTCGTATGGAGCATAACATAACATCTTGGGCAATGGACTCGCAAATGCCGTTTGAAGATTGATTATATATGCCATATAACATATAAGAGCTGTTTCTTCATTACTGTTTGCATTCATCGCTATACATATGATTATTTATAGCGATTATTTAGTAGTTAAAAAGCTGCAAAACAGTAATTCATTGCTACGAGGCGACTGGGATTTAAATTCTCAACCATAAAACGTTTGTAATAGGAAATTAACTATAATTAGCTGAAGATTTTTCCCTTTGTAATGTGATTGTAATTTTATCTGAACAAGATAGGAAATGGAAATTACAGTACGTGAAACTATTTCTCCACAAAAGCGTGAAATATCGATTTGTTGCACCATACATACAATTTGAGTCCAGTTTATTCTTAAAGCAAACAAATTAAAGACGCCTCCCGTAGCATGGCGCGTTCTCGTAAATTCGTCCCAATTTAATTGGATCGTGTTACGTGGCAGATCGTTTGTCGGAGCCGCGGGCGCAATATCGGACGTTATTCGTACATTTAACTATCCCGGGGCAAGTTACGACTAGCCAGCTCGTTCCCTTATGTTCTTGTTCAGCCAGTCGGACTGTTGGTGGGATATACGCGTACAGTCGGCGGCGAATACGTGTGCTTGTAATAGATATGGAGTTTAGCATACGTATGAGTGGTTCAGTTTTGCGACTGTACTTTATAACATCGCCTCAGCAAAATGATAACAATTTTGACAGAAAATTAATTTTAACGGACAAGTAGTATAAATTTCGTTGTAGTCCACCCAATAGATCAATTATGTAGTTATAAAAATAATTATGGGATTATCATCAGTATGTTTGACTATATAAGCTCTGACGAACAATAGGTTCAAGGTACATTGAAGTGATTATGGGAATTATTTTCAAGACACAAGTGTTTTTTTTTCGGATGTATTTCCTATTGTAACGTTACTAACAATATTAACTCCAGAAATTATTTAAAGAATACACTATTATTAATTTTATCCAAACAAATAATTAAACCATTTTTATGTTAACACAACACGACGTTAACATAAAGAGTATACTTACGTAGTTTCGAGTGTTTTTAACATTTTGCTTGTTAAGCTGTTTTCCGATAAAATGAAAAAAATAAAACTAGTCATGACTAACAACTTTTCTGGTTTAAAGAACCGTCAGCTCTTGCGATTTAAAATTTAATTAAATAAAATAAAAACTATTTTAAATAAGTCGAATGTATTTGTGGTTCGTCCCGAATTATCTGCATATATTAACCGCAAGCTAGAAAAATTTTGTAGCAAAATGCAGTTTTATATAGTGCAGAAAAATTATATATATATATATATATATATATACCTAATGTAAGTTATTGCACTTTAATACTAAAGAATGTATAGGTGAAGGGGCAAGCGAGAGCGATGTAAAGTATTACCGCTGCCCGCCCACAGGTACGCTGCCGAATTTCTTAAGAAATGTTGGGCAGTCACACTCCTTAACGGGCTGGTTGTGTTAAGTGTTTATTATGTAGCCCTACCACTATGGGATTCATTTTTATAAACAAAAAATACTTCACGAAATTTTTAATTCATTCTAAATTAACATTCTTCAATCTCTTTTTCTGTAGATACATTTTAATCAAATGGAAAATCTAATATAGTCTAACTATTTCTTTCTTTCGTTTTTTTCTGAACACGTTCGAAACACAATGAAAGGGGAAACGTAGCTCGTTGTCTGAATCTGTAACTCTGCAATATAAGAATGGAGCTTTTGTTGCAGAGATCCCGCGGGTTCGGACCTTGATATAGCTTGGTTTATGTTTATACGTAATTAACTATATTTTATATTTGTTATATTTATATGTAATTAACTTTCTATATTTTAAATTACTTTTTACAATATAATAGGGATTTTACAAAAAAATAACTGTGCCAAACCGTCGTCGCTTGACAGCGTTCCCAGAAGGCTGGTAGAATTGCCACGTTGTATGGCGATGCTTTGCCTCTATGCAAGGTATAAGCCAGCCCTCTGGTCACCAGATGTGTGGACCAACTTCTTAGCTATCACATTAAAAAGGTGGTGTGCACTAGTACCCCACAGACACAAAGTTTCTACCCCAAACGGCTCAAACTTATTAAAATTATACTTATTACATTTTAAAATAAGTCTGTATAAGTATATTATATACTGAAAAAGATTTAAACAATCCTGGTACACAAATCAAGAGATAATATGATGATAATTACACGTGCTTTGTAACAACTGTGATGACGTAAAAATAGTCAATACTGCATTCTCCAATAAGTATTAGAAAATTCGGCCTAACTGTCAATATAAAAAGGAGTAAGATAGGTCAATTTATATGGACATTTAGAGAAATCTGTGAGTAGTGTAAGTACAGGTGCGCTTGTGAATGTAGCGTTGCAGCTTCGCAATATCTGTAATCCTAGGCTACTTCCACCTAGCTATAGGAGGACACTTAACAAGAAAAATAATAAGATACAAAACAGTTACCGTGACGAATACCTAAGCTGAATTTTTTGTTAAAGATTAAAGCTTATTTTTAAACAAAAATTTTATTTTATGCATTTATAACACCGATATTTATGAACGAATTTGTGTAATTAGGTTAGGGTATGATGGGGCTAACATGCCCAAAAAGGCTAAAGCCCCCATAAATAAAGAAAAAAATTAACGAATTTAATTTTTTTTCATTTTTTTATGACTAGGTAAATAATCCTTATAGAATATGGCGACGACGAAGAAGAAAGAGAATTTAGGAAACAGAAGTTCGTAAGGTAACGAAATTGGAACGTCAGCGGGTAGTAAGAGTATTGCGTTCATTTTTATTAACATATAAATATACCTAGTTTCATATATTAAAGCTAAATATTATATTGAAAGATATTTTTTTTAAATAAAGCTAACAATATTTCTTTCTTTATTTTAACATTCTTGTTAACTATTCTAAGCTTAGGCTTGTGCAAGAGATAGTTCACGTCTATAGTCGAATGGTGGATTTTAACCTACGACATTACGATTCGCAGACCTTACCCTAAACCATTAGGCTATTGATTATAGATACGCATGTAACACATACATATAAAATCCTCCGTTTAGGGTATTGCTTATTCTTCATTTTCTTTTATTTACACATGGATTTTTTTTCAATGTGTGAATCAATGACTCTATACCCAATAGAAACATTAAATTATATTTAAAAAACCCTTGCGTATCAGGCTTGAGTTTTCAGTATATGTATGCAAAGTGAAAAATCAGCTTAGAATCTTCGAAATAGAATTAATGCAGTCTGGTCCGTCAAATAATACTTAGATAAATATTGAAAACCAACCAAGCTACTGCATCATATTCGTTTTATTTATTACTTAATATATAAGGACTTTTACAGTTTTTTTTGTTTACGGACAATTTTCTACGATCCACTGGAATTAGGTATTTTGATGTGTAAAATATATGATTATATTTTTGTGTATTAAGATAGCAAAAGATAATGATAATACATGTCAACTAAATGTTCAAAGGCGTTGCCCAAAATCCTCATCGTGATTTACTAATAATATTTATCAGAATGAAAATATATTTATCAAAATGATTTATCATTTTGGCCTGTCTTTTTCTACCAGAACGTAAGCTACTATCTAGCCGCCATGATAAATACATAAACATCTTCTTATTTAACAACATATAAAATAACCATTAATTTAACAACTTTTCGGTCGGATTGTACAAAACAAGGGTCCGTTCATCGAACGAGTTTGGGGCTCATAAGCAAAACGTCACATAACAAAGCAACTGTTATAGAAATAACAACTTTTTACCTTTTATAAATACGCTCTTATTTGCTTTAAGCGCTGTTCATCTTAGGACTCTTTTCGTTAGAGATATAGGAAAATTTTCCCTTTCAAAAGCAAAACGTAACAAGTGTCGAGTTGCCGGCAACTTATACGACTTTTCAGCACGGAAAAGATACAGCCTTATCTCGTCTGTAGCAAGGTGATTTACTATAATTACAAAGATAGCGGTAGATGCCTTTTGTTATAATTTTCCAGGCTGCCTCACGAACGTTTTCCCGCGCAAACTCACGAAAATGGCGGCCATTTTGTAATGTGCCTTGTTTTTTGATAAGGGTATTAAAATAACGGCGTATTCGGACGGCTCTCCACTTCGCTATAGGCAGTATTTATACAAGCGTCTGCGTGAGCTTCCATTTTGAATGCTAATTAGAAGAGTTGCTAATTAAATTTCGAATGGTAGCTATGTTCTAATAACCTATTAATATGCTAATAATAATTGTTTCCAAGAATATTAATTAAATATTAGAAAACGTACGCTACGAATAGCCTAATTGATTTTATCAATCATTCGAATTACAAATAATACTATTAAATTGGAACGTCATCCAAAAAAAATCTTGCCCACACAAACACAAAAAAGTTATGGATTTTTTTGTTTTTTTTTAATAATATTAATAGCAATAGAAGTCAATAATGGGATTGTAGTAGATATAAGGAGCAAATAATGGCGCATTATGCTACTCTTTAGCGAGAACTTATCTCCAATTTGAAGGTAAAAATTTATTGCATCGTTTATCATTGACGATGAATAATGCGTTTTATTCTATTCACATTGGCAGTGTGAAAGAGATTTGATAAATTTGTCAATGTCCTGTGTTACGTGAAACCTTCCAATAGACAACAAGGACCAAATGATATACAAATAATATTGTCATTTTTAGTTCAAGTACTTACTAAAAATACAAATACAAGACGACACTGAAACAAAATACGAGTAAATTTACAAAAGTTTATTTTTATATTTCTGTCAAAAGACGTACTGGCTATTATTTAAATATAATTTCAACGTGAAAAAATTACATATACCTTATTTTGCTGTAACAGTTACAGGATGCCGTACGGCGTAGGTAATTTTCCAAAGCTACCTCGAAGGGAAATAACCCATATACATTTCGCGGGCGTTACAAAAAGCCCGGAGTTTTTGTGTTGCCCTAGTATTAATAACGCGATAATGCAAATTTCGTCGGTTTACGGCTGCGGAGCTCATTTCAGACGCTATTACCGAAAATTCGGTGAGGTTTCGACTCTTGAAAGCTTTTCGTGCAGCCAGTCTGATACGCGTGATGCTTGCTCTGCAATAATTATTATCGCATTGTTCTCGCTTTTTTGATGATAATATTAATTTACAATGCCCCTCACGATGATAAATTATATTCATCTTTTAGGATTATTTATTTCTGTACTTTGACGTTCAATACATGATATCCCGTTAGAACGAGCGAATTCTATGGGTTTAAAAACCATTAAGTTATACAACGTGAGAGCTGCTTTAACCTGTTATAAGTGCCCTCCTATACTAAGATACAATATCCAGCTTAGTACTTCAGATGAGCCATTTGTTCGTTTGCCATTATTTCTATAAAAAAAGGCAATGATTAGTAATTATTTATTTATTTTTATTCATTTCACAAAGTAGATGGTACAGGCTGCAATTCAAGTATGATACTTATAACAAATACATTGTGATCGTCAAAGGGTAAAATTATGTAATATAAACATCCAATACAAAATACAACAGCACAAAATATCAAACTGTGTAGGATAGATTTAAATGTCACTTCTAAACATAATAATAATATCAATTTAATTACTAAATTTAACCAATTAAAATATAAAAATTATTATAAATTAGTTAAATTAAATTATTATATAAAATAATAGCACGTCGTATCGCCGCAATAACCAATAATCACGAGAAGTCTTTCTAATTTTTTTTTAATGACGAACTACACAGATTGGCCAGAGAAGCTGGCCTTGACTGCTTCACCGGATTGAGAGGTAACATAGCTCTTAAGTCGCTTAGCCTGAACCTCTATCGCTAGTAACTTGACACAAGGGTTCCCCCAAGTCTTTCTAGCAGTTGTTTTTGCCGTAGAAACTTCTTCAATTAACTCTTTATAACGTTCATCTTCAATAAACGTTTGTTAATATTCTTAATGACGCCAAAGTCAAATTTAAAAAAAAGTCAAAGCCAAATTTTAGGAATTACATACAATGACGGATTACATACATTTCCGTTAACATATATATGATAATGTGTCGTAAATATATATCGTTGATTGGATAAAGAAAATAAGACACAATTTTAAAAACGTTTATTGCAAGTAAATAGTCCATTGAATTCTAACGAATGTGTATCGAGCGGTACTCACACAAAGCTCTGTTCACTCTTTCGTATTTAGCTTTTAAGAAATTGAATCGGAGATATATTTCACTGGTCCATTTCCCCTCGGCCCGTGTTTATGAGCGAGTAGAATTACGTGTTTGGTATTCCCGCATATGTTTGTACTCATGCATATTTTTTCAATATGTTGAATGTAGATGTAAGTTGTGTTAGCCGTGGCCTAAGAGTCTATCGTTAAATCTCGTCCAACGTTTCCACAAGAAATAAATTTACGACAAAAACAAAAGCCGATTTCATATCAAAGCTATAGTGACGGAAAAAATATTGAACTTTACTACGTGGACGCTTTTTTTTAAATAATGCCAACGATTTTTTTCATAAATATTATTTACATTCCTGAACAAGCTTGTAAGGCTTGTGTTTGACAGTCAGTTTGATAGTTAAACACAAGCCAAGATAGATCTTACGATTCGAAGACTTTACCTAAACTATTAGGCTAGTGATTATATTATAGTAATATTATTATGAAGCTCTTCGTTATTTCTTTTACCACATACCACGTTTGTTGTCGTTACTTCTTCCTTACATCGCATTTACCATGGGGAGTGTTCTGAGGAATTGTTCGGAATCATTCCAGCTACCGATTTCCATTACCGCATATCTCGGCAGAATTCCAAATTCCACCGCCACCATCTTGATGGTTGGCGTTCAACGACTGTACGTTTTTCGCATAATTTTCTTCCACGCACTGTCAACTTGTGGAATCAACTGTCGCCAGCGGTGTTTCCGAACGTTTACGATTTAGGGACCTTCTAGAAACGAGCCTATTCCTATCTCAAAGGTCGGCAACGCACCTACAGCTCCTCTGGTGCTGTGGATATTCATGGGCGACGGTGATCACTTAAGATCAGTTGAGCCGTATGCTCAAGCGTTTTATCTAAGAGTGAGGCAAGGGTTCGTCTGGTTCCATATTCATAAGACCAAACACGTTCGAAAAAAGATAAAAAAAACAAATACGGTATTTTGAATGTTCAAACATTAAAAAAATACGGGCGAACCTCCCCTTTTTTTTTAAAGTCGGGTAAAAGATACGACTTAATTAAAAGAATATGTGTCGACATCGTGTCAAGTACGGAATTCTTATGGTAACACTTTTTTACTCTAAGACATACTGTTACAACACAGTATAAAAATATTATGCATTGTGCATACTAGTTTCACAGACTATTTGCCAGTTGTTATTCGAATCCCAGACGACATCACATATCAAAATTTGTGCATTTATGGTGTCATGTCATACATTTTTCAAAAACTTGCGAACTTATTTATTAAAAACTTATATTTCTATATTATCTATATTATATTATATAATATCTATATATTATCTATATTTATATAAAGACATTGTAACAGGTATTTAGAGTCACACTAACAAAATATCTCGGAATATCTCATCTCTGTGGTACTTATCATTTATAATGTTTGATTGACTGTTGAAGTTGATGTAAGAAGGCATTGCAGCGCCTGTTCATGTCTCCAAGCAATAGCGTCCATTCATTATTGAGTTCCAGTATAAAAGGCGTTGTAAAATAGTTAAGTTCTAAAGACCTTTATAACAGTTTTTTTATTTAAACATAAGTCGCTTGTTGTATCCCATATGGGATAGACAGAGATAACAACCGCTCTTCGTTTCTAACCATGGTTGTTGGGCTCCATATGTGACAGTGAGTGGACCTTCCCTATACACCGACCACAAATTTAACAAGTGCTCTTTGTAGTTAAGATAGCAAGAGATGAAAACTTGATTTGTATCTCGGACCATATGATAGTAAAGTCTATCATTAATAAAATCTATGTCGGCGCAAGCACGACATTGTTAGTGCATAGACGGTATTCGATTGAGGTTGGATACCGTACAATGAATAAATACTTTGATTTAGGTACTCGGATTCGAACCGTGGTAGCTCAGTGTCTGGGCGGCCTCCTCAAGTTGCGTACGGAGATACGTAGTACGCTAGCAACCCGAGTTCGATTCCCGGTTCCGGCACCAATGAATTTGTAGTTGCAACTTTATATGCTGATTTACCACGTGCTCATCGGTGAAGGAAAATATCGTGAGGAAACCTACTAGTCTTAGAACTAAGACATGTGAAGTCTGCGAATCCACGCTAAGGCCGCGTGGCGCGCTATGCCCTTATACTTTCTATACAGAAAAGGCCTATGCCCAACAGTGGGACATATATATTTTAAAATAAAGGCTGTAACTTTCACTTTTAAGTCAAATTCATCCGTCTATTACGACACATGCAATTATAATCAATATAATAAAAATATCATATTTTAGTAATAAATTTATTTTTGTATATGTCTATATATTACTGATAATTATTATGTCATTTTTTCAATTTATGGTTATTTTTTAATTTATTATAGAGGGTTTGATTAAAATTGATCATATCACCCTCATAAAAAATCTTATAATAAATTTTTACACAACAGTAAAACAATACAATATTAAGTACACACAACATCAAAACATAAATACTCAATATGACTATGACCTGCGTTTCAGGCCCGCTCTAACAAGGTGGTATAGCATTCTTGCCTGATCCGACTCCGGAAAGGCAAGAATGCTATTACACACCCCCACTTGCGACAAATCAACATTAAATTTCGCCGTGAATAATACTCTTTCGGCTTCGTTCCGGACACATTCGACCATTATGTGGTAAGCGTCCTCAACTTTTCCGCATTCTGAACAATTAGGCGTTGACACCTTTCCCATCATGTGGGCAAAGCTATTAAGCGGAATGTGTCCGGACCGATTGCTTCATCCCTGCCCATATTGGTGCTGTCAATCCACGGGAATCGGAGAGGATTCGGCTGGATCGTCCTGTACCAGATTCCTTTGGTAAGAGATCTTTATCAAAATATTGTTTCCAGAGTGTTGTGCATTTATTTCTAACAACATAAAAAGATCTGTGAAGTAAGGAAATTATAACAATTAATGCGTATACCTTCACAATGTATGTTTATAAAAAGCCGGAATGTAGACTGGCACGTTAAGACATTTGGTATTAAGTCCGCCTTTTTGTACATCAATTCGTTTCATAAACATTCAATATGTAATAAATTAATTTTAAATAGTAATAAAATAAGTAAATAAAAATTATTTACCATTCTTCTACAACATAGAGATACAAATATTCATACTGTTAACATGGCTAAGATTTTGTCTCTAAGTAATATATACATTGCCTTGAAACACGTGAACGTTGTTTCAAATATAGGAGAAGAGTTGCCGAGAAGGAATGCCAAGTTTCAAATTGCTCTTACGTATTTGTTGAAGTGTTTGGTTTTATGAATAATACCGAGCTTTGAAGTTTCTAGATGCTTTTCGTTAAACTTGACAGCTTAAAAATGGTCTCAGGTTTTTTAATAGCGAATAAAAACTCCTGTTCATACAGATAAAAACTACGCTTAAAATATATTTATTAATATTTTATATCCAACCAGCACTAAAACAATTAACTTTGGCATATAGCTCAGTGTAGAGCCGTGGTAGCTCAGTGCCCGAGTGGTTGGCTCAAGTTGCATAGTACGCTAGCAACTTGAGCACGATTCCCGGTGCCGGCACCAATAAATTAGTTGTTGCAATTCTACGAGTATGTGCTGATTTACAACGCGCCCGGCGATGAAGGAAAACATCGTGTGGAATGTCTTAGAAAAATTATCTAAGGCATGAGAAGTCTGCCAATCCGCGAAAGAAGGCCTGCGCCCAATAGTGGGACATATATATCATATATATAATGGCTGTAACTTTAACTTTTAACAGCTTAAGTCTAATTATTTGATTAGCGATCCGACGAAGGTCGGAGGTTCTAATTTTAAACAGCTTACAGCCATGAGCTTTCGTTTTTTTGGTTTCTGAAGTAAAATATATCCAGTTGTTTGTCGGGCTCACCTTCCAAATATCGAATTTTCTCCCTAAGTATACAAGGATGCCAGAATTTTCTTATTTTTATTAAATATATTATTTTTTTTTCGAAACGCCTTTTAACCAGAGGTAATTATAAAACGCCTCTCGCGTTACTATCATAAATCGTTGGTTTCAGATAATTTCTCTTTGTTAGTATGTCACCAAATATCTGCCCTGCAGTCACATAAACTTGCCTTACCACCGCCACGACGGAAAAAGAGTTGTAAAAAGAAATTGTACTAGAAATCGAAAGAGGCCCTTGTTCTAATAAATTGAAAAGTGACTTATAATTCATTTTTAAGAGGGACGTCAAAAAGCCCATTGTGACGTCAACACACCGTAACGTATTCTATTCAATTGCATGGAAAATCGGCTGGATTTCAGCGGCCCACCCTTTACAGTAAAACCCGCTCCTCCCTCTCTAGCTTACGGCTAGATAACATGTTAGAGGAGGAAACTTGATAAAGTTAAAGTAATTGAGGGTAATATCAGAATAGTTTCAGTCTAGACGGGCAAAGTTGTAAGTTGCGTTACAGGCGTGAAACGGCGTTGGTTAAAATATATTGTAATGGCACTTTAGTTTACGCTTGCTTAAATTTATACGGCTCCGGATTGTGTGGGGACAACGCTACGGTACCAACAATTTGCGAAAGTAGAACAGCTTAATTGAGCTCGACACATAGCGCATTCCTGGCGGAAATTTCTTAGTTTCACTTGAAAGTTTTCCGCAACCCTCCAACGGTATGTGGTCAACGTCATATGTTTAAAGTTTAAGCGCTTTGGTACACGTAGCTTGTGATTAAATTTGTGTTAACATATAATTGTAATAAAAATTGAACCTAAGCTTTAAGATAAAATAAAAGTGATGAAATCACATGAAACGAGTATGAACGCCATTATTGTGAGTCAACAGCCAAATTAATCATACAATCCATAGCCATGTAACATTAATTTGGCCACTCTTTCGCTCCTTCGAATGTCTGGTCAAATAACAGTACCAATACGACAGTCACATACTGTCTACTTAATTTTAGTTTTAAAATTCAAAATATATTTTAATATAGTTTATTTATAATTAACTAAAGTATATAGGTACCATTTTATTTCATAACTTTTTGCCATCATGTAGGGGACACGATCCTATTGCTATAGAAATTTTGGGTCTTCTGATCAAAATACCGCGACAAGTGGTTTTGGCAGTCCTCTCGTTATGTTAACCTGACACTGACTAAATAAATTCTGAAGACACCGAAGCAAGTGGAAATCTGAAGGTGCAAGGTCAGGACTATACGGCGGATACAATAACACCTCCCAGCCTCTTAATTTTTGCTGAATGGCTAAAGATGTCTGAGGTCTAGCGTTATCATGATGAAAAACCCAACCCCTTTTGTTGATTAATTCCGGCCGCTTTCTCTCAACTTCTTGCTTTAATTTCATCAGTTGTTCGCAGTAGAGTTAATAATCGATGGCCTTGAATTTGGAATTATGTTGTTTATAATTTAAACTTTCAATGATACCAAAACCATCCAGATACATATAGTACAGCCAAAGATATTTTATTACAAGTTCATACATAAATGCAAACTTATACTATGTATATAAATATAATACAAGACCTTTTCTCCAACATATTATATACACTTTGTGACGTGTCACTTTCATTTCCTATGAGTGAACAATAAAGAGAACTTCACGTTATTTTGAAGCAAAAGTGTCTCAATTTAAACCTCAACCAAACTCAAAACAACTCAACAAAACTTTAGAAAAAAGGTACACATATTGTTTATCATCTGTGAGGAACCAATAACAATGCGATGGCTTCAATACATATGTATTCATTGAATATGAACTGACATTTTGAAAATCAGTAAATGATAGAGTAACGTAACTCAATTGAGTATAAAGAGGCAGTAAATCTTTTCAAAGATCTATTGTAAATGCACTTCACTCGATCGACCCCGATTGACTCTTTCACTATATCCTTGTTTTGCAAGATTTTTGAAATGACAATAGATTTGAAAATCATACAGTACCATTCTGTAATACCAAATTCATAACACCTGTGAGATTATTGTCTAAGGATGCAAGGATGTATTAAAATACAAATTATAAATACGTACTTGAGGTTTCAGATAAGCAGCCTCTATTGCAAATATTACGTCAAGGAGATGACTTAATTCTTATTTTATCTTATCAAATATACAATATTTCTTTTTTCTTGAGCATATAATATAGGTCAAACGGAATAACCTTTCTAGAAAGGGTTTTAGTGCCATTTCTCTAACAAACCCTTCGGATACACACTTTTTTAGTCATTTGAAACAGATAAATCTTTATTCTCGTAATAAAATTTCGTAGAACACCTGCGGTCAACTTTAAACAAATACGCGCTCTACATTCACCTGGCACAGTTTTATGCCCCTATAAACCGTCACGAGCGCCCATAAAAGCATTATTGCCTATTAATTTCACACCACATTAGCGAAACACACAATAAAACTTAAACATTTAGCCAGTGACAGTGATTCGAGTTTGTGTTAAGCGCCATCTATCGGCGGCGCACGGACTTACTGGCGGAAAAAGATTATAGCATCTATATACCCGACTTTTACGACGTCGTAAAGTATGTCGTAAAAGCGAAGGGCACGCACGCCCTCTGTTAATCGTTCAGAAACCGATATTGCGGCGAGGCCTCGAGATAGATTACTTTTAGGAACGTTAGGAATATCTCGACATTCGCCTATTTATGGCCTGCACCGAATTGCGTGAGAATACGTGAATGGTTGCGTTTCGTCTTTACATAACGTTCATGGAACATTCCAAAGTCTATAGGTTGTAAAGCATTATGTTTTACAAGTGAACATTGACTTTTGTCAAAGAAAGTAATAAACTGCGACGGGAAAATAATACTAAACATCGTTGCAAGCTTTAGAATTGTCCAATTTCGAGTTTCAATGGTCATATTTTTAGTGTCGGAAACAAAGAAATAATAATAGGGACGGATTAATGTATATTTTAAGTTGTAAAATATGTGCTGGCAACACAATTTACATAAATGTAGGTGGAGCAAAATGTATCAAAAACTTGAATATAAAAAAAAAAGTTTTAGTCTTTTTTAAGTTTTATTCTATTTCTGTCAATTAGGTTTTACATAATTACCTACCTCTTTATATCTGTAAAGCATTGACAGCCTTATGGCAAAGCGATCGCCTTATGATCTTACGATTGGGGTTACGACGCTCATTTCGCCAGTATTATAATACGTTCGGCGACATAATAAGCTCTATGTCACTTAAATGTTAACTCGCAGCGAATACCTCTGTTCTCCTTCATAAATTATGGCCTTACCCAAAGTATGAATACTGAAAAAAAAAATACTATTTATGTAACTTTTGTGGAAGAATCATGTTTGATGCATAACGGTAATGCCTAATCAATGATAAAATAACTGGAAACGGGGGGCTTAATTACTGCATTCTATCTTCATTCCAAGGGGTAACAAATTGTTGGTTTATTATTTTAATTGACTTCAAAATAGGGGACGTCCTTAATTCATCTGTATTCTTTGTTTGCGCACTCAAACGTCTTTTCGGAAACATTCTGAGATTATTTTCTTTAATTTTGATGGTTTGACTTTGAAGATAAACCTAAAACTCCTAAAATAATATGAAGAATAATTGTTGATTGAAATATTAGATAGAGTTGTGATAAGTTTTACGTAACCTTTCAGTTGCGATATAATTTAACTAATATTATTTGTCGAACATAGTAACCGTCCAAGCCGAGGTTACCCTCACCGGGGACCCTTGTGTCGAGTTGCTAGCAATAGAGGTTCAGACTAAGCGACCTAAGAGCTATGCCACCTCTCAATCTGGTGAAGCAGTCAAGGCCAGCTTCTCTGGCCAATCTGTGTAGTTCGTCATAAAAAATAATATTATTTGTAAATTGTTGAATGTGTATCAACTGTGGTAAAATATAACGTGCGGTACGTTATATTTTCGGCTGGTTGACGTGTAATGATTGTGCTTAAAATGACATTATTTGCACAGTAAAATCTGCATTAGTGCAGCTATGTGCCAATACAAACTTGCAGGAGCAAACCAAACAAGCCTTGAAACATCTTTAAACTAAACAATTGTATAGTGTGTGGTAAACGGTCAATTTGTATTTTGTAAGTGGTGGTAAAAATATATTTTCGCGTTTCTGGCACATCACAGGCTCATTTGCTGTAATCCTGGAAGTAGTATTATTACTGGAATCCCATCGTCCGCTTCTTTTCCACGCTAACGCTTCCCAAGTGGCCGTAATGTCATTTTACTTTCTATAATTCGCAATAGGGGACATCTGATCGACCCGTGGTATGGTTCTGTCGGGCATCCTCGTGTCGGAATACTATAACGGCTGGAGTGACGGCCCTAGTCGAGGTTGTCTCTCGGGGCCTTTGCGCTATGTTGCTTATAATAAAGCCGAACAGCATACAGTTATAAAAAAACATTACGTTTTCTTCCACATTGGGATTGCATAGATTATTATATATTGATAGATTAGTGATTCACTTATCGTCTGTAATTGAAAATAACACAATTATAGGTTATTTACCTAGAGTAATAATTTGTTATCAGACATATGTATGGCAGTCAGATAGGAAACCTGTTTCATAGAAAGGTATCCCAATATGGGAATTTTTCCAGCAAAATTTAAATACTTGCATAATTACATGCATTTTTTATTACTACTAAATGTTGTAACATGCCGCGGGAAGTTCCTAGTCTTATTTTATAAAAAAATATCTTATGAATTTAATTCTCAATGAAATTTTTATTATGCATCAACCAATTAATTTTAAAATTAATATTTGATTAAGGTTTACTGCATCGAAAACGATTAAATAACAATCAAATTAAAGAAATCTTGCAGGAAAGAATCATAAAATCTCAACACAGTATAACCGAAGCGAACAAGGCGAGCCCGTTAACCGTGTAACAATTTTATTCGAGCACCCTCACAATCGTTAAATTTTTATTGACTCCAAACTGCGTGACTTTAAAAATATACAAATTTATGGTCACTCAAACTGGAGACGATTATTCAACACGTCGTAACTATTTTATTGCCGCAATGTAAACAAAGCATCAATTTGGACATCTATTGGGACCTCTTTTTATAAAATGACGCCGAGATAAAGTTTGAGAAAACGGCTACATATAAAATTAAATTCAAATAAAATTCCAAGTTTAAATCTATTGCGGTGATGTTTATAACGACACTTAATAGTTTTAGTATAATTATTATGTTCTCATTACCATTTTATCATTTAAGTCTGTTTTTTTTAATTTAAAATATTATATTTAATATAGAATAAAATTTTAAAAGAAAATCCCCGAAAAAACAAGTACAGTTCGTGATATAGCTTTTAATATCTATATTAATTTTTTCATCATTATTATTAATCAAACAAATATATTACTCGCGGCTGTTTCATTTTTTAATAAATAAAGATAACAGGTTAATATACTAATACAGATACAACAGCATCTAGCGAGATTACGTAAAAACCGACCCTAAACCAAGCGTGCAAGAAGCCTTGAAACTATAGTGATGCACGCGCATTCTAATAGATGGCAGTGTATGCGCTTAGTTTAACATTTTTGCAACCAATATAAATTATAAATTGGCATGTTAGCAATAGAGGGTGCTATTATAAAAAAAATACTGTAATACTATTTTTAATAATAGATAGATAGATAAATAAATCCTTTATTGCACCAAATAAAATTTACAAAGGCGAACTTAATGGTAATTAGCATTTTCTTCCAGCTAACCTTTAGTGGTTAAGTGCCGCTAAAAATAGCGTTTTAAAACTATTATATAAATAAATAAATATACATTTACATATACATAAAAAGATACTTCTATATAAATATAATAATATACATACACATGGAATATATATACCAGTACGTGTGTATCCGAATGATGTGCTGGAATGCTCTGTGCGTTAATGTGACAAATGTTAAAATTACAAGGGAAGTTATTGAAAGTATTCTGCAACAGATCACCCAAATTATTATCAACAGAGATGAAAGAGAATTCGTCACTTGAGTCCAACGAATGAAAAGAATCTGAATTTACTGAAATATCCATAAATATAGTATATATAAGAAAATAAATTATAAATAAATAATATAGAAAAAAAAAATTAGCTCTCAATAGCCCTTCACTCTTAATCCACTGCCAGATAGCCAGCAGAGACAATATATCATTATCCACTATAATAATTCTAAAAATTATAAATATTGTATAACCGTAAATCTACGCCAAAGTTGTGGAGATAATAAAGAAATATTTTCACAAAACTCGCAAGCGGGCCGGCGACGTAAACAATTAGTCATAGGCCTATACGTAAGGTAAACACAAAAAAACATGACAGCCACTAATATATTGCAAACATGACGGGAGTGATTATATTCTTTTAGAAGAGACATACCCACAATAAACACAATACAAATTAACAGTGTGAGTTAAAAGGTAGTGTGATAATATTTTGTTTATACAGTAAGTGAAGTGAACTATATCAGGGTTATTGTGCGGTACTTAACATTTGGAAAGAAAGCAAGATTTATAAAAGTGTTAAAGCAAAAGAAAAGAAAAGTGTGACAGCATGAAAGCATTTAACTTCGCTTCAAAAGATTTCATGCACTCGTCGAACTTGGCCTCCAAACTCTTGATGGAGTCCTCCGAAGTATGCTCGTGTCTTGTGGTGGAACTCATAGTGGTTACGATAGTGAGGTACTGGCAGTGAATATGAAGTGAGATTCAATCACATGGATACAGGAGTTGATGTAAGTCTGTTTTATACACTCATTTGTTACACTTCACTGTTTTAAAATAACTTATGCCTGACTGTAAATACTCAATTAAAATAAAGAAGTAAATTTAAATAAACGGAGCAACTCAAACTATGTCCGCTACGTTTGAAGAAAAAAAAATCCAATATCAATTTCTGTTGACATAGCAATCGTCGTCCGCTTTATAAGGTCTTGTATGTTGATGATTGTACTGATGGTGAGTTCATCACCATACACCGGGTATAAATTTTATTAAGTGATTCTTTTGTACGTAAAAAAACTGACATATGAATAGTGTACTTAGATTATCCGTGAAATAGCTACCGACCGAGTCGAGGTCCGGCCCTCTCGGGCGCCCTGGGATCGGAATACTTACATGTAACATAGTAACCGTCTAAGCCGAGGTTAGCCCTCAACGGGGGTTAGCTGGGACCCTTGTGTCGAGTTACTAGCGATAGACGTTCAGGTTAAGCGACCTAAGAGCTATGCCACCTCTCAATCCGGTGAAGCAGTCAAGGCCGGCTTCTCTGGCCAATCTGTGTAGTTCGTCAATAAGAATAGTGTACTGGCACAAGTCGACTGTGATTCGAAGCCCCGACTTTAAGAGGAATATGATTAATAATTGTTGTGTTATATAACTTACATGGTTTTTTATCCAAAGAAAAATGGCCAGTTACATTGTGACGTAATCACTAGACACAATTGAACATAACTTAAAGCCACTACGCACTATAATTTCACACTAAGATTTTTCAATTTAATACGTTTTTTAAAAACGTTACACTAATCTGTATCACATCTTTGCTGACTTATTTTGTAATGAAAGTTATATTTATTTATAAAATTACTTTAACTTACTAATTTAAAGTTAATTAACAACACAAATATATTTTGTTTTGCTCAACATAACGATTTTTTTTAATGACGAACTACACAGATTGGCCAGAGAAGCTGGCCTTAACTATTTCACCAGATTGAAAGGTGGCATAGCTCTTAGGGCACTTAGCCTGAACCTCTATCGGCATAACGAACAGACCTTAAGTGCTACTGACAAATAACCAACTAAATAATAGAACTCAAACAACCTTGACTTGTTATGGCAATGGTAAAGCAACGAACGGTATCCGGCAATTACTTAAGGGTTTATTTTATTGCCAGCGCAATTAAGGCAATACACCTTTGAAAAAGGCCGAAGTCAGTGATGTAACTTAGACCATGTTGTTGTTGTAAAAATTTACGTTATGACTTCAATTAACAAAGATCTTGTTTCGTTTCAGGTGCGAGAGCCGAATTGATGGGGTAAGTGAATTTTCTTTCACCTTACCTATAGAAATAACGTTACTTTTCGTCATAAATTTCTTTCGCCTTGTGTCAAGTTTTTGTTTTATTCAATTATAGTATCGTATTAAGTAATTTTATGTCGATTATATTTGTGACAGCAGCGACTATAAGCTAATTACATATTTGAATGCATTTATAGTCTTACGATAAAAGCTACCGTCAGATAAGATCTCAGATCCAAGCCGAGATGACTAATAGCGGTTTAGGCTAAGCGACCTCTCAGATCCGGCTAAACTATTGCGTTCACCTTCTCTGGCCAAGGAGTATAGATTAGATCAAAAGAAATCCTTCCATTCTTATACCAGCGGTTTTCATATACGACAAGCTTTTCCGATAGGAGGGGGATATCCACTGACTTCATGACCTCTTCATGAAGTCAGTGGATATCATTTCATCTCTATACACATTGTATCAATTTTTTTTTACGGAAACTGTTAAACATATGTCAAAAGCACGTGAAAGCGTGTCACTAGGGGGAATGTTAAATCAATTTGAGATCATTTATTTTCAATCTTGGGTCACCGCAATGACTTGTGCTGTCGCATTAATCGATTGTGTGCAAAGTGCCATGATAATAACATTTATAAGCTGTTACTTTCGTTTTCTTTATAATTTCGCAAAGATTACGTCACCTGCTTACATCAATAAATCATTCGCGACCCTTGGTAGGTTGCGAATAATTCTCGCGCGTTACCTATTTTATGGGCTGTGGGGCCTGCCTTTAGATGTTAGGAGCGTTGCTGGAGTTTCTTCGGCCACTTCTTCTCCCAACGCCAATGCTTCCCAAAGCGGAACTCAAAGTTAGTTTAGCTTATGAATGTCTCTTAGATTATCCGTGAAATATCCGAGTCGTGGTTCGGCCCTCTGCGGCGCCCTCATATCGGAATGCTTACGAGTAACATAGTAATCGTCCAAGCCTACGTTTCCCCTCATCAGGGGTACCCTTGAGTCGAGTTATTAGCGATAGAGGTTTAGGCTAAGCGCTATGCCACTTTTCAATCTGGTTAAGCAGTCAAGGCCAGCTTCTTTGGGCAATCTGTGTAGTTCGTCATTTAAAAAAAGCCATCCACAGATCGATTTTTAATCATCATTTGGCATTTATAGTAAAATGAAGGAATAATTTTTTATAATTCCCTGTAATGTCGCAAATCATTTATAAATAAGGAGGACGTATAAAAAGTATAAATAAGCTTTTACTTATGTTGCTTACACGAAGAAATAGGCTGTAATCGGGCGCGCAATCTAATGGGGAGTCTCGACAATTTTTATCGGCTAATTAAATCACTCTTGCTACCCCTTTATAGCGGGAGCGTGAATATTTCCTCTTGTTTGTTTTCGGATGTTGCGTCCCGATAACAGCGTAGGTGTCTACTGCTCTATCGGCATATCGTTCTATCGCAGAATTGTCTGATTTACATTTATATGCGAAGATCTTGGAACTATGAAAAGAGTTTGAATGTATAATACTATTTATTATTTTTTATGACTGCAGTGAAAAAGATGTTCCAATCTTATCTTACTTTTAAATAAATCGGGCTGTGAAGCTGGCCTCCATAGTTTAATTGGGGTTTGAGAGTTAGCTGAGTTCTTAGCTTGCTTAACTTAAGCGATTTCAAAAGGGAAGAGTAACGGGCAACGGAGTAACTACTACAAACAACAACGGCAGTGTGTAGTCTTAACGCGAAAATACCTATATTAGAAATCAGTGATAGGCTAGAAGCTATGGGGAAGTTTGATTTGCAGCCGGCTTGTACCAATGACTTTCCATTTTTCAGTTTCATGCGAACAAAAAAATATGGGATCTGACAAGTTCGGTGTAAAGCCGGCAACCATTCTCCAATTGACTTGTCTCTGTCTACCCTGCTAGGGTTAAAATGTCGTGTAACTAATTAGCGCTATTGCCGTTTTACAGCAATTTTTCCTTAAATATTATAAACGTTGTATATAGTTATAGCTATAGTTTCATCTCCCAGCACCAATGCGTTCTGATGTAGTCTTTATGACTTAGCTATTTGAATTTATTGACAGTTTTCCGGTAGGAAATACCAACCCAGTAGTCGAGCCTTCAGATCGGGTAGCTCGCGAGTAGTGCAGCCGCACAGGTCGAGGACTCCTCTTGTCGGACTTTAGAATACTAGATAGAAAAGTCTCCCATTTCCACCATCTAGGCCTCGGTAACCTGCGCAGGGTTAGTGAAGAATACGATTAATCCTACTCTTGCTTCTTGTTCTGCAACTGGTTTTGACCAACTATACCGTAACGTTAAATTAGTTAACAATGCACTTCCACTTATAATATATAATAATAGGTGTTTGTAGGCGGTGGCAGTCACTTAATAGCAAAGAAAAGAGTTTAAAACTCCCATTAAAACTTAATTGAGACGTTTATAATCAGCAATTGGACAGTGATAAATCAATTAAAAGCATGTAAATACGTCGCAGTAGTATAAGAATATATTATTTTTAAGTGGCAATTTAGATATTCTCCTCATTCTTTCAACTTTTATGTACATATTATACGTACGAAAATATTCAAGGAAATTTCTGATAAACTGTACATAAATATTGATTCCAAGTATCTTAGGCATACATAATGTCTTAATAGCTATTAAAAAGTATAATTATTACTTGTTAATATCTCTCCATTAACGATTAATGGAACTCTCGTAATATTCGTAAATCAACGTATATCACGCGCACAAAGTAAAATCTTAATCCTCTCGGAGGATACGTTCGCTGAACGGATGCCGCGGCCATTAAGGGTCGGCTTAGAGTTACGGCCAATTAAAATCCATATCGTCAGTCAATTAAAGTGTGTGTTATTTATTAGTATTGAGTTTATCGCTGCAGCAAGTCGCAACTGTAAATTGTCGCGTAGAATTCAGGCTTCCTTAATGACTACATTTCGCAGTCTATTTAGAGATACATATAGGTTACATGATATGGCGGCGCAATGACGGTATTCTGGCAATTAATAAATACTGAAAAGTAGGGTACAAAAATAACATAAATGACATTTTGGTACTGAGTAGTCAATAACTGACTTTGGTTATGGCTTCACTTTGTGCATCCATGAACCGATTCCACATAGACTATGTCGTACTGTTAGGATTTGTTATGATACCATGTACATGTTAACAGGTACATGGTATCATAACAAATTGGTTGGGAAACACCGCAGGAAAAAGATCTCGCGGCCGTTAAACAAGGTGGTCCGATCAGGTAAAAGACTCGTCGTCCACCAAATTTTACACTGCTGTAAGAGACGCGCCGGACAGAAGCCGGTGGAGGAGTCGCTCCAGATGCAATCCTGTTAGTGACCACGATCCTTAGGCATAAGGGACTGACACTAGAGAGAGAGATATTTTATTTAAATAATTCATTTTTTGAGATAATTAACATAAAATCAATAATATTAGATCTCTTGTAGACACGGGTTGACAGAAATTACCATCCGGTTTTCACTAAGAGTTTCCGGTTAATTTTACTTGATGCTTTTTCCTACTTATGTATTTAACTAATAAGAATAAAATGCAATTAGATAATAATTGCGGTTCGGTCGAAACCAAAGGTGTTAGACAATGTGCAATGTGCGTAGGCCACATGTTCCTAGTAACACGAAAACAAAATCGTCACTTGAATGGTGTGACATGATCAGGTAAATCCTCTCACAATGCTTACATTAATTAGAGATATTTTAACCGACTTTTAAAAAAGGTTCTCAAATCATTTCGCTGTATTATATTTTTGCACTCTGAACGATTTAATTTTTTTTTGTTAGGGTTGAAAGTTAATTCAAATTAATTTAAAAAAATTATTAAATATTTTTTATTTGAAATATCGGTAGGTGTATGACCAGCCAAGACTAAGATACTACTTTACTAACTTGATAATAATGGGCAGGAATGTGGAAGAAGGCAATGTAGGCGCTAGAACTTAGGTACCTCGATACTTCGGAAATTACAGAAAAAAAAGTGAGTGTTTGTGCGTAATAGCATGTAACCTACCACTGAAGGTAAGACGTTTACATCTACGTTCATTTTAGAAGAATAGATTTTATTATAAGTCGGCTTTTACTATTCCTGACTATTTTCTTATTAGGAAGGTACTAACTTTTCACGATCACTCAACAAAGCGAGCTGCATGATTTACCCCTTCTGTTTTTGCAGTCAGCGTTTCAAGTTTAATTTGATTTTTAATACATGGAATTCGTTCATTTGTGCCCGGTATATGGCGATAGGTTCTGTATATCCCGCTTGGGTAGAAAGGACAAGAAATCTTATTATAATTTTTAATCATGAAAGATATTTATAACAAAAAAGTATGAGAAAATAATTTCAAATACGGGCTTATTTTCAATTCTATTTTTTACACATTATTTTAATTACCTTGTTTGTTACACTTAACATATCATCTACTGACTTGCATATACCACTTATTAGCATGCTTATCAGAACCTTGGAGTGTTGGTCATTATTATTGAGCATAATAATATATGTATATGTATATTTAATAAAAAAAAAAAAATATATAATAAATTACTCAATTACATTGTATAAAATAAACATTATACTATTAAATGATGTCTTTTGCTAAATAGATTTATTATTCATCTTATTAATTATATTATCAAAAAATAATGTAGTTAGATTTCGAAAAAGTAAATAACATTAAATGTCAAAATAATTACAATTCGTGTCAATGTAAATTTATTATAATTAGAGACAAACATATTATATTGGGTCATTGAAAGATAAAGGTTTTTTTCGGTATAAACTAAAGGCGGCCTGTTGCAGCTGTGTTTATAAACTGCTTTTAGTTCTCTTAGCTTCAACCTCTTTTCAGAGGAATAGCGCAAGGGCCCTCTGCAGGGCACCTCGGCTCTATTCGCGATAGCATTCCGACGATAAAGAAACCAAATATCACGATTTTTTGAGATATTGTTTTGGTGTTTAGAAAATAAGAAAAAAATACATTTTTTACATGTACATGTACAAAAAATACTTGTGGAAAAAATAATTAACCTAATTTCTTAGTTACACTTATTTCACTTAAACGAATTTTATAGTTTTACTTTGAAGGAATAAGTCATTCGAAGAGCTATAATAGTTTACACACATTAATTTACCATTGTACAGATAATATAAGTTATCTGTCGTCAGCCCTGTAGTTCTGGGGTCTCAAGAACAAGATTACGGTATCCTCTGCCTGTCGTAGAAGGCGACTAAAAGGGGCCTCGGGTTCACTGGCCGACAAGGGTGGGGGCCTGAGTCGTCCACCAAGGTGGACCCGGGAAGAAGGCGACATCGGCTGGCCCGTGTCGCCTTGCGCTGCGAGGGCACAGGGGGGGAGGGAGTAACCTCCCCCCCGGGACGTGCTCTCCTTGAGCACAGTGCAGAGGGGCTCCGGTGCGTTCCACGTTGAGATCCCGGAGCCCCTCGTCATGCACCGAGGAAAGGGCCACCGGGGAAGTTTTAGTGGGTAAGAACCCCACATAACCGCCGCCTTCCCCCCAGAAGGTATCTTTCTGAAGATTTCCTCCCCATCAACAAAAAAAAAAGATATCTGTCGTTTCGAAACTATTGTGTATAATTTAAAAGATTAATAAAAAAGGAAATTATTTTCCCGTCAAAAAAATTCAAACTACAAACATCTGTTATTTGAGTCTCTATACTTCACACTCTTTTTGTCATCTTCTATGTAAGTACTTAAAATAGCTTACTAATTATATAATTAAAATCTGAAGCTTAGTAAACGTTCTATCTTTGATTACGTATCTATGTGTATACGCTACACCATACACATAGGTACGTTTCTCAAAAACAGTTATTCCGAATATTTAAAATTGTATCTGAGACATTTATCGTTTAGAATTAATAAGCAAATGTATTCATTTTACTAAATGAGAACATATTTTCTAAATAGAACGTATGTGCAGTCTGATAAGATTTTATCTTTACAGATCTTATCATTAATTTAGTGCCAATTAACCTATCAACTAATGGATTTTAATATTCACTTAGTATTCGTCGATCTAACACAGCATCGGTTCAGGTCTATATCTGTTTGATTGTAAAATGTGTTTGTGCGAATTAAATATGGGCATTTTAAAAATTCAATTCAATATTAAAACGGTAACACAGGTAGATATCGGATTAATTAAATTAATCGTCCGAACTCTCCAATTCCCATCCATAGGCCGTTAAGGGTCAATACAACAAATTTTCAATTACCCTTACTGGTCGCAAATTCAGCTTGAATGTAAATTATTTTATCGTGTGCATTATAAATATAATTGTAGGTGGTTCTGGGCGGGATACGTGGAACCAATGGCGGGCGCTCGCTACACTTGGGCGGCGCTCGTCCGGAGAGTAATGTTGTTACCGCGAAGCCTTCGCCGCGAGAACACGCGCTCTGTCTGAAAACATACAGTTACACAATCATTATATTACAACAGTAATTATAATAATCACCACCACTCTACCACTAGTGTAGAATCATATATAAATATCTTTAAAAGTTTTCACTTTACCGAAAATTACTTCAAGTACGTAAATTTCGGTAAAGTCTCTCTTGCCTCTTAAACAGATGCAGAATTATTCGAAACTCACATAAGACGTCAGACCAACTTGCTCATAATTAGTAATCTAACTTATTCTTACTTGCTAACACTTGGGGTACCAACTCGTGTCAGCTGTTATTATCACCAGGCGCAGTCTAAGAACGAGTTTTGCTTCAGTATTGTTCTTAATCGCCACAAGTTGCATAGTACACTAGCAACCCGAGTTTGATCTCTTTGGTGCCGTGCTAATTTACCACGTTGAAGGAAAACATTGGAAGGAAACTTACATGCTTCAAATTTTTTCTGAGTCATGTGTCTGCCAAACCGCACTAGGGCTGGCGTGGACTATGCTCTCTTTACAGAGAATGCCTGCACCCAACAGTGCCACATATACGTATTGGCCCTAACTTTAAATTTTAACATTTATCAATCAATTACTGGATCTGCAACATTTATTAATAAGTATGTAAAATTATTTCAACTTTCCTCGCACACTTTTCTCGGTTCTTTCAACATTTACCCATCACAAAGATATGCTGTTGAAACGTGGTGCATGACCGTTGGTTATTCGAGCTTGTATCAGGTAGATGGTAAGTCCAACGCTTAGGTTATTATTGCTGTTTTGTCTTATCTGTTTATTAATGAAAACAATTATTTGGTCGGTTTTCATTTTTTTAGGGATATAACTTCTCTTCGTCTCATTTTCCTTTTAATTCCATTCTACATGCGCAAAGTAACCATGAATTCGTTTCTTAATTTTGTTCACTCATCGTTCTAAATACATCCTAATTTGTTTTTTTTTTAAAGAATTTATTAAAGAGAGAAATTATTATTTGCTCAAAATCCTGGTATTATATGTGCGTTACTAACCGATTATAAAGAGTTCAATTACCTCACTAAACATATAAGTATAAAATACCACCACATCACGCTGGTAGTAAACGGGTTAGTATTTACACTACCCTAATCGTGTCGACCCAGCAACAGAAGGCTTGTAGTAGCGGTACCGTTATCTCTATTAATAAATAAACTCTAGTTTTTGCTGGACTATGATGAGATCAATATATATATTTATATATTTTTTAATATGGATATTAACCTTGTATTTTACAAATTAAAATTTATTAAAATCGTGTTACAATAGAGTTGTTACATAAAAATCAATTAGTATTAACGTATCTCCATTAGACACATATTCTCATTAATTTCCCATTAGTATATAACTTAGCAATAGACATATATTTTAAAAACGTTTAAATAGATATCTAAAAGTAACTTATTCCAAACTCGGAAGCATTTTATACATAATAAAAGGTGGAACACGATACTCTCACGAGATCAACGCCGGCATTTAGTATCACCAAATGAGTCATAAAATTGCCCAAATATTCCTCGATGGATAAATTTATCGGTCGAAGTGTCGTTCAGATCATAAAAGCGTCGCGCGCGGCCGTACTCAGAGACACGACAAGCTCTCGTGTCAATCATTTATGTCAAACAAAATATAAAAATCAATTTACAGCGACATTCAAACTATTATGTGACAGTGGAAACCGCTTCATTATCCATAAAAGCTCTCATACGACCCGTAGGTACAATGACCCCCGTGATTTAATGTACGCAACTTAATTTAATACAGGCTATTGTTAAGTGCAGTGAGCCTCACAACAATAAATTTGCGATTAGGCATAACAGAGAAATGTCTCTAGTTAGATTTATTTGCAACGGGGGAAGCCATCTTTGATTTCGTTCCCTATTTACCTGCACACTATTGTGCGAAATAGTTTTGAAAGACTTTTAGATTCGACCACAATACTTGCAAAAAAATTTGATGTCTTTTTTAATGTGAAACCTTTTTGCACAACCATTATGGGTGCGCTACATCCTTTGTTCTCACCGACAAAGTGGTTTGGAATGTCAACTTATATTGTAAGCGGAAAAAATATTTTCATCTTTTTGTGTAATAATGACGTGAGATACTAAATCTGTTTGGATTACATTCTTTTATAAAATTGATATAAAAATTATTATATTTTTTGTCTTTTCAATTTTGATAACTTAATTTACCATGCACCTTTTTAAATCGGTCTCTTTGATGATTAATTAACAGGTTAAAGGTGCATAGTAAGTCTAGAAAAGGTTTCCTTGGATTTTTAGTTGCCGTTGGAAACAAAAGCAAGCCGCCGCTAACCCTTTCCATTTATAACAACTTAACGGCTATAGACCCGTACTCGAGTTTCAAGGTAAGTATTCTTTATGTCCCCATTAATATTTTTTCCGAGTCTTATTTATGGAGTCCCGAAGGAACGGGCCCGGGCAGGTGGTCCCTACTTAATCAAGACGTTACCGAAAATAAAAAAAGCACGCCATATTTCCTTTTTTGCCTGAATTATTGCTTTGGCCGTCGTAAGTTATGCACGGACGCACTCCTCTCAGCTTTGTTCGGTTATTTATATAAGATATTTTAATGCAATGGGTGAGACATATGTAATGAATACATTAACGATAAAGCATGAATGTCTGGTTAAAACCTGTACGCAATTAAAATGACTTGACAGAAGTTAATAATGGAATAAAAGGTAATGAATTACGACTTCAGACGAAGTTGTGTGAATTAAAAGGTAAAATGTATGAGTATATTTTTTACAGTTATAACCTATAACATTGCTGAGGATGTTATTTATAATTATCATTTGAAGGAAAATCTCTCTTCGTTACTTACCAATAGAGGTTCAGGCTAAGCGACTTAAGAGCTCTGCCACCTCTGAAATCCGAAGCAACTGTAACGGTCAGCTTTTCTGGCCTACCAGCTCAGCGTAGGTTCGTCGCAAAAAATATCTGTCAATAAATAACGAGGACACATAACATAATAAACGTGTTGTTCTCGTTGATTTGTTTCCACGAAATTGTTTTGTGATTTTAATTGTTAAATTAAAAGCCAAATAAAAACAACTACTTTTATCTGTGAGTTTACACAGCAGACATTATTGTTGTTTAATTAACTAATTTGACACAGTCATCAGAAGGTAACCTTTACTCATTTCCCTGACCTGTAACTACATGGCTCAGGCATTATGAAAGTAAAATACTGCACAGAACTTTATGATTGTACTTGGGTATATTAGGTCACGTATATGGGTAACTATTCACTTGCTACAACGTCTGTTAAATTACAACTTACTACGCATTGATAATCACCTGGGACCGGGTGACGTTGTTACAAATTCTACTGACATTTCCACTTACTATTCTAATTAGCTGCGCCTATAGGTGAATGGTGAATTTAAACCTACAACCTTTGCTATATTTTCTGGTAACTTAAGTTTTTTTATGATGTATTTACACTGATTGAGAAGTTGACAAGAGTAGTTCGACCGAGTTTGAGAGATCTTAAGTCGCTTAAGAAACCACTCTTGGGAGCAACACTGCGCAAGGACCCCGAAAGGACCCCGGCTTGGACGATTACTCTAATCACGTTAGGATTCCGTACCAAGAACGCCCGAAACGGTCGAACCGCGTCTCGGTCGGTAGTTTTAACCAAAAGACTATCAAAAATATGTTAACAAGTTCAAAGCATTATATTCTGTATTTTGTACGTCAAAATAACGGGCACCAAATTGATGTAGCTAGAGCTCACTCATTCTTTCATATAACCATCGTACATCTTGTCTTTTCATAATGTAAAAACAATCCAGGCGACAGTCAATCTTTGTTGCAAACAGCAATAAAAAAATAACAAAAAATTGATTTGATAAACAAACTGTAGTATCGTTATCTAACACGGGATTCTATTATTTAAATTTGTTGTTAATAAAGTTATTATTTCCACTTAACTTAAATGTTAAAAGCCTAATAATGATATCGGATGAAAATGTGGGAGCTACTCTTATCGCTGCTTAATTTTATTATACTTAAATTTATTTAAAACTTTTTATCGCAGATATTAAGAGTTAAAAGTAACTTATTTTGTTATTCAATTCCGACTCCTTGAATAAAATTTCATTAAATTGTATTGTGTATATTAACATAAGACAAACCATTGTGCAAAAACGCAGAAATAGAAATAGAAATTAATTAGTTAAAAATTCTAAAGATGTATTTATTCATTTATGTCTACTTTAAAAACAATTAACACGACAATATGTCACGACTTATTCGATGTTTTTGTTGTTGCTGTAATGTATATTCAAATAAACAGGCTCTTTGTTAAATGGCAGCTAAATAAAAATGAAAAGCTCGCAAATCCAGTGTAGACAGAGATTATCTCTCTAACATTTTGATATCCATACATCTTAATTTGTCCTTTGTTTTTATATACTTTTAACGTCGCCCTTCTTTAGGCCAATCTTTGCAATTAGGCATTCCATGGAAAGAGGCAGGCCAAAGATTTACACTCAAGTCTTGAGCATCGGCGCATGATGGCTAGCCTTTCGGTGTTTTATAGATTAGATTTTGAAGAGTGCACAGGAATTACACGAGTTAAGTCCCCTTCCCCATTCTACCTTTGGACGTTTAGACATTTGGTGGGTATCCATCCTTTTATAGTCGATGTTACGCCCGTCCAACCGGAGCGTTTTGAGTCATCGTTCATCTTGCTGTACGGAAAGGAGTGGAACAAGTTGCTGGCGTTAGTCTTTCCGTCCAAATACGACGTGGGAGCCTTCAAGAGTAGAGTGAATAGGCACCACTTAACATCATGGTCAAGCACTAGTTTATAGCCCATAAAAAATCCCTACAAACAAAGCCGCTCAAGTTTTACAACATTTTTTTCGTCTGTCTTTCCTCATTTTTGGTTACAGTTTTTCATGTTACAGCGACACTTTTACCCCCATATACAGTTTCTCAATTTTGTGTTTCATTCTATCACTGAAGTTAATTAACGAATTAAATTAAAAAACGAATAAGAAGCTCTGATCTTATTTCAGTTTTAAAAACCTTGCAACTAAAATAATAACCGAACAATCGATAAATAAAAAAGTTTCGTATTTGCCTTCAAACTTGTGACTACAAAGTTGCCCGAAGTTAATAAGACGTTTTAACTAAAAATTTACAGCACAGATCGCGGTTAAGATAGAAATGTGATTTAACTATCTGTACTACTTGATTTACAAGCAACCAGATATGTTTATAAGATTGTCGAGTGTCGCCTGGACAAGTTTATGCTAGGCTATTCTACTTCAAAGAGAATTTCTAGCTCGTAACTACCCGTGTTTCATTTTATGGCCGTTCTTAAGTAAATTATTATATTATAATAATATCTAACTTCGGTTGAACAATGTCAAGGCAAGAAAATAGAGTTATTATCGCAACATCACGAGTAAAATATTGTCGACATTGTTCCACTACAATTCCGAGCTTAAAAAACCCTCTAGAAAGTTTACCCGACAGAGGGCAAGGGGCGAGGGCCAACAAAAGATAAAAGAGATATATAAGTGGCCCTCGGCAGCGCCATCAAGTCGTTACAACAGCACTAAAATATTTCAAATTGTGCCCAATGTCGTGGAAAACGGAAGCTGCGCATTTCGGCCCTCTCGCTTCGGATGGCGAACTTCGAATAATTATGATTTGACCATGCTATTGCAATAGACTTAATAATTTGATAACATTGCTTTTGTAATGCCTATTATGTAAAATTTAGCTTGTAGAACGATTGGAAAGTAATAGAAATTAGAATAATTATAAAATAGCTTCCTCTTAAAAAGTCTTCCCACCATTTAACTTCAAAGTGACTGGTTTCTATTCCTTTATTCTATCACTAGTCAAGGTTTTGGATTACCAACAATTCTTAAGCCATTTCTTCTCCCAGCACAAAGGCGGTGGCTTTTAAAGCTAGCTAGCTATTTTCAAATAGCTAAAAGCCGTTCACGGCTTGATGGTTTTCCAATAAAATTTAGCCCTCTCGGGCGCCCTCGGTCTGGTACATTAATGCGATTAGAGTAACCGCCACAGCCTAGGTCCCTTGCACCAAATTCCAATTGGGATTCAGGCAAAGCGACCTAGCGCTTTGCACCTTTTAAATCCGGTGAACTTAGGTACGTTTCTATTACTGCTTTTAAAAAAAATCTAACTGCCAGTTGTAGGTCTCAATACACAGACCAACACAATTTGAGGACTAGAAGAATACGTGCGTGAGGTGGAGGTATAATATCATATTATTTTACGATGTATTATACTTATGCGTTTTTCCGGTGAACTCTCACCACACAGTAACGATAAACTAAATCAAATCTCTTTGTCAAATAACTCTCGTAGAGAACTTAAAAACTTAAAGAGAAAAAAACATTACTCTTAAATAAAAAGGTCGGTAACACACATGCACACGCTTTTTAGATAGAAATAGAACAATATTTATTTACTATATACTGGTTGTATTATTAATAAATAATTAATAATAATTAAATAGACAGTTCCTACACATATCATTTATTACTAAGCAACAAAACTGAGCAGACGTTAATTATTTATTATGTTTGCTGGCGGCTGTGAGCTCTTAATTTCGAATTAGACACATGGTCGTTTGCCCATATTCTTTTGCTATCATTGTTTTAAGTATTCAATAGAAATATATTCCGCATTATTAAATTATATTTTTCTGAAGTGAACTTTCAATTGTACTCGTATCATGAGAAAGTTAACAAACGAATCGAAACGCGTATTATTCTTGTACACATCTCCGCTGTATCCATTCTGAAGGGCGATGTATTACAATGAGATGCAAATGTCATTCGAACGGCGTTGTATTAACAGCATCGCGGGAAGGGTCAGCGGCCATGCAAACATGGCTAGATTTCCCCCGTGACCACCCCGCTATGAAGCAATAACTTCGCTTTAAAAGCGTACTCGATATATGTGTACAATGTCTCATATATAAAGGATATTCGTGTTTAACCGAGCGACGGCTATTTCACGCTTCGCCAGCGGACAGTTCCAGAATATTCCGATGTGATAGCCGCCTGTTTTAGTAACGCTCCGTAAGCTGTTTAAGGGTTCTATTTATTCTTTTACAACTTATTTCTAGATATCGTATGTTTTGTATAATATGATGATTATTTTAACATAGTGAAGTTATACTTTTTAATGATGAGCCTAGATTACAGATGGCGTTATTTGTCCCAAATCTTATATTTTTATACAAAATTAACAGTGTTATTTATCTACAGTTTCTTTTTATGTTTGTGAAGGAAAAAGAAAAGGTTCGTTAAGACTAAAATGTATTCATCATCATCATAATCATCAGCCTGTGTCTATCCACTGCTAGAAATAGGCCCTACGCTTCTCCGGCCCATGCGCGGCCTCCATTCCAAGACTTTCCTCCCCCATCTACCGTCACTGACTCGGCAGAAGGCCCACTGCCACTTCAACTTGCCGACTTTAAAAGCTATGTCGACTACCTTTGTTCTCCGTCGAATTTCTTCGTTTCGGATTCTATCCCTTAGAGAAATGCCGAGCATAGCTCTTTCCATCGCTCGTTGTGCGACTTTCAGTTTGTGGACCAAAATGTATTGCCGTAATAATTTTGATTATTTTTTTGTAATGTCCTAGTAGCTAAAGGTTCGACTTTTTTTCCGTTTCCGTTTTATCGTTTTCTTACGTACAAAATAATGACATTATAAAATTTGTACCTTGTGTATGGCAATGTGCTAAAACTTGTCACATAATATGAGACCTAGAAAGCTCACGTGCTCTTTCGTTATTTATCTCATTTCGTATATAAAATATGAGCAAGGTTGTTAATCTATGGATGTCTAAGAAAAATATTTAAAAGAGAAACTGTATTTTAAAAATATATTTATGGTAGATAACACAACGTTTTTTTCAATACATTTTTTTCTCATTTCCCTTTTGTAGACTTTCTAGTATTTTCATGAAATTCCGGTGAAGTTGTTACCATAAATTTAACATTCGTACTTACATTATGCATGGATACGCTTCTTAGGTGTGCGAGCCGAAATTATTCCAAGTAGGCATTATGTATGACGTTTATAGGCTTGTTGAATAATATTTTATTTTTATGACACCCTATAGCAACGTCTTGGATCGGCATACCTATCGGTACTCACACGTTGAACAAAGGTGAAATTCGACTTGTCGCATTGTTGTTTTATTTAACAGTTTTAAGTACTTATACTTGAAACTGCTAAATAAATTAATAATACATTAGTCAGGCAGTCAAACGGCTGAGCGTTACATTTGATTCTGGTCGGAAGTTTAAATCCCAACGAGTTCAAGACCAATGAGATTCCGTAAAATGTCCAGTGTATGACAGTACAAATACAATCTTTTACCTGTAAGTTTGGTGATGCACGCTTGGGGTGGTGGGTCTGCTTTATTAATTAGCAGAAGGTAAATGATACATAATTGGAAGTAATGGTTGAGAGAAATTTTGAATGTGTACAATTTTTTTTTGAAGTAAAACTTCTGTACGTTACGAAAAGTGTATTTGGGCGAGGCGTAAGTCGAGATATGTTTCGGATATCTAAGACATAGTGAAGGCACATTTTCTTTCGCTTTATGTGAAGACGATATAGATGGCGCTAACCTGTCTAGCTTTTACTTTATTCGTGTGGTCTAACTAACATAAAGATTCTCGAAGTGAGTTTGCGACCGATGGTAAAAGATACCGATATATAGAGCGAGGAAATATAAGAGCAGGGGTCCTCTGTGGGGAGACATTGTTATTGAAATAAGGTAGGTAAAGCACTACCGAAGGCATCTGTCCCAGCTTATCGATGCCCACTTCATGTATGAGGCGATACAGAAATGTTTTCCCCCGTTATCGTCATATTTTTTTCTAGGTCATTCCATGACACAGTTTTTCCCGCTTGTACCTACACGTTTGTTTTCTGGAATTGTACTTAGATATTTATTTTTAATTGACGGTAGCTGATTCTTCATAAATTAATAAGTCGGATATTCGAGTTGAATATAAAAGAAAAATAATATTACTCAAAGTGTAATTATTAATTTTGAATTTTAATTCTAATAAATTAACAATTTGATTTATAAAATTTGTCTGCTTAATTTAAATTCAATGAGTTTATTTTAAATTTACATATATTTTACTTGAATATATGCCAGTTACATAAAACAAGAATTTGATTTGAACACAAAGAAAACGTCAATAGCTAAATGGTTTAAGATAGTCTGCTAATCATCCAAGTTTGAATCTACCATTGAACTAATTACGTGAATCATATCTTAGCACAAGCTTAAGCTTAGCTGGTGATAACAAGAATGTTAGTATTATTTGCAAAAATAAGAAATATTGCAAAGCATACTTTTATTTTAAACAAAAAACACTATTTAAAAATGCTCGCAAATGTCTAAATTCAATAGATAAGAATAGAGATCGTTATTTGTGATGCATTAGGTCGGATTTCTCACAAAGTGAGACATAATTATGCACGAATTCGTTACCGGTCGCACATTTAGTATTTTATTATTTTGCGTGTGGGAATCCGAAACACTAAAATTTTAATTAAGACTTAAATTTTGATTGTCGGCCGTCAGATCGTTAATCTGTAAAACTGAAAAATTTATCTAAATAAAATTTATTGAGATACATTTCTTCAAGAATCTCATTAAAATTAAAATTACTGTCTCTATTTTCAATTTTTTACAATGTAAAATGAAAAGAAGCATGCTAAGAATAAACCAGTCAGAAAAAATAAGTAAAGAAACCATAAAAACAGAAATTTTAGAAGCACAGAAAAGAATAAGGTTACTAAAATCACTGGGCAGGATTGTATCGATTGAGGTCTGTATGAAGGATGAATAACAAAAGGTGGACAAAACGACTAACAGAGTGGGTACCATTGGAAAAAAAGAGAAAAAAAGGAAGACCGTGTAAAAGGAGGAGAGATGTCTTCAAAGACATTTGTGGATCCCAGTGGATGCAGATAGCACGGGGTAGGCATAGATGGATAGGTTTAGGAGAGGCCTACGCCGCAATGGCGACTACTACTAACCTGTGAATGAAATTATTTTAAAGTGCATGTTATTTTATAGTAGCAAATAAAGGCTATTTTATTTTATTTATGTCACACTGCTAGGCACAGGCCTTCTCTGTAAAGAGAGTAAAGTGCATAGTCCACCACGCGGCCCTAGTGTGGATTGGTAGACTTCACATGTTTTAGAAAAAAAATCTAAGACATGTAGGCTTCCTCACGATGTTTTCATATCATTAACTCTATGTAAATATACAAAAAGTTCGGTTAAAGTATTTTAGTGAGGTGCATAGAGACGGTAGTTGCTATCCCCTTTTCACCAAGTTTATTAAGTGACAAGCACAAATTTAAGCATAATGTTTTGTGTGTAACGAACCGACGGAAAACGGAACCTTATGTGTACAAGCCGGCTAGGATGCGAATCCCCGACCATAAGTGATAAAGTCGAACACTTAGCCATATGGTTATCAATGTTTATTAATTTATTGGCTCTAGAAACTATCGTGTTATTATAATATTCAATATAATATGTGATTAAACGATACGATGAAATTGCTATTGTCTCAGAATAGAATAAATATCATCAATAACATATAACATTGCCGAGATAAGATTCCTTGTAAATCGTCGTAGAAAAACAAAGTTATAAATAAAAAAGTTGATAAATAATGATCTCCAGGGCACTGGATGGAGGGAAAAATGTAAGCAACTTCTTAAATATTACATCTGCAAGCAATCATTTCTTTTGTTTTCGCAAATATAACTGTAATAAAAATAAATCAGGTGACATTCTTTGCTTCGTTGCCAAATAAATAATTTTTTGTACGATCCTTAAGCAATTCTAATATATAAAATTAAACAATTCAAATATGATTATTTGTCTATATACGAACGTAATGGTTTCTTTTTTTGATAAAAATGTACATGTATTTTAGATTTCTTTCTTCTTTACATTATATATTTTATTTTACACATAGAACAAGAACAACAATACCAATATCAAAATATTATACCCAAAATTAAGGAGATTATGAAAATTAAAGAATTTAAGTACGGAAAGAAACTAGATGAGCTAGACTTTTGTTGCCAAACAAATAAATATAGTTTATAACATTATCTAAAACAATTTAGCAAATAAGAAGATCAATAAATAATCGTTACGGCTTCTTTTAACTCAAGTTCGTTCTATTCTCGTCGTTATGATAAATATATATCTCAAATACTGTTTGAAGATTACATTTTTAAAAAAAAATTAAACGTTTAAAATTCATTAAGAATATTTTGAAAGATGATGCAAGATGGTAGAACCAGAACTTTTGTTAGCTTTTACTGTTCTTGTAGCCATTATTTCATTGTTATTTGTGAAAGCAATCGCTAGTACGAATAAGTATCGGGCTTTGACTATACAGTTTCCTGGCTAGATGCCAACACGATTCGCCATCAGTCAATATAATTTACAATATAGCCGATGTAATATATGTATGCGTCTGCCTACGCAAACATAATCATATATTATGTATTTGGGATTGTAACATTACTGTAATGAGTTCTATCAATGCTACTTTGTGTTTTGCCTACTAAATGTATGATTTATGTGGAAGCTCTTAGATTGCTTGTTCTGAAAGAACTTAGCTATTTAGGGCAACTTAGCGCAAAGGTCACCACGAAGGACGGTTTCTTTAATCGCTAAAGCTTTCTGATACGGATTTACGCGAAGTGATTTTAAAACACTTAAAATTAATTTTCCAACTTGACATAACATAAATTACCAAAACCAAAATCGCTTATGGCTTAATTATTATACAAGAAAATAGTGGGTGCGCGGTGCTCAAGGATATATATGTATATTACAGACGATCACGCGATGGGGACATTTTGCTAATGGCTAGAAACCTTTTTAATTATTCAGACTTCGGTTATCGCTTGTAATGGAATGATATTATAATCTTCTATTTTTATACCTAACTGTTGTGGCCATATACCGTGTGCCCTACAGCGTTCCCATAAGATATTTAGTATTACATTTATATTAATTTTTCAATAATGGCTAGGAGAATTATCTTAAGAATGCTTAGACATGACTTAGCTATAGACTGTGATATTAATATAGTTATTATTATTACATGTAATTAGATTTTGTAGAAATACAGTCGAAATCGATGTTCTTTGTCTTTCATTATCCCTTTTTCTTTATAATAATGGGAATATAATATTAATAAGAATCCTCTAATACTTCTATTATTATAATATAAAAGAAAATTTAAAATTAGGCCGCTTCTCTTTTAATGTTAGATCAATAAGTTCAAGAATTACACAAGCTTTTAGAGCCAGCATTAGTAACATCACATCTTGCGTTGTCGCTAGCAAAATAGTGTGTTTGTTTACCAGGTAATTATGTAACTTGGTGATTTCATAGCTATATTAGTTGATTCGAAAACAAGACAACGTAAAATGAAATTACAATAAGCACGCATCGAACTAGCGAGGTGTAGCAATAAACGTTAGGGCGGAACAATTTACGCCCACGAACACGTAAGTTACATAGCGAAATAACCGAATACGGTTTCGGCAATAACCAAGCAACATTCTAACAATTTAATGTGACATAAACAATACGAATACTCGCACTGTACGCGCCTCCGGCATATGTAGCCGCGTATATGCCATATTTATTGACTATGGTATTGTGGCGCGATCGTTACCGTACATCTGAGAGCGGGGGCGTGTAGGGACGCCCTATCATGAATCGTGATACGCAAACACCAATTTAAATTGACCCGCGCCTCTTTGTACTACCTTTTAGTATCCATGTAAAGTTAGACAGGTCAAATTCCGTCGGTGACTGAATAAAGGGTTCGTTGATTGGGCAGGGATCTCCTCTGGTCTTCAGTGACCCGTGCTGTGTTAATGGGTTTAATCGTCCCCGTTGTCCATCTCGTCGATTTATGTTTCATTTTCGATCTCGTTATGCACGCAGGATTATGCGCACATGAGGCCCCCTAATTCCAAATGTAATGGAGAAAGTGAGATAGTTAATTTATAATATTTTGAGAGCTCTCATAATCATGAAATATGTTAGTTACTTGATTAAATATAGTGCATTTAGGTAAAAAAAATAAGAATCGGGTAAAAAGGCAAACTAATTGTTAATTGATTCGCCCACGAACATCCATAATGCTAGAGGACTTGTCGGTCAAAACGAAAATATCTCTACTTCACACCAGTATTTTGTGTGACTGTAGTACTTACCCAACCTAAAAATAAACTACACAATGCAGTGGTGATTTTACAACTGCTGCGGTTATAGTACAAGTCGGGATAATAAATGTTAGGGAAGGAATATCACCTGTTTTGATTTTATAGTAGATAATCTCGGACTGGGATTAGTTAGCCAGACTTAACTTAAATATATATCTAGCTGATCAATTAAAACACTCAACCTGAACCTCTATTGTAACTTAAAGCATCGGATCAAGCACATTTTTTATCTTTAGCTAGTGGGCTATCACTTTTATATACCTTTCTTTTATTTATCCATCTTTTATCGTAAATAATATTCAGGTAGTTAAACCCAAAATTATTCAAACAAATAAAATATACTTAACCTTAAGTTAGATTCCGTTATATTCATATTTGGTTAAACACTCATAAAATATGCTAGTGTCCTTACAGGTAAAATGAAGCCTTTATCAGTATTTAAAATAGGGATTAACACCGCACACTGGGCCGAGCGTATCTCTCGCGTGCACCCGGTTCTACCGGGCTTCGCCCGGATCCCGTATCCACTCGGCTTTTGCCGGATTTAACCGGATTAATCCCGCCCCGGTACACCCGCTTGCGCTTCGTTGCGATATCGCGTTGTTTATTTAACGTTTAAAACTGCCAACGGATGTTTGTTTTCATTACCTTTCCAATTCGCCGCCTCGATTAATTCCGAATTGGAATTCCATTGGATTTTATTGTAGGCATATTTTTTGAAATAATTTTACGTGTAATATTATTAATATAATTAAGTTAATGTAATTATTATTGCTATTCAAATCCAAACGGCGAAATAAAAAAAAATATTCTAAAATGATAATCTTTTAAAATTAATTGAAATTATGGGACATTTTGGGAAATTCAAGAATTGTGAAATGCACAAATATTTATAATTCATAATAAGTATGTAAATAATTAACAATAAAATATATAACATATTGTAATAAAATTGTTGTTAAAATATTATTATGTTAACCTGTAGAAATAATATAACAGGAGTTCAAAAACTATGAAGATTTATTTTCAAAAGATATAGCCATTCCCTCTATTTCTTTGATTATATGCAGTATGCAGGAGATTGATAGATAAGAGTGTGTAAAGAGTGGGAGAGTCTTAATCATAGTTACCCAATAATTAAATATATTAATTTTACCAACTTAATATACAATGTCGAAGAAACATTATTATTATTACTATCTATAAGGTACCGGAACACAACCCAGCGATGTAGACCCGCTACGGCGTAGCACTAACGTATAATCCTTTTCGCTACAATAGCAATTTCAAACTTCCTTAGGGGCTTTGGATAATCTTTCTTTATATCGGGCTACGAACAACGTCTCCGAATTCTCTATCTTTTTTTCACACACCGATAACAATGCGAGAAGACAAGGATAGAAAATATAAAGTGAAGAAAGCGCTACTTCTCAATAAAGAGGGTGAGGTAATGTGTTTTTAAATTTTGCTTCAAGTGTAATAATTTTGCTTTTTAATTTAATTTGTAATGACTCCATAAATCTTTTAGAAAGGGGAAGTAAATCCTTCTTGAAGTGATCTTAAAATACCCAGGGCTTTGCTTAAATAAATTAATTTAATTGAATATTTTTAATAGTCGTGTAACGAGAGTATTTTAGAAGAATTTAAGATGAAAATAAAAAGAATTATTTACAACGGATTGCTTAGCAGAGTGAAATGATCAGAATCCAATTATTCTCACTTTTTAGTTTCGGTTTATGCATTCCAATAATATTTCGGAAACTATACACGATATATGTATAATATGTTAACGAGCAAAAACAAAAACCTTCTTCAAATCGAATCAAACGTTAAACGCTACTACACGTGGACGCCCTCGTTGTATTTAAGAATTATCCTAGGAATATTACGAAATAGACTCAAACTCTCATCAAAATACTTTTTGATTTACATCCTTTCCAATAAAAAATGAACCAGCGAAATCGGTTAGCGTAATATTGAGTTATTCGTACATTTGTGGCGCACTTACTAGGTGACTTATATGGTTTTCTTATGGATGCCATTGTCAGAATTGGACATAAGTGGACCACACGTGAGACAATGGTTTGTAATAAAAAAAAGCATCATCAAAATCGGTGCCCCCCAGTCGAAAGTTATGAGGTAAAGTTTTGAAGTTGGTTGAAAATATTAAAATATTAAGTGCTTATTATAATTTTAATGTCGATGAACAATCGGTACAATACACAAATTACATATAAAGTATAGTCCGTCAGTGGCAACCTGCGGTAGTCCAATGCTGGACATGCGTCTCCCAAGGTACGCCACTTAGCCCAATCTTCAGTCTGAAGCATCCAGTAGCTCCTTTGCGCAGATCACACTTTCATCCGGCCAGAGGGCGTTTTACACACATTTATGTGTGTAAAATAATATTCGGTTTAATTGCTGATATAGAATTTAATTCATCTATTGATTACATATCTTTATGTTAAAGTAATAGGCAAAAATTGAATAAATTCTAAGTTTTGAAATACCAGCGCTATACATAATATTCGGGTTCAGACCTTATTTTAAATATAATAATCTATATCAATTTTCTTATTAATTTCGGGAGTGGCAAAAGCGTTACTTTCATAGCCATTTTAATGGGCAATTTTCATAAACAAACTTGGGAATCCAAAGGGAGGTACGGGGGGAGGGGGCAGGGCAGGCACGGGTTCCTTTCCGAGATAGAAAACAGCTCCGGAGCTCGTATAATGGGTTTTTGGAATGGCGTCGTCCGTCTTGAGCCCCCCTCGCTTCACCTCCCCTCGCGCCTCGCTTACCCCCCGGGGCGAGAAAGGATGAATTCTTATTTCCTCATCTCAAGGCGTCCGGTGCGAACCCTCCATGTAGATTGCCTTTTTCTCGTTGAGCCTCCGTATAACATAACAATGGCTTGTTTTCAATTTTGTTTCTTTTTTCTACGGCCGTTAGTGTAATATGTAGGACAGAAATGTCTCGGCATCTTTAATTGGCGGTTTTCATTAAAAATGCTTTCAGCGCCCCCACGACGTTTTGAAATGGACTCATTTCCTGACCTGCAAAAATATAGTTAATGTTATGAGAATATAAAATTTTCCCATTCATAAGAAAAATATTATTATATTTTTACGGACGGAATTATACACACAATTAAAAACCAACTACCCTTTGAAGTTAAAAGTAAGTGATTAATAAAATATTTTTGTAAATAATACCAGTAAATTTGTAGAGCAGCGTGTTGGTCGTAATTGTGATATATTTTATATCGCAGGAGCGAATGCATTCATGAAGTGCATTGCGAGCCAAAAATACTTTGATACGCTGCCAAAACATGCAAAACATAGACATTATTTTCGCAATATTTTGACAGCACTTTTAATTTACTTCGATTATATTTTAACTGAACCTAAAATACAATATTGTGTATGTAAGATAAATTTAGGATAATATATTATTAATAATTTACACAACTCACACAAAAGTCATTTTACATAGTGTGTTTATAAACGAAACAAAACATATAGTATACAAGAGAATTGGTTCAAAGAATGTAGGAAAGATGCTACAAAACCGTCGACTTAGATCTTTCTCGGAGAAGATATTCGCAGAATTACATACATGTATCCAAGTAACAAATCTAGATGCTCAGTTGGTTCTTTGTTTTTGTTGTAGACATCCTACTTACCTAAGTACTATATTATTTTATTATTACTATATTTCGTCTTTCGTTATACTTACTGTGCAAAGTATTGGAATAGTTTATCTACGTCTGTCATTCTATTCATTCCATTTGATTACAAAGATGGTCTTCAAGAGAACTATGATTGGAAACTAAGCTAGTGTGTGTTTTACAATCGAAGACTTAACTTCAACTGGGATTGTACCTCAAGTCCTTGTCTATAAATTAAAAATAAACTTCAACGGGTGGAGAGTTTTGAATTGTATCAATGTTAGCTATTAATTTCTTTTACATTAATATCAGATTAAATTACATTACAAATAGACTATTATAATAATCAAGAAGAATCAAGTCCAAAACCAAACAGTCGCATTGAAACAAAACCAGACGTAGACGTCGTAATGAGTGGCAAAAAGTGTAAGTTCATTCACGTTGTCGTATTACAAAAATGTTCAAGAGAAAACCATTTTATTATGACACCCAGATCATCTTAACACAACGCTTTTTGTCGTGTTTCTGCAAATTGCAAAAGCAGGGGCGGAAGTTCTTGATGTAATGGACATTACACAGCAATCATAGCAGTTGTCTGAAATGAGAACTCACCCTTAAAAGGATAAACAAGTAACGTGTGCGCGAAACTGCCGAGATGTGCAGAATTCATATTTTACTTGAACTTCGCTTTCTGTAGCGTCTTAAAAGAGAACACATAGTTGAAAAGAAATGTTACTCTATTTCGTTTTTAGTACTTACCAATTATTTCATCATCACGAATGATGGGAATTACTATAATTACCTTTGTTTGTCCACGTCAAACAGAAATATATTTTTAAAATGCATTATAATAAATGTTATTATCGGACTCAAGACAAGAGTGTTAGTATCTCTCTTCCAGATACGATAAAAAATTGAGAGTGCAATAATAGTTATGCAATAACCACTTGTAGCCCAAATAATTCTAGCTCGCAATTCTAATAGCTACATCAAAACATATAATAAACACATAAATGTCAAACGTATATTTACGAGTAAAACCAAAAATCGACTTCAAATTGGAAAAAACACGTTATTACGCGCGGAAGTCACCCTCTTTATATTTACGAATAATGTAATATAATTAAATAGAACCTAACCAAACTCTCATCTAACTACATCTTGAAATACATCCGTTGCAATTAAAAAAATAAATCATCGAAACCGGGTGACGATCAGTTGTCGAGCACATAACTAATGCAAATTTAAGACTTATATGGTTGTTTCATGGATGCCATCGTCAGAACTGAACCAAATTGGGACCACACGGGAAGCGCTAGCTATAAAATAAAAAAAAAATCACAAAAATCGGTTCACCCACTCAAAAGTTCTGAGCGACAAAAACAAAAAAAATACAGACGAATTGCGAAGCTCCTCAACAATTTTATAATTTACAAAACTTTGGTATAAAAATTACATGAAATTCAGAAGTTTATGCTCGTTTTAGGTAAAAATAAATAAAAATACTTTATTTAAGTAGAGCACACTTCTACGCGTTTCTCCAAAATAAATACCAAAATATTTCGTTGTAGAATCATACCATAGAAATTGCTTACGTTATGTCTACAATAAATGTTTAAAACATCGCGGAAAGCATGTGTTTTATGTGTTATTACCTGTTTTTTTTTACTTTCTAACCTACTGCTTGACAGTGATTCTACCTCATTAAAGGGTAAATGCAGTCGTGGATGATAGGCTTAGTTTTTGTCACAACTTATATATACTATAATATAAACCATATATACAAATAAACCAAAATAACCTTTTTTTACAATATTTGTCTGTCTGTTTTGCCGGCTAATCTCTGGAACAACTGGACTTATTTTAACGGGACTTTCACTTTTGCATAAAAGGGTATATTCTCTACGAAAAGGAATAATATTTAATAGCGGGTAAAACCAAAGAGTGCAGCATTATATAAGCCCTAAACGATGTTCAATACAAGTTATGAATGATGAATATGAAGACGCTTGATCAATCAAGCATCGATAGTGTAATCGTTTAGGATTCGGTGTGCGAATTGAAAAGTTGTAGATTCTAATCCACCATTCGACTATTGACGTGAACCATCTATTAACACAAGCCTAAGCTTTTTTGATTACTCGATTGATTGAAAGGACTGGAATAGTTTGCCAGCGTCTGTCTTTTCCTCCGGTTACAATGTGGGTATTTTCAAGAGTAGAGTGAATAGGCATTTACTAAGCTAGTGCGCCTTACCATCTAGGACTGCTTTTCCATCCTGCTTAACATCAGGTGGGATCGTAGTCAAGCACCTGCTTAGAAAGTATAAAACGAGTAACGTTTATGCAAATATCACAAATTTAAAACACTTAAGTAAGAACCAAACTTAGATTCGAAACTTTTCCAAGTGTTTTACACAATTTAGATTCTCGTAAACAAACTAAATGGGGCTACAATAAAGTTGGATGTAGGCACACCGAGGTCCGCCTACCGCAAGATTTATGCTTATCTTACAGCTATAAAGCGGAATTAATGCATATAAACATATCAAGAGTGAGACAGTAGGATGCATACACTGCCTAGAGCAATGAGACGAACTATTCCTGTAGCGTAGACAAGACGGGATGGAAATTAGGTGACTTTATTTATACATACCGAGTAACGTGTTCCTCTATCATTATTGATGTTTAATTTTTTATTAGGGGACCATGGAACTATTTCACCGATAATGCGGTGCTTTGAATCTGTAAATGTTAAGTTTATTACATCATTTAATGGGATACATTGGTTTTTGTGGGAATTGTGGACGTGGTTCCAACGTTTATTTTAAAAGTGTGACCATTATTGACCATTTAAGAAATAAACTCCTACTACTAGAGATATTTTAAAAGTTTAACCGCTATAGACTATTTGACAGGTGACTTCTAGTACTAGAGATATCTTGTTGGTGTGACCGTTATTGGCCATTTGACAAATTAACTCTTGCTACTTGAGATTATGAATACAAAATTGTTAAAACGTGTTCTTTTGGTTTCTATGTAATTATTTAAAGGCATATTATTTTCAGTAATATATTATACAATCTGTTCTCACCCGGTTTCGCTCGGGTATCATATCATCATAGCACATTGGTTTGAATATATAAATGTTATATGGTTTAAAAGATATAGCGCTGTATTATTTCAATTATGAAAACGACAAACTAAATGTCCGAACTGTAGATATCCCGTAAAAAGATTTACAAACTCCTACCAAAAGCCTCCTCCTTTTTTGAAATTGGTAAAAACTTCCATTTCCTTTTTTACTCAAACGGGGTAAACAAAGATAGCAAAAGCTATTCGACTCTCGTTTAGTTTTTTATGTTGGTCGTCTTAGGCAATAAAATTCGAGATCCTAACATCCATCGTCATAATGAGTATTATTTTTATGTTAAACGCAATTAAGCTTCAAAACAAATTATATGGCCAGATTCCTACTATTTCAATTACCATAATAAAATGGAAGTTTCCAATTTTCGTACCTTAGAGTCACCCTACTGGAACACAAGAGATCTCCCTTTTGCCGGTTCGGCGAGAAAGTTCTTCAAATCCGTTTCCTGTGTTTGCCATTTCACCCCGACCTCCCCGAATCACCCCCGTCTTCCCTGACGTACTACACCGGCTTCCACAAATAAATACATACGACATCCCCCCAGTAGAAATAAATCGCCTTGATTCGAAAAAGAACGATATTTGTATCGGCTCGAGTTTATTTGGGCGCAGCATCAAACATTATATAACAACTCAATTATTTTGTTTAGGAGACGTTATGCCGCGTCTTAATTTTTAAGTTACATAACATTTTTAAGTGTGTAACTTTTCGTATTATATCGTAGCTTTGAACGACAGTCGAGTACGTACGCAGTCTCAGAAAGAATAACTTTAAATATATAATATTTAAAAACAATGATGATCCCTAAGGAATTATAACACGAACAATTAATAAACTGTGTTATATAAGAATTGGTGGTTATAACAATATAGTGGTTTCGTAATTCAATACCATTAAATTAAGTTCAAGCAGTCTAGCTGATACTAAATTGTCCTATATTCCATCTACATTATAGCCTTAGGTAATTAGACAACAGTAGCTTGAACTACAACTACTACTATATTGCACTCAAGGGTCATTAAATGGCAATTCTGTTATATGGTCAGCATCAGTATATTATTGTTTACTAGATATTTTGATACTGTAGGAATATCAAATAATAATGTCTTTATTATCAATACAATACTTTGTGTTATCGCTAATAAATTATCCCTAAATGTCATATAAAAACACGATCAAAAGACGCGGCCGAAAATAAAAATTAATGGCTACAAACACTCCATTTCGTAGATTGTAACTGGATGCGAATGTCCACCTAATACGGAATGAGATACTCAGATAAAAAAATTACAACGATCTACTAGAAATGGCATTTTTACTCATAGCGAGCCAAAAAAATACGAGCGAGATAAAAATGCCATTTCTAGTAGATCATTGAAAATTCTTTGACACTTAATATATATTAATATATACCCATATTAAAATATTACACAAATAACATTGATACATTTGCAAACAACATTATATCCTGAACTTAATCAACCAAAATACTTATAATGCACTGGCCTTAAATGATCCAAGATTGGCTAATTCAAAAATTGACGGAAGCACTGCGAGGCATGCATTATATACGCAACATGTCAATTTAGTGGGGACCACATAACAACCTAAATCTTGCACCCCACTATTCATCATACAATCCTTACCAGCCACTGGCAGCACTAAAATTTTTGGTAAAATTGTGTGAACGTGTGTCACTTCCATTTAATAAAATCTATGCAAAAACTCCACGTTGCAGTGAACAATAGCGCTCGATAGTAGTACAATAACCCGCCTCAAACGGCCCGGAACTTTTTCTCTAATGGTTTATTTAAAAATCTCACCATTTTCATTCAAAGTTTTCTCTCAGGGAGCCAAATAAATCTTTTTTATTCTCCCATAGGAGATATCTAGCATTGATCCGAATTGCTTTTATGCGATGTTTGCGCTCTTTCTCTGTATCTACATGATTTAGCATTATGTTTTCGACATGCGACATTATTTAGTACCTTTACATTCATATAAAATAAACCTGCTCTTAAAAGAATATCTCTTAGTATTGAAAAAATTTAAAAAGATTTATAATGCTCGGTGCTTCTATGATTTTCAAAATAATATTGAATTTACGAATAAAGGCGTTAATATATTTATAACAAAAAGATAACAGTCAGAGATTGTTTATCGTAAACCTATATTATGAGTATATTTTCGTTACTAAGTAAGGTCTGGTGAGGACTAGGTCTCATTTCTAACAACCCCACTAGGAAGATAAAAGCGTGAGTGTTTGTATTTATTTTACATTTTGAGAGCGTCAGCCCAAATAAAGGTGGAAAAATTAAGTAGGAATCACATCCTTATAATCTGTTATTTTTTACCGCAGTTTCGACTTTTTATATTCCCTTAAGTACCTTTGTTGGAGCATCGTCCCATTTTCCCTCTCAGACGCAGCAGTATCGAAGTCGTCGGGGTCCTTAGACAATCGCGTTTACGACATATAAAAGTTAGTCTTTATAGGCTACCCGTATATAAAAGTGGCGTTTATGCCTTTTTAATTAATTGTCCTATCGTTAAAGTCCGTATCAGCTTTGTCGGTGCGACGCTGATGGCCCGAAGATAGTTAACAGTGTTTTGATTCAATAAAAATGTGTTTGATGGCCGCAATTGCCATAAAAGTCGCGTAAAAGTCGCCCGTAAATCTTACCGCATAATATTAAACATTTAAACAGGTTTTTGATTTATTCCCAACCACATTTCAGTCTAGTTCGATAGTGATTTATAATATAATGTTATTTTTGTAACATATTCATGAAAATTCAATCCGAAAGATTTATTAAACAAACTAAAAAGAAAAAAACTATTTCGAAACGGCGATAAAAGTATTCGAAGTTAATTAACATTTTCAGAGATATGTATCGGATAAATTAATGGTTGAAATAAATTTCTTAATCAGTAACTTTGAACACTAACGCTATATATCGAGAGACCCAATTGACCGGTTTCAGTGGGCGGTATTAAACATGTCTTCATTTCGTAATAAATTAAATCTAATTCTGAATTATACATATTGGACAAGGGCAGTGTCTATTAGTCACAGCATGGAGTCCCTCTATAGTTATCTGCCGACCGTTCTCTTTGTTATAAATAAAAGATTACTTAAAATCGGTTCCCAATAGATTTTGACTTTCAGTCAAAACCGCTCTTAAGGCTTCTAGCATAAAATATGTATTAACATAGCTGTGCCTATGTGGGTTGTGAATAATTTAAATATAGTTGTAAAAGCCCATTATATGTAAAATGATTAAGTGTATATTTATACAAGTGTCCCATTGAGTGTGATCGTGAGCTTCAGATGCTCCGGATTCTGAAGTCGACTATCAGCACGTTCTTCCTATTGTAAATAGAAGCGGAGGTTTGTTATAAACATTTCGTTGCTCTTTTTTGGGAGAAAGGATATTAATTTATTCCGTCTCAGATTTTTATATTATGAAAAGCAAGAATGTTGACTGTATTTCACTTACTGGGAAACGCAATAGTTTAACATACATCTGTTTCACGCCAATGTTCTAGAATGTCATGGTACTTCCCTAAACGAGATGACCTATTCACGCAACATCAGAAGTCGTAACAATGGCTGTACCATTGTTGTTTTTTTTATTTATTATTAAGCTTTACATTTATTTACAAAATTTGTTAACATAACTTTTGACATGGTGGCTCATGCAACCTAGAAGATGGTTCACGACGTACTCTATTAAAGCCTAAATTTTACATATAGCTATTAAATGAGCCAAAAAAGGCGGCCTTTTATAACTAAACATTAAAGAAACTTATACCAATAACGATTAATAAAACAAAAAAAGATTAACAGTAATCTGCCATAAAAAGGCCTTGACATTTTTTAAATACAAAACTGAGATATAATATGTACATGTTAGTAACTAATGCCCTCTACACATAGCTGAATATGTTGAAGTTAAAGTGCAGAAGACACAGTGCATTTGAAGTCGTTATTTTGTGACATAGGTTAGTACATCTTATTATTCTAATAATATCACTAGCTACTGTATTTAAAAACAAAACACAGTAACACACGACTGCTTGAAGTTTGTAATTGATGCGCTAGTGTATGAAAAAGTGCTTCGTCAAAACATATCTCATATGCCGTCAGTCTAAATAAGAATATTTTTTATATATTCATATTTTTCGAAGCCCTGGTAACTTAGTTGCTCACTAAAATATCCCCAGTGGTCCTTCTTCGGTGCATGGTAAGGGGCTCCGTGATCTCCAGTGGAACGCACCGGAGCACCTCTGCACTATGCTTGGCAGCACATCCCAGGGAAGTTAATCCTTCCCCCAGCACCCTCCTTTCTGGGTCCACTGCAGCGGACGACAAAAGCGTAACCCTTGTAGCCCCATGAACCCGAGGCCTCTTTTAGTCGCCTTCTACCACAGGCAGGCGATATTGTACTTATACTACAAGCCCAGATTACATGCTGGGTAACTTTGTGGCTAAGCTAAGCTTACAATCCAATGGCCACTATGCTAGCAGGCTTATATTTTGATTTCTTAAGAGCAAAAATTACTTGATGAAATACATTTGGCACAGTAAAAGTGGTTGACAATTGTCGTCTTGGTTTACCTCAATAGGGTTTAAATCACTTAGAAAACAGATATATTTAAAACATGTTAAGGTTTTAATTTAAAAAAATACCTAATGTAATCATTCTAACACAATGTAAATAGTAATTACAATTTTACGTATTTAACCCCTCTAACACTGTTCTCTGTATTTACGAGCATTACCAATTAATTTTTTCCCTTCTTTTTTACTCCGTCAACAGTGGAGTACAAAGTGGCCATAGACACAAATACAAGTGGCTATAAAATGAATGTAGCTGAGTCAGTAAGAGCGGTAGTCTGCAGTGCGCATGTGCGGTACATTCCGACACTTTTATTGATTTCAGTAGCTCTAACGGTCTATAAAGCCGACGTGCCGGACCGGAGACTTCGTTCTATGCCCCTTATTAGGTACTCACGATATTCAGTGAATTTCTACTTGTTAACTTTTTAAACATGTAACGTTTGCCTCGCTACGTGTTTTGTTTCTTATGTTTATTCTAATGAGGTCGCTTTGGAAGGGTGCTTTACGGTGTTACTATTATATATATGATCGAATAATAAATAAATTCACGTTGACCTTGTTAAATATTATCATTCAGATGGGAATTATTTATACTCATGTATATAAATATATTATAAGCTCAAATGCACACAGTCGTTTATGAGCATTGCGGGAAAATTACAATAGAACCCGATATAGAGAGTTCTGAAATTGAGAACTCATGTGAAAAGGGAGTAAAGACTTTTTTATACATTTATACTATAGATAGAAATGACAGTAATAGGACGATTATTTCTGCTTGAGCGGCAAGCTCCCGCCAAACCAAAACAAACAACGCGTGTGGCATAGTCCCGCTCCGGGAGTAAACCTTTCATTAAACAATTATTGGAAAATAATTGACTTAGAATATTTCAATTCAAGTTGAATTTTAAAACATAGATATAATATATTTATGTCGTGTTATGTTATGACTCGTCATTATTAAGATTAAAAATAATAACTTAAATGCACATGTTCCAGACAAAAAATTTGCGGTATATTGCAAATTGAATGGATGGTGTCTCATATCTCTACCTACCCCAGTGATAAAAGGCGTGGTGACAACAAAATTTATTACCTATTTAGTATTATATTTGACTATATGAAGCTAGTATATTACGTATGTATTCCACGCCTGAAAATAAAGCGTCATTTGCAGTCAATAATCACCCATCTCACGTATTTTCGGATTAACCGTGTAGGGAGCGGGCGATCTTAATTGCCGACGTCTCTGTCAGAGGCGGTGGTCATTCGGGCCCGCAACACCACTGTATTATTTTGTCCGTACGCCTCATTTACGAGGGTTGACTTGACTAAATGTTTGGCTACACGCGGTACCAATTAACAGTGTGTACGACTTTCGCTCGTAAAATGCAACTAGACGGCTTCTGAACCGTAAACATGCAGTAAGAGACCTGTTAATTTTATTTATTTATGTACACGAAAGGAATTATATTCGTGTTACGAATTTAATAACTGCGATGAGATTTTTTTATTCCAATTCTGAATATAAGATTACGTAATAGGAACTCTTAAAGCAAATTTTTTTGTGACGCACCTACGCTTATTGGCTAGAAAAGCTGACTGCAATAGCTTCACCGGATTTAAGACATCATTATGGTTTTCTACCATTAAATCAACCATTAAAGCAACGAGTCCATACTGAAAGAGCTTAAGATCACGGATATTCGAAATATGCCGCCAAAGAGCCCTCAGCTTCTTCGAACACATTCTTCTTCAGTCTTCAAAGCACTGTGTGGAGAAGCAGATCATTATGGGCAAAATGGACGGCAAACGTGCTCAGGGGAGAGAGTGCCTACAGATTGGACTCACACAATCACGAAGACCGTGAGAGGCATGTAGTGTGCTGTCCACTCCGCCTATTACCGTACTCAATGGAAGCTGCTTATATGTGGTCACGATCCTCAGCAGTGAGGGGACGAAGAAGAAAAAGGCAGTGTTCTTAGGTCACTTACTCCGAACCTGTATTGGAAGTACACGTTGCCCGGGACCCCGAGAGAGGACCTCAATTTGTCAAGTAACCGTCATTGTAATCGAGCTTGCATTCCGGTCCGAGGGCGCCCGTGAGAGCCACGACTCGGTTGGCAATCTTTTACCGGAAGGCAGGGAATCGTGCAAATATATATACGTATTGTAGTTCTTTTTAAGAAAAATTACTTTCGTATAGAAATACCCTAAATCTTATAACTATGACTTAACAAATACAAAGTTGACTCTTGAATTCCCATGTGGGTACTTATAACGAATAGAACGCCTATGACCCAGTGAAGATATAAACCACTTTAGCCTAATAACGTTTATCAGCTATAAAAAATTAAGATATACACCATTATCCGAATTAAATGGTACTTTTAACAAGTATATTATCAATAATTTATTTAATATTAATGGATTTTTATATGTAGATTAGATATTTTTTCATCTAATTCTTACGTTCCACTACGCTTGCTTTCAGCCATACTACATGGATGTATGTGAAATAAAAATTTATTTTTTGTTCTATAAGATTTTTCTATATTGTCAACCCTGTGCACGTAATAATGCTTGAGTGTAATATGAAAAGGGAACATTAGTGGGTGTTCGTCGTGCAATATCGACGGAGCGACGGCTGCGAAGGCCTTTATTAAAACTAAATTCCTTGCCGCAAAACGTCCGCAAACCGTTACAACGATTCTGCGACAAGATTTCTACAATTTAACTCGGCTTACGTAGGTATGTTATAAGTTCGAAATACATTGATTAATAAATTTTACGTATCTTTCAATAATCTGTATTATTCTAAAATTCATTATCTTTTACAAATTCATCAATACAATTTAAAAGTATATCACATTCGATTTTATGACTTCTCAAAATTCATCCCTCAACAACATCATCCCTCTATCTAATACCGGACTTACTTGCTTAACCTGGCTTAGGGTAATTTATTAATTTAATTGTTTATTATAATAATAACATATCTTAAGTCGAATTAAAAAGGCAAATCTTTTAAGCAATTATCATTTCGCGGGCTTTCAATAATTAATTATAAGAATTAATATTTATGACGTAAAGAGTTAATTTCTTTCTACTTTTGTTAAACTATGAGGAAAACGTTAGAATCGTCTAAGTCAAATAAAAGATAGATGAGAAAATACGCTGACGCAAAGAGGCAATAATATATCGGCACATTACGTCAAAGATAAGAAAGACGAAGAAACATCTGAATCGGATGCTCAGTGTTTCCCAAATCGAATTCCCGAAATTGAATCAAACGTAATTCAAACGGTTAGTACGTAGGTAGGTACAATATGTCCGTACATCGCCGGCGCGGCACTGAAGCGATGATTTCGCTACATTTCCCGCGACCGTAACGATGCTCCGAATCGTCCTGATGGACGCTATGAATGAGCTCTCACAACATAAAGAAATCCCCTTAAAAAGGGTAGCTCCGGGGTGGCGTATCACCACGCAGCGTTGCTCAAACTTCTGAAATTTTGTAATCATTAGAATTCTTATTCATTTATTTCTTCATCATCTGTTATTGACCATGTATTATAAATTTTGATTAAGTTAGAGAACGTGATTTTAAATATATAAACAAAATTGTGATATGAAGTTATTCATTTTTATATTTGCTGCTAATAAAACAGTGTCACTTATATCGTTATTACAATACAATATAATACAAACAACAACTTCCGTCACCTGCAGAGATCACGGAGTTCCACTTCAGTACGATCCTAATTCACGTCTTTCGATTCACTCACATCATTACTTTTACGTATCGTCGGCTCAGGGTACTTCTTAACTGCTCCTTTTTAATCTGGTTAATAAACATCCTTCTAAAACGCGGTCTACCGATCCAATCTCATCCGCGTTTCATCCATTTCTGTCTATCTATGGATATGATTACATAAATGTACAACCACTGAAGCATACCTTTATCAAATCTAATAACGAGATCAATTCTACTTTTCCCTTATTACACAATTCTTTAATCCGTTATTTAGAGTCACACCTAGAATATTCTTTCATAATTATTATCTAATTAATAAATGAGACTCTTAGACACCTTTTTCAAAATGGCTGCTTGTATTGATAAAGACGCTATGTTAAACCATAAATTGTAACAAGTATTTTCTTATTGAAGGGGGAAGCAAGCTATCATGTGGCACACCTGATTTTAGTGATATCACCGCTCATAAACATCTACTAAAGAATTGCAGATACGTTCTTAAACTATTACAAATAGTTGAGACGCCGCCACTTAACCTCCATCACCAAGCCAAAAGGTTCAGCGTGGACGTTGTACTTCCCCGATCAGTCTTGCAATAGCAGAATTAATAGCTGTTGATGTACCACTGCTAAATGCATAATCGGCTCAACCGCATTCAAATTTTCATTTCAAATATCTATAGTAATTTTGATCATGGCGTAACCTAAATGTTACTTCGCTGTCTTAAACTAAATTCAGAAATGTTGCAAGTTACTCTCTATAGTAATTATGTAACTTTAAAGGCGATTAAAATTCAGCCATGTGACTTACAATTTTAATAACAACAGCTTCAAGAGATTTTGTTTTAAATTTAATATGTTCGCCCGATAGTACCGCACTGAACTTTAATTAAACTCTCAATATGCATATTAAAGTGCTCGTGCGGTGCACTAATCCTGATAAATTGTGGCGTTGAAGTAATGAACAGTTTGAGCACCGGTGTTGAGCAAAAGTTTGCGCCGTGTCGAGTCGGTGCCGGCTTAGACGGGGGTGTCGTTCCATTACATTCTCCAGCTAGGCACGCTGGATTTTAGGCTATCCAAAGACGGTAATGCGACTGGAAAACCGTTTGAAATTCTCTTCTTATATTTGCCAATACTTGTTATAATGTTACATTTGTGAATTGCAACTACCTAATTTTGTTTTAGACTTTTTATGATCTAGGGAATTATTTTTGTAAAACTTTATAACAATTTAAAAATTACGCAAAATTTATATTCAGCGTAATATATATCTTCTAATGTTTTCCTTATAACGAAAGCCTAGTTAAGTTACATACTGAGGTTGTTATTTAAAATAGAAAATAAAATCCCCGTATACATTGTGTTTTTTTATAAATTTTTTTTATGACGAACTACACAGATTGGCCAAAGATCCTTACCTTGACTGCTTCCCCGGATTGAGGGGTGGCATAGCTCTTAGGTTGCTAAGCCTGAACCTGTATAAAATAGCTGCTTAACTTTTATTTTTTTGATATATTAACAATATTTTTTGCTATTAAAACAAAGGCGAACGACGTTACAACATAATTGCATTATTACAAAGGAATACTATACTATAAGGTAAGTAAGAAATAACTTGTCTCTTTAGATTTACAGTCACAAGACAAACAGAAATATCTTCCCGGGGTTACAGTAAATCGACGAACTTGTATCCGCTGTTTTCCGTTTCCTCCCCCATCCCGTGGAGGGAAGTAAACAAAACAAGTTTTTTTCCTCGGATGAATAAATAAGACAAGGGTCGTTTGCACAAGGGACGACCCCGTCTCTAAAACTGCAGACTGTTTGATTTGAATGTTTTAATCCTTTAGATAAGACTCAGCTGCGATGTTTTGGATCATTATTTTTATTTATGAGATTCAAGAAAATAAGAATGATCAATGATTAACATTTAACACTGTCTATTAATTGTCCATTAAATTATTAAGAATAATAAACTAGTCTTGTAATAAATAATTTGATTAATAGTTTTGCGGATTTTTAAATTTCTGACATACTATTTACACTGTCCATATTTGTAAAATCGAGGAATATTGATGGCGTCTGAGGCAAGTCATAGGTTTTTTTTTAATGACGAACTAACACAGATTAGCCAGAGAAGCTGGCCTTGACTGTTCCACCGGAGTGAGAGGTGGCTTAGCTCTTAGGTCGCTTAGCCTGAACCGCAATTGCTAGTAACTCGACATAAGGGTCCCCCGGTGAGGAGTAAATCCATAGTTGTTCGGCATAATATTATAATGATGTTGCATGAATAAAGCGCTACATTACGACGCCAACGTTGACCTTCTAATCCATACAAAAAGATAAATTTCATAGTGAGATAAAGTCAATAAGATCCAGGTATTCTTTCGACATAATATCTCCGTTGATGTAATATGAGAAATATTTGAGTAACGTCTTACGTTTTTAGGAAAATCATATTTTTTAAAAATTCAATTGAATGTGAGTAGACAGAATATAGCTCATATATAATTACATTTTAGGAATAGACGAAATTATGCGAAAAAGTCATTTCACCCGGGCAGATAACTTTTTAGATAGACGAATAGAGCTCTTGTATCCCCTGACAGGGGGTCCTAAACCCGGTGACCCCTAGCGAGGAAACTAACGATCCGGGGAATCAACAAAAGGGCAATAAGATATGCCGGAAAAACTAGTACACGATGCCCGGGGGAGCAGTGCCGGGAGCGCCTGCTCTGGCGCCAAACTTAAACGCGTATTTTTAACAATTCATCCGGTCCTGGACATCTCCAATTTAAGTTTTTGATACTCTTTGTAATGGATATTGAACTTGTTATAGACTCGTGAGCCGTGGTAGCTTAGTGTATGGTCGGTCGCCTCAAGTCGTGTAGTACGCTAGCAACCCGTGTTCGATCCCAGTGCCAGTGCTAAGAATATTATTTGTTGCCAAGTGCCGATTTACCACGCGCTCGACTTTGGAGGAAAATATCTTGAGGGAACATGTCTTTTTGACATTTTCTAAAACATTGTCCAACAGTGGGACATATGGGTATATATAGGCTGTAACTTTAACTATTATGGAGAGTCAGCTAACGTTAGCTGCTAGGATGTATCAAGCTAACTTCAAAGATCGTTTAGCCTTTTTTCGGCTATTGATGAAGGAATGGAATATACTCCAAATCAGGATCTTAACATAAAAAATAAGTTCTCACGTCGCTTCAACTCTAGCGCAGTAAATAGAGCTTTTACTTTCCGCTTTTCACCAAGCTTATTTGGTCCCGCGTGTGACAGGTGGTGACGACATCGTCATACACCACACCGGGCACAAAGTTTAAGGAAGTTCGGCGAAAACGGCATTTCATTTAGAAAGAGAGAGAAGTCGAACTTCTTAGCCACTGGGCTATAACTGCTTCTAATGTATAGTACAGTATTAAAACATAATTTATTTATATAAAATCATTGGATCTTTGAAGATCGCTGCAGGTAGGAAAATTATCGAGTCTAGGCGGCTTCAAGATGACAAGCACAAACGCGGTAATGTGAAGGATTTTGTATTTGAAAATTATTTTCAATAAAAAGTATGTAAAGATATTATCGGCAGATTATATCTCCTGTCTGCATGTTTCATAGCTTTATCTTATAAAATAAATAAGGAAAATAAAATGAATACATTAATGATAAGCTTTTTAATATAAAGTAATTTAAAATAAACGCAAATAGCTGCAATTTTAGATAAAAAGCGAATTTTAGCAAATTTAAATATAAGATAACAAATAATTAAATACAAAAGGCGACAGTATTCCGCGTTTACACTAAATACTACTACGGTGGCTTTTACGACTTCATAATATGAAAACATTTTATGAAATCTTATCACATTTATTAATAAAGGTGCGATAGAATTTAAAAAGATATCATTTTAATTTAACCTTTGCTGGGGAAGATAGACTTTTATGTCTTTATATGATATCTTTAATCTACCCATTTGATGATTTTGTACTTAAGAATCAAACTATATATAAATACGTACCTAAAACAAAACCTTTAACAGCATAGACATAGTGAAAAAGATCCAGAAAGAAAGAGTTAAAAGATTGGATAAGAACATTACTTCAAATCAACACTACTATTACTATTTAAGACGTGATAAGCGATACTTGTGGCACATTTTTTTATGTTATTTCGTGACTTATGCCTAATGTGTCATTTTTTAAAGTTTGCTAGCTAGCTATTTTTTCACAAATATTACTTTCTTGTTTACCGTTCCAAATAATCTTAAGTTTGTTATATTATATGGTAAACATCAATAGTCTAATGGTGGATTCGTACCTATTACCGTACCCTATACCATTAAACTTACAGTTTTTATTTTTATGGTAATAAATAAAATATAACTGTTTATTAGCACATAGCCGGTAGGTTACTGCCTAAACAAGATCATTTATAAAAGTTCCGACGGGTTTGAAATTTTGTAACTAGCTATATATACATTACGATAAACAAACAAACTTGGAACAGAAATAAACCAATCGGCAAAATCTAGGTGTTATATCTCCTTTAGTGCAGACAACGAATGCGGTGATTCATAGGATTGTTCGCCGTTGGTAGGTACAGGTTTGCGTATTGGATGGGGAGGGCATTCTCGCAATATGTATAATTGCCAGCAGTCCCGGTCTGGGCAACACGTCACCAAGATAGCCGCGTATATCCCGGTAATTGGAGCGCAACCCGGGATTCCACTTTCTTTATTGCAAATAAACTAGTCCCGCACTGGTGCTGTTCTAGGGATACGGTGTGATACTAAAGCGCTGAGCGGAATTCTACCAGAAATCTGAGTCTCTTGAGTAATAAATATTGTTCAATACGCGGAAGCGAAACAATTCTTACATAAATATTTAAGTCTAATTAAGTACGGAATGCGGTGAATGCCTAAGCATTTCTAATCACTTCATTTAGAGGTTAGGAGATATGCGCCGGTTTCAGTTTAGTAGACATCTTTCTAACATTTATTTACACACAGGTTTAGTGTGTACAAACATGCGTATTTATTACGACTATTTTAATATACCGTTCTAAATACTATCTTGCTATCTAATGCAAAGAGTATAGAACGTCTATATCAGCTTGCTTAGTCACAAGCAATTAGCAATTTTATAATTATATTCCATTGGATCATCAGTTTTTGTTCATAAAATCCAAGCGTTTTCTTCTATGACTTAAAAAGCTAAGATTAAGGCGGAAAGCTCATGAAATTTACCGTTTGAACTCGCAATCGTTCTCATTACAGAAAGTGTTTGGAAACGATTTGTATCCCCATCACTGAAGGTTGGTTTCGTACGAGGTGAAAATGATATTAGGATTCAAGTACGTAGGCACGTACTTGTCTTCTTACTAATATATTTTCGGTTTTCATTCTCTTTATACGGTAAATAGGAAATCACAACTCATAAGATAAGCTGTGATGTCGGCCTACTATATGTATGAAGAATTGTATTTTAGTCAGTATTGTTTTCTAGTCAGTAAGGAGACAACAATACAATTCCTAGTCTGGAACAAAATTATCTTCTTTATGTCTCTCTCTATCTCTAAAGGTCGGCAGTCAATCTTCTAAACTTCTCCTGATTCATGGCTTAGTTCTCCGTGCTTCCCATTCCATTCTCCGAAGTTTCTTAGCCATAATTTCTTCCCCCTTTCCCATCTCTTTATTTTTCCCATCGTAATTGAATGCATCAAAAGTATATGTAGTATGAATTAATAACACCTTGGTATTTAGTATTCTGCAAGGGCTTTTAAAGCCGATGCTCCAGTTTGAAAAGTTAATGTAATTTTAGTTAGTTAGTAGAATTATAAATAATTATAATGTAATATAGGTAAATAAAGTTATAATAAAAGGTAAGTATTTAATTTCATAGTATATGATACACATAGCGTTAGGAATTCAAAAGAAAATGTTATCGGAGAATCGTACACAAAAAGCTAAAAAAGCATTGCCACACCGTTAACATTAAGGTCTAAGACGTACCCAAAACTTTACGAGTGTAGATTGTACATAACAGTGAGATAAAATAACAATTTCCAATTCATTTGATTGGCAGTAAAATGAAAGGTGTGCGAATTTACGCGAAAATATGTTACCCGTTTTTTGTAGGCGAAGTACATATTATTTTCACTTAAAGAAATAATTAATTAAAACTCGCTTACTGCTTGGTGTCAATGAGCGTTTACCTACTCAAGTGCAGAGGCGGATGTCTAAGTTCTTTGGGCATATTAGCCGACGGGCGAAAGACTCTTTAGAGCGCCTTGTCGTGCAGGGCAAAGTGGAAGGGACTAGACCACGAGGCAGATCGCCAATGCGATGGACGGATCAGGTGCGGGGTATGGTGGGTGCTCCTCTCCACGAATGTGTGTATACTAGTGCTATCTCTTTTGGAGCTCTTACATAGTCATTTCTTTAGTTTTTTAAACAGAAGTTTAAAAGCAACAAACGAGATTATAGAATTTTTTAATCCTTTTGATTGGTGATTCCTCATGCATATAATCTCTTTAAAAATTAGGCACTTTTTAAAGAAATAAGAAGTTATCATTTCGAAGAAGTCACTTTTGGATACCAAATATTTTCCACTAGAACTGTCCATTCTGCTGTTAGGAATACAAAATAACAGATTACTCTTATGCAAATATTTGCAAATGCTAAGTGCTTTATGTGCCAAAGAAAATCCATAATCTCTGCCCACCTCTCTCAAGTTCTGTACTTTTACTTTCTACACAAAAATAATTCTCTTTCAATCATATTATAATGATTGCTCTTAAAAATTCTACAATTCCAAGAAATACAAAAAATACTGTATTCAACATATAATTTAAAGCATTATCATATTAAACAAATTTAAAATATTAAAAACATTATCTTTTTTATTAAGAAATGTATTTGACTCCATTTTTTTTCTTTCTGTCCGTATTTCGCGAAGTGAAACGGAAATAAGTTCCGACGGCAAAATTTGTGTACTCCTTTCTTTCTCTGCTTTGTTTCATTATGAGGTTTATAATAAAACGTTGTTTTAATAAAGTCCTTCTATGAAATCCGACTGTTATGAAACACACTTTATTTTGTTTTTTCTTGACACATTAAGCACACTGAACGTAAATCATTGTAGTCTCTCAAATGAAAAATAAACAATCAGCCAGTTATTACAGATAACATACTTTATAAAATAATATGTTATAATAAAAGTTTGTTTTATATTTAGTTATTTTACCATTAACCTTTATTAACAAGATAATCTAATTAACACCAAACTTTCATCTCACATCCCTTTCATCACTGTGCATTTCGCATGTAAATGGCTGTAATGGACGAATAAACATCCATAGAAGGCATTGGTACGTGTTCGCCGGGAGCGGGCCGAATGGGCGGCAATGAATAACAATTTATATGCGTTAAATGTGCCGAGCAATTAAACAGCGACTGCGTAGCGCCGGCTGACCGGGCGTAGCTTCATATTTCGCATACTTTAAACAGTATTCATTAAGAATCAGCGTCATATATGAATACCAATTGCTATACTTGTGGAATCAACTGTCGCCAGCGGTGTTTCCGAACGTTTACGGTTTAGGGACCTTCAAGAAACGAGCCTATTCCTATCTCAAAGGTCGGCAACGCACCTACAGCTCCCCTGGTGCTGTGGATGTTCATGGGCGACGGTGATCACTTAAGATCAGGTGAGCCGTATGCTCGTTTGCCACTTTTCATTTTAAAAAATATGTATATATCTAATGCTCTTTAGATAATATAAAATGTAAATAAAACAACAATATTAAATTAATTTTAAATAAAGAACAACGGCAGCAGAATCGGATACGAATAAAAAATAATGTTACGTGAAATTTATTTCTAATGGCCGCCGCTGATATAAAAAACACACGTTCTCTACGAGCGCTCCACCGAACAATTCTTGATAGTTCGTAGCGGCCATGCCTTACAAAGAGCGAGCGCTGTGGAACTTACGGGACGCGGTATAGAGTTGTCAAGGGCGGGGTTTCGTGATGAATTGGAAACATTCTAACCGGGAGGGGTAGCGGGTGTTTTTAAAGGGGCAGGGAAGAAAAGGGGCCGGGGGGTTGATTAATGGCCCCCGGTGGAGGGAGCCATGTTCATTATACCGACGGAACGACGTGTTACCAGCTTACTGATATATTTCGCTTTCGGTGGCTTTAGACCGAGCATTGGTATGTTATTAGTTCATCATTTTGGAGTTTTTATTTCTTCCGCCAGAGATTAATGACGTCTCGCCGATTACCGCTACATACGAAAATAGATTGGGGTTTGTGTTATTTTCTTTAAAAAATCTAAAGAAGACTCAAGATGTATACGACCGTTAATTACCTTTATGGCTCCATTAACATTTTAATGGAATCTTATATTAGATATTTCCTTTTAAGTTTGGTAAATTTACTGTAAACCAAAAGATTGGCTCATTAGGCAAATTAAGGGAAAGGCGTAAGTGTAAATTTTCTCTTGGTAATAAACCAAAATAAACGTGAGTAAAACTTCGTAATTTATTTTTGCTATTGCAGCAAAGTATATTGAAAATTATTCAAATATAGGCTTAATAAATGCAAAAAGTTTGGTATTTAAGGAAAGACGGATAAAAAAGTAAAACTGTTCATCATGTTACTAAGGGCCGTCGGCTCACGCATCAGTTGCGTTGCTGATCTTCTGATAACGAGATGTAGCTACCTTCTTTATAGTTTATTACCGTTGTTAGTTCATATACCAATTGTCAAAATCCATTCAGCAGTTTCTTATTTTATTCGCTACAAACAAATCTTTCATTTAGTTTCATTACAGACTGGAAATAACATCTAACATGCGAAATAACATTAAATTTGGATACAACAAAGGGGAAAATTAAATGCTTTATACTAGCACGTGTTTAGGTTACGGTTTATAATTAAGACTATGTTTAAGTACTAACATAGAAATTCGTTTTTTAAAACGGCGGAATTATAACTGACCTTAAATAACGGCTCTTTATGTTATAAAGCTAAAGCTATAGCTGTGTTTTTGTAAAATATTTTTTATAATCGTAAAATGAAGTAATAACAATTAGGAGTTACTACTGTGACTATAAGCAGGTGTTAATGCATACGTAACGACGTGGCTGAGTACTAACCCCACTGTTTTATTTTCTCTCGTTAAAATTTCAAACTAACATTCTTTTGGATTTATAAATTAAACGTTACACCAAGTTCGGCCCTGTATTTTATATTATTTATCACGTAATCAGAGACATTTACGTTCTTTATAACCATAGTGAAAGAGTTCAAAATTCAGTTCATTTGAACTTCAACATTCATTTATTATTCGTTAGATTTAGTGAACGATAACAATAATGAATTGTTGGAACATAATTGTCAAAACATGCGAGTGTTTTTTTCCTTTACAAATGTAACATTCCTTGAGTTCTCATTATTTCTTTTTTTTTAGAAATGGGAGTTAAACATGAAGTTGCTTTCTAGTTTAAGATGCTAGAAAAAAGGTGAAATTTTAAACAATATAACCTCCTTATATATGTTGCAAGTTAACTTATTTTTTTTTTATTTATTTATTTTATACATTTTACATATAATATTTTACACATTAAAGCTCATCCCAAAAACCTATCCCAGGTTTGTCTGGATGCTCAGCATTCAGTTCTCGTCCATTTTTACAATATTAGTAATATAGAAAGAGAACACCGCAACAGCTCGTGACAAGGTCGAGCATCCTTAGAAAACGAACGCACACACCCATCGTAAGCGAAGACGCCTCAATGCGTGTGAGCGTTCGATACAGGCTGTTCTTATTATATATTTTTTACACACCATACGCAAATGTTATAATTTTTTTTTTTTTTTAATTATTTATTCCAAGTTTTATAGCATATATCACTGCTTTTGTTTTAACGACGGGATGTCATTATATCTAAACTAGCGTACTCAGTCCTCTTCGCCGGGCTAGATTTTGCTTTATTAAATAAATATTTAATTCAACTCTCACGATATATTAAATTATTAATTTGTCTCCGCATTCATTATCTTCTAATCTCTTCTCAAGCGCGTGAAAATCATTACCTATACCCATGTACATTTCAGTAGCATCAGTAAACGGATACATTCGCGGCGCTATAACTTACCTTGAATACTTCAAAATCCTTAATAATACTTTAATATGGTTCATAATGACATCAATATACACAACGCATGTGTCAATACAAATTTGAGTAATAAAACAATAAAATATCATCATAGTAAATAAAAGCTGTATTTGACAGTTGAAAAAAAGGAGTGCTCCGATTGTCACCAAACTTTATAGGATTACTCGCCAGATCTATCTGAAGATTCTCTGAAAGTTTAATTCAAATCGGTCCAGCCGTTTCGGAGCCTATATGGAATAAATTAATCATCAAAATCGGTTGGCGTGATATTGAATTTTTCGTACCTTTGTGGCGCACATACTTGATGCAAATTTAAACCTTCTAAAGTTTTCTCGTGGATTTCATCGTCAGAATTGTATCAAACTGAAATGGGACCACACGGAAAGCACTAGCTTCCATATCATCATTAAAATATGTTCACCCAGGCGATAGTTATGTGGTAACAAACATAAAATAAACATACATACGAATTGAGAACCTCCTTTGTTGAACTCGATTGGAAATGACGGCTGGACTCTGTTATTATTCTAAAGAGTAGGAGTAACATTTTGATTGATGATATGTAAGAGGATTGGTAATATGTGCGTGTGTTGTTTCATGTAGGCAATTAAACAGTCCAATATTTAGGCAGCAAACATACCTACCTCTTCGTATATGGGAGTTAATACCGGCGGCTCATTATCAGCGGCACGCACGCCCGCCCCAAGCACATAACATTAAGCAAACAACAAGATTCCACAAACTTGAGTATTCCATTCGCACGCGGCGCTTAAAATAGAAACAATGGCCCCATTAAAAATCCGCTTCACGGATATTTCCCGGCGTATCCCGTAGCTCCTATAAATCGCCAGCTTTCCGCCGAAGCTATTTCCAAAGGAGCATTTTCTATTCCGAACCGAGCACCCGTTTTTCTTAGAGTCCCATTATAAGGCGTGGGGGCGCTAACCCCACGAGGCGGACCCCCGTACACCCACAGCCCCGAAAGTAGAGGTTAAGTCGACGTATAGGTCGTTATGAAAGTTTATAAGTAGAATGGATGATAATTATACAGCCTTTATGTATAGCTTTCACGATGATACCATCTCATGGAAAGAGTTCTTCGCGGCCGGTTACGTCACCGATTAAGAATTCATATAACAATTAATTATCTAATAACCTCAAAGATTTATTTACCACTTTTGCTTGATTATTTATCAATAAAAGTATTTGTTGTGTGTGTTTGTCTACACTCACCACTCGTAGTTAGTGACGTAAAAGAATATTTAATTATTTTTCTGAAGATTTGTAATATAATATTGCAATAATATATAGATAAAATATAATTTTCAAACCCAATTGGTGTCGTTGTATATTCGTCCAATTTTTAGTATAACTTTTTTATAAAAATGCACTGAAATTCTAACTTACTATAAGTTAGATTTTCAGTGCATTATAATGCCACCGATGACCTCTGAAAAAATCTTCAATCTGTATTATTTTTTAACTCCCTTTCATTAATCTTAACAAATCTCAAATAAAAATTAAAAATCTTACACGATATAAAATTTATCGATTAATATCTGAAATAAATGCTTTTTATAATAAGTAAAGAATTCCTTTTACTATATTTTTAATAAGGTACATTAAATTTTTAATCATCATTGTTATTTATTATGATAATCTAGAACGGAATCTTTCGCAGCGCCTACCCATCACCAACCGCAAACTTTTAAACACGCCGGCACTATTTACATGTAAATACTTTGAAAAAGTAATTTGCGCGTGGCGTCGCTTGCGCCGCCCTCGAGATTGCGAAAAGGCGCATTAAGCGTCTTCCAGGTGATGCATGATAACTGTTATAGTCGAATATAATTTTCTGAGGCCCACATCGCCCCCTTAATCCCCGCAAAAGCCTTCGGAATTATTTCTACGGATATTTACGGTTTCGTGAATAAATAAAATTATGAGCGCCCGGAGCTACGGGATCTAACTAAGTCGACTGTGCCTTGTTTATTATTATGCCTATATTAAGTTGTTTATCTTTTTAATGGCCTCCGAGAGTTATATGGGTCGGCGCGATTTATACTGTATAGGATAAGAAACTTGGGAGGATAAAAAGGAGGAATGCCGGGACATGGACGCGATGCCACGCGGAGATTGGTTTTTTAAATTTAGATGTTATATTGACTGTCGTCTTTTTTTTTGTTGAAAACGCGGCAAAAGCATAATAATTATGTGAGTCACATTCGAACACGGGTACAGAATATAAAATTGATGATTGGTGATTTTAGTTTTCTTTTTTTCTGTCCGGTGACTTCTTTTGTTTTTAGTGCCGCTAACGTCTTTTTAATCTCAGAGGGGTAGACAGATAAAGCTATCCGCTTTTACTGAGCTTAACAGGTCAAACATTTGACATGCTCATCACCATGCATTTTTTTATTATTCTTTATATCTACTGGTAGATAAGAATTTTATTTACGAGTTAACTTTAATAGTAGTTATTTTAAAATTAATTTCACAATGTTCATTGTTCTTCATCTTTCTTTTGTTCTTACAAAGGATTGTACTATGGCCATAACAAATTGTAACAAAAACATCATTGCACAAGATCAATACGTACGTGTTGTGCAACGAATTTTTCCGAAAAAGTGGACAAAGAACATTTGACAAAGGACATCTTTACAAAACCCTTTTACTGCTTTGGAAAGAAAGGCAACCCTTTTTGTCGAAGGTATAACTGTGTGTTGCTTTTGAGTCCGTTACTTTGACGTTATTCTTGTAAATTCTAAGAAATGGACAAACAGATACACAAAGGATTAAAGGTCCTGCTTTTAACAACTTGTAAAACAAGGGACAGGCTATACAGGTAAGTAACAGTTTTATTGCATAAGTAAAGGAAGAGACTCAAAATGTTATTATTATATGTACGTATATAATAATAATACATATAATAATGATCTAACACTCCTTGAGAAGCGGTTAGAAATTATTTTTCTTATTCTTTAGCGTTTTCGACATCAATAGATATCGTGGCTCGTCGTTTATCTTGTAGGCGACACATTTTCAACTATGTCCATAAAGCGAAACCGTTGATAAGTTAGCTTCAAAAGATTACATACAGGTTAATATAAAATAATTTTACTTTACTAAAATGTTGGCTTTTAAATTTTCAATTTATAATCATATCTACCATACCAGACGTATAACAAACTCTTGTTATTTAATTAATTACCACTCAAAATACAGTTAGTTAACGCATTGATAACAGCGCGCCGAATTTAAAAGTGTCACATTTTTTTCGTCGCCGTTTAAAGTCAAATAATCGTAAACACGTGTCAGGAATTCGTCACATGCGATGTGTCAGTTGAGCGTGGTCGTAAAGTTGAGTGCAACGACCTTATTGCAGACCCTACCCAAGGTCGTGCTAGTAAAATGTTTATGGACTATAAAAGCTCCGTCTGAACTGTGTCTGTGTGTCAAGGCCTCGGCAGTATCTATTAGACGCCTTTGACATTGTTTAAACTCCTTTTTTGTTTGATAACAGATGTTTGTAACCGTTACATGTTTGAAGTGTTTACTTTAGAAACTTTAAGTTGCCTACTTAAGAAGCATTTTTAATTGTTTGTTGTCGGCTTGCAAAATCTTAGAAATAATAAAATATGACCTTTTTTAACGTCAACTCTTTTGTGTTTCTGTTAGCAAAAATGTATGACAAATGTCTTAGTCTACGTCTTAGGTTTCCTCGCGATGTTTTCATTCACTGTTTAGCATGTTATAATTTTTTTTAATAACTAACTACACAGATGCTGGCCTTGACTGTTTCACCGGATTGAGAGGTAGCATAGCTCTTAGGTCGCTTAGCCTAAACCTCTATAGCTAGTAACTCGACGGACTATGTTACGTGTAAGCATTCCGATCCGAGGGCGGCGAGAGGGCCGAACCACGATCGGTCGGTAGCTGTAAACTACAAATAAACTATAAATCATTACTAAAATTTCAACAAATAATCTACTACCACTAGACACTAGAGCTACCACGGTTCTTAATATACAAATACACACACAGCAACACATAAATATGAAATCAAACACCTTCAATATAGTAGGTATATAAAGGGAATAATTATATAAAGTCAACTGAGTTTAATCGTGTCTGTTTTCGAATAAAAACGAAAGCATTTTAAAAACTATATACATCTTGGATTAAAATCTGCCGGCTATTGGAAATACGTGTAGAAGTTGTTACTCCAAGGGTCTGGAATAATTCAATAAAATCGCGGCACTTCAAAAAGAAAGGCAATAAAGGATACGCAAGTGGCTAATGACAATTTGATGCCGACGGAGTGGCTCAGTCGTAAAAAATCACTAGGAATGATTCCATTTTGATTAAAAAATCACGCGATCGCACCCCAAGCGCGCGGGGTACGGGAACTTCCGAATGATTTAAAAGTTTTAATAACGGAATCCTAGTGAAATGACATTATACTTTCAAATTAGGAGTGAAAATTTAATTTAAAGGAGAGACAACTCGCCTTTTCTCCGGGGCGAATGAGATTCGAGGTCGTAAAAATGTACAAGCTCTTCTTTCAGAGTTTCTTTTCACTGTGCAAAATTTATATCGCCTAAATCTCACCGAGGAAAATTAGAAAGGGCCCTTGTATTTATTAAAGATGGTTTCGCACTCGTTAGTGGAATTTTAATCGGGGAAGTTTCCCTTATGAATGCAGAGCTCGGTCCCACTTTAGAGTTATCTTTTATGGCATTTTAGGGCTTCTAATTAGCGCTGTAGAACGCGCGAATGAAATCTTAAAGGCCTACTTATAGTATTGCTTTAGCATCGTCAAGGACCAACGGAATATTAAGATGCAAGAGAAGGAAAGTCTCTTTATAAATTAATCACGGAATTTCTAGCTTAAGCAATATTTAAGAGACAATATCAGTGATTTGTGAATTCATTGATCAATATCAGTAACAATTTGACGGCGGGACAAATTTACCAATCAATTTAAAATCAAAGGAAACGTTCTTGAGCATTAATCTCGAATATCTTGCTAAATTTTATTTGGGCTCATATGAGACATAATAAGCTTAATAAGAAGCTAGTTAATATGAAAGCCGCATGCGTGTTCACCCTCTTCTTGCAATTGAAAGTGACGTTTGTTCAAGTGTTGTTGTGTTATTATTCATTTCGCATGGTATGTGAAGTGAGTCAAAAAGGTGAAACCAAGCTTTAAAGCTGTCTTTTTCACCAGTTCGTCTATTTACTATTTTATATTGAGCGGCCAGCAAAGCCCTCGATTGTGTTTTGGTTTAAGAAGAGTTTGGACAAGAGTGGAATAATGCAGGATTGAAATAACATAACTCTGCCTAGACGTAAGTAATAGATACGGGTGTTACAGCTATGGATGTTTTAATCTACAGTATAAATTAATATAAAAGCTAAAAGGTCTCGTTTTTAACACTTAATTAAAAAATATATTCCGCGCTTGTAGTTGCCGCTGTACTCACTGACAATATTGAATAACTTTTTAATGTATGCCGCAGCACATCCGAATATTTAACGCCAACTAAGGGGCGGAATGTGAATATATGGATGCAATATTGCGTTATAATTTGGCAGTAAATGGGCGCCCGCACACGGCCCGTCTGCGTTTCAAAGCATTTTCGTGTATCGCTAATTAAAATACGCTGGCGCCACCGTAAATGGCGCCGCGGTCGCTTTATACTCTGCAGAATTATTATATGCACACCTTATGAAATTTGAATTTCGCATACCTACGCTTTGTGCCCTTGCCTGTTGATCGTACGGCCTTAGGATGAGCTTTAGTTTAAGTCTTCACGAATATATATGCAATCTTGCAATGTCAATTGGCTGAGATTCAAAGCTATCATCTCTGTATCTCTCCTGGCCGATGAGCGTTGGTCGTTCCTAAAAAATATACTCTACTAACAAATATGATACTGGGACGTAAATAACCTTAGTTTGACCCCTGTTCCCTTTGCAGGGCACATCCCTAAAAATATGCTGGAATGTCGGGAATAATTAGACCGTGATAAAATCCGTTAAAAGTTTTATTTATTTAATTTTTTTTAAGATATATATATAGATTCTGTGGATTCGATAGAACGACTTGCTTTCGTCAATGTTCTCCTTTCTGTCTGACTTTAATATATTTTCCAGAGTTAAGTGAATAAGCGATTATAAGTTTATGTTCTGAAGAATAACAATTAATTTATAATAAGTTTCAGTCAAGTCACAATGAGCTAATATGTTTTTGAAGTAAAACTTCTTTGCGTACGGTTGACTTTGGGAGTAAGCTCGTGAGTGTTATGACAAGTGTGATGCGAGAAGGGAAACTGAAAGGGATAAGAGTTAGGGAAGATGGAAAGAGAAAGATTTAGGTTAATGGTAGGTGCACACAATTTCTTTACTATATGTCTTTTTTTTTTGTTAACGGGGAGGAAATCTTCAAAAAGATACCCCGCCTTCTTGCGGGAAGGCGGTGGTTATGTGGGGTTTTTACCCACTAAAACCTCCCCGGTGGCCCTTTACTCAGTGCATGACGAGGGGCTCCGGGATCTCAGTGGAACGCACCGGAGCCCTCTGCACTGTGCTCAAGGAGAGCACGTCCCGGGAGGTTACTCCCTCCCCCCTGTGCCCTCATAGTGCAAGGCTACACGGGCCAGCCGATGTCGCCTTCTTCCCGGGTCCACCTTAGCGGACGACAAAGGCCCCCACCCTTGTCGCCCAGTGAACCCGAGGCCCCTTTTAGTCGCCTTGTACGACAGGCAGGGGATACCGTAGTCTTATTCTTGAGAGCCCAGAACTACAGGGCTGCGGGCCGGTCTGCCACCGGCCCGCCTGCGCCATCTCCGAACGGGATCGGCCCTCTCCCGAAACTATATATCTAATACAACAATGCAGGTCTATCGTCTGTATCACACTGTACGAGCAAGAGAGAGTAGTGCGCGCGCAGATTTTATTCTCTCTTAAACAATCGTGTAAATGCGTTATATTTTGTAAATATATTATACATACATATAGATGGAGCAAAGAAGTTTTATTTCAGTCGTGTGGTCTAAAGCACACTCGTTTTTAATGATTTGATTTCAATTAGGTCGCATATGAATATGCTTATATCATTGTCTGGTATAAATACAAAGGCGTAGCGTTGTTCAGCTAATAAAAGCAATAACAATATTTTCAATATCCAATTACCGGACACAGATGGTGCGGCCGTCGGACTATGACGTTTACAGCTGTTGCGATCGATCGCTATTTACTGCCAATGTCCATATGTATTTTATTTATATACATATCGCCTTTTACATTACTGGGCAACGGTAATCACTTAAGATCAGGTAAGCCTCAAGCTCGTTAGCCCTTTTCCTATAAAAAAATCGTTAGTGTTTTGATCATTTAAGTAATATAAATAGCGAAATAAATAATCATATTACTTTATTATAATAATTAACGAACTCAGTTCAAAGCGCAATTACGGGTAATACGGTGTTTACTAGCAATTTAAAAATGTTAACAGCCCAACAGCTCCAGTGGTGACTTCGCCACTTTATAAGCCATTAGCCAACTGTTTGTCCATAAAATTGACACAAGTCCGCTCGTAAAGATTAGTTGGTAAGTTAGAGTAACGAGCGAATTTACTGCTCTTTCACAATCCTGTTGTGGGCTCGCTTATTAAGGTGAAGAGATTTTCAATTTGCCTGTTTATATTTGGACATTCCAATATTAAGCATATTATATAGCTTACAACTATTTACTGACTTATCACATTTACGCGAATATTACTCAACGTTTAATGCTATTTTTATGGATTTCATTGTGTTTTTATATTCTTTAGACGAACTCTTTACAGAAATCATTTTAACGGAACTAAGGCGATAGAATTCAAAAATAAAATATGGTATTTTATTTAGCAAAATTTGTGGTTGTTAAAAATATATTGAAGATATCAGATATCTAAAGAAGTGCAAAAACTAAGAAATAACACATAATGCGTCAATAGCCTAATGGATTTAGGGTACGGCCTGCGAATCGTAAGGTCGTGGGTCGAATCCACCATTGGACTAGTGCCGTGAACCATGTCCTAGCACAAGCTTAAGCTTAGTTGGAATGGTTAACAAGATTGTTAGTAATATTTGAGAAAAAAAAGTATTGTAATTAAAAGGGAAGCATAAAACATTATAGACATAACCATTTCAATAATAATTTACAATTATAAAGGACTGCCTTGATCAAGTTTGAGATTTCTCAACACGCGTCGATAGATGGCGTTACTTTCATGTTTAAATTTTAACACTCATTACTATGTATTAATAATTGCATTTCTCAGACAGTATTCCAGTATCATAAAATTTTATATTATAACTATGTCCATATTTCATTGGTTTTGGTATTTATGATTCGAAACGAACTTTTAATGTATCTTTCCAGCCTGGAGTAAATCAATTAGAAAATTTAATATACTTTGCTCATGGTGACATATGTTATGTGTAAACAGAATTATTTGCATTTTAAAAATATTCGTATACTAATGCACACTATACATTCGTTAATCTATCTCAAAATTTTTTATTTATTAAATATTAAAGTCACAAATATTTTGGCAGTACAATGTTACCTATGAGTCTTTTAATTAATTATTTGTTTAATATAAGTAGTAAGTTATAAATAACTTAAGTATTTTAAAATAGTGAGACAAGTTTTATCCCCCTTATTTGCTCTTAAGATAACTAAAATACTTCTTAACAAATTATCCGTAGTACTTTGTTCTTATCAAATATTTTTTTTATCTTACATATTTGAACACTAATAACATTGCTACCGTAACGGTAGGTAGATAATCATTATAATTTTTATATAAAAGAACAATGAACTGATAACAATTGAAAGAGTTTTTAGTAAACTAAAAGTTACGTAGGAAGTACCACCCTATCAATTGTGCATAGACCAGTTATTGTAGCGAAATATGGCCGGGTCGCCGGTCGGCCTACCCCATAACGAATGTGAATGACCCCATTAGGGCACCTTTTAACGTATTAAATCGAGACTTATCGCCGGACTTGTCAGCGATGTGACCCTCGGTTGGCGTTATCAAGGATACCAGTCACTCCGGTGACCGTACACCTCCGGGATGGATGACGTAGTTTGAGGTTCTATTATCGTTCCTCGGGATGGCATGGCTTCTATAAGATTGTAAACTATTTGAATTCTATCTAACATATTTTATGTTACTTTAAATGCGGTATTTCTAGCAATAAGAATATCTTTGTTCATTTAATATACATAGACACGTTTGTAAGCCAATGAGGCATATAATGGAGCCGTGGTTCGGCCCTCTTGGGCCTTTGAGCCTTAGCGTTTTGTTACTAACTAGGTTCAAGCTGAATGCTCTATGAGTTCAACCGCCTGGTAAAGATTTTTTTAAACCTAAGGACTTAGTGATGATAATAAGCATTTCGACTGGGACTAAAACATTTAGATAATAAAGGAAAAATAAATATGGGAAATTGTCATAAATAAATTAACTATTACTGGTACTAAAATTGAAATAAGTATCTTATCTTAATATCTTATCACGTTTTTTTCTTTATAAGCCTCAACTGTAAACATTTTTTAATGAGTTAGCTTAGTATAAATTGCTAGTGTAGATTTGGGTGCACTTTTATGAATAATATATAGATATTCCAAGAAGTAATGAAGAAATTAGAAAATATTTTGTTAAATTTCTAATAACGGTATTTTTTCATTTAGAAATAGTAAAAATTATTACAACTTGGTAATGAAAAATAATCAGCATTATATTTTTTATTGTAACCTTTTGGTTTTCGAAACGCACGAGGTTTGCTTGGAAACTCATTACAAGCGGAGAAGCCTTCGCGGCTTAGCAGTTCCCGTATGTGCTGCTAGATGGAAGCACTAGTCTGTATATTTTAATATACGTATTTAAACAATTAAAATTATAAAGTTGAAAACAATTATGTTTTTAACTAATTTTGGAAAAAATCTTTACTCGCTTAAAGTCAGATTGACGTGACGAAGATTGAAGTGACAATTCAACATTTGTTGTGACATTTATTGAATAAATCACCAAAAAATATAGTCAATTGATTGATTTTTGTTTTTAAATCAATGTCGACATAAAGAAGATCTAATTTATCTCACTTATAAGTTTCCATTTTTAATATTAATAGAGATAACTTTAAAAAATGTTGATTCTAAAGTGCCTTTTCTTTCTAATAAAAAGTTTATTATGTTCTTAAACTGGCTTTTCATTAAAAACATAACATTTAATTACTACATTTTGAAATATAGAATCAATTTACTCGTTGGTCTCATAAACGTATGACAGGTTGTTTTGCGACTATAATGTATGGTAGGTAGTTAGTAGTTAGTTAGTTAGTAGTTAGTTAGTAGTAGGATCCTGGCTGCGCTGGCGGGGAAATCTAAATGGAAGGCGCTGGTCTCCTTCTGCGAGTCCGTAATGACCCAGAAGGAGACCGCCGAACGGGATCGGGAGAGGGCCGATCCCGTTAGGAGATGGCGCAGGCGGGCAGGAGACAGACCGGCCCGCAGCCCTGTAGTTTTGGGCTCTCAAGAATAAGACTACGGTATCCCCTGCCTGTCGTACAAGGCGACTAAAAGGGGCCTCGGGTTCACTGGGCGACAAGGGTGGGGGCCTTTGTCGTCCGCTAAAGTGGACCCGGGAAGAAGGCGATATCGGCTGGCCCGTGTAGCCTTGCACTGCGAGGCACAGTGCAGGGGGCTCCGGTGCGTTTCACTGGAGATCACGGAGCCCCTCGTCATGCACCGAGGAAAGGGCCACCGGGGAGGTTTTAATGGGTAAAAACCCCACATAACCGCCGCCTTCCCCCCAGAAGGCGGGGTATCTTTTTGAAGATTTCCTCCTCGTTAACAAAAAAATGGTAGGTAGTTAAGGGTTAATAGCCTGATATAAAATTTATAACTTCTGTATGTAGAAATTAAAAAAAAGATACTGGTCAATACAAAGGTCATTAATGTACATTTCACCCACTTAACGACGACAGTCAGCCGCCCCTATACAGTCGCCATTTCACGTCATTGCTAAATTGGTACCACATAAATCGCTCTGTTTAATTTAATCAACACTCAGCAACACATCTACACGACCAATCAACGATGACCCTTTAAAACCCAACCACTTACAATTCCAGCCTTGACGAGCTTAAACAGAAAGGTCACACAAATTTCATGATATACTGGTTCATCCAACCATAATTATTTAATAATGCACAAAGTGTAAAGCAAAGCGTCGAGTGATTCTTGTTCTTTGTTATTCCATTTATAATTTAATTAACAGTGTGAAGGATTTACGAATACGGAGTTAATTAAATCAAATACAATTAACAGCTAAAACAATTTATTTTAATAGGTACATAATAGGTTGTCAAATATCTCCCTTCCGCCTTTTTGTCTTTTGAATTTCGCGGCTATGTACAAAGCGCTACAGAGCTCGTATCTAGCAATACTATACATAATTTGAAAGGTCTTGACATAACCTACAAAACGACGCTATGCATAATTAGTTTGGATATTGCGTTCAACAGTTATAGACGTGTAGACATGAAGTTCACTAACGCCGAAATTCGCGGCTTGGCCACTGTTTGGGACGATTCACCGGCCTTCGACCACGACCGTTTTCGCTTGATATTGTCGTATGTGATCCATTTTTCGTCGCCAGTCACCATCCGCTTCAAGAATGGGTCGAGTTCGTTCCGCGCTACAGAGCTCGTATCTAACGAGCTCTGTAGCGCTTTGTACATAGCCGCGAAATTCAAAAGACAAAAAGGCGGAAGGGAGATATTTGACAACCATATATTAAGTAGACAATTGTGCAATTAGAATTTTTTTAACATAGTATATGACAATATCTACACATTAAGCACCCCTTTACTTATACAAATAAATATTTAATAGTTTTATTTAGTTAAACGTTTATTATTTATTAGCCGTGAAAGCTCAGTGTTCGGGCGTTAGTTGCATAGTACGCTAAAACCCGAGTTCGATGTTTGGTGCTGACACCAATGAATTTGTTTGTTGCTATTGTAAATGCTGATTCACCACGCGCTCGGCGGTGAAGGAAAACATTGTGAGTAAACCTACATTTATTAAAAAATTGTTTTTAATATACATTGCATTATTCAAAAGTCTCGCACATATGCGATTTTTTTAATAATGAAGTTTTTTTTTTAAATATTTTAAAAATAAAAACGATTCTCATATAAATTTTAATACTTATGTAACACTGCTAGACTGGATTATAATTCATATCTATCGTACAATGTTTTTATTAGAAATGCAAATTCAAGATGGCGTCCCAACAAATAGGGTGACCACCCTAGTATGCAACACGCGTCAACGTCGGAAGAATGCGTTATTTATTGCTCTCCACCGCCATTATTTACTTAATTCTTATTTGTATGACACTATAATGGTCCAGTGCAATTGTCAAATGGTTTCAATGTTATAAATTTGAGTACATGTGTAATCTGTAATTTTCTCTTTTGTATACTGAATATCGAATAATTATGAAGCAAATATTAATCTGTGGGATGAGTTAGATTAGCTTTATTGCCATTCGGATCGCACGAGGATACCGTACGGTATCTTACGAGGCGGCCGCTATCCTGGCTCGGTTCCCGCCGCTCGACATTTTGGCGGAGCTGGACGCGCGCGTTTACACGCGCGTCAGACCGTCGACGGCGGGCCCGGGCCGACCCTGGATGCGGGAGAGGTGCGTCGGCAGGAGCACAGGCGGGCGATAGAGGTGTGGCGCGAGCGGCTCTCGGAGCGACGTTGCTCGCGCCAACGCATCGTCTGTGCCTTCCTGCCGAACTTCGAAGCCTGGCTACGTAGGAGGAATGACGCGCACGTCACCTACCGCCTGACACAGGTACTCACCGGGCACGGGTGCTTCGGTGAGTACCTGAACAGGATAGGGCGCGAACCGACCGCGCAATGCCACCATTGTGGCTGTGACCGGGATTCCGCGCAGCACACGCTTGCCGTGTGCCCCGCGTGGGAGGCGGAGCGGCGGATCCTGGTCCAGCAGATCGGGCAAGACCTCTCCCCGCCGGCGGCAGTAGCGGCTGCGCTGGCGGGGAGATCTAAATGGAAGGCGCTGGTCTCCTTCTGCGAGTCAGTAATGGCCCAGAAGGAGACCGCAGAACGGGATCGGGAGAGGGCCGATCCCGTTCGGAAAATAACGCAGGCGGGCCGGTGGCAGACCGGCCCGCAGCCCTGTAGTTCTGGGCTCTCAAGAATAAGACTACGGTATCCCCTACCTGTCGTACAAGGCGACTAAAAGGGGCCTCGGGTTCACTGGGCGACAAGGGTGGGGGCCTGAGTCGTCCACCAAAGTGGACCCGGGAAGAAGGCGACATCGGCTGGCCCGTGTCGCCTTGCGCTGCGAGGGCACAGGGGGGGAGTAACCTCCCCCCCGGGACGTGCTCTCCTTGAGCACAGTGCAGAGGGGCTCCGGTGCGTTCCACTGGAGATCCCGGAGCCCCTCGTCATGCACCGAGGAAAGGGCCACCGGGGAGGTTTTAGTGGGTAGAACCCCACATAACCGCCGCCTTCCCCCCAGAAGGCGGGGTATCTTTCTGAAGATTTCCTCCCCGTAAACAAAAAAAAAAAAAAAGATTAGCTTTATTGAAAATTTTCTCACCCACTCATGTAGTAACAATATAATACGTTCCGACTATAAATTTCTATTGCTATTTTGATATACTGTATTATTTTTAATGTCCTATTTGTATTTTCCTAATGGTTACGTGCTTGACTTTACGATCTTATGGTTAGGGATATCAATTGTTAGCCTGCTTGAGCCAAACTTTTTCTGTTCTTCAGTTTCTTAGGCACGAAATAACTAGCAAAAATGTATCGCTATTGTATAGCGGTTGGCCCACACACATATTTTTGTCATATATTAAATGCGATAGCTATATGTTTCAATGATCCTTTAGCATAAAAAAGACGCAAAAGGTTATTAAATGTTAGAAGTTATTTTTTTTCTACTTTCTGTGCAAAAACAAGACCACGATCCCACCTGATGTTAAGTGGAAATACAGTTCTGCAGAGGGCAGCAGTGGAGACAGACGCGGGCAAATTATTCTAGTTCTATGTTGTTACAATTTCTTATACGCTTAATAGAGTAAAAGCGATTACTTTGCTGTCTACAAAATTAAACTATACAAATGTATAATATGTGGATACCATTCACATGGACCCATACAGTAATTTGATACTTTGCGTATCGGTAACCTAATACCACAATATTTTAATAAGTCAAAAATAGCATTAATATAAATACTTTATGACTTTGGACGTCTAGAATTTACATATACAAGTTTGTATAAATCGAATGAAAATTGCGTAATAAATTATTTTAAAAATAAATCGTATCGTATATGTTGTAAACCGGAATAATAATACGACATATAACATATTGAGAAGAATCTTTGAAGAAGAAATTTATAGTGTCTATTAACTTGCGTTTATTTTTTCAATTTTTTAGAATATCTAATCGATTGGTAAGGTAAATTATAACGGGCTTCCGAGCTGCCAGATTTTAAAGTCAGTCAAACAGTCAGTTTTAAAATATGTTTGAAATCATCCACGCAGGTCCTATATTTGGACTTCGAGGTAACTGTGTTCCGGGCGGAGCCCGTTTCAGTGGATTCAGCGGCGCCTGCAACTACAGGCGGGTCACTGGGTTAGGACGTTTATTGTCCTTGTCTTAATTTGTTGGTCGTCGCGGTTACGCAACGACCTTCCTTCATGGGTGGTTGCGAGGAGTGGTGTCCATGTGGACAAGATCTCTCGGTTTAAAATATAAAAAAAAATTGGATGATTAGTTCAGATCTTACCTCTTAGACCCTTTTCTAGCGATAGTCAGAGACAGCAATCATGGGCATTTTTTTTCCCAACATGTTAAAGTTTAGAATGCGTTTTTGCATTTTAGCTATAAATATAGCTAGCTATATATATATATATATATATATATATATATATATATATAATTATTATTATATGATATGAGTCCACAGTATGCGATGTTTTGAATGCAGGAAACCGAATAATTGGTAAAAGTCGACTGGTATTCGAACCTCTGATCCTTAGCAATTAAAATGAAACATGAAGTTAAATAATGTAACTTAAATTACTAAGGAAATTCTTCTCTCATCATGCCTCGTGAATTTGACACCGGGTATAGCAGTGATAGGCTGTTAATGAAGCTAACCTAACCTTTTTTTACCGTAAGGAAATGCCTACGCGTATCCGCCCTCGCGGAAGCAAGGACGGGTTATGTCAGACTCGCACCAACTAAAACCCCACTGTGTTCCTGCCTCGAGTTGTGACGGGAACGGTTTCACATTCTACCGTAATTCCGACGGAAATTAATTTACTGTTTGTTGATCTGATCATGTATAGTGATCCTAACCTCTCTGCGCATCTTTCAAGGAGTCTATACTCTATGCGAATATTAGTCTTGATAAATAATACTAATTTTATTTTAAATTGTCAACGTTTTGTAGACTTTACAGAGGTTTTACATTTTTATATATCATTTACATTTCATTAAAAACGATTAATTCAAAATCCTATTTGTCTTTATGCCTAATTGTACCATATAATACGCTATCTCGTACCAATAAAGTGCCATTACTATCAACGCTCACAATTCGAAGAGTAAATAAAGCCACTAAGCCAACATAGAATCATTCGGAATGTCAGATAATGAGTGCGGGCAGTGAGGAGGAACGAAATGTCTGGCGAGGAGGGCTTGAGATACTTCCGAGCCATTTCACACTTTGTAGATACTCTGCGCAGTGTCGCGGGCACGCGGGCACCCTTGGGTGCTATGTTATGTTTTATTTTTAATTTATGATTTATTTATTTTTGTCGCATCTGAAAAAAAGTTTCTGAATCCTTTTGGATTTGGCTTATCATGTATTTTTATATTAATTCATCGATTTTCTTACAAGGAACTGTATACGGAAATATTTACACAGTTATGACATTTCACTTGTGTTTATATTTCTAGTGTAAAGCTGTCACATCCTTGTAAACCTTTTTTTTTGTGCATTCGCTATCTCGTTTTCTCCAAGCTTATTAGATCTTTTATATAAGGTCAATAATAAAGGCTCGCCAACAAATTTTAGTACGTGTTTGTCTTGCACTTAAGAAATCGAAAAATTTATTTATTTATTTATTTAAATCAACAAAAATTATAACACCGTTACAGATAATACCAATATGATGTTATAAAAAATGGAAAACCCAATCGTACACGCCTTACCTATCACCATAAAATAGTCAAACTTTAGATGATTCATTTTTAATTTATAAAGATTAAAGTTGGTTTTATTTATAGACGTTCTCCTGATTTACGATTTACGACGACAGGATTTTCATCAGGAAATCCATATAAGCATAGCCTATCTGTAGATATAATCTGTATATAATAGTCAAAAATATCAACTCACAGTATTACCTACTCTATGTTTTACTCTGTAAAACCTGTAACCGATTAAATCCAAAACCATAGACTAACTCAAGCGCATAGATTCTACTTAGCTGTTTACGTGCATCGCCTCCCAGCGCAGAGTAACTGCCAACAGAGCAAATAAATCGAGTAGGCGTTAAAACCAATGCATAGTAGCCGTATCTAGGCGCAGGTCTAACGAATGGCGGCCCAGAGGCGGACAAAGCTCCAGGTTCGGATCCGTTATTTACTGGAAACGATATCTGACGCAGTAAACATGTCAACGTTCGTTCGACGCGCCGGTATCGCTATCAAGACCAGCGGATAGCGTGTATCCAGCTTGAATTACGAGCTATAGGGGCGTCAAGGTTAAAAAGATATTATGAAATTTTTAAGTTTGAAACACGCGGTAATGGCTTAATGGTGTCTTTTAGAAATACGGATAAATATTTAAAAGACAGCCATTAAATTTAAATATAGTATACTAACAGTTATACCTACACACAGCCTACGCGGAGTTTGTTTGTTTGGATAGAAATGAATGTACTGGACAGACAATCTATAGTATACTATCATATGGGTAAATCATAGGGATGTCGGCTTTGTTGTCGTCTTCACCTAGTACTGTCGTAACATTTTATAGTGATATTTAGTAATTGAAGTTTATAGTGAGATGTAGTCTTCACGGAGTCAGAGAAAAATAATTTCTCTATTGTATAAAATATCCAAAAGATGTAGGGCCACTGTGACGGCTTAATTTTTTAATCTCAAATGGTTCATGATCAAACACACCAAGTTACGCGTGGATGTATTCTGCAGTAAGTATCTCGCAGCGCAAGGCGACACGGGCCCGCCGATGTCGCCTTCTTTCCGGGTCCACTTTGGTGGACGACGCACGTCCCCACCCTTGTCGCCCAGTGAACCCGAGGCCCCTTTTAGTGGCCTTGTACGACAGGCAGGGGATACCGTAGTCTTATTCTTGAGAGCTCAGAACTACAGGGCTGTGGTATCCAGTCTATTCTAACAGCATTAGTCATCTTGACGGACCGTGCTTGTTTTGTTAGTATAACTTCACGTAAAGTTATCATTATAAACCATGTAAACACAAGTTATTCAAAATACGTAAAACCAATTTATATTATTAATATATTCAACACGTCAACTCAAGTATTCGATATGTCAACTTTACGTTTGCGGTGAATATTGAAATGCTATCTTGAATAATAATACATAATTCTAAAAAACCCTCCAGAGACGCTTACCCCTTTTAATATGCAACGATCAGAGGTTTCCTAAAACTATAGGGAAAGTATGTGTTTCAGGTTGTAAGTGTTTCTGCGGAAACCGATAGGAGTTACACTAAAGCTGCTAGCGAGGAATCCGTGATGAGAATTTAAATTGAAATACAGAATCAGAGGTATTTAAATTAAATTAGTATCAATGTTATAGTATCAATTATATATTATTAATATCAAGTATATTATATATTTTCAATTAGTATACGATTGCTAACTAATAATACTAATAAATAAAATGATAATGAAATTATCTCTGCTGTCCAGTTATAAAATGATAAATGTAAAAATATTTTGTTGTAATATAGGGTGAAGAAATGAACGAGTGTAAAGGTAGTACGAGTGTGTGAATGTGTGTAGAGTAAATGAGATGGGGGATACATGAGACTCACCTAATGGAAAGTGATAGGAATCGCTAATCACAAAACAGTGCTTCTCAGGATTTATTATTTAAAAAATCTTAAAGAACTTCTTTAAAAAGGACTTTGAAAAACCCTGTGTAATAATACACAGTCTTTATTCCTTTTTTTGACGGGGGTATCTTCAAAAAGATACCCTACCTTCTGGGGGGAAGACGGAGTTATGTGGGGTTCTTACTAAAACCCCCGGGATCTCCAGTGGACCGCACCGGCACAACTGCGCTGTGCTCGCGGAGACCACGTCCCGGGGAGTGGAGGTGGAGAATTTAATTGTCCACGTCGGTCCCCCAATTCCACCAGCAATTGCTTCTTTTAAACCGCAGCACAATAATTATACTATTGCTTGGCGATCAAAATAAGTGCTGCGGTACGGAACCTAGACCCGTATCAGTACTTATCACCAGTTATAAGCCTGCAAGATTTAAATTAAACAAACTATATATATAATTTAATCCCATTGGCTAACTGTTATCAACAGTAATTAAAACAAAAATTACAGAAGTGTTATGATTTCGGCATTGCATTCTTTACAGTCATTTCCTCCGGACCGTTCGAATAGTTTGCATACATAATTATAAATTGTAAAAATGTTCGTATATTTCGATATTGGTTTAATTTAATTAATGCTTTATTCTAACGATCTACAAAATGTAAATTATAGACAACCAATGATTATACGCAGTAGTAATGATAAGCCGATTCCTCAACACTATGCGGCAAGAGGACTACATATATAGTGATATCATTAACATTTACTTGTACCTAATGGAATATTTTTAAAACTTAGTAATGGCACGATTGCTCCGATTAAAACTGAAGGATGCTGTTCATCTGAATTAATTTGTCTTTTAGATAAGATAAATGTCTAGACCTAAATGGTCTTTTATTTTTTTATTTTTACATTATTAACAAAATATATCCAAACTATATAAACTAATTAGGTATTATACATTTTATATACTATAAAAATATACCTGTAAGACTCCCGTTTTATCAAAAGCCAAAGTTTTTTACTACAGTAACTTTAACTACAGTAAGCACGAATGTGGAAGAAGAAGGCGCCTGAACATCTATACAACTATATTACGAAAAAAAAAATTGTCCGTGCGTAGTATGTATGTATAAGTCGTTATTGATTTGCTTAGGAATTATTGATAGCGCTTCAAAGCATGAGATACTTTCTGGGAGACCTTTGCGCTAATTTATTTTTTTCTCTATAGCTATGTTTGAAGAGCGGGGAGGTTTGTAGGTCATTGAAACCGTTACCGCAATGATTGACCACAATTAGACTCAGCCTTACGAAATAACTCAAATTAACGCCCAAGCGAATGCGATCAGATTAAAATTCATAAAGTAATTACAACAGGGGCGCGCGCGAATTGAAATAAACTAATTGCAGGGCAACATTGGTCGGCCAATTACAACAGTTGATTTATCAATGTTGCCTGATCAAATAATTAAAAAATACCAGCCGGTAGATGGCACCGCGGCTGTAAATCGCGGACGTCCACGCATTCAATTTACGGAATGGAACGGAACAGGTCGGCCCGTAACTTACGTGATGGCTGCCGAGAATTTATTACACCCATGTATTTAATAAAGAGTTTAAATAGAATAACATAACACGCTGTGTAAACGGCAGGTATGTTTACAATAACAAGCTATTTGAATAGAACACTATCACCGATATATCCCATATATATAGATTGTGTCTACTATCGTAATAATACTAGCATGGAGGCCTGGAAGATCTTAGAAGAGTCTATTTCTTTTCCAAATGTTTGCAATGCTCCTGAATGCCCTCTGCTACTATTATATATTAACATCAGAAGAGCAACTTCGTAGCGTCCTCTGTTCTTATAATCAAACCATTTTAAGGGTTAGCATTGGTCTTTATATATATGCAATAATGTCGAGGATTCGAATACCAGCCAGCTTTCGTCATAGTTTTCTGCTTTTCACTTATGTAAGTATAAATATATTACTTGCTAAAATTTGTGCTCTGTATATGTGAATAGTCACCACTGTCACATATGGTTCCATAAACTTAGTGAAGTGTACACCGATTGCTACTACTTTCTACATCGTTCGGTTAAAAGGTCGATGACTTTTTTTATGTTACTTCAATGGTTTCAACGCTATTATTATAATAATCCTAATTGCTGATTTATGTAGTAATATCATAAATTACAAGTTTATTAAAGGGTTGTTCATATTTTAATTAAATTATAATAAAATACATTCACGTAAGTTTTGTTGTTGCACTTAAAAGTCGCTACTGAAGATTTGTAAATAGGTAGTGTCGTAATTCCGTATAAGAAATATAATAATATTCTAAAAATAAAACATTCAATTTATACATATATCAGATCATAAATAACCAATAGTGGGATAATAAGTCTTGGTGAAACTTTTTGTCGTAATACACATTCTATAACGTCTGCGGTATCATCAAGTACAAAAAACAATAAGCCAATGTGTCTCAATATAGTTCTACATAAAAAAGTGGGTGTATCTTATAAGGACCAAATTAGCGAATCAATGTCGGGCAGCTTCCATAAACCATCCATACTGTGCACACATTGTTATTTACGACTCTGATACTAATTGACGTCACACGGCCGACGATACTAATGCGTTCTGCAGTGCAGGCTCGCTATGAAGGTATTTACGAGTGTTGCATACAATATTTTTCCTAAAGGCATTAATGCGTGATGCGCGAATTGAAATATTATGCATGGACCGGGATGGAAGTTTGCGATGCTGCGTTCACTCTATTTACTTGATGTGGTGTACGCAACCGTAGTAGCAATTGTATTACAATTATAAACATAAAGTTCAACTAATTTAATTTAATGTAAGTTTGATTTTTATACCATTGTATTTATTTCTTATGTTTACTTCTAATGTACATAGAGGCCTCTGTTAAATTACTTATTTATTCTTGACTTTTTTTTCTAGGTTAATAGTAGGCTAATAGTAGGGTTCTATTTATTTATTTTACTTCTCATCTTCTCGTCATGTTGTTGACTCCTCACAATAGTATAAGATCAGTGGTACAGTTCAAAGGCTTAAGAGTTGTACTGCTGTTTTGTGTTGTTAGTGTTGAGAGTGTTATTAGTGTTGTTCGTCGTTAACGCCTCTGTACATAAGCTAAGTACTCCTGTTAATTACGTTGTTTTATATATTGTGTATTATTATGTACTGCCCGACTGGATCTCTTATTTCACTAAAATATATCTATATAATAAATATATAACTTCGATTCTGACAAACGCATTTAAACCTGTATAAACCAATATCCGTTATCAGTGACAGTGACATTGGAATGACTCGGGCGACAGAGCTATCGCGTCCATCGAGTAGTGTGTGTAAACGAGGCACGGTTGCGATATCTCGAGTGTTATGGATTGCACAGTCGTGTTGTTAAAGTACTGCTTTTTGATCAGTCTGCTCTTAGCCTTGAGGGCTTTGAACCCACTTTATTAATCACCCCACAGACGCCTTCAATATCACTTTAAACTTTGTCAATAACTATAAAGTTCCTTTATAGCAATTATAACTAAAATTTTGCCATAGTGGGTTATTTTAAATATATTTTAATTTTAATGAATTTATATATTGTAAAAAAGAGATAAAACAGTTAGCTGTCATACTTCTATACCGAGGTTGCCTTTCGGAAATCATTTTTCTAAGTAACGTATAATAGAGATTCGTTATAGTGAAGTTGTAAAAATCAAATTAAACAATAAATATCCCTAAATCAACACATTTTACATATATAAAATAAATATGTATAACTAAAAATGATTAACATTAGTATTTAGCCTTTGTAGACGGCTTTCTGTTTCTTCGTCTGTTTTAACTAAATTATTTATATAACTAAAATTATAATATACTAAAATGAAATATAAAATTCCACTTAATTTTACGGCAAACCAATTTCAATTGATACTAATTAAAAAAGTATTAAGTACTTTTAGCTTCATTCCTATATTAAGTTTACATGCTTTGTGTTTACAATTTCCTTTAAAACCTAAGTACGTGAGCTTAATAAGATATTTTTTATCAAACGATTGACAAAACAATTTATTTAACTTTATCATATTTCGGACAAACAAACCTTTTGTATATTGTATTATTTGTAAAAGCCTACTAGTATCACACTAGCTTAAATAAAACTCCTGTAACGTGTACCCGAATTAATTAATTGCGTTCAATTTTTTTTTAATAATATTACAAAAAACAGTTGATCCACCGCTACCCATTTACAACACTAAGACATAACTACAAAACAATTACGAATGGAATTGAATGTGTAATCGTGTATTGGTAATTAAATTTTTTCATTTCCTTATAAAGGTAACGTCTGTCTTATAACTTGATGTTATCGAAGCGACCTAATTTTAATGAATTATATCGAGTATATTTGAATATAAATTAGTAAAACATCTGCCGCGATTTCTTTCTTAATTACACGATAGGCGATTATACTCGTACTAAGGTAAATATACAGTTTTTTTACAAAATATTTGACTGATTTCAACAACTGTTTTTACATACATTAAAGCCACAAAACATTCCAAACTAAATATTGTTTAAGTGAAATCAACATATATGTATAGACTAGCCTACCCAGCCCGCTTCGCCGGTCTAGATTTTGCTTTATTTTATTTCAACAGTAAACTTACATAATTAACTATTTAATTTAACTCTCACAATATGTTAAATTATTATTTTCTCTCCGTATTCATTCTCTTCTCGAGCGGGTGAAGATTACCTACACCTATGTACATATCAGTAAATACAATATCATTCTTATCATTTATATAAAAACATGTCGGGCTCAAGTCAATATCAGAAATAAAATTACGATGTATGGCTTGTTTGACAGTTCAAAAGAGAAGTGCTCCGATCGTCACTAAACTTTACACGATTACTCCTCGGGTCAATCTGAAGATTCCCTGAAAGTTTCATTGAAATAGGTCCCGCCGTTTCGGAGCTTATACGGATCAAACACACTTACATTATCTTTTATATATATAGATATGGCTGATTGACTGACACTGACTCATCACGAGTACTCTAAAACTATGCATCTTATTGACTTTAATTCTAAATATGCATTATACGGTATATACGACCTCTGATTAAGAGAGTTGCACAAATACTATGGCTGTTCGATCTACAATATAATAACTCTCACATCCTTTTAACCCTAGTAGGGTGGACAGAGACTTTCGCTGCCCGCTTTCACCAAGGTTATTAGGTCGCATATGTGATAGATAGATAGATAAATCCTTTATTGCACCAAATAAAATGTACAAATGCGAACTTAATGCTAATTAGCATTTTCTTCCACCTAACCTTTAGTGGTTAAGAGCAGGCTAAGGGTAGTGCCGCTAAAAATAGCGTTTTAAAACTATTATATAAATAAATAAATATACATTTACATATACATAAATAGATACTTCTTGATGTGATAGGTGGTGAACTCATCGCCATACACGGGCACAAATTTATATTAAAAAACCCAAAAAACAATCAGTATAACCAGCCATCCAGAAATCGAATCCGAGACCGTAATTCATACAAATAATATTATCAGTCTTTCCGCCTTATTAATACTAGTACACTAGTGCTAACCCGCCAACTGCTAACCCGTTTGAAACCAGGTCGGATCGCTAGTATATTGTTAGAAATAAAACAATCTCAACATCTATTTCAGATTCGGTATTAAAATTTTTAGTTTTTTTAATCTACAATTACTTAAAAAAGCAATAAATTACTATTTTCCATTACGTTTGGAAAATTTTAATATTAATGTAAGTTTTAATTTTAATCTAATGTGTCACGTTCGGGTAACCAGTTAATTCCGCATTGCATATTAGACATTAGTGATTTAATATTTATTTTATAGATTTTTTAACAAATTGTAATGTCTAATTTATTGATTTAAATTTTAATATATTATTTTTTTTATAATATTTGTTAAACAAGCGTTTATATTTTTTTGATTCCTACATAAATGTAGTCAGTTTTGTAATTTTTTCTAATAACATATTGCGTTTCAGTATTTTCATGAACTCATAGGCCCCCCCTCTCGACCTCCGTCTCAATCGAGACCGAGAGGTCGGGAGGGCGTAGAAGATAGATTCGTCGCGGCTGACGCTTGAGGGATTAGCCTCGACGCAAAAATAGTTATGCCTAAAAATCCGTCCCCTGCGCTGATAACCCGGGTAATGGGGTAACACCCCGAGGCCCGTACCTGCGAGGTTCCCGTGAACCTTGTAGATGACTCCACACACACACACAGTATTTTCTTAACATTAAGAATGTACGTAACAGTGTCTGACAAATTTTGGAAGTTCCATTTTGCGGTAAAACTTACTAGAACGTCCGCGGTGGGGTGAAGTACTGCCAACTTTGAGAAGAGACGAACTAAGCGCAATTTCCAAAAGAGAACCGCAACTACTGACGATATCAATCTGTTGTATGGAATAGTGATGTGTTGAGATAGAAGATAAGTTTAAATATTTGTCGATAAATAAATTACATTATTTATTTGAAAAAAATAATAATAATGTTACGTGATATAATATACGACTGTAACTACTATGAAAGCTTTCATTCGTTTATTATAATTATTATAAACTTTCTGATAGCACAGAGACCTGCATATTATAAATTTAAGCGTTAATTGCAATAAGTTCCGATTTCCATCGTTGCCTAAGTTTACATACTAGGTAAAAACTTGAGGAAGTGTCCTACAAATTTACAAGCCTATGTAAATGTAATATATTTGAATCTTTTCAAAATGTTTTAAAAGAGACTTCCAGTCCTAGTACCCTTTTACAACTTAATTTCTGATTTTTGGTTATGGTTATGGCATATGTCTATTTTATTTTTAAATTTTTTCTAAATAATTTCTCGATTTCGTAGTGTTTATCAGTTATCGATATGAAACCCCATCACTACTACTCTTGTACAGGGTGTTTCAGGTCCGGGCAACACGACGCCCGTTCTCGGAATTTGGAAAACGTTCTCAGTGGCCGACATAAACAACGCGTTTGCTCCAAACTTATTTGCATTTACACGGGCCGAGTAATTGCGCTGCGCTTCTGGGAGAACTTTAATTAAACTTAAGTACCTTAAGCTAAGCAGATATAGTACTCTTAAACACTTAGAAAACTTTCCGTTCTGACTAAAGCTAGTTGTCTGAGTGGTTTTACTTTTTTTATAAATGTTAAGTTGTAGAGATGGCTACAAAGAATTCTGCTTTTTGCATCAAAAATTTTAATAATCAAAATTAAAAATACTTTAGGAATTATTTCAAAGCGGACCAAAGAGTTACATTCTTCTAATTTACGTGATAAAATTCCTTACAAGGCGTCCTTTGTCATGTTAAACTCTTCCGTATCAAAATATATATCATAAAATAATAATAAGACGGTTAGGATCCGTAGCTATGGTCACATTTATTGTTATTTTTTTATTACGACGAACTACACAGATTGGCCAGAGAAGCTGGCCTTGACTGCTTTAACGGATTGAGAGGTGGCATAGCTCTTAGGTCGCTTAGCCTGAACCTCTATCGCTAGTAACTCGACACAATGGTCCCCCCGGTGAGGGGTAACCTTGGCTTGGACGGTTACTGTGTTATGCGTAAGCATTCCGATCCGAGGGCGCCCGAGAGGGCCGAACCACGACTCGGTCGGTTGCTATTTCACGGATAATACATGGTCACTATTTCACAAATTTGTTCGATCAAAATTCCTTTAAGCAAAGAGAGAACAGGGTGTTAGTAAACTAGTGCGTTCGTTTTACCATCGGTAAATAAAATCAAGTCATCGGAATTGTTCATCGCTTAACAACTAGTAAATTACACAGCGCTGCTTACTCAATATTCATAAACTGCATTAATAGAAGTGCACTATAAAAAACCGGTTATAAATGTGTGCATTTTATTAAAATAAATTGTATCAGTCACGGACAGAAAAATGTCTTTATCTCAAGAACCGCAGATAAAAAATCGGGTCATTTCTTTGATGAAAATGATATTTTCAAATTACTTATTACACTAAAGAATTAATCAAACTGACTCGCGTTGGCTCAATTTAATAAAAAAGATGCCATTCGCAATGAAAAATGAATTTTATTAGCTTTCGAAAAAATTACTTTGATTTCTTCTTATATTGAGTTTATTTTTTTACAGAAACGTTGGCAGTCTGTTCAAAATGCTTAACATTTCAAAATATATTTATTACACGATTTGTTTTGGTACATTATTTTTAAATGTACCAAAAGTCCAGAACTCCACTGATTATTTAAGAAAGTTTTGTGACCATTTTGGCGCCCTCGAGTCGGAATGCTATCGCGATAAGAGAAACCGCCCAAGCCGTGGTCCCGTCTCCATGGTCCTTGCTCCGAGTTACTCCCTAAAAAGGTTCAGGCTAAGCCATCTAAAGCAGTGCCACTTAGAGTATTCTTGGTTGTTTAGATACATTGTTCCACAAAAATTAAAAATTGTGGGACAAACGAAACTGATCCGGTGACCAAGTGTTGCTATCTCAATCTAACCAACATAAAGTCGTCGTAATGAGTCGTTGTTGTAATAATTACAACACATAGGTTTGTTTTTTTTTTAATGAAAGAAAAGAGGAGAGTTGCAAGTGACCACAATAATGATATATCCTGCAAGAAAAGAACTTATTCTTCAACTCCAGTGCACCCTCAGGGTTTTATGTTCTTAAAATTGATTTGTCCGCTGGTATCCCACTTATGTTCAAAACAATGAAATAAGGGTAAACGCGTTAAACCGTAAGATAAATTTAGTTTCGAAACATGACGTACTGTTGTTACCTTTTTAGATAATCCAAAATATTTAATAAGCTTCACCGCACTTGTATATATAAAGTCGCGGGTGAAAGCTTTTGTATAAACAACGAAGCATACTAAGGCTAGTGCATAACTACATGTACATTTGTTTAATATAGAATCCTAGTCACATTCAAAGCGCGTTCCTGATTCAGTCCCATAACTCTGATGTATGTCGACATATTTGCGAGGGCCGCGGACGCAAATTGAAAGTTACGAGTTTACGCCTTACTCAGTAACGAGAACGCTGCACTTTTGCTGTAGGTAAATAGACTTTATTGGACTGCTGAGATTAGCTCATGTAACGTATATTAAACTATATTTATAAGGTTTCAGTTAATTGAATCAACAATTGCAAAATTCCCAACGGTTTCTCTTTTATTAAAGAATAAACACTTAAAATTTAACCAATCGCCGTACCGAAAAACGGATAGTCATAATCAGTACAAGTCGGCTGGTATTCGAAATCCCAACCATAATATCGTAAAGTCAAATGCTAAGCCACTGGACTATTATCGCTTATTTTGGCTTAGGGTACGGTTTTTCCATATTACTTCAAAATTAAAAAAAAAAACAACTGTATGTAATATGATTGCGGACCGGTACGATCTGGGAGGTGTACCACAACCTCGCAGGTACCGGCGTACAGTGGACGTGAAGGTGTACCAAAATAGAAATTTAAATTAGTTTAGTTTTAGAATATCTCTAGATGCTCCGTGAAAAAGCAAACCACGGAGTCGTGGTTTGGCCATTTTGAGCGCTCCCGCTCGGAATGCTGCGTAAAAAAATAGCGGTCCCACCCTTTTTTTTTTGACGGGGAGGAAATCTTCAGAAAGATACCCCGCCTTCTGGGGGGAAGGTGGCGGTTATGTGGGGTTCTTGCCCACCAAAACCTCCCCGGTGGCCCTTTCCTCGGTGCATGACGAGGGGCTCCGGGTTCTCCAGTGGAACGCACCGGAGCCCCTCTGCACTGTCCTCAAAGAGAGCACGTCCCGGGGGGGAAGCTTACTCCTTCCCTGTGCCCTCACAGCGCAAGGCGACACGGGCCAGCCGATGTCGCCTTCTTCCCGGGTCCACTTTGGTGGACGACCCAGGCCCCCACCCTTGTCGCCCAGTGAACCCGAGGCCCCTTTTAGTCGCCTTGTACGACAGGTAGGGGATACCGTAGTCTTATTCTTGAGAGCCCAGAACTACAGGGCTGCAGCGGTCCCAGTATAGGTTAACTTTCACCGGGAGAGACTCGTCCGATGAGTTACTGGCTATAGAGGTTCAGGCTAAGCGACCTAAGAGCTATGCTACCTCCCAAATCTGGCAAAATAATCGAAGTCAGCTCTTGCACACAATAGAAAACGGTAAACTAACACTAGAATAATATATTAATATACTAAGACAAAATTAACAACGTTTATTATCACTACACACCACTCCAAGTAAGCAAAATTTAGTCAAGAAATTTTCTCACGTTCATTCCCGCTACTGCGTTCAAGGTTAGATAAAAAAGATAAGGCATGTGTGATACACAAAATGGTCGTACCTCACCTCAGTTGACCACTTAGGTCATGCCTCTAGGACGTGATTCACATATTAACAGCACTTAATCAAATAAACAAGAATTACTCTCCATAACGATGTAACAACAAATAGAACAACATACTAAACAGATGATTTGGAAACCACGAATGCGCTTGTAACGATAAATTATAATTCGAAAGAAGCGTCGTGTTAAATAAATGCATCTTCATTCGTGTATGTAGAGGGAATAGCATTATACAAATGCGGTAAAATTATTAAAACAAACGTCGTTTCTATGTAGCCGCCGGCCCGGGCTTGGATCGCGTCTCGAATTTCTTTCGTAAGGGCCGAGGGGAATATTTATGTCGATGGTCCCTTTGGCACCGGTTCAGAAAAAAATACATGAGTAATGAGTAAAACGCTAGGAAAATATTTATTAATGTTTTCATTATTATAAATTCACGTGGATTTTTTATAAACTGTCACATCATTTTACCCTAAGCAGAGTAGACAGAGATAGCATTAAAAAAAACGATAATTCAGCGGTATAAGCAGACTGAGATTTGAAATCACGACCAAAGATCGTAAGTCAAACCACATAGCCATTAGGCCATCACTGCTTAGTTGATATTAGTGCATTAATATATATTTAGATTTTAAATACTGTTAATTTTTTTGATATATCATAATTAATAGTGAAGTCTAGTCCCTATGACCATGATTATCATCAAACAACTTTGACAGAGTCATTCAGGATTTCAGATAAAGCAATCTTAAATCATGAAAGAGTTTCTTAATACTGGTTATAAATTAACTAACAATACAACAAGACTAAAACTTAGCAAAGGACAGAAGTAAACGGAGAACATATGCTGGCGCTAACATCCTATAAATACCACAACAGTCATTGGTGGTGCAAGCTCTAATGCTGGACGCCGAATAAGTTATTGAGCACACAAAATTAAATAAGCGATTGAGTAAGACATTAAAAAAATTAAAAGTTTTTCCTATTACAAAATATATATATTATTATAAAAAACTTAAAAAAAACACTGGATATTTTAACTGTGTGATGTGCTTAAAATACAAATAATAAAGTGTGTGTAGTCCAATATACATATTGTGGACATTATTATTATGTGGATTTAACGGTATACATATTTATTACTCTTTTATACTTTACTTTATTTTTTTACCTTAAGTTCTCAATATGTATTCTTTTGTTATTCCAAATAAAAAAATATAAAATAAAATCCCTTCTAAAATACAAGAGACATGATGACAGACACAAAGACAAAGTTATAGACAGTAGTTACATGGTCTCAATAGTATATTTAGATGTTATTCTTAATATATTTTTGTTTAATTGGCTGCAAAATAGATTACCACATTTTTATACCAAAAGCGGCAAACCATCACACGGATCATATGATACTAATTGTTCTACGCTGACTATGAATATAAAGAAATCCAAAAGAGTGAATGATGAATTACCGCACCTTTTTTTAAAAGATTGTCCGCTACCTCTCTCGCTAGTTATTTAAGGCAAACCCAGACTTGCATCGCAAATTGCACGGATGTCATCACTGTGTGAACATTCAAGGAGTCCAGATCAAAGTGTCAAGACTTTAATTTCAGGAAGCTCTGAATTGCCCGGCTCAAAAGAGCGACGAAGGAGGCGAAGTGCGAAAAACGCTACCAACGTGTTTAACGTCTGAACCGTCTTAATATAAAGTTAATTTATAGATAGTGTAAACAAGCCTGCTTTATTTATTACCGTAGATAATCTTAAAGGTCAATAGAATCGGGAATTACTTTGTAAAACGTTACGGAATCCATAAGTAATTCACTTTTTCGGACAATAAATTACTAGACTAAGCAAGTGGTTACGTGTTCCGGGTATGCAATCGACAAATGTCTACCCACTTTCACATTTTATCTAGAAAGTTCTTGTATCTTGATATATGGGTAAACAGACTGGATTCAGAAGATATATTGTAGAAAAAAAATGGAAATAATTTTCGAAACTGATAAACAAATTCATCGTTAGAATCATAGTTATATTTGGAAGCGGAATAATACAACCTAACGAGTGGACTTAAATGTGAAATCCTTTTCAATTAGCGCGAGAATAGGATTAAATACACTGAACGATTTTTACAACTCCACGAAATTGAGAGGTGATAAAACGCATTAAGAGCTACGAACAGATTCTATTTTAAGAGAAACATAGGTCAAGGGTATATCCTATTCATAAAATTTGTCCAATTAATGTATAATATATACTGTCCAGTACAGTATATATTGTTAGCGACAGTTGGTCCTACTGAATACCGATTTAGTTTTAAATATTATAATCTACAAAGTTGATGGACTGACTAATATAAAAGTACTTTAGTTTAGTCAACTAAAGTACTTTTATCGCTTGTCGGCAACCAAGGCCATTTCCGCTTTCGTCTTTGAAAGAGATGCATATACTAGAAATTTAGGATAAAAAGGAGAGGACTCTCTCTGTAGACACTTAGTATGTATAGTACTCAATTATACAGTTTAGAACAAGTGAGTTATGCTGGAGGAAAAGTCCTTTAAAAGTGAATCTCTGAAACAAAGTCAGTAAGTCTTTAATAAATTACCTCTAAGGCTCTTGATGTATTGCTGTTAATAATACGATAAATATAAAATATGTTGTGTGCGATGTCGAGCAAAGTAGCTCACATATCAGAAGTGGGATTCACAATATACATTCGATTAGATAGATAAGTCCAGCAAGATTTTAATTTAGCAAAAATTGTTTCTTTAATAATGTTCAACTTTACAATCAACAGTATCGACACCTTAACAATGATAATTTTATTAAATGGCAACATCCTGCGATGCCTTAAGTAGTAGTTAAAGTAAAAAAGGTATGATAAATATTTCTTAAGGGTAATTTGTTTTATGTACGACGAACAAAGGAAGGGCGCGCGTTAAACGCCAATGATTAAGTACCTACTGAAATTGCTACTGTAGATTGTACGGGGATAAGCCAACACCCCGATACATCAATATTTCCATTATGGTACTGTATAATGTCGAATCGAAAACCTTGCAAACGTTATTGATCCTTTTCCCATGAAAAATACGAACTGGTTTCGTCCCCATTCGGCATATCTTCATCTGTTTTAAAAGCAGTACAATGTATAGGTTATATATGGCTTTTTTATAGGTCAGTAGGGCGTTACAATTAATGTAATTCGTACATGTTTTTTCGTACAGGCGAGGCTGAATCGAGTGACGGTGTCATTGAACCATAAACAAAAAAGTTAAACATTTTAAACAATTACTCATTGCAGATATTATAAGTTCTTACGCATCACACATCATATCACACATTCACGTATTGTTATAGTATTAAGTTATTTATTTATTATGAAATAAATTCGTACAATTTTACATCTCTTGGCTTAAAATCAAAAGGATTGCATATTATGGCTAATGCGGGTGGTTTAAAATTTGTGTGTGTAGTAAGTAGTTGTAGAATAGTAAAAAGTTTTTGTGCGTAAGAAATCGGAAATTTACCGATTCTGTTTGTTAATAACGATAAATTTCTTTTAAAAAAATTATAAACTCCGTTTTATACAATTTTAAATTGAAGTGGTACCATATATTTTAGTTATGTGTATAATTTAACTGATTTTATTTTAAATTGAAATACAATATTATGCCTAGTCAAGTCAATAAAACATCTATTGTTCAAAGCTTAGCCTATCCCGCGTGGGCAAATACCAAGACTTCATAACTTCGACCAACAAATCCTTTGTGCCGCTAACTAACGAGCAACGCGACACTAAAGTATGTCCGTGAGCGCCGTATTTATAACAGAGGACGAGTTATATCCGTGAGTAATGGAACTTATGTACCAGCTACATTATACAATAGTAAATCAACTGTAGTGTCACGTTTACTATTTAAATGTATTCATCCGCTTATCCGGGGCCTCATGCGGCGCGCCTTTTGCGTGGAGACGTGTCTGTATGGATGTAGGCAGCGGCCATATCTCGCGCCTTTGCGAGGCGCTTGGTAGATGTATCGACAATTTAATGCAATAGATATAATATATAAGATGTGTGGCCGAAGCTTCGAGCATTAATAGTGTAATGGTTGACGGTAGGGTCTGAGAAACATAAGGTCATAGGTTCGAATCGGCCATTCGATTATTAACGTTTACCATCTCTTAGCACAAGCTTAAACTTGTAATGGTTAACAATATATGTGAAAAAAATATTGCTAATAATCTTTTTTATTCTGTTTTTTAATTTTTTATACGTCTTAATTTTTCTCATCAATGACAAGAAAGCTATAAACAACGCCTTTTAAGTATAGCATTATTTTGTTTTTTAAAAAAATGAGTCTAACCTAATAATCTCTTTAATAAATAATCACACTAAGTCACCAAGTACAATTTAATAACTATAGCATTAAAAATATTTCAAAACTATAACCTGTCCTTTTTTTTTGAACGAATGAAAAACCTCTTTCGAGAGTAACTGGGGGCTAATCTATAGCTAACTGTAAAAGCTATAGAATTATGACAAGAGTTCCGTGTGTCCAACGTATAGCTTTGTGAAATTAATACGAATAAAATAAATTAGCTGTATTGGATATACATACGTAATAGATTATACGAACAAATGAATTTCCGCCGTTTTGATAAGATGTGGCACGTGTTTTACGTTAGAATTTGCAAGTAGTAACCGGCTTGAAAATTAGTTTATTCATTCCAGAAAAAGATAATCCTATCATATTATTAAGTTCGCATTAATATCACATATTTTCCATCATAAAAAATGTCTCAATTTGAGCCAACTAAGTGTTCATATACGGGGAACTTTTATTTCTTTAATTTAAAAGAATCTACAGCTGAGAGACATCGATTGTTCGTAGAAGTATACAATGAGGATGCCTTGATTGTTTTTAAAAGTTTAAAAATTATGATTTTGACGTAAAAGATAAAGATTGCAGTGGAAGGCCAAAAGTGTACGAGGATGCAGATTTGAAGATATTATTGGAGGAAGATTTGTATCAAACAAAAAAGGAACTTGCACTTACTTTAAAAGTCACTCAGGAAGCAGTGTCAGGTCGTTTAAAATCACACTTTCGTAATGAACATTATTTTTCGAAAGCCCATTATAATAATACAATCATTGCATGTAATTTATCGATTAACCCACATTGTTAACCTGGGAATGTGGTTATAAATCATTCAAGAGCACATAATGATTTGGATTTGTGGAAATCGTTTCTGCTCTCCAGCAAGTATGCAAATTATGTGTAGAATGCAACAAGTCGGTAAATTGAATAATTCATTATATTAATTAATACGTGTTCGGTGATGGGCTGCGACATCAGCCCGCCAAGGTTCGTTAATATTCAACAAAGTGGTAACAACCTGCCCTACAAGTGTACTTTGTCTGCTATAACTATCGATTGAATGGAATTTCGGAATTCTAATAATGATTTTATTGAATGATAAAAATGGGTATTAGAATTTGTTTTTATGGTTTCTTTTATTCTTTATCAATTGGGTTTCCCTATCTGCTTTCTTATTATCATTTTAACTTTTATTTAAAAGATTGATACATAATAATAAGGCTGTAAGCGGCATAACTATACAGTTAAGTTGGAATTTTATTGACAAACGTATATTTCAAAATGTAAAAATTACGCACCAACTACTAATAAAGTAAGACCGCAAATTGAAAGGCCGATATCGTAAACCATTTACCATAGTAATCATTTAGGCAAGGAATAATCATCCCCGCGATAATCGTCGGAAATTATCAGGCATCGTAAAACCATCGGCCGGCAGGTTACTTACGAAGGTGACCCGATACACGGTACCTACTTAAATTGTTTCCATATCGGGCCTTAAAATTGTACTTTTGGGACAATAAATCGCATCGCGCTAAGTTCGTAAGGCAAGACAAGTATCCCGTTAAATGCGACAAAGTTAAAATTCATTGCGGCTTTTGTTGGTATTGAAGATTAGTTTAATAGTTCAAACTGAACTGCGCAATGCATAGAGCAAGAAGAGATCACCGGTTAATGTACATAATAGATTATGTAATGTCTCTATCTCGTAACCAATCAATTTTTATATAGTTTTGACTTTAAATCGCTGTTACATCTTTTCCCATAGCAGTTTTATTAGTTTTTCTATAAGTACTTCGTGATATTGTAGTAAATCATCACAAGATTAGAGGCATGTTTCTGTAGCATAATAAGTAACAATTCGGGCACAGACCTCTGTAAAAAAATTATAGGGTCATATACTATATAACGCAAGGCAACCGTCCCAGCGTACTAAACGTACCGTACCACGGCTCATGGCAATATAATTTTATGTTTACTAAGAAAACTAGAGTGAGTTACTAACTGGTACACCTTGTCTAACAATTGATGATATTGAAATGTCAAATTTTATTGCAAAAGTGAAACAAGACCATTTTAGACTCATATCGTGTTTCCTCAAGCGATTTATCAACAATTTTTCTGTAGAAATTGAATTTTTATGTTTTCATAGTAACAGTTAACACCTTTCGATTTCTACAAAATCATTCAATATTATTCATGATGTTTTCTTAAACAAAAATAAAGGGGTTAATAACTTATTTATACCATGAACATCGTTAGTATCATATTTCAAGGGATTCAATGAAGCGAAATAATTGTTTCTAAAGTCCAGATAGTATTGTAATAAAATGCCATTTCAATCATTTTTGCAATTTAACCCACGTTCTCCTTCGAAGTATTAAGACACCCTTTGTGAGACAAGAAAGAGTAAGATAGGTTATAATTACTCAAGCGCACCATTTATGGACGCATCGTTGCTTGTTGGCATCCATTGATTTATACATAAATTCTCCATTCGTCGCCATATTTCGTCATCGGGCCCGAGGCAAGGTGATCACGGATCCATTGTACCTAGACTATGTAATAAACTACTTTCTTATAAAGGTGGCATTATCATTCTTGGAATACCGTAGCCTGCCTCTTTTTCTGGTGGACGCAGTTAAAACAAGTAGCGAGGACGTAATAACTTACCGAACATATGCCGTTTCCTCATCGACTTGCGTATCTGTCGTCCATAGATTAATGTAAAATTATTAAATTTATTTCCCTGCTAGCTGACGGTGGTTAAAGACTATTTATTTATTTTTTCTTAAATCAATAGGCTATTAAAAAAAGTCAAAGTTACTCGTACATCAGCTATCTGCCTGTGAAAGTCACATTAAAATTAATCCAGTCATCCGTTTCAGATATTCCAGCCGGAACATTCACATTCAGACAGACAGAAAAAATTGTAAAAATGTTATTTTGGTATATGTTTTTTATGGGGTATAAACTAGTGCTTGACCACGATTCTACCTGATGGTATGTGGCCATATAGTCGAAATCGATGGTATGCGCTAGTTTAATAAGTGCCTATTCACTCTACTCCTGAAGACTCCCACGTCGTACTTGGACGGAAAGACTGACGCCGGCAACTTGTTCCACTCCTTTGCTGTACGCACGATGGACGATGACTCAAATCGCTTCGTTCGGACGCGCGGAACATCGACTATGAAAGGGTGGAGACCCTCTGAATGTGTAAACGTCCGAAGGTAGAATGTACGGTATTTACATTCATATGCGTTAAGTAAAGGCGATTATTTTAATGTTACTAATCGAAATCGTTTATTTTTAGGCCCTGATTTTTTTATTACCATTGGAGGCATTGTAAATAGAATAGAATAGAGTAGAATATTTATTTATTAACACAGATTTGGCTACATTTAAAAACATTACACAAACCAAACGAACAGACATGTAACCATAGCAGCACATATTGTTGGTACACAGTGACCCCTAAACTAAGCAAACGCTTGTATCTTGGGAGCCAGCGTTGCGCTGTGGAGTTAGTATTATTGCACAAATAAAAAAACTATTTTTTATAATTTAATTAATATATATATATATATATATATATGTGTGTGTTTGGTCAATTATATATATACAGGCGCCTGTGTGGGTGTTTAGTGTTCATGAGTGTGTGCCTCTGATAAATAACCTATATATCAAAGAAATATTTAGAATACTTTACAAGTTAGGTTCTATGCCAATAGCATTAATTCATATTAATATATAGACCTAAAGAAAAGAAAACCTTTAAAACAAAAAAAAGATAAAATCGGCTCATAAATACAACATGATGGGTGCACAAACATTAAAAAAATACAGTCGAATTATAATGCTTCGTCTTTTAGAGAAATGGGCTAAAAAATAAAAACATTATGCATCCATCTTGTATTAAGTTACAGCCAACTAAGAATTCCAGCAGGTGATGCAAGTCTCATACTTTACGTGCACGATATCTTAGAACGTTTAATTCCTCTTAGTTAACACAGCAGAATAAAATGTCACTTTATTAAAAAGGGATATTTAACGACTTTGATACTGTCCGTTAATTTTTCATATGCATATAACATAATTCAACTGCAAATGGGAATTGTTGTAATTTTCAAACTATTTCCGAAACGAAATGGTAAGAAATAGTTTAACACCTACACGCTAATTCCGAGTCATTAAATACCACAGATAATTATTATTGAGCGACCCGTGACAATTTATGCGACCGGTCATCTTAATTAAATATTTATTTATTCGCCTGCTTTAATTAGGTATGTAAAAAAGTCAGTATATATTTAAAAGCAATATTTATATGCATTATATGTATTTAAAAGCAATATAAACCGTTTAAAATCGATATAAGATATGCTTTTATTACCTGTCTTGTTTTTAATGTTATTTTTATTATATTAACGGCCAGTTTTAAGATAATTTGTTAACTTTATATCGATTCGGGCAATAAATACTGATATATTAGTGTTACTTGACGATTGGCCTGCACGTTATTATACTAATGTATGACTCATTACAATATAAGAAGCCGTGTGATGATCGCCTTTTTATTATCTGTCGGTCAGAGGCTAAAGTAAATAGTTGAGAAATCCAATTTCAATATTGACTTGATGCAGACTTTAAATAAATAATAGGTTTACGGTCTGCAAAATGTACGGTCGCATGTTCGAATCCACGATTGGACTATTGACGCGAACTATCCTACGACGGGTTACATAACATTTGCGACTAAAAACCCCAAGATGAACCTCTCGATCGCCTATACCTACGGTGTAGTATTAGCACACTTCCGTAGTTCAGACAGCATTAGCTCTTACGTTCGCCATCATGTCTTGGTTGAGGTGCACAGCACGCTGCGTGGACTTTTCATATACCTTTTTTTTTTGTTGACGGGGAGGAAATCTTCAGAAAGATACTCCGCCTTCTGGGGGGAAGGCGGCGGTTATGTGGGGTTCTTACCCACTAAAACCTCCCCGGTGGCCCTTTCCTCGGTGCATGACGAGGGGCTCCGGGATCTCCAGTGGAACGCACCGGAGCCCCTCTGCACTGTGCTCAAGGAGAGCATGTCCCGGGGGGAGGTTACACCCTCCCCCCTGTGCCCTCGCAGCGCAAGGCGACACGGGCCAGCCGATGTCGCTTTCTTCCCGGTCCACTTTGGTGGACGGCTCAGGCCAGCACCATTGTCGCCCAGTGAACCCGAGGCCCCTTTTAGTCGCCTTGTACGACAGGCAGGGGATACCGTAGTCTTATTCTTGAGAGCCCAGAACTACAGAGCTTTTCATATACCTGGCTTAACTCATTCAATGATGCTGGCACACAGGATCGTACTCAGATTGTTGACGTTTTATGACAGTTAAAACGAAAGTGTGGACACTGAGTTACCGCGGCTTCATTCCCTATATAATTTATAATGAATTAACGCATCAATAGCCTAATGGTTTAGATTACGATCTGCGAATCGTAAGGTCGTAGGTTCTAGTCCACCATTCGACTACTGACGTAAACCATCTCTTAGCACAGGCTTAAGCTTAAGTTTAGTTGGAATGTTTAACAAGAATGTTAGTAATATTTCTATATAATAAAAAAAAGAAATATTACAAAAAAATAATAATGAATGTATCTTACGCAGTGTGTACTAACTAATGATATTTTTTGTTCCAGGTGCACCGCGAGTAAAGGTAAGTACTAAAACCATAAAAGTAACAAATAACTAGACGCGCTGCGAATTGTTAATACCGCACTTGTATACATGCGTATATGAAAAATTGTTTGTGATCATAAAAGTTTTACTTAATTATTAATTTTTCCTATTTGAAATATATAATTTATTACGTAAAGGAAAACAGTGGGCCGTTAAGGCGTTAATTAAAAGGCCATAGCTTCCCTGGGAACGGCTAACTTTTGAGCGACATTAAATTGCACCGGGCGCTTACTTTATAGGGCAACACTGCGCCAAGCGCTGACAACGCGCCAACTTTGCCATTTTAAAAAGGTTTACGAAAAATAAGGCAATTTTTAATTTTTCGATGACAACCGTCTTATATTATAGAATCACAGAGTATAACTATTTGTTATAAATGTTATTGTTAATGTAATGGCTGTTCAGCTAATATCATTTAAAAAAATATTGGAAAAAAGCGACCGAAGAAATCTTATGGACGTGGATCTACACGATGCATTCTATGGCACAATTGAAATCGAATAAAGTCAAAGAAAATAAGATAATTTTTTTGTCCATCTTTTCCGACCAACATGCACCTAACATATTTATCAATAAAAAATAAATAACATAAAAATGCCCAGAATTTTGATTTACAATCAGGCTCTTCATCTTGAGACTTGACACTTTAACCCAGTAATTGCACTAACTACATCACCATAAAACGAGAAAACAGTAATGTGTGCACACTCTGAGCGTAGTGCCTACTTTGACTACATTCCGATTTAACTGTAGCGGCCAGATTCCTGTCCGACAGCGTAGGTTCGTTGGGCACATAAAATGTGTTTTTTTATCTGTTTCTGCGACAATATTCAATTACGGGACCTAAAACGTTCTATGAAACGTAGTTTACAATTGTTATCCCTATGGTAATTAGTGCAATGGATTTGGGAGCCCTTTTATACTAAAGGTTTTATACAGCATTAGGTATCTTTCGTTTCCAATAAAAAAGGTTAGAAAAAAAACTGCTAAACGATATCGCGCCACGCACGGCAATTAACGTTACGCTCATATATTTGCACCGCATGCCGTGGCGTTCAACGTATATACAAAATCGTTTTTATTTGTACGTATTTTAATCTAACATCCTTTTTTATGAAACAAATTAGCGATAGATTAAATTATGCCATAAGTTATCAGATTCTAGACCTTTTTTTTTTGTTAACGCGGGGGAATTATTTTTACAAACCACTAGAACCGCTTCACTAGAGCTACTTAGAGAGACTAGCACAGAACTTTTCTTGTATTGAGTTATCACGTCGATGTAATCCTAACAAATTAGACTGAGATAACAGTCGATGTCTCCTTTCACGGTTATTAGATTTAGGATTGTTGGTTATTTAGGGACTGAGCGCAAATTTATGTATATGTTTTCGAACCGTGGTTGCTCAGTGTCCGGGCGGTTGGCTCAAGTTGCGTAGTACGCTAGCAACCCGAGTTCGACCCCCAGTGCCGACACCAATAAATTTGTTGTTGCAATTTTATGTGCTGATTTACCACGCGCTCGGCGGTGAAGGAAAACATCGTGAGGAAACCTACGTCTTAGAAAATGTTTCTAAGGCATGTGAAGTCTGCCAATCGGCACTAGGACCACGTGGCGGACTATGCCCTTTTACTCTCTTTACAGACAAGACCTGCGCCCATTATATTAAATATTTAAAGGCTGTAACGTTAACATTATACTGTTTTCTATACGTAAGAATCTAAAAAAGACCAACTCAAGATACAAATAAGACTGTAGTATACTAAAGTATCCGTTGAAAGCCATCAACCAAGTCGTGGTTTGACCTTCTCAGTCGGTCAGGAGCCACGGTTCCTTGCTCCGAGTTACTCTTTAAAAAGATTCAAACTAAGCGACCTGGGAACTGTGCCATGTCTTTTGAAAAAAAACTGGTATAGACCTATGGGCGGTTCTTTAATAAATGTACTAGAAAAGCTAGCTATAATGTAATGTACGCGTGAATCTTTGAAACTATAGCCTAGTTCTTGTTATCACACCAGCAGTTAAATGGGCATACATTGAATTGGTAGTCACGTCAGGTACAGATTGCGTCGAAATTCGAAGAAAACGATTAGCGATACCCATCGACGCCTACCGTCAAGAAAAAAAACAAGGACCGCTACCATGATGAACTGGTTTACTGAACGCAACCGCCACAAAAACTTACTCTTGATTTTTTTACTCTTTCACGCGTGAACATTTCATCTTATGAGAGAAAGAGTCATTGTGATTGTGAGTCCACGAAAACCGGCACTGCGTCTTATTTATTTCTTAACTCGCAAAACACATAAAGCATTTTTTTGTCTTTTTCAACTGTCCTGCTTAAACCTGTTATAGTAGTTTCGATTCGTTAATATCATTTCAGTATACCTACTCATATTTAAATTTTGTATTTATCCACACTACCAAGGATGAAAAAATGTTTGCCTGACTTAATAGTGTCAGTAAACATTTTTTCATCCTTGCTTAGATTATCCGTAATATAGCAACCAACCGGGTCGCGGTTCCGCCCTCGTGGGCGCCCGCAGATCGCCCAGCAGAGGTTCAGGCCAAGCGACCTAAGATCTATGCCACGTCGCAATCCGGTGAAGCAGTCGAGGCCAGCTTCTTTGGCCAATCTGTGTAGTTCGTCAAAAAAAAATTAGCTTGATTAGACCTTTTTAAAATTTCACTGGATGAAAAGGACATACTATTACGTTTTATAGTCTAAACCTTCTTTGACTAACTCAGAGCAAACCCAGTTTTTAATGACTTGATGAACGTTGTTAAAAAAAAAAGGCATAATTATACAACTTTATCAGATTAGGAGTTAACGAAGCTATTACAGCATTCAACCTAAGCATTTATATACATTTTATATAAGCTCTCACGTCTTTTTAACTCCTGTTAGCGGAGTAGACAGCAATTAATCAAATAGTATTATGTATGTCATTTTGTATTTTAAATTTTGACAGGGGGTGTAACCATTAAGCCAGACGATGCTGTATTATTTGTACTAACAAACTAGAAATTCCAGAATTATTACGTATTCTTACTAATATATATTTTACTGAGATAAGAAATAAATAATAAAGCAGACGTTCCAACATCTGTGACCAATGCGCCAACATTGGATCCATATAAATCGCCCATAGGATTCCAGCGACGCCGTTAAATCACGCCAATACCAGATACAGCTCGCTGTATCAATTAGAAATATTTAACTATGTTTCATATGCGTCCGATAAAATAAGTTAACCGAAGACACATTTCGTATTTCCTTGGCATTAAAGATCAAAATCGTGCAGCAATTGATTGTTAAATGGTAAAATTATTACAGTGGAAGTATTGCCGGGTACGAGCCCATAGCGCGTAATAAATAAAAGGCGAGAGTTAGTGCACGCCGCGAGCAGAGCCCGTTCCTTATCAGAAGTCTTGTACTAGGCCGGGTAACCTTAAACCGAGCTTAGACGTGGCTTTAGTGTATAGGGGTCGTGTGGTCCAATGCAGTCATTTGTTGTTGGCTGAGATACGAGACCGCTGGCTATTGGTTAAGCAGACTCTGACAATAGTTTCATGTTTCGTGTACTATTTATGTCGGAACTAGTGACATTTATAAGCTGAAAAGTATTAAAATGACTTGATCAAGATCACGATAATTTTATAATAAGATAATATTGCTTCTAAAATAGATATAATTTAGATGTATTTGTGTCATCAAAATAGGCACATTAATATGATTTTTTTATGGTTTTGTTTTATAAAAAAGTAGGTAAGTACTTGCAATAACATTGCTTACTAAACTGCATTAAACAATAAAAATATTACAGGGAACAATAAACTTACATAATAATTTCTAACAGATAATTTATTTTCATGTCAAAGAGAAAAAATTACAATAATGTATATATATTTTATTTTCTGGAAAAAAGGTTTTAATACTAATAATACTAATATAATACCGTCGCAGAATTTTAGGGAATATTTTTTGAATAGTTATTTAAAATGCAAATAATTAAAAATCACTGTTTTTGTCTACCCCCTAGCGATAAAAGAACGTGGGAGCGAATATTGTGTTTTTTTTTTTCAATAATAAGATAAAACGAGCAAGTGGCTGAACTTAAGTGATCAATGTGTCGCTGGCCGTGACCATTTAACCCCAACGAGTTGGAGGTCCGTTTCCGACACTCACACAGATGACTCATTTCTTGGTGTCTCTTGAATTCTCTCCTTAAGCCGTTTTTTATGCCTAGCGAAGTAGACGGTTGGCTTTTGACCATGTTTATGTCCCATATGTGATCGGTGATGAGCCCATACACATCCCGTAGATATTTACTGGGTATAAATTTTACCAATCATGGCAACAAGTGATAATTTTCAACCGACAACCGAACACAGTTCGTTTGTATGTTTTTTTATGTTTGTTACCTCATAACTTTCGCTTGTGATTTCATTTAATTTGGTGCAGTTCTGACATCCAAGAGAAAATCATAATAAGTCTTTAATTTGCATTAAGTATGTGCACGATGAATGGACAAAGAGAATATCACGCCAACCAAAAACAAAGGATGTACTTCTTGGTAAGGTAATAATTAATTCTATTTCGTAATATTCCTATTCTATCTGAAGTCGGTTTTGCTTTTACTAGTAAATATAGTTTTTATTTTGTACGTAAAAAACGGAAACTCATTTGTACATGCTGACTGGTATTCGATCCCACAACCACAAGGATTATTTAGCCAGCTAGCTGTCACTGCTCAGTCTAAGACATTTACACAATAATACACTACGATATACTTTACACAAACAAATCTCCAATTGTTATTTATATATAAGTAAGTTTCCACCAACAACAATCCTTGAATTATGGAAATGGATTCCATGGTATTGTAAAGATTAGATACAGTAGGAATGGAGAATGTCTTGAATATTTTTGCAGGCGAGTTATAACAAAGGGAGTTCACTAAAGGAACAACATGCGACCATATCTAAGTATGCTTGTAGGTACGTACATTATTTCTATTAGATTCGCGACTATTCTTATATAAAATCTCATTCTAAAATGTTTCTTATTACGTAGCATTCGAGTTAAATTTCGACTGTAGTATAGTTTGGCAAACAGCGGGGTGCATGGCAGGGGTTGATTTATATTCGAGCAATGCAGTAGTGTGCAGTTAGTATTGATTTCCATTTGTGACAACCCGCCCCCTCGCCGCGTTTGCGTCTCTCCTCACGCACTGCAATGGCATTAGGCCAACAAATATGGCCGCTCATGTTTAAAAAATACCCTGAATATAGATCATTTACGTCTACCTACTTAATATCTATTCATACAAAATAACCAAGGTAATCGTCACAGCAGAATGGTTCGATGATCTGTTTACATATCTAATAACGCCTTCAGCAATGTCCTTCCCCATCCACAACACCATGGGAGTTGCAAGTGTATTGCCGGACTTTACGAGGGGTTTGGTAATTCATGTTACAGCAAAAGTTTTTGCTTCCTCCCTGGGGTGATATTTTTTCTAAAAATGCTTTTGAAAATAAGCAATTATTAATCGCGTTAATAAAATCTACTACCTGATGTTTCACTGGCCACAATAAAAGCCGTTATGTTATTGTCGCTTTTAAAAGAAAAAGGATCACGATTAAGTGTTTTAACTCGTTCTTGTTGAGTATTTGGTTGTGAATAGCTTAGAGCTAGGTTAGCATAAACTATCACAGCTTATGTAAAACTATAAAACCATAATCAAAACTTTTCGTAAGTAATTCGCAACATTCTTCATTATTAATTTTCATTTATTATAAACCTTACTTAAGTATTTATCAGCTCGATCTTGCTTCATGAAATTACTGATCGATATAAACGATGAAAGTTCATTGCACTTTGTGCTTCAAACAAAAGCATGAATTGTTATAGATATTATAATATTTCTCTATTATAAAATATATATTGGCCACCTAACGTGAATGTTATATGTATATACATATAAACATAAAAACTAAATATAAAACATAAGGTGTAAATTTAGAAAGATAAATTCTTTTACCGTGAAACTTTAGTTCCGTAGAGAACCGAGGAAAACGTTAAGCAAGAAATATGTTCTTTATCTCAATAGCTTTTACCTTCAGGCGTTACAGAAGGCACATTATTCACCAGGAGGGAACTTCATTGCATTTTACGCTATAATCCTAAAGATAAATGGGCAGTCTATTAAATCAATTTTAAATAACATTGAAATTGTAAAATTTGTTCTTGATATCAGCAATGATAGCCTAGTATCATATTACTAAATACATCGGGCAAAGTTTTAATTCTAGTCGACATGTATTGTGTCGAGTTATATGTACCTTTTTCAAGGATGTGTTATATATATATATAGTTCCTCTACCTTGTAATTATTTAGCTATATAGTACTTAATGAAATTATAAAAAAAATTGTCGATTCATATTTGCTTATTTTTACAAAATCTACCTATTTTATATATGAACGTAAGTTGTTTAAGTACCAAGATGTATAAGAAAACTGCATAGCGATTGTTATACCTGTTTACGTACTAATCATTAAAAAATTTTTAGGGCCCATTCTATTCTCTTATTTATATCACGGAGATTTTTTCTTAATAATGTCATCGCTCCCACTTTATCTTCGAAATAAATTAACATAAGTTATGGGGTTGATATTTTCGCTCTAAATATGTATCGCCTACGTAGTAATCTCTCATGAACTTGTACGCAGCGTGAGCAAAATAGTTTTGATAAATGCTCGGAGCGGCCTCGACCAACCGACACACTCTCCCGGTCCAGGGTTCGATGACCGCCATTTCGGTTATGAAACGATGGGTTGCGTACACTAGTCACCTAAATGGTTTTTGTTATAACATTTATTAATACATCGCCGACATATTTTTCTTTTACTAAACGAAACAATTTAAAAATATAAGTGTGTAGTAAAAAGCGGATTATATTTGTCCTATAGTTGGACACGGGCTGTGAAGAGAATATTAGAACATAGTCCGATACGCGGCTCTTATTTTCTTAGACATGCAGATTTTCCTACAAAGTTATTCAACGTAAAAATTTACTGATGTCGCCATCACAGATCGAACTCGGGATTGCCGGGTCAATTACCCGGACAATGTTTTTACACTTTATTTACTTTAAGAAATGTTATAAAAAGACAGCCTTTTTAAGTAAAAGCGTTAATTTATATTTCATGTCAGGATAAACTAGCCTTTACTGAGTACAAATCTTCTGCAATATCAGTTCATCTTAGATTTCTTACCCAATATCACTTGCTAAATCTGTGCGATTGTTATCTCTTAAAGCTTATTTTTTAATATGTTTATATTTTGTATATTAATATGAAGCCACACTTAAGTTGGAGAATTTGTTTTAGGTAGATTTAATGCTATTAGTTCTAAATAGTAATTAAAATTCAAAACTGATTCCATAATTAAATACCTTGATTTTTTATTTATTTGAAATATTACAGTTAAAGTATCTGAGGAGTCCATATTCTAAATGCTGTAACTACTCTGTTTGAATTTATCAGAATATGAAAACTTTCAGATCTTAGATTTAAATAATGCGATAAAATCAACAACAATGGTAATTCTGAAATTGCATTAATATGAATAGTCAACAAATTACCAGTAACTCGCCGATGGTAATACCAATACCAGATGGAATTGTAGGTAATAACTTGTCTCATGATTGAGAAGATAAAAGTAAAACCAATGAGAATTCTTACGTGGGAAAAATACCAGCTCTTTTCGTCTTTTCTTGTCGCATATGAGACCTGACAAGCTACATGTAAAAGCAAATTGCATTTCCTATTACTATCTTCCCCGCTGGGGTTAAAAGAACGTGAGAAACGTTTTTTTTATATTATACGTTAACATTTTATCTAAGCAGACATTATAAGCATAAATATATTAGTGGGTACATTTGTTATGCCCCTTCAGTAGGTTATCTACGTCGAGATTAAGTTATGTAATAAACATCTGACTTTATGTCGTTCCTCTATTATCGTATAAAGCCAGTGAGAGGAATTGATATTGACAAATCGGACACCGATTTTTTTTGTGAAACCGTTTATTTCAGAACGCTAAAATGACAATAATTAATTGTTTATTTACCGTAACTTAGACTCATATTTTAAAAGTAAAGTGCTTAATAGCAAGAAATAAAGTAATTAATAATAGAAATTCAAGTCAGGATTATATTAAATAGTCCAGGAATATATTATTTATTCCTGAATGTTATTGAGTTTTTTAGTTTAATTTATTTAGTTCAATCTACGCACAATCTTGGCTAGTTAGTTGTATTATATATTTATATAGTGTTTCTGGGAAGGACTTGTGATTTATGTAAAGAAAAATATAATTTTCTTTTTAATAATTCTAACCTCAAATGTCATTGTGTCAACAAGACATTTGAACTTATAATATAAAATAACTCGTCGTATGGAATAGGAATTTTGATATTGTAAAGAAATAATATTAAATGTCGTTTCTTTTGTAAAAGAGAATCTTATCTGTGTTTATTAATCTAAATCCTATCTTATGTTTATTTACACTTATTGTAACACCGTAAGGTAAGGTTCACAAAAGCGGAAGTGTGCTCAGGAACTACATTATCTAATTCCCCAATCCTCATTTCACCGTCGGTCTTCTAGACGCACTGCGGGATTTCATCCTTTTGCTGTGAACATCCTTCAAACCCGAACGAAACGCATTGCTTCATCTTTCATTAATCGTACGATAAAGGACTGGAATAGTTTGCCTGTGTCTGTCTTTCCCTTCGATTACAATGTGGGTATTTTCAAGAGTAGAGGGAATAGGCATTTACTAAGCTAGTGTGCCTTACCATCCAGGACTGCATTTCTACTTAACACCACGTGGGATCGTAGTCAAGCTTAGAAACCATTAAAAAAGTAAAAATGATATTGACAGATACGATCATCAAAGAAAATATAAGTGACAAAAGTAAATATTAAAATAATACATATTACATTAATATGTACAACATATTTGCATATATACAAGTGAATATACATAATACAGTATTCTAGATTTGACATCGATCATAATTACTGTGCTATCATGACGTTGAAATTCATGTTATTGTTATTATCTATTCCACTAAGTTATTAGATAACACCTTATAGCAAGTTGTTTTGTTTTAAGTTATATGTTAAATTAAAACAACACTTGCTAATGACGTTAATGTGTGTAAACTGTTCGTGTGTGCTCACGTACAGATGTGTACATCAATTTTATTCGTATTAATAGAGTGTAGTGGAGAATTAATTTCGAACGCTTCGTATCTCGAACCGTATCTAATTGTCGTATTCGTAACAGGAGTATTAGTTTCGGGTCATTGACATCGTGTGAGTTTTGCGTAGATCTCTTGAATCCACAGATTTCATAGATTAAAAATTTAAAATATTCTTAATGGATGTAAGATGTATGGAAATATTTAAATGATGATTATTTATATTTTAGAAAACGGAGAGACATTATATCAACCAACTACTTTACCAAATTTAAAAATGAAAAGAAATTATTTAAATAAGCTGATGTTTTCGGTGTCAATTAATCATGTCCACCGAATAAGCCTGCGTCAAAGATAAATTCATGTTAAATCGAATTTATGTAAAATTGCAGTGATTATTTTACAACTAATAAATCGAACTGAATGGCAATTTGTTTTCACTCGAACACCGGGAATTATGTGCGAGATTGCCTCGGCTTTCGACATACGAAACTTGAATCATTTCGAGTAAAAAGATCGAGAGTTGAATGTCGATTTATATAAGGGAGGGAAAGCATTAAAACATCGATATCTCGATACCGATGGCCGCCCTTCCGGGTACATATATAAATATATCTATATATGTATATACTTAAAGCAACGAAATAAATGCGTTGCGTGAGACGACGTTCGTTATCGTGTAGCAGAAAGATTTATAGAAAGCTTTCGGAGTTCGATTTATTGAGTTACAAGGAACCCGTTCCGTGCCTACCTACATCGCTTAGTAAATAATGTTCCACCGAAATTAATGGCGTTCTCTTTCTTTAAATAGATGACTAAATACCGCGGCACACGTTATCTCCGTTACCAAGTCTGCTTGTTTATATTGGACGCTTTACGTAATCTAAGCTTTTGGCTCCATTAAGACTGATTCCCCTACTACGATTAAATTTACAAACAAACTTTTGGGACTATTATTTTATAGGTTTGGACATATAAGAATTCATATTTTTAATCCCTAGTAGGGCAGATAGACCCTACCAATCCCGGTGTATGTAAGAAACCGATTGGCTCATCGGTGCAAGTTGGCTTTGCATAATAATTTGCTATCCCTGCTTAAATCATTTGCAAAAAATTTATGTGCGGTTTATGGCGATAGACTCATCACCTGTCATACATTACCTAAATTTTATTAATAATATTATGTTATTATGTTATAAAATCCATCACTAGATCAGAATGAATGCATACTTTTGAGAGAGGTTTTTAAAAACCCAAAAAGACCCACTTCGAAGTCAACAAAATTATAAGAAAGTAACGGCCGAAGAAATCTGTTTAAATCTTTAAATTTATCCCGTAATGGAATACAGCCATGAGAGTGTACAAACAGATAGATGAATTGCATACATGCATGAATATTTATCTTTATTACTCATGTGTCTAATCAACCAATACACACAATTCTCCTCTTAAGAGATCCTTGGATAGCTAAGCGACCTCTCAACCCCCACCGGCTTGAGAAGTTGCAAAAAACTAACAACGGCATAGAAAATCGTAAGTGAACTAATGGTAGGGGCTCGCGATGGCATTCCACTGTACGTTTTTGTGTAGTGTAAAGTCAATGTCAAAACATTGAGGAGTGGGCACTGATTCCGAACAATTAATGGCGGTCGAAATTAAATAGCCTTGAGGAGCACTTCGCTACCAGCCAAGTGAAAGATGAACGTCACAAGCCGGTCAGAATAACCACTTATTTGTGCGTTCGTATATTAAAATACGAACTGCTATAATAACTCTTGTATGAAGTATTACACCCGGTAAATAGTATTTATACCTTTTTAACAGTAACGGTTTTTGTGGTGAGGAGAAAAGAGATATGACCACATAAATCGTACATACTCGTACATACAATGTATACCATACGCGAAAATAGTATTGACAAAATAATTTGTGTTTAGTGAGTTTGATGATTGAGTTTATTCATTCCTGCATTATTTCTAAACAACATGCTTTTCAGTGAAAGCATTTCGTCAATGCTCACAGAGAAGATAAACAGATTGTATTTAAAAAATTAGGAGATTCTTAATTCGTAATTTTTTATGCACAAATTGCGCCCAATGTAATAACGTTTATGCAAAAAAAATTATGAAACGATTTGGCTTTTTTTTTTGTTTCAAAGAGTTTACTTTAAATTAGGGTCCAGGTTAATTTTGTTGGTCTTTCTTCTCACACCTTGGGTTCCGAAGATGGCCAAGGATCAATCGAATCGTACAGAAGAATTGTTATTAATTGCCTTCTGCATGCATGGGTTCGTATCCCATCCTCGTTACCAATGCTTACGGGTTTTAGGGATATGGGTAATTAACGAATACGTATTACACAACAAAGATAGTATGGATGATGAAGATGTTATACCACAAGGATGTTTGTTGAAAGAGATATGGGCAGATTTATGAGAATCCAAGATTGATATTAAAAAAAACGTCTTCTACACCAAGTAGATTAAACCGGAGGTAAAAACTGTGTCATAAAATTCACCACTTCCTTCACACGAGTATACCAAGATATAAGGTAGGCGAGTGGGACGAGTTGTTGGTAAAGTTCCGCGGAACTTTCAGACAAACGGTTATTGCTATCGGGAACGCATGACGTACTCAAGTTTCGAGGCTTCGCCTTATCACTGTTAGTTATTTGAAAATACGCTAATTGTATGCTGAGCTACGTACTCTGTAAAACCTGCACAATTAATTTTAAAGACGAAAATATATTACGTGCTAACAACTGTTGGACTGTGTTAGGAAAATTAATTTGCGTTGTATCTCGTAATATTATTGATAGATTATTAATATTAAACTTTGATACCTAATAGCTTATGAAGTGACGGTCATAAATATCACTTCATATTTGTGCCCGCCATATGGCTATCTACACCTGCTTACTTTACTAGTTCTTATTTTTATGCGTACTAAAATGCTTATTACCTATATATCTAAAAAAATGTCCACCTGACCACTTCCAGACCTTTTATTATTTGACTAAAGGTTGAACTTTACAATCTGTCTATCAATCAACGTGTGACATATTAGATTTCCATTGGTCCTTAGTTTTTTTTTCGATTCACGCATTAAAAGCTTATTCAGACATAATTCTATATGTTATACGTGAATAACGAAAGTGTTTCGTAAATTACGTCGGCATCAAAAAAGGCGAGTGCACGTAAGCGGTGCCACGTTCAGACAATATAGTAGAAAATCCGGTACAACAACGAAATCCACTTACCCCTTACAGTGGGGCCCGTAAGAGTATCATGGCTGTTTACAAGAAGGGCACAATTTATTTATTCGTTCATTAAGCGACGAGGCGGGGGATCCGAGCGAGTACTGAATTTTAGGATAATGGCCATAAGGAGCACTTACAGACCTCGTGTGCGCATTTAGGCGCCTGCGGTCGACGACTTACGCCCGATACTGCCGGTTACCTATCCCTCAATAATTATTACTCACGTATACTGGAATTTATGCAGTATTGAAAAAGTTTCTATTTGCTTTGAACTTTGTAATCAATTTAATTTGAAATAAAGAATTTATTTTATGGATTTTAAACAGTGATAGCCTTGTGACTCATCGGTTCGACTAACAGTCGCGAGCTCAAATCTCAATCGGCCCGTACCAATGAATTGCTATGTCATTTTGTTAAGTACAGAAAAGTTGTATTCGGTGTACGACAATGGGCTCACCCTCTGTTAGAAATAAGAATAGCGAAAAGAAGACAGAATAAGCTGTCTACCCCGCCGAGATTAAAAAGACATGGGAGCTTATTTTTTTGTTTTAAATTAATGTTTCGAGTGCTTCTTACAGTGCTCTTCGATTTCTTATAGTGGAAAACAAGATTAATAACAACATTGATTGATTATCGATACGAAAATCTTTATTTCTTTAACTTTTTATTCATAGTAGAAATTATTGAAACATTACAATCCTACACTTTCCAATAACCAATAAATTGCTAACAGACGAACGACACGTAATATAAAAATGTGCATAAATTTGTAATTTAACCGATTCCCGTTGAAGCGATGAAATTATGAAAAACTCATATTGAATGTCTACAGCAATAAAAAATATCGACTTGTAATCGATTAATCAATCGAAACGCGCACACGAAAGCCTAAAAACAAAAACGTGAGAAAGAAGTAGATTCGAGCCGGTATAATCAACGCCTAGTTTAAAATGAATCGACTCTTAACAAACTATAAAAAACAAATCGTACGTAGAGCCCGCAACGCTCATCCGTTACCAACGTTACCACAGACTAATGAAAACCCAAGCAAGTTCCCCAACCGATGGCCAGTTGTGTAAACCAAGCCGGTTACCACCGAATTATCTACGCTCATAAACGGATTGATATCGATAAAAATGCACGTAAGACCCTCACACAAAAAGATTAAATCGAATACGGCGTGTAATTCAATAATAGTCTCCAAAGCCCGGCGGCACTAACATCTGGTTTGAATATTAACTATAATCAAAGATTGGACACAGCAAAAACGACCTTTTACCGGGAAATAGCATCGCAATATCGGTATTGGTAATAGAATACAGTGAGGAATTGTTTTTGATGCATCAAATTTGAATAAATATTGGAAAGCGTCCATTCTAGAACAGTTTGCATGTAAATTTGCAACTGTTCATCAACTCGGATAACCTCTTCCTGTAGTTTTTTTAACAGACGTTGCGAAGCGCGAGCGATATCACTTTGAAACAGCAGTTAGACGCGTAATAATCCTTTTAAGGGGCGACTTGTTTAGCGCAGTACCTGCTAGTTAAACTTCTAAAGAATTTGTTAGTAAGGACATCTCTTTTACGATAATGTTCGATTTTCTATTAAACTTGAAAGCGTTTCACGTCCCACATTCTTATCTCGAATGTTCTACGACATATTTTTCCAAAGTTTCCCGGCGCGAGCTTTCAGGCAGCCGCGTATAAAGCTCTATTCACACATGGCGGGAGATAAGGTAGCTTTCACACCATTAAGCCGCGCGCTGGAGCCTGGGGCTTTTCCAGATTAGATTATACACTCGATTTATGACGTCATTAAAGCTTTGATAATTACTCGGGACAGGCTGCGTAGGCGAAATGCGGGGTGTGGGGTGGCGTGGGGGAGGGATTCATACGCGGGTCGAGGGGGGGGTGCTTGTACTGTTTGATTGGATTCCTGGTACTGCGAGGGTTAAAGGATTAAAGTTATGGAGATTAGTTCGCCGCCCGCCGCTGCGCTCACTTCGTTTATGTTAAAAGGTCTATAGAGATGTGTTCAGATAAGAGATTGCTTATTGCCAATTTTGATAGCATAGCAGATTTTAATTTCGTTACGAATTCGCGAACGTTTGCAAGTAAATAAAATTGTAATCAACTTGAAACCCTATCACAACACCATACATAAAAATACTTGTAAACAACACAACCGGAAATATTAGCTTAACACGTATTTTACATAAAGAACTCGATCCGTAAACATTATATAACACACTACCTACAAATGGAGCCGTTTCAATTTATTAATTTGAGTCTTATGTCATTAAATTATGGAATTAATGGCTCACTATGATATAACTCACCTGAGCTTATCAACATATACCACCCGGACAAAATAGAAGCCTCGAACCATACCCAACCTCGGGGTATTATTACACGTTAACAAATTTGAATTGGAAAGGATCAATTTCACGTCGTAACACTTCACCTCATAACGTATACTTATACCTATTTAACTATAGAGCCGTGGTGGCTCAGTGTCCGGGCGGTCGCTTTAAGTTGCGTGATACACCAGCAACCCGAGTTCGATCCCAAGTGCCGGCATTAATAAATTTTTATTATCCGTGAAATAGCAACCGACCGAGTGGTTCGGCCCTCTCGGGCGCCCTCGGATCGGCATGCTTACGCGTAACATAGTAACCGTCCAAGCCGAGGTTACCCCTCACCGGGGGGACCCTTGTGTCGAGTTACTAGCAATAGAGGTTCAGGCTAAGCGACCTAAGAGCTATGCCACCTCTCAATCCGGTGAAGCAGTCAAGGCCAGCTTCTCTGGCCAATCTGTGTAGTTCGTCATTAAAAAAAAAAAGCCTATTTAACTATGGAGTCAGCAGAACATCAACGACCCGAGGATTTAGTATTTGATGACAATGATTATCCGATATTTTTCATTTTTTGGAGTCCACAAACAGCGACACTATACATATTTTACAAATATTATTGACAAGAATGTCAAATATAATTAATATAACCATTCCAACTAAGCTTAAGCTTGTTGTTATGAGGTGGACTAATAAATACCACCATCATTTTCCAGTTTTTAAATTTAAAAATAAGTCAGAATTTGGTAATCAAAAATTCCAACATTTTTATACATATATATATATATATATATATATATATATATATATATATATATATATATATATATATATATATATATATATATATATATATATATATATATATATGTCTTCATACTAAAATGTTGAGTACATATATAGTATAGTATAGAATTAAATTTTTTGTTCTAAGAATGAATGGTTGCACAATGGCACGTTTACTTACTATAGTTCTGCAGTGATTTGCCATTAATAGTTGCAATTGCAACAATGACTTCTAGTAAGTACTATAATACTACATTATAATGCTGTAATAACATAAAAAGGGCAGATAAGGAGTTCGCTTAACGACTATTATGTATGCGTGAATAAAGCTAAAGCGGTGTATCATCGTACGAAGTGGAAGTCCGTCCTCTACCTACCCTCATTAAATAGAATTTACCTGATTTAAGCACTATTTATTCTTTATGGGCTATTATGGTCTTGACTTTTCTTTGTACAATTAGTGGGATCAGTGATTGATCTTTTACAGAAAATTGTCTCCAATGTCAGCTTAAAATCAACTTCTGCTACTATTTCATGTGGTAGGTAAATGACAGTCTACTAATGGCGAAATTGGGTAGTAGATCGTACGACGGATCTTCATCAAGAAGATCTACATGTTGACTGCATTGAATCCTAAAGTTCTCAGTCCCTAGTATGGTTAAAGTTGCAGCCTTTATATATATATATGTCTTCATACTAAAATGTTGAGTACATATATAGTATAGTATAGAATTAAATTTTTGTTCTAAGAATGAATGGTTGCACAATGGCACGTTTACTTACGAAAGTTCTGCAGTGACTTGACATTAATAGTTGCAATTGCAACAATGACTTCTAGTAAGTACTATAATACTACATTATAATGCTGTAATAACATAAAAAGGGGCAGAAAAGGAGTTCGCTTAACGACTATTATGTATGCGTGAAAAAAGCTAAAGCGGTGTATCATCGTACGAAGTGGAAGTCCGTCCTCTACCTACCCTCATTAAATAGAATTTACCTGATTTAAGCACTATTTATTCTTTATGGGCTATTATGGTCTTGACTTTTCTTTGTACAATTAGTGGGATCGAGTGATTGATCTTGGCTTTACAGAAAATTGTCTCCAATGTCAGCTTAAAATCAACTTCTGCTACTATTTCATGTGGTAGGTAAATGACAGTCTGCTAATGGCGAAATTGGGTAGTAGATCGTACGACGGATCTTCATCAAGAAGATCTACATGTTGACTGCATTGAATCCTAAAGTTCTCAGTCCCTAGTATGGTTAAAGTTGCAGCCTTTATATATATATATTATATATGTCTTAGTGTTAGATAAAGATAGTATGTAAAGATAGTATGAGGGCATAGTCTACCACGTGGCCCTAGTGCGGATTGGTAGACTTCGCATGCCTTAGAAAAATTTTCTAAGACATGTAGGTTTCACTAAAATTACAACAACAAATTTATTGGTGCCTGCACCGGGGATCGAACTCGAGTTGCTAGCGTTATACAACTTGAGCCAACCGCCCGGACACTGACCTACCACGGCTCGGTACGTCCCTAGTATAGTAGATACTAAATACTTATACTTACAAAACATAAATAATAGCTCGTACAAATGCACCGTACGCTTTACCGGTAATTTTTCGTAGCATATTCCCCGTGAAAAATATACATTTCCTTGGAAACAAAAGCCGTTAGAACGACTTCATATAACACGTTATCTATTATGCCTGCACATTTCCTAGCGTTTGCTTAAGAGCAAAGTAAGCGAGAAATTGTTTTCCGTACAAAAGATCACGTCTAAGAGCGTTGTTGCTCCTTGCTTCTCTTTTAAATTTCTTTTACGTCCACAGTGTAAAATATACTTGTCTAAAAGACATTATTCGTCCGTATGAAGACTACGGTATACATAAACATATGGTTTATTTTAATTGTTCTAGTTACAGAATGTGTGAAATTGTTTCTGCTTATAAGGAAGCCTACGAACATTTTTTATTTACTATTTCAACTTTTTTTTTTCCTCGGGGACTCAACATTAAGCAATTTATTTAGTCTAGATGAAGCCTTTATTTTATTTATGGATGTAGCTTTTTTTTCTAACACTTGTGAATGCCAGTAATCCGGAGTGAGTCGCTTGGCAGATTGTGAGCCTCTTTAGAAAGAAGGATTGTGTCCAACGTTAACTTTATCGTTAGTCCCATCTTGTGATGGAGTCCGATTTCTATCACCATTTTCCTCTATCCTGGATATCCTTTTCCTAGAAGTTCGCAGACCTTGATGTCTGAGACAAGTCATGATGAGTTATAGAATTTAATAAAGAAGTTAATAACAAATACTAGTAAAAACAAAAACCGACTTTCAATCAAATCAAACGTTAAACGCTTGTAATAGCGGATGACTTGTCTGTATTTCCAAATTATCGTAGGAATTTAACGAAATAGAATTAATCAGAACCTGACCAAACTATCCAAAGTTATGAGGTAACAAACATAAAAAAGCCTGTTAATAGTTATAGCAGCTACTCTGTACTGTATACTGAATTATTGCACTTATATATTTAATAAAAAGTATACATAATGACCTTACCAGCAGACTAAATCCTAACAAAACAGTTTAAATATTGAAATGAAACAAGAAGTAATATCGTCAGAAGCTTACGCCCTAAAAGTACTCAGAAGGCGCGTTAAATTAATAAAGGGAACTTTTTGCAGTTGGGGTAGGCAGTTTGTAACCACTTCTAACAGTTTGTTAGATCATTGCAGCAATTTCAGGGCGAAAGCAGCCATCAGGGCCTTAACATCCGTCCACCAATGGCACTTCAATTAAGTGTAATGAGCCGACCCGCGCTGCCGACCCTACATTTACATACCTACCTATCTAACGCCGGCAAATTTAAACCATATAATAAATACTTCGCACATTCTATTCTCAGCACTTATTTTACAAAATTTACAGAAATAGAAATATAAAACATCGTTTATACTAATTCAGATAGACAGAGATGACAATTGCGTTTCTAAAATAGCAGGGGTGAACTCGTCGTCCCACGTTACTGACACAAATGCTAAGTCATTTCATATATTAAAGATTTTTGGAAAGATAAAAACATAGCCTAATTACTAAGCATTTGATTTCCTACGTATGAATTCGAATCCTACTCTAGTTGTTTGACAATTTGGATTCGTTTGAGATTTACGTTTTATGTTTTTTGAAGGGAAAAAACGAATATGCTTGCAGCTGTTCTAAGTAATCCGTCGTCTAGAAATACCTACCAAAGGAATTGCAACTGCTTTGATAACCTACTATAAGGAGATTCATCAATTATGCCAATCTATTAGTGCAACGGGAGATGTTACAGTGGCCCCACTTTACTTCTCTTGGTAGATTCTCTTGATTCATTTTTTCTAAAAGAAGTCAGTACTTAGTACCTACGTATTTTTTTATAGTACTATACATAGACAATAGTTGAATGGTCGATTCGAATCTACGTCCTTATGTTTCGCAGACGGTACCTTAAACCATTAGGCTATTGAAGCTTCTTATTTTTATATTTAATAAAAGTTGTAATTAGATTACATATGTAAGTATGTTACATTAAGTTATTTAGTGTAACTGTTTTATTTTTTTGGGATAAAAGTGTAATAAAAAAAATGTACAGTTTAGTTGTCTAAAGTGGCATAATTCAAACACACGCGGAAGTTCTCCAATGGAGTGCGTTGTTACATTTTCCAAAGGGTGCTTACATATTTCAAGAGAGCAGCTATGAGGCTAGATTAGTGCCGTCATAAAGGGGGTATTAAAAGTGACGTCATCGTAAGTCCGGTCGCATTTGGCAACCGCATTGTGATCCCGGTACGTCGAACAAACGTTCAGTAATGATGCTTGGTTTAAGTCTCGTTATGCAATTTGCATTCAACCTTTTATACTGTTCTCTAGTTTTGTATATTAAAGATTAAAAGCTTATAATATTTTCAACTTATAAATTCTGTTTCAATGCAATTATCTATCAAATTAATAATAAAGTCTATATAAATTGATAAAATCGGAGCGTCTGTAATATTAAAATACTCGCTTTCTACTTCAAGCATATGAAAACGGTACATATATACAAAAATATTTTATACATTTTTGTCTGTCTGTCTGTTTGTTTTACGACTAATCTCTGGAACAGCTGGACCAATTTGGAAAGGGCTTTCATTGGCGGATAGGTGATATAATAAGGAGTAACTTAGGCGATTTTTATTCTCCTAAGTTCCGCGAATTTGCAATTTCAGCTAGTGAAATTCAGTTTTGACAGTATTATTTGTAGTATGTAGTTGATAACATTTACACTTATGCTGTAAGACTACTAAATACTACATAAATAAAACATTAAACAATAAAAAATAACGGTTGATTCCTTCAATATAAGATCCTAAATAATATCGATTTGGAACAACCGTTAACGTCAGTTGATTCCATAGAATTGCATTTTATGTTAAGGAAAAACTTATAATAGTTGAATGCTAATAAATATGGTATTTGATTATGATAATTTCAAAGTTGCATATTTTTGAAACATGTATCATTATGGCGATGGGGTTCACTACATGTCACACATGGGACCTATGTGTAAATAACTAAATAAAAAGCGGTCAGCGCAAACTGTCTACCCCACCAGGGTGATAACCTTATTTTGTATACCACCAATGCGACCAACAAGATCTAAAAATAGTCTATTCGATATTCAAAAGAACAAAGATGAGTGCGTGAAATATTTGGTATCCAACGAAAGCTGCGTATCTAGATATCGCCTGAGGCCGCCGATACTGTCCAGTCAAAATAGACGATAATTATGAAATGTAGCGCCGATTGTCGCCCCATTAGGCGGCTTTGTGGCCCGACAGTACGTGCCCGCGTCTAGATATGCAAATCTATTATCTACCTAGCCAGAAAACACGAGGCCTTCTAACATTTACTCGTATCTATTTAATCATAACAAACTTGATTTATAAATATAATTTATTTTGTTTTTAATCGACTTCAAAAACGATGGAGGTTAATAATTGGTATGTATTTTTTATGTTTGTGCGTTTATTTATTATTTCAAAAACGAGCAAAATAATCGACAAAGTTACTATACTCATACTAAAGACAAAATATGTTTTTATTATGACTATATATACATTTTACAATGTTCTGTGTCTTATAAGCTGTTACCGCTATTTATTTTAGAAAAAGGAACTTACGGCATAATCTCCAAAAGGTAGATTGTGTGTGGAAGTGATTACGCGCAATACTCTTTCATATTGTAAAACATTAAAATAATTTCGAAAATGATGGATATTTACTGTCAAAGCGTAAGTGTACTTATAGGTAGTAGTAGATTATCCTTGTTTTTTTCAACCGACTCCAAAAGAGGAGGTTCTCGATATTAATTATGTTTGTTACCGCATAACATTAGACTGGGTGAACCGATTTTTATTTTTTTATATGAAAGCTGGTGAATTAATGAGGAAACCATAAGTATTAAATTTGCGTCAAGTATGTGCGCCACAAATGACCGAATAACTCAATATCACGCCAACCGATTACGTAGTTAATTATTATATATAAAAAAAGATTATTATAAAATAAACACAACGTATCAGTAGGCTAGTTAAATTAGTCTGAATGAAAAAAAAAGTAGGTCACATGATTTTAAAAACAATAATAAATTCGATACCAGCGAAAAGTTATGTTTGTTTTTCTACCCAGTTCAAAAGAGGAGGTTCTCAATATTAATATATTTTTATGTCTGTTACCGCATAACATTAGACCGATTTCGATGATTCATTTTTTATTGGAAAGGATGTACTTCGAGAGTAGTTTGATGAGAATTTGGTTAGGTTCAGATTAATTCCATTTCGTAATGTTCCTACGGTCATTCGTAAATACAAAGAGGGCGTTTACACGTAGTAGCGCTTAACGTTTCGATTTGAAGTAGGTTTTTGTATTTGCTCGTAAATATACTTGTTTAATAAGAAGTGATAACCTAGCGTTTATTTTATAATAAACACTACGTACTTAGCATTATCAGTAGGCTAGTTAAATTAGTCTGAGTTTTAAAAAAAAAGTAGGTCACATGATTTTAAAAACTAATTTTTTTTAAAAACTAAAATAATAAATTCGATACCACCGAAAAGTAATGTACTTCCTTTTCAGCAAGACAAATCTACTCAAAGTTTGTAATGATTGTTTTCGTTATAAAAAGTTAAAGTTACAGCCTTTATATATATATATATATGTCCCACTGTTGGGCGCAGGCCTTCTCTGTAAAGAGAGTATAAGGGCATAGTCCGCCACGCGGCCCCAGTGCGGATTGGCAGATTTCACATATCTTAGAAAAAGTTTCAAATACATGTAGGGGTTTCCTCACGATGTTTTCCTTCACCGCCAAGCGCGTGGTAAATCAGCACATAAAATTTTATCTATTTATAGATAGGTAATTAGGGATAATTAATCCAAAATAAGGTAAACTCCCATGAGTCCAATTTTTTTTCCATTCCAAACGGTAGATTAAATTTGATAAGGGTTTGGCTTAACGACTACTTGACTATAGGAATAAAAACATTACGAAATAACACAAGCATATAATGGTCCCGTAGCGTTATACATGTATCCGTTTTACACCGATTTTATTACGTCCATATATTTGATAGATTAAGTCATCATATGTATCAGGTAGAAATTTCAATAAGTAATTTTTTAAACGTAACTTTTAATAAAACGTAATTTGTGTAACGTGTACTAAAGACGAACACAACATGTATTAAAATTTAATATTTAATTTTAATTATTAATTTTTATCACGACGAAAGAATGTGAAGTGGATATGGTAACCTCCAACTATATCGATATTTTACATTTGCGGATCCCTAAAACAACGCCGTATACAGCAGGTGTTTTTTGTCCTTGGCATTATAGTTGAATTGGATTTCTCACTAGAAATAGATATACGTGATTATTAATAGTATAAATAACCATTTATGGTATAATGGTACAATTACAGAAATTAATTTTTCAACATATTATTTATTCAAAATTGTTTAGATTTTTTGACCTCTTAAATAAACATTAATAAGAATAAATATTTATATTCGCCTAAACCTTAGCACAGTTCAAACAATTACCGCAGTAATTATTCTGTAAAAATATGTTTGTTATTATTATTAATTCCGTGCATTTTTATGTAAATAATAAGAGATGTTAGTCAACATAGGTGTATAATTTGAATAGTAATAAGTCTTATTTTTTTTTATAATTTCTAAGCAAGTGCTTGACTACGATCCCACCTGATGTTAAGTGGAAATGCAGTCCTGGATGGTAAGGCGCACTAGCTTAGTAAATTCCTATTAACTCTACTCTTGAAAATACCCACATTGTAATCGGAAGGAAAGACAGACGCGGGCAAACTATTCCAGTCCTTTGCTGTACGAAGAATGAAAGACGAAGCAAATCGCTTCGTTCGGGTTTGAGGGATGTTCACAAGAAAAGGATGAAATCTCGCAGTGCGTCTAGAAGTCCGATGGTGGAAAGGGGATGGGGGAATTAGATCATGTAGTTCCTGAGCACACTCTCCAAAATGCAATCTTAATCTTAAGTAAATATTTTGAGAGTGTTGAAATTATAATTTGAAAAAGCACTTAAGCGTGTATATATAGATGTGAAAGAAGCAAGATATACAATAACGGAATAAAATATAAATCCGTAATATATCATCTAAGCAACAGTGAATTACTTACATTTATCTCAAATACCTACATATAAATGGACAGTTGCTACGGTGTAGTTTTTCATTATCACAGCACGTAATTATTAAAAATTCGATAGCAAATGTTATTACTAACTTATCTCTCGACCTCGGTACACTACACTGAATGCATTAAACTTGACAACTGAGCTACAAAAATTGTGTAATTTCAATGCGAACATTATAAGCGAAATTATCTACGGCCCATAATTCACCTGGAGAAATGTGTATGACAAAACATTAAAAGTAATTATTAATATTTGTTCAAAACACGAACAATGGGTGAAAGACTTTCTTAAATCGACCTGAGGTGCAATAACTCTCCATATCATTGTTTTCTTAAGCGTATAATGGCCCGGAACACCTTTCCCCGGTGCAAAAAGATAAACGAAGTACTTTTTAGCGGTTTACAATGTAATAAAATTGTTCGGACGGGCCAAACATTGCGGGATTCCTTAATTTTATTAGCAAAGCCCTGCAAAAAGGTGCAATCTTTTGGGAGAAAAAGTTTTTGTCCTACTAAAGTTGTGTTTTATTGCGCAAGTTAACCCATTCAGTGAGTTACAACAAAAGTACTCTATTCTTCGTAAACTGTAAGGGTTATTTAACAAAAAGCGATTTTTTAGAACAGTTTTTTAAGCGCATAGAGAATCTTCTGCGAACGCGGCGATACACAAAAGCCTAAAACGTTTTGTTTTCGTGTTTTTTTTTATTCTTTGTTTCAAAGTTAAACACACGCTTGGGGCCATTGTTAGAGCTGGTCAGTTGTAGAGAACTTAGTCGGGAAAAAATCGTTCCAGAGTACACTTGTAAATCAAGTCGAAATTAATTTATATACTTCAAAGTGCAATTAAAGTCAATATTACTGATAGTGTAATCGAGTTGGTGCTTCAAAACAGGTTCATGAAGGCCAAAGACGAGTGGAGTGGTGGTAAGTCAAAGTAACTTAAACATTGTGTGATGCATATCGCCGTATAATTATGTGTTGGAAAATGTATTTAGACGTAAAATGTCGATTATATTTAAAACATCTTTTATGCTTATCTTCGTAGGGAAAAAATACGTTCTCGATTCTATTTATGTGAAAACGTGGCAACCATAGTAATTGTAACACATCATTAGCTGAACTTATAAGGTATTAAATATGTTAAGGAGTGGAGGAAAGGAGGTTAACGTCATGTAATGAGAAAAAAAATTACGAGTTTTAGAATGGAAAACTATCTGTTTAGAAACATACTGGTGGAATTGTAATCCCTGCCTTCGTCCGGTCTTAATCACAAATTAAACATTTACCGGGACAAGTTATGAGTAAGTCGGTTATTAATTTCCTAGGCGTAGATAATATTTGATATCATAGATGTGTCGAAGATGATCAATAAAAGGGTATATACTGGATAGTTGCTTATTTTGACTAGTATTTAAGTCGTAGAATGTAATTGATATATTAGTATTAAACTTTTCTTTTACTATTTCGAGTTACCACTTCCTTTAATAAAATAAACGTTATGCAGAAAGAGATAAGACTTAATTCAATCCCCAATGCTAGCAATAGTAAACGCTAAGAAGGTATTTATCTAATGAAACTGTAGTTTGTCCCTATCTTTTTTTGTTTTTAAATTGAATAGTTTTTTGAATATATATATTAATTAAAACGCTTTATTTATTATATTTTGTATACGTTTTATACCTTTTATATTTATTGTCTAATTCTTTTTTATTTGTTTGCTTTGTTTTGTTAAAAGAGTTCAACCTTTACAGTTAGTACAATGCTTTTTTATTAAAGATACGGTTATATATAGTACATTGAGTTCATTTTTTTATATATCGGATTTTGGAAGGTGGTGTTGGAGAATGCTCTGGTTCACGCGTCGTAGATCCGTTGCATTGTTATTAGTTTCACCGCGACAGCTGCGTCCTTGTTTCTCATGGCCATTTAAATTGTATTCTATTATTTTTTCTTTTGATGCGGCCGTTGCCCTTGTCACCAGTCATCCTATGGCCTCGTCACAGTCGTATGTGTAATAAACACAGCTGACTGTATGTCCTTGTCGGACACACTAAGGTCAAAATGCTATAGCGTCTAAGGTATCAGCCGTAGTTGTATATGAAGAAATTTTAAATCCGCTAATAGCTTATAATTATAATTCTTCTTCTTCTAAATATAATTCTTAGCACGAAGAGTCATAGTAGCTAGCAGTGTCCGGGTGACTGCCTCGAGTTCATAGTAGGCTAGGAACCCAGTTCAATCCCCAATGGCACATGGCACTAATAAATTCTTGCAATATACTAAGCGTTTGGTGGTGAAGAAAAACGAGAGAAACCTATGTGGAGGAACATTTTCTTAGCCATATGAAGTCCGCCAATCAACACTATGCGCTTATATTATTTACATATATAGGTCTCCCCCGTAGCAGTGTACGATACAGAACAGCTGCAACCTAACTATTAAGGGCTTATCAGTAATGAAAGAAAAATTAAATGATTCATTCCACCTGTCCTGCCGCCAAATCTACTGTGTCGTAACGATAAATCAAAACTCGCGCTCATGTCGTATTTCACTGCAATTTCCAGGCCAGTTTCATTTATAAATAAGTATATTCTGGACGATACCCAAAATATATTTTATCCTAAGGCGCCTTAACTAATCCCTATCCTAGGTTATTTACAAGTGGCTCCAATAGTATAACGCGTTATGATATTCTAAAAACAAATATTTTTTATTACATAATAAGAGATGATAGTAAGGCACCAAGTCTGGTATTTGCCATTGACATTTCACTATGAAACCATTACAATTCAATCGTCATTATGCCAAAACCGTACTCTACTAATAAAAAAAATATACATACCTTTCAATAGATGTTTTTTTAAATATTTAATATTGATTTAGACGCATTAGCATATTTGGAAGCACCTACACAAAGCTGGTGAAGAATCTCTTTGTATATTTAACCAAATATAATCTTTAAACCTATGAAAATTCACTACAACTTTTTTTTAAATATTTATAACGAATAAGCGGTTACAATTAAAAGGCAAATATATTTCTACCAAAATAGCGATTTACTAAAGAATATTAAAGTTATATGTATGTCTAAAATTTTGTACTGACCTAAATGCTTCTATCTCATTAACCTAATCTTATAAATATCTTGTATATATAGTTTCAAAAAGAAAAAATATATTGAAGAAATAAACATACAATATAGAAATAAGACACATGAACTATAGCTAAAATATATTTGCTAGATGATTCGGTATTCTAACCTGAACGGAACTAATGGCGTTTTTAATAATGGGGGACAAGCGGTTAGGTTTAAAAAAACGTACATAACGCGAGAGAAGTCAAGATGGCTGCATTCCAACGTAGGTAGGTATGTACATACGACTTTGAGAATCGTCCGCGCGATATCTCAGCCGGTGCGCGGTAACTCAGGGATAGGGTTGGCAGCTGCAAAAAATATGTTTGTTTTGTTACTTAAAAAAAAAAAACAACTAGGTTTTCCATAACACACAGAAATAAAATAAATAAATTAGTAATATATTTAAATACCCACTGTTTGTAGTATAGCTGGAAACGAAGAACGAAAGTGGTTGATTGGATTTGATCCGATTGATAAATATGAAGATTGGATTGAAACTTCATGAAATATATTTTGTCTTTTTTATTTTTGACTCCATGGGGGGGGAACCGAAAATACCATTACTGATTACATTGTGAATTAACTAGAGGTTCAGGCTAAGCGATCTAAATACTCTGTCAATACGGTGAAGCAGTAAAAGTCACAAAAAAAGAATTAATAAATGACCTTTCTTTGCAATAGTTAGTAACTCTTTACGAATATACCTTTTAGTATGATCAATTCTGCCGGTGGCGAAGCCCTGGACGGACGAGCTTGTCTCGATAGCGCAGCGCGGCCTCCCAGCCCACGCTGACTTAAATCCACATAACTCACGCTCGAATAAATTATTACTAGCTTATTTCTGTTTGTCCAGTCTTCTCGTCAGATACATATATTTTCATATTAGACAAGTTCACTTCGGCTGAAGAAAAACATTTTTTTTTTCAATATTTTTTAAAGCAATCCTTGCAAGAGCTCGCTTAGATAATAGTTATGCCTATACAAATTATTTTTTGCTAGATTATTCTGTGACAAGCATACACGATTTCTTAACAAGCTTTCAGTTGTGAAGTTTTTAAAAATATTTAATATAGGCTATTAAATCAATAAATCTAAAAATCACGTTATGCCTTCGTTACATAGTTACAGAACGTGAGTATATTTCTTTTCGAGTATATTATAGTATATATATCCCACTGCTGGGCGCTGGCCTTCTCTGGTGAGGACGTAGTCTAGCACACATTTGCAACAAAATTTTTTTTGGACCGCCACCCGGGTATCGAACTCGGGTTGCTAGCGTACTGCAAACGGAGGCATCCGCCCGGACACTCGGCTATTGCGGTTACAACTACAAATTTTAATAAAAAATGATTTTGTACGGTTTATTAAAACGATAAAGATCCGTTGGAATCGCAACCCTGAACATTGTGTCGTATATCGAATGCATTGCACTTAGCTTATTGCTTATATCTATAAGAATAATATGATATAATAAACTATTTTTATAATAATGTGGTGAAAACTTTAATAGTTTCTTTATCTCATCGTTTCTAATGTCATATCAGTGTCAATTTGTTATCATGATCAAACAGAGTACACAAAATTCTAAAACAGCAATCAGTTTCAATTACTAATTTCGCTACTACAGTAAATTGAAATATAAATCAAGCCCGAATCGCGGTGCAATTAAGAACATTAGCCTGTAAATAAAGCAATAAAGGTAGCCTAATGGGTACCTACTTAAAGCTCCCCACACACGGTACAACTTCATATCATTCAATCACTGGTATCCCCGGTAAGTGCTAAAGAGTTCGTATTTTTTTTTGGACTTCGGATCGTGAGTGGGCAAAGCGAGGAGTTTTATCTTAACGTGATGTACGACTGTGTCACGACTACGGAACGTGACTGGAATACGAGACGATTTATTTCGAACTTAAAATACATCGGTTTTTCTGGATTTTTGGCTCCGAAGGAAGGAAAATGTTTTTTTAATCATGTTTATAGCATGGTAATCGAACAAAGGTTGAATATATCCGAATTCTTATTAATAAAACATTAATATAAGAGACGCTTATACATTAACTATTTATATAAACAATGGGTAGAGCGATAGTATAACGACATTATTGCAAGTAAACGTGATCAGATTAAAGCGTCTGATCGAGTCGTTTTTCTTGTCCGAGTCAGGATTCTATAGAGCCTACCGTAACTTTTTTTTTGTTTACGGGGAGGAAATCAATTATACTGTACCTATATACCCCGCCTTCCCGGATTTTTATCCACTAAAACCCCCCGGTGGCCCTACCTCGGTGCATAGTGAGGGGCTCTGGGGTCCAGTGGAACGCACCGGAGCCCCCCTGCTCTGTGCTTTTAAGCAAGCACGTCCCGGGGGCGGAGACTAATCTCTGCAATCGGCTGGCCCATGTTGCCTTCTTCCCGGATCCACTTCAGCAGATGACAAAGGCCCCTCACCAATTGTCGCCGGGCAGGGGATACCGTAGTCTTATTCTACGAGCCCAGAACAACAGGCTAGACCTAGAGTAGCGACCTAAAACAAAGTTGGGTATATCTTTGATCAATAAATCAATAAATCAGAAGAAAATAGATAAAAAAAATCTGTTAGGTAAGAATGATCTAATCTCTGATCAACAGAAATCTGTTATTGCTTAAATCTTCTTATTTAAGTCGGTGTTAATTTAAATAACCAATGATATTTAAAAAATATAAGTAGTTGTAATTATACGTAAAGTACGTTTGCCTTAATATTCAAATTTTATTGATGGTCACACTACTGAAATGAGGGCGTCTTCTCTTCTCAGTCACTTGTAAATGGTCTAATTCAAAAATTCAACAGGAGTGCTGCGACAAATACTGCAGTGGCTTCTGTTGTATTGAATACCGCAGAATACCAAGATGAAGTAGACGCAGATATATTGTATGTTACCTACTGCTTTTCTCTTTATTAAAAATAGTATATTAATTGATAAAATAACACCTTCACATCCCTTCAACCCAAACGGTAGACAGAGATAGTGAGTTGTTTGCAATATGTGTCTTTAACCGAATACCGAGCCGTGGTAGCTCAGTGTCCGGGCGGTTGGCTCACGTTGCATGGTGCCGGCACCAATAATTTTTTTGTTGCATTTGCATTTTATGTGCTGATTTACCACGCGCTCGACGGTGAAGGAAAACATCATGAGGAAACCTACATGTCTTGGAAAATTTTTCCAAGGCATGTGAAGTCTGCCAATGCATACCAGGGTCGCGTGGCGGAATATGCCATTAAACTCTCTTTACAGAGAAGGCCTGAGCCCAACAGTGGGACATATATTTTATATATAAATGCTGTAACTTTAACTTTAATTTAATTTGTAACCTAATAACAGAAGCTTATCTCTCTCGCTCTCACAAGCCGGTTGGGATTTGAACCCTCGATTAAAATATCGTAGACCAAGCCACTAGGCTATCAATGCATCGCCTATGTAAATTAATACAAAGTATCAAACAACTTCAAAATAAGCATTTTCTCACACCAAAAATAAAACAGGTTAAACGCGAGACATGGCCACAAATAACCGGATAACAACTTACACGAAACATTACCGGGTACTTCCTATCCCGGAATATTCCAGCGACACCGCGCCGTTGTTGGACAGTTTGCAGGTCGGGGGATATATGGGCACCGTAAAAGGATGTATCTTGTGGCGCGACGATACGGCTACAAGGCCCGATGGAGTTACAGGGGAAGTAAATTTTGTTCGCGTGTTGATCGCCCGTTGATAGAGAGCGGGGAAACTCGAATGTCGTCGCTAGAGTTTCAGACAGAAAAAAACAAACAAAACACAACTATGTACTTACATGTAACTTTATACGGCGATACTAAGCAGTTTGTGGTAAAAATGCTTTATATATAAAAATAACAAAACAGCTCCCTCATGTTTTATGTTCTCCTGGTACATGATATTATTAGCGCTCATATTCTATCATTAACAAAAACAGTTTTCCTCTCTACTTGCTGTTTTTTAACTTTAGGAGCACTTGCCTAGAAATTATTTAAAAAATAATTAATAATATAAATAATATTTTTAACGCTATTCCCCGAAACGTTTATTTTTTGCCATTTATTGAAAGTAGTTGAAACGAGAAGCCTTTTGAAAGCTCAGCTACCTTTATTGTAAGTAAATTGTTATAAGGGGTCTTGACTCCTCTAATAAGATCGTAACTCTAGGAACAATCAGTTGATTCAATTGATTACTTTGACAAAGCATATTAAGTCATTGGGTTTAGCGTATCGGCGTACAACTGACTTAAATTTAAACGTCATTTGTTCTTTGAACTTGGGCTAAGCCGCAAAACTTAACAATATTCGTTACTATAACGATTAACGATGTAATTAATATTTTATAAAATAACTAGCATGCCCAGCCCACCCAGTTGGGCTAGATTTTGCTTTATTTTCTTTATACATCAATAAATATTTAATTTAACTCTCACAACATATTAAATTATTCATTTCTCTCCGTATTCATTTTCTTCTATTCTCTTCTCGATCGGGTGAAGATCATTACCTACACCCATGTACATGCAATATACTCCATTGTACTTCAATATAGTTCATAATGACATAAATATACACAACGCATGTGTCAATACAAATTTCGGTTATAAAACCATAGAACATCATCATAGCAAATAGATACTTTATTTGACAGTTCAAAAAGAGGAGTGCTCCGAGATCAATCTTCAGTTTCATTGAAATCGGTCCAGCCGTTTTGGAGCCTATACGGAACAAACCCACACACGTTCTCTTTTATATATAAAGATTTTCTGAATATACCTACTCAATATATTTATCACTTAAGAATGATTTTATTAATTTTCTAGTTACCTACACCCCTCGAACAAACGGAATGAGGTTAGAAAAGGAAAAATAAACATTAAAAGGAATAAAGAAAATGTTATAAACAACACAGTTCAGTAAGTCACACTAGGTCCCCTATACCTACGCCCTATACGACGGCGCGATGCAATCACATGCGCGGGCGCAGTTAATTCAGCGACATTTATAATTTCCCTCTGTACCGATGTACAGAGTAAACAATCACTTTACACCAGGACGTAAAATCGAAAGTCCCGTGTCACAATGCGCATATATACCTTATCAAACGTTTGAAATTGAGCAGATTTATAGCACAGAGAATGGCGTGTAGAATATTGTTTTCGAACCTGACACTCTTGTTTAATGTCTTTGTTCCAATGAGATTCCTTCGATCGAAATACGGCGACAACGTCGCATGCCTTTTCTGCTATCGCTCCCTTGTTTCGCTGTAAAATACTCCTTACAAAGAGAATTTGCATATAATAAACACCACTATTAATATCATTTCGCCCATAAAACGAAAATAAAACAACCTCTAAACTTGTAATACGTAAAAATGCATAAAATTGTAAGAATGATGTGAACGAGCCAATAAAAACAGCTGTAGGCAAGTATTATATGGTCTTTATGCGTTAAATGATTAACGATTAAATAATAAGCCACCGCGGACTCGTAAAACAAATATTAACAAACAGTTACGGTTGTAAATAGGCTATAACTTTGATTTTTACGACTAAATAATCGTAAAGGAACCCTGGTAATGCGACCGAGCTTGAGAGTCGAGTGTTTCGAATAAAATGTAAAGAGACTAAACGTTTCGGTTTCGGCCGGCTTTTAATCGCGGACACTGCAAACGGAGGCCCCCATTTAATGCACTTTTATTTTACGACGCACTCGTAACATAAAAAGCGGAACGTCTCAACAACGGTTACGAGCGCATTAGGGAGAGCGAGATGGTGATATGTCAGCGCGTTCTGTCTTTTTCGTGAATGCGTCCGGCGTCACACTATCTCCGTGCGTTGACTTATAATTTTTATTAGGGATTATTCTTAGTGTTTTATTGAAATAAGATTTTTGTAAACAACATTAAGACAAAAGAATTATTGTCCGTTCAACTGTGTAGACATTTATAGTAAAACATTGTGTTCAGACATTATTTTTTTTAAATATTGACATAAAAGGTAAGATCATTCGTGGTTCCTGTGACACAAAACTCCTAACAATTAAACTAGTGAATTTTAACACTATCTAGTGAATAAATTTAACAAGGATGGGCCATTATGAGCGCAAATGGCGTGGATGTTTGGGTTTGGCTGAAAACCAAATCTGCAATTGTTAGTTACAGTTAGTATGAAATGCATAGAAGTCTGAAAAGTATATACACATAATCACATAGCCTAATATATAGATTAGACAACCGAGAGTACCACTCATGTTGTGTCATACATTTTTTTCGTTTCTCTTTTGTCATGCTCAAACCACCCAAACATGTCTGTTTCTCTATTCACAACATACAATAAATATGAATATATATACTGTATATAAAGGATTTCTTGTACACTTCTTATTTATATAGGTCTAAAAAAATATGAAAAATCAATAATATAATACAATAATGAAAAAATCATCCTGACCATTTACTAAACAAAGCATTAATTAAATTTTTCGCCATTAGAAGATGCCAGTAGTGGGGCACAAAGACAGCTTTTTATCAAAATGCATAAAAACTTTAACGTCGTGGATGTTACAGGCCAATTAATAAATACATCGTCAGATTACAAAAAAAAAACATAATTTATTGGTAATTTATTCGGTCCGTTCATGGCTGATTACGTACCCAACTGTGCGCATATATTTATTTTTCAATGTCGTATTTTACTTAAAAACGCTCAAAGCCTCACTTATATCACCCACTTTTGATATAAGTTGCAATCATCGTTTTAATTATCGCTCCAAAAATTATAAAATAAACCAGTGACATCATTATGAGATACGTAATCGACATTTACGGTTCACGCTTTGTCTAATTTTGTATAGATAGAGAAATCGATCAACGGCGGTGTACAGAGCCAAATTTCCGCTTTTATTTATTAAGTTTACTATGTTTAAATATCACGTTTAATTAGTAGTAAGTATGAAAGCAGTATGTTTAAATTATCTATCGTCTTTTTAAAAGTACAAATAAAACTATTCAAAGGAATTTGAAGCGTATATTGCTTCTTATTAATGTAAGTAAACAGAACAGTTGATCTTTAATGACGTACAGATTTTTGTAGTAGCGAGTAAACGTCGTGAATTGGCCGATAATAATGAACGTGATGCTAAACCGTCGTCACTGTATGAAGCGGCAGTTTCGGCTACATAAACAGCCCGTATAAGATATATCCAATTATAATTGAACCTCACTTATATCTTATTACAAGTATATTAAGACTATATTTGCTTGTTTATACTTCTCGTTACATTAGTGACTAAAGCTCCCTATGCCAGCTCGCGGGAGGGGCTCGAGTCGGCTTACATACAATCTTACAAAATGGCCGACGTTTAGACGTCATTTCAAGATGTTCCGTCAACTGCTTCGCACGGATATATACGCAAGTGCTTTTTTAAAATATGTTTACACTGAATATATATTGATATTTATAATATTTACGTATCAAATATTATTCTACGTTCGATTTGATATTAAAATTGACTAACAATATCTATCGGTACTGTGCTAATAATATATTAAAACGGTTTCTGACATAGAAAATAAATCAATTTAATAATTTAAAAAATACAATTTATGAAAGTTACCTACTTGTATATATTAAAAAATTATGGGTTTTGGTGATATCCTACTATATAAATTTCCTTTTTTAGAACGGCAAAGTACTGACATATCTGCTGTCTGTCCCTCCGATTGGGTGTTTTCAATAGTAGAGTGAGAATAGTCAAAGCCAATGCAGTCCTGGATGGAAAAGTGCACTGCCTTCATTAACCATGAGGAAGGGTCATCATCAAGCACATGTTTTGAAAGAATTTAAAACAACTTGAATAATATATGAATTAAAATCGTTGATCAATTTCATTTAGAACCTGTGATAGTGATTAAAAAAATAATGTTTTATATAGAATTTTGTTAAGATACGATTAAGATATCAGTAACAATTTGGTGAAGTTGTAAAAGCCTTCAGGCTTACAACTGCAATACACTAAAATGTTTTTCTTGAAACCAACGAAAACCAATTTTGTCCATTATTGCTTCAACCATTACTTTGTGCAAAAACGTGTTCGTGTGGATTTACTATACACATTATATTTATTGTTTGTATTTATAAAGAATAGATTAATATATAATAAATTCAACAATTAAATAAATAAATATATTTGAATCAATCACCATTACTCTATGTAATAAGTTTCATCGTTATTATAACTAGGTTTAAATTTTAATTATCTTGCGTATTGTGAATACTTTTTATTAACGATACTACTACATTAATGAATGATTTATCTATTACCTATATATAAACTAAAATAAATATTAACGAAGAAAAAGATTTTTTAAAAGTAAATCGGTCTAGATATATGAAAGCTCCATGTAAACCAACGCTATGTTCTAACTAGGGGTGTTCGGGTATTTCAACGGGCGCTTGCCGCCTCGGCCGGCGCCGACGGAGCTTTTTCCTTTTTCCATGTTTCACCTTTTATCTTAATATAGCTCGCTTACCTACGTACCTAAGGAAAGTTACGGAACCTAGTGATATAAGTAAATAGATGTAACAAATTTTGTTAGCGATAATTTTGTCTAGCCGCCGCTTAGTTACCCACCTAAAGCACTTAGTGATGGCAAAATAATATATACATTGATTGTAATATTCTTTCTTATGCACTTGTCTTTAGTACTGTATATTGTGTATTTTCTTGAGGGCTGCTACATCGACTGTTTATTGTAGTTTGTTTATGCTTTGAATCCAAGGAGGCTTTTATTAAAGACTTGAACACTTGCTAACATTTTTCTTTGGTCTATGGCGACGGACTCAGCAACTGTCACTTATAAGACTTAGTAGGCTTGCTGAAAAGCGGACAGTGAATGCTGTCTCCGTCTGCCATGGTAAAAGTTATAAAAGGACATGAGAGATATTATTATTATTAAAACTTATAGAAATTCGCGGCAATAAGAAAAAAAGAGAAAGAAATCTAAATATTTCCAACCAAAATGCTTTTGAATCCAATTGAAATAGCAAATGGTATCCGACCCCACGTGCGAATCAATTCCATAGAGATAAAATCAGTTCCTATCTCTCATCTACTTAATAAACTTAAGCGAAAGACCATAGAAGCAAATACGAAGTAAATGGAACGAGGAAGCCGAGCGCGGTATTCATTTTCATTCAATACAAAAGCGGCGTACCGAACCTATAAATAGTGGTATAAGAAAATTATCACATGCTACGTACCAGCAGTGGGTTTGCGTACCTATTTTATTCCTCCACTATTGGCACTCGCAGATAGCTTCTAGTGTATGTAAAACACATTGAAATAAGTGCACAGGGTTGACACTTGTTCGTGATATGTTATCTATTAAACTTTTTTTTTGACGCTCTACACAGATTGGCCAGAGAAGCTGGCCTTGACTGCTTCACCGGATTGAGAGGTGGCATAGTTCTTAGGTCAAGCTTTTTTCCCAGTGGTGCCCTAGTGATTTGTTGATTGAGTGACAAGTTTACCACATCAAAAGATACTACAGCACTTTTAGATTACTGTCCCTCCCTGAACATCTATCATGACTAATTAGAGAGAATATTTGTTGGGCCATAGCTGACTTTCGGCTGTTTAATACTGTTAAACACTGTTTAAATCTACCAATCCTCGTATTACATTTTACCAAGCTTATTAGGTCTGATATAAGACAGGTTGTGAGCCTATCGCTATATAATAGTTACAGCCTATATTTATATCCTATTGCTTGGCACAGGCCTTCTGTGTAAAGAGAGTATACTCTGCCACGCGGCCATAGTGCGAATTGGCAGACTTCACATGTCTTAGAAAAAACTTTCTAGGACATGTAGGTTTCCTCACAATGTTTTCCTTCACCGCCGAGCGTGTGGTAAATCAGGACACAAAATTGCAACAGCAAATTTATTGGCAGCGTTGTCGACCGGACACTGAGCTACCACTACTCTTGTTACTGTATATACTGCGGTAACATAAAGTAGTGATCTTTGTTTCGGAAAGGTTTAGTGGGTAGGGGCTGCCCAGGCCGAGTCCCACACATCCCTCCGGGCCCATCCAGGGTACCGGAGGATGGTCTATAAAAAGATTCCCCCGCGTGAACAAAAAAAAAAAAAGATATCACTGCTTCCTTAACGCAACTTATTTCTGATTAGAATACTTAAGTATAAAAATGTTACATATTAGTATATATTTACTATACATATACGGGTATATACATTTAACCTGTTTATGCATTTCCATTTGAAAACTGCTGCATAACCTAATATGGCTGGAGGTAATGGGGTGAAACACAGGTAAAAATCTGGGTCCTACTGCATCGTAATATCTTATTACCTCAACCTATTACTTATAACGCACGTTTGATTGCTTTTTTAAAAAAAATTACATGTCCATAGTTGTTAAAGTGGCAACCCTGGACAAGAACTGTAGCCGGCTGCTGTAGATTCGCTATGAACTGCATTTGCAAGAAATGAAAATTCGTCTACAATTTCTACAAAGTTATAAGATATAGAAATATGAAAAGAAATTTGCTACATTCCGTAATGGATTTTATCTTCGATCGACATTTGAGACTTCAATTCATCGGTGACGGAAAAAGAATTTCGTAAAGTTTTAACCTTAACCTCCATAAAACAAATGAGCTTTTTGGGAATTGTACCCGACATGCGTTATAAGCATTATTAAGACAATAATTAAAATGAGCTGTGCTAAAAAACTGAAATGGAGATGGGCAGGGCACGTAGCGGACTAGAGGATGAGAGGTGGACTAGCAGGTTAACAAATTGGGAAAGGTCCATACGGCAAGCGCCTCAGAGGTCGACCGCACATGAGATGAGAAAATGATTTAATTAAATTAACTGGCCCCTGTTGGCCATAATTATCACAAGACAGAGATTTCTTGCAAAATTCTAAAATTACTACACCACTACATTTTTTTATTATTTAGATTTTTTGTCAATGTTCATTAGCATATTTGTTTTCATTATTATTTATTCTATAACTCTGTACATTTCTTGCAAAAAATAAAGGGCTTTATTATTATTAATAATTAAATGTTAATAATATAAGAAAGGATTTATTCATAGCTTGATTGTGATTCTTTGTCTTATTTACTACAAATATAATATTCACAAAGAACATGACTCACGAAATCATAATGAAGCCCGGTTTATAAATATCCACCACGGAACGTTGCCGCCACTGAGTTGAGATCTGATCTACTTTGGATAATGTCAAAAGCTTATTATATTTTACGTATATTGCCAATTTGCTATTTATAGTTATGCTTGAAGGGCGTTATACTTAGTGTAGTTACCGGGCTTAATTTAAAAAACTTCTCATGTTCTTTTTACCCCACGTTAGTTAAACCGGTCACGATACACAAGAAATATTTACGAGCAATATCTTAAACTAAATAATAAAACAAATTATTCATGTTAACTCAAAGAATGGCGGGCTAAGCACAGGCGTAAGGTAGCTAGCCTTTCGGTTTTCTACAGATTGCATTTTGGAGAGTGTGCTCAGGAACTACATGATCTAATTCCCCCATCCCCTTTCCACCATCGGACTTCTAGACGCACTGCGGGATTTCATCCTTTTGTTGTGAACATCCCCCAAACCCGAACGAAGCGATTTGCTTCGTCTTCCATTCTTCGTACAGCAAAGGACTGGAATAGTTTGCCCGCGTCTGTCTTTCCTTCCGATTACAACGTGGGTATTTTCAAGAGTAGAGTGAATAGGCATTTACTAAGCTAGTGCGCCTTACCATCCAGGACTACATTTCCACTTAACATCATGTGGGATCGTAGTTAAGCACTTGCTTAGAAATTATAAAAAAAGAAGTCAAATTTATAACAAATTACCTACATGTATAAGGTATTTTAATACGGGTATTACTAAAATAATATTTAATTTTTTTTTATCTGTATTTTTATTTTCCCTTCTAATGCATACGTTGTAATAACATATATTTTTGTCCTCATTTGTTATATTAATTGGTAACTAAACTAATATTTTAGTTGTAAATGCTGTTTGTAGATGCCCGAAATTATTATTATTATTTTTAGTATTGTATAAGTTACAATAACTTTCTCATGTAAGTGAATTTATTCTTATGAGAAAAAAAAGATTCTAAAACACTTCTCTAACTCCCGACCGCCTCATAAGTGTGGCGGTTATGCGCTATTAGGTTGTCACTGTTCGTAAATAAACCTTAATAATTATGACTAAACGTGAGTACTCGTTGTAGACAACTCTACAAACTGTAGAGGCCTCCTAGCCTAGTTAATAAAAAATGTAGAAAATTTCAATCCAATACGTACGTATTTCGGTACATTATTCAAATTCTAATTGCAGATCCTGAAATAATTTCTCGTTTGTAAGTTACATATAATTATCAAGAAAAATTCACTGCAATCTTTTCAGTTTCTAAATGCCAAATAATTTGTTCGTAGATCCGAATTTGAAAATAAAAGTGACATTTAAAGTATGGAACATCGATTGTATAATCGGAATCATTATACACGTACTCAATAAAACGATCACGAATCGACTTGCCTCTAAGACGGAGTGTGAAAACAAACAGTACTGCGCTCCGGCTGAATGCTAAGAGGTACCGCAGGCAACGAGCGGCGCCGGGGCACGTGCCTTGTCCGATATCCGTCGAAGTATTTATTTTTATTCACACTTTACGCCCCGTTTCGACGCGTTGGCGACTGACATACGACGGCGCGGAGTTGCCACGATGAGTGAGTGGGAAGTTTGTTTTTGATTTTCACTCCGCTGGTTGGTGCCTATTTTTCAGAATGTGGGCAGATCTTTTCGACGATGAAAGATTGTACCGATTTATACCCTATTGTTAATGTAGTTTATTATATTCAAATACCGTGATCGAGCTATAATAATTCGTCTACCATATCGCAATATAAGATAGAAACGAACCCAACAAAGGTATAAATCTGATGGTCTTCCAAACAGACAACCTACTCAGCTATTGTTAGAGTTGACAAGTATATTAATACCAGTACAAACTAAAAGAGATTTTAAATCACGTATACGTATGCGCCAATGCCGTCTCAATTTCCGAAGTAGCGTCGTCTAAAAATTAATGTGAAACATAATTAAAATCAAAAACCCTTTCCAACAAAAAAAATCAAAATGTTTCATTAGTAACGGCGTTATCAAACATTAAAACACACAAACGCATTGAGAACTATCTCCTTTATAGATTTATTTTTTTGACGAACTACACAGATTGGCTAGAGAAGCTGTCAGCTTCACCTGATTGAAAGGTGGCGTAGCTCTTAAGTCGCTTAGCTTGAACCTCTATCGCTAATAACTCGACACAAGTTTCTAACTCACACCCGCTGAGAGCTAACCTCGGCTTGTACGGTTACTATGTTACGCGTATGCATTCCGATCCGAGAGCGCCCGAGTGGGCCGTACCACGACTCGGTCGGTTGCTATTTCACGGATAATCTAAGAGACATTCAAAAACTAAACTAACTGCCACTTCGGGAAGGGTTTTTTGATGTCGATTAAAAATCTAAAAGTAAGAAGAGAGCCCTTGCACTGAGCTTCTTATAACAAAGTTCAGGTTGAGGGCTCTATAGAAAGTCGTAAAATGACTCCGTCTTAAAATGGATTGTGTGAATAAAATTTTATTGATGTGCCATTGATGTTATGGCACAGCCTATAAAAGACCATGACCTACAGCCACGGCCTCAAATAAAATTGAGAAACTGAACGGCAAATGACGAAATGATTTTACATAACGTCTCATGTTCTACTATGTTATTTAATCTTTATTTGCCCAAAATAAAAGTTTACAAAGAAGCGAACTTAAACAAACGGTATTCTCTGTAAATCTACTTTGGGGTGTGTAGAGACAAAGTAACTAATGCAAGCCAGGAGATAAAAGAAAATGGACATAAATACATGCATATAATATTATAATGGTAATACTTTATTTAAAACATTATTCAAATATGTTTTTATAGCGTTTCAAAATTTAATTATTGAAATCTTAATCTCCAAAAACATACCTAACAATATTTAGATGTTTAAATTATTGGATTCATGAAATTTAACTAACATAACAAATATAGTTGTCACGATTTAAAGGTGTAAACAAGGTCAATAATATTAAATTATAACCATAATCTTTCCAATGTTTCATCATAAATAGAAATAGATTCTATTGATCAGCTTGTAATAAAAATTGCCGTAGACAATTATATTATGAGAAATGCACTAACAGTACGAAATATTATATTTAAAATACGTTTTAACCTTAATGCCGTAGACAGAGACGTCAATAGTGATTCTCATCATTTTTTATCCATTCTAAGCAAAAGCTCGTCCACGATCTCACCTGATATTAAATGAAAATGCATTCCCGGGTGGTAAGTTTAGTAAATATCTATTCTCTTAATTGTAATCGGAGGGAACAATAGACGAGGATAAATTATTGATATTGACAACGTCACAAAACAGCAAATGCTCCACAAGCCTGTTGATTGGTTGGCACGTATAACGTAGTTGTTTTTGTCTGATCTCTAAAATTTATAATTTATGTGCCGTCGATGTGTTATTTTAGAATAGAATTTTAGAGACAGGTCGTTGCACCGAACGTTCCACTGAAGCGGTTATTTCTAACGTTAAGGTTTAAGTTTTCATATTATATAATTGGCACAGGCAGGTAACTATAGCTATTAAAATTATGCTTATTATATTAGTTAAGTCTTTAAATCGATCTGAATAGCTTATATTCAAACGGTGAAAATAACAAACTTGTATATATATTATCGTCTATTTATTCTATGTGTAATATTATATTTATAATTCTTTTATTTATATTATCTAAGATTCTTAAGACGCTACTTTAGCAGCACTTACGTTAACTTGCTCTTAAACACCAAAAGTTAGTTCGTTTTCAACATATATTTTAATGAATAAAAAAGAAAAAAAACCACGCATACGGATACTCTTAAATTTCCTGCGTAAAAAGTATGAGTGAAAAAGTGATGTCAAAGAAATGATTTTCGAGGGAGAAGAAAGTAAGACATTGATTAAAATAATTTATGGGATAAAATGGGAAATTGAGACCCATTCTACCCTCCCACTCATCCTACGTAGATAGGATGAGTACGATATTTGGTGTTTTAGCAAGAAGTTTTTATTTAATATTAGGTATTGTATTCCGGTGCGTAGGTAACTATAGCTATTGAAATTATTCTCATTATATTAATTAAATCTTTAAAGCGATCTGAATAGCTTCTACTCAAACGGTGAAAATGACTTGTATACGTATTGTCGTTTATTTATTCTATGTGTAATATAATATTTACAATTCTTTTATTTATATTTTCTAAGATTCTTAAGACGCTATTTAGCTCTTATCTTAACCTGCTAACACCAAAAGTTAGTTCATCTTCAACATATATTTTAATGCGATAGGATTTATCGATCTATTTAGCCTTTGCTTTTGTTACATCCTAGAACTCTCATAAATATCAGTTCCTAAAACACATTAAATCGTCAAGTCAATACGCAGTTCACTAAACATTTTTTATGCCACATACAAAAAATTGATAGCAGTATTAAACATACTGGTATCACAAATCAATTTGTTATAAGCCATAATCAGTTCATTGATATTCTCAATACATTTATTGAATATGTTAAATTCGGGCTGCTAATTCAAACTAATAGTACGTGCCTTACGTAGGTATGCGGGACTACGCTCCATACTCAATATATTTAGTATATAAGACATGAGATATAATGTCTACGCAGACCTCGAGCGACCAGTAAAATGTACTTCACATGTAAACAGATACAAGTGAAGGCAATAAATCGTAAGGTCAATAGTATAATTGCTGTTACAAAGGAACAAATCATTCCGTTTTTGCGTTATCAGCTATTAATCACAGTGACGTTATCTAAAAGGAACAAAGTTGAAATTCTCTTTGTTGAAAATATCGATAAATAAATCAACTTACAGACAGTAGATATACAATGTTCCCTTGTTATACTCCGTTAGAGCGTTGACGTTGTTTTTTTTACTACCACTTGTTGTTACTTCATAACTTTCGACTGGGTGAACCGATTTGGATAATTCTTTTTTTATTTAAAGAAAAATATAAAAACTCTCTATCTAGTAATTTAGTAACGCATCTGGAACAATGTGTAAATTGGATCAGTATTGATATCTTTGTCTATCCCTTCAGTTTTAAAGGACGTTATTTTTCAACCAACTCCAAAAAATAAGCTGTTATTAATTAGTCTGTTTTATTACGGTTGTTACCTCATAATTCTCGACTCTCTCTTCTTTTTATTTGATAGCTGCTGCTTCTCGTAGTAGTGCCATTAAAACTTGGTCCAATTCTGATAATGGCATCCATGAGAAACCATATAAGTATTAAATTGGCATAAAGTATGTGCGCCACAAATGGACGAATAACTCAGTATCACGCTAACCGATTTTCATGATTTTATATTAGAATGGATGTACTTCAAAATTAGTTTAATGAGAGTTAAATTAGAATCTGATTTATTTTATATCGTAATATTCCTACAATAATTCGGAAATACAAAGAAGGCGTAATAGTGTTTAACGTTCGATTCGATTTTCAAACCGACTTCAGTCGGTTTTTGTTTTTGCTTGTAAATATACGAGATTTAACGATCATAAATTCAAATCACGCGTTCCTTTATTAATGAATTTTGGTTTCGAATCCCGTGTATTGGTACAATAATAGCCGTTTTTCGGTTTTTTAATTACAAAAAATCATTTGGTAGAAATTTCTGCTCGGTATATATTGGTGGGCTTACCCTCTGATACATATACAACGTGATAAACTTGTAGAAAGCGAACAGCGAACGTTCTCTATCTGAAACGACTTTAAGAGCTTTGGTACATATATACTATGATAATACGGATTACTAAGAGATAGTAAAACTGCAGATACTTCTGGACTGTATGTGGTTACCTGAGAAATAAAATATTAGAATGGGCTTAATTTCGGAAGCGTTCTTCCTCGCACCAAACTCCACATGTCTTAGTACACGTAAGCCCGAGGTGGATGCTGACAAAATATGACGCGTTAAAATATTTATTTCAATGTGTTGCTCTCAGCAGCGGCCAGTTAAAGTGCGTCCGTGGAAATACACTCGGCTTTCTCTTATTGAACATAAAGGTAAGTTTACATGACTGTTAAAAATCAAGGCACAAACGAATAGTTTTACCATTAATGAAAAAGAAGATTTACTTAAAAAAAAGAAAAGCTACTCCTACGGATACTATTAAATTTTCTGAGTGAAAAGTGTGAGTAAAAAAGTGAAGTCAAAGAAATGATTTTTGAGGGAGAAGAAAGTAAGACAGTGATTAAAATAATTTAGGGAAGAAAAAGGGAAATTGAGACCCTACCATCCTACCCTCCCACTCATCCTACGTAGGTAGGATGAGTTCGATATTTGGTGAGCAAGAAAATAGAAGACATCGAAGGAAGAGTGATTTTGATTGAAAATATAGTGAAGTGGACTTAGGACCCAATTGTAGGGTAACAGAATGTATCGAAGGAAGTCAAGTCTGTCAATAATTGTGCCGTGCTCATACATTAATTGACGAATAATAAAAATAAACATACAAAAATAATAATTATATCTGCCTGACATACTGTTTTATAACAGCATAAATACAATAGATAAATGCATACTTTACCTGGTGATAAAGAGCGGCTTAATTTCCTCCTCAAATGTAAACATTATTTATTTCGTTTTCACAATTCTTCAAGTGCATATGCATTGATTTTCTTTATTTTCTACTATAATAAATTTCTTTCTTTATTATCTGTAGATTTATGAAAGCATGCAAGCATGATGAATAAAAAGAATTTATGACGAAATGAGTAGCATTACGGATATACTATAAAGGAGGACACTTACTAAATTTTGTGTCCGGTGAGTGTTTGTTGTGTTCGATGGATTCATTCTCTATCACATATAATCTAGTAAGCCCGCGTAATAGGTGGATAGCGATTGCTATCTCCGTCTATCCCAAGCTAAAGCTTAAGCTTAAAAGGAACAGAAAAAGATCTAGTATCACGCTACGATCTAAATTCAAAAAAATCCATTCAGTCAATATTATTGCAGTCACGAATGTTCTGTACTGTGTTGAGACCTTTATTTCGAGTCTCGGAACCTTCGGGCTCTGAGTAGGATGGTTTTTGTGATGCGTGGGTTAAAATTAGCGCACCGTCGGGCGGGAAGCGATGCACGTGATTCCGAATTTAAATTGCCCAATCAATTTTTAATTTCGTTGCAGTAACGCCCGAGGCATCTCGTTTGCTTGCTCACTTTTAAAATTCTAATAAGCAACTAAATAAATGATTGCGTGTAAAATATACCAGCAACGTACTTGAATTAAACTTAATAATTTGCAAAAGAAATAATTGTATAAAGTTGAAGCAATGGCCAATAATAATTCATTTGTTCATGACAAATATGTTGACCTTAATGTCGTTGATACGTTGAACTGATCAGCCAGGCGACCTCTATAGTTTCACCAGGTTTTGGCACAGCTCTTAGGTCGCTTAGCCTGAACCTCTTTAGGGAGTAACTAGGCGCAGGGACCCACGAAAGGAAACTTGGCATGGCCGAACCACTACTCGGACGTTAGCTTCTAACGGAAAAGTATCAAGACATTCAATAGCTAAATAGCATTTAGTGCCACTTCTAAAAGCGCAGCCAGGCGTTACTCGATTATATGTTTTTCGCGTAATTTTTTTCCACGCACTATCAACCTGATATATAGAAGTATCTATTTATTTATATGTAAATGTATATTTATTTATCTATAAAATAGTTTTAAAACGCTATTTTAGTGGCGCTACCCTTACCCTGCTCTTAACCACTAAAGGTTAACTGGAGGAAAGTGCTAATTAGCATTAAGTTCGCCTTCGTACATATTCTTTGGTGCAATAAAGGATTTATCTATCTATCTATCTAACCTGTGGAATCTACTGACATTAGCCGTTCCAAACCTAAACGATTTGGTGACCTTTAAGAAACGAGCCTACTCCATTCTCACATACACAGGTGCCGAATGGGCATGGCTTCCATAAGACTTCCCCCCATAGATTTAAAATAACAGAAAACGATCTGTGCCTTTGCGACAACACAATCACCCAAACGATCCACCACCTATTAGAAAAATGATTTCAGATTCAATCGACCCACATTCGCAATTTCAAGACACAAACATGAGCAAACCTGTCTCCAGTACAAGATACAGCCGTACGAATTAACATCTATCATTACAAAGGAACAAACTACCAACACCTTCACTGAACATCATAGACAACTTAAACCAAATCAAAGACTACGTATCAAATCCCGAGGTAAATAAATAGAACCCTAGTTCACTATGGATCACATTAAAAAAAAACTCCTTTCTCAAAGGTCGGCACCGCATCTGCAGCTCCTACGATGTGGATGTCCATGGGCGACGGTGATCACTAAATATTAGGTAAGCCGTAAGCTTATTTGTCCCTTTTTATGAAAAATGTAAACGGTGATGAATGGATGTGAAAAACGTGATGTACCAACATCGTGCAATCTGTAATTTCTGCTCGCCCCGCTAGGGCAAGGGCGTGATGTTATCATCCTCCTATCCGTTCTTAATGTTACGTGATTAAAACAATTTATCTGTTTATATGCAAAGCATTAAACTGTACATTTGATGTATAGCTTTGTTTGCCAAGTGCAGAAACTTCACCGATTATTGAATATCTAAATGCCGCATTAAAATGATAAAATATTATTTATATTATTACTTCAGGCTACACCCTTATCTATATAGTTACAATAACCTAAGTTATCGTGGTATTATTAATGATTAATTAACGATTAAATTTACTTACGTTGTTTATATAAATTGATTTAATAATTATTAAGTTTGTAAACCAAATGAGTAAGGCTACTATTACAGGCGGCAATGAAACCTTTTAGACCAAAAATACTATTTATATATAGACAGAGAACATTAAAACGTATGCGAGAAATAACCCTGTAGTTCTGGGCTCTCAAGAATAAGACTACGGTATCCCCTGCCTGTCGTAGAAGGCGACTAAAAGGGGCCCCGGGTTCATTGGGCGACATGGGTGGGGGCCTTTGTCGTCCGCCAAGGTGGACCCCGGGAAGAAGGCGACATCGGCTGGCCCGTGTCGCCTTGCGCTGCGAGGGCACAGGGGGGGAGGGAGTAACCTCCCCCGGGAAGTGCTCTCTATGAGCACAGTGCAGAGGGGCTCCGGTGCGTTCCACTGGAGATCCCGGAGCCCCTCACCATGCACCGAGGAAGGGCCACCGGGGAGGTTTCAGTGGGTAAAAACCCCACATAACCGCCGCCTTCCGAAGATCCTTTCTGATCCTTTCTGAAGATTTCCTCCCCGTTAACAAAAAAAATGCGTGAAATAGATTCATTATAACTTTTGCAACTTCATTAAGCAATGTTTTCTTAAATATTAGCAGTATTCATAATTATGATCCTAAAATATATTTTTTTTAAATAAAAGAAAGCTAGCAATATTTCCTTTTTTTTGCATAAATATTACTAATAATCTTGTTAACCATTCCAACTAAGCTAAGCTTGTGCTAGGATATGGTTCACGGCAATAGTGGAATGGTGGATTCAAACCCACGACCTTACGATTCGCAGGCCGTACCCTAAACCATTAGGCTATTGACGTTTCATCATCAATTGAAATAAAAATATAACAATTTTATTTACGACCAAAAACAAGTATCGACTTCAAATCGAATCTAAACGTTAAACGCTATTACGGGGATGCCTTCTTTGTATTTCTGAATTTTTGTTACAGGCCTTCTCTGTAAAGACAGTATATAAGGGCATAGTTCCGCCACGCGGCCCGAGTGCGGAATAGCAGACTTCACATGTCTTAGAAAAGACCTGTAGGTTTCCTAACGATATTATCCTTGAACGCGGAGCGCGTGCTTATTTCTGAATAATCATTGTATTTGGATTGCAATAGGATTATTAAGAAATAATCTCTCTAACTCTTTCAAAACTCTCATCAAAGTCTTCAAGTGCATCGTTTCCAATAAAAAATGAATCATCGAAATCGGTTGGTGTGATATTGAGTTATTTGTCAACATTTATATGGTTTTCTCATGAATACCACTGTCAGAACTGGACGGACCAACTGATTTTGGACCAAACGGGAAGCACCGATTTCTGTTAGGATTTCGATTATTTTTTTTTTTGGCTAGTAAACACTTGAAGAGTAGTTTGATGAGATTTTGATTAGATTTTGAATCATTCTATCTCGTTATATTCTAACGATAATGCTGAAATACAGAGGCCGTCCGCGCGTAATAGTGTCTAATATTTCATTCTATTTAAAATCGGTTTTTGTTTTTGGTCGCTAATATACTTGTGTCAACGAAATTTTCTTCTCTCTTCTAAATTGATGACAAATTTTTACTTTTACTTTTAATATTAATTCTAGTTCTTAATAACGATAATATCTACAGCATTGATGTTTATCTCACGCTCTTTCTACCATACCGAAATCTTAGTCACGATGATTCAGAAACACTGCTGACAATATCTGATTTAACCGTTTAGTTGAGTATGGAAATAAATTACTTGAAAATTATACACAAGTACAACGCCAATCATGAAAATTATGTCGATTAAATTTGGAATTGTATCGTTACGAATCATTTGCACACAAAGTCATTAGGGATCAATTTAGACTGGTTTTAAATAAATGTTAGCTTAACGGCCACGAAAATGCACGTTCAAGGTTATTTATCTCTGAAATATTTTTATAATTTTAAATATATTTAATACAAAACAAATTAATACATACAAAACAGATTTAACATTGGAAGTAAAACACCTTTCTATCAAGTTTCTCCATCATTCCACTTGCATCTCATTTTTTTCCATAGGTGTAAAAGAGATGGCAACACGTCTATCGATGTTGAACTGTAATGGCGGACGCATATAAACACATTTGCTGAATCGTATTGCTTTAATTGCATATTCTTACTGTAACACAATTCTTTTAACACGTGTTATTGATACCACAACATAATATTACACTATCCTTGTAAAATATTTGATATTTTAATAGAAAAAATCACTTTAAAAACTAACACAATCACATTTGCCGTTCGTCACTAAAGGCATCGGTCGCCATATCCAAATCCTGTCATACAGGGTCGTACTCGATCAAATGAAATTAGTAACACAAAAATTTATTATTTCATAATACAATTAGGAATTTCACTTATTACAAACAAATAAAATTCCTAATTTGACCTGATTAGTGCTAGATACATCATTTTAAACTAATTAATTTATAGAAACAAATTATCAGGAACTGTTCTCTTATATAAGTGTATAAATAAATACATACACACGCAAACAAATATTCAAGCCCATCGCTCAGAGGGGTAGGCACAGTCCATGAATTACTGCTTAGTGCGATCCTGGCACACCTCTTTAGCTTAAACGTATCGTTTTGCTTAATTGCTTAGACAATTAAGGATACTTTTACCTTTTTGCTTATCTTTTGCTTTTTTATCCTTAGTCAAAAATTAATAATTACATCATTATTTTCCTTTTATTTTTTTATCGCGAATACGATTATTAATAAATTTTCACAAAATTATCACACCATTGTCGTACACATTCTCACCACGATTGTTAAGAATTAAAAAATCTATTAAGGTCCCTAAATTTATGATAATCGATGCGTTCTATTTTAGGATTTTTTTATATACTTGACATATCTATGTCAATGTAATTGAAATATGTATCGAATATTTTCGGACGGATTAAATATAGCTTTATAATGCAGCATTTAAAGACTTCTTAAAAAGTATAGATCAAATGTAACGTCACCCAGTACTAACATTAATAACATACCAAATACGTTCCTGATCATGCACGCTCCGCCCATTACAAGCTACAAAAGTTGGCGCGGGTTCCTTCAAAACATCTCGTTTGGAGGCCATTTTGACGATCGCGTGCAAAAGAGACAGCGCTATTTAGAATGCATGTGCGCAAGTGGGACACTTATGCAAAGTTAGTCTAGTTTTAATGTGGTTAGAAATGCGTGGGGACTACGCTTTGTAAGTGAGCAATGGCAGATCTGATCTCAGCCGGGAATCAGTAAGTTGCTTAGGTCGGGTTTTGATCTCCAGTATTTTTTTATTTTTAAAAAGATTTACTATCAGTATATACTTGAGAACAAAAACTATCATTCAATTTTAATGGTAGCTAATAATTATTGTGAAATATAAGTGCATTTCAATTTTAGTTTTTTTTAAATTTTAATGAATGAAATTTGAATGAGGTTCCTAACTTTTTTTTAATCTTGATATTTAAATTTTAGTACTTTTTAATATTTTTCAAGAAATTTATATTTAGGTAAAATTTAAGTTTTAATTATAATCTGAAGCTTAAGAATAAATTGTTAACAATAACGTGCTTATTATAAAAGTACAGTTGGTTTTCATCGCTGCAAATTTTTTTATATATTTCGGAAAACTACAAGTGTTCATAAGTTCTTGTTTTCCTACAAGAATAACATTTTCATGTCACTCTGTATTATGGTACATGGAAAAAAACAGTAAGGAATCTGTTAAATTACTAAAACTACAGTAAGCATAACCCTCAAATCAACATTTACGACACCTCCATTCATTCGAACATAGAATGCGTCGTAAAACCCGAGCCGCCATCAAGTGACGTCAACTAACTGCCGTGACGTCGTAGATCCACCATTGCCCGTTAGATGGCGCTAAAGACAACCGCATCACGCCGAGATCGTAAAAATAAATTTTATTGTTATGACGAAAATAAAACGCTTGTCGTCAATTTAAACATCATTTCACTGTGTAATAAGATTTATTTTATGTTTAACAAGTGTCTTGATGAATTTATATAGCCGAATGATGAATTAAGAAATAAAATGCTTTCTTATGGTCGCGTTATCCCAATTCTATTGGCGTTTATACCTTTATTTCATAATAAAATTTCCTTGGATAATGTGATAAGATGCTAATACATGTGAATCGTTGTACATGAATAACACAAATTAATTCGTTAACGATATTTGATATACAATAAAGAAATAATATGCTATTTAATTCAATCCTATTTGGTTTGTATTAAATTATGCGTAATCGTGGTCCAATAAAAAAAACACAATTTAAATGGGAAGAGATTATCTATTTTTATAATTTACACGCTTCTGATAATTTAGAATTCGAGGTCATTGTGACACTGCATTTGAATAGACCTTCACGTGCTTATGGACTGAGTCGCTAGATGGCAGTGATCTTGATTATGATTTATGATTAAAATTTGTGAATTGTTTGCAAATTATGTGCTAATTATAAACATAGTTACTATCGTTTTTGATGAATTTAAGTTTATTGACCAAAAAAAATTTTAAGCTTTACGAATTTGATGCAAAAAACTTTTAAATTACGTACATAGATGGAGTCACAATCGAATAAGTATTAGTGGACTTTAATAATTAATAAACAGGTAGAGTAAGACGGGCTAAGTAGATATTTTGTTGTTGATAAAGTATATGCTTTAGTTTTTCATAAGAATATTATAAGTTATCTCATAATATTTACCTTGTCATATTATTATAAACATTTTCTACAAAGTATGATATCAATTACGCTTTTATTAGATTATTGACATCGATAATTTTCCTTTATAAGCAACGAGCAGGTCGTCAACCTGATAATATACATAACATAACGTTATTTTTACATTTACACAGGACTTTGAATAAAAAAAATTACCGGCATTACCGCGCTTGTATTCGTCACATCAATTCATAATATGTCTCGTTAGCCAAGTAATTATACTAGCTCAGCTCTGAAGCTCTGGGCTCGTAGAATAAGACTACACTATGCCCCTACCTGTCGTAGAAAGCGACTAAAAGGGGCCTCGGGTTCACAGGGTGACAAGTGGAGCCGAGAAGAAGGGGACATCGGCTGGCCCGTGTCACCTTGCACTGCGAGGGCACAGGGGGAAGGAAGTAACCTCACCCCACGACGTGCTCTCCTAAGAGCACAATCCAGAAGGCCTCCGTTGCGTTCCTCTGGAAATCCCGAAGTCCCGTACCATGCACCGAGGAAGGGCCGCCGGGGAGGCCACGTAACCGCCGCCTTCACCCCAGAAGGCAGAATTTCCTCCCAGATAACAAAAAAAAAGTAATTTTCCTAGCTAAGCTATCCTTTTAACCGGAATACAGTATACTCACAGACCAAAATCAAAACAAGGAGACCAAGACCCACTACCTATCATCGTCACCAGTACACATACAGGTTCATACAATTCTCCATCGTACAAAAGAGGAATCTATAATTTTTACCCACCGTGATCATATGGTATGTGGCAAAACTTGTACTGCTAGATTAGTGTTGGATATGATATCTATAAATAAGAAAAATTTTAGCGCCAATAGCCAGCCAATGGCAAAATAACGGTTTGGATGTAGGTCCAAATCCACCACACCACTATTGACGAGAACTATCTCCTCACCCGGGGCAGCTTTTTACCATTAGATGCTAGGAGCGTTGCTGAAGTTTCTTCGGCCACTTCTTCCTCCAGCGCCAACGCTTCCCGAAGTGGCACTCAAAGTTAGTTTAGCTTTTCGAATGTCCCTTAGATTATCCGTAATAGCTACCGACCGAGTCGTGGTTCAGCCCTCTCGGGCGCCATCGGATCGGAATGCTTACGCGTAACATAGTAACCGTCCAAGCCGAGGTTACCCCGCACCGGGGGGACCCTTGTGTCGAGTTACTAGCGATAGAGGTTCAGGCTAAGCGACCTAAGAGCTATGCCACCTCTCAATCCGTTGAAGCAGTCAAGGCCAGCTTTTCAGCTTTCGTCTCCCTTTACTCATACATAATTTCTATATGTCCTAACCACAGCAGCATGCCTCTCTCTATTCTAGTCATTTTTTTTTATTGTAACATGAGGCATTACTACTGACTTATATCTAAATTCAGAGTTTTATTGCCCCTTGTCCTTTTTATTCTAAGAATAGACGTAGTATGCCTATGCTATTTCTAGTTCCCCTAACGTGGATAAGGTTAGGGCAGTTTTCCTCCCATGCCTTTCCTCTCATCATCACCTCCTCCACCTACCTACCTCACCATACATTACCACTTATTTACAATTTATTTCAACTTTCACTTTTTATGCTTCTATTTCTAATATACACTATTCTTCTTATGCTTATTTCTTATTATATTTATAACTATTACTATATATTTATATCTATTCTAGTCATTACATCCTCATACAAACCACACTTTTCTCGTGAAATTTCTAATCATATCATCCAGAGACGCGTCTAACATACTTCTTAGTGGCTGCATCTTTACGACAATGATTTTATTCTAATGCTGTTTCAGTAACACCCAGCCCTCACTATCGTACGTTGAAGTGGACATTAGCACTGCATTTTATGTATAGTGCTACGTTAAACAGATAAAGTACGTTCCAGGAATTCATTAGAGACCTGTCTTCTTATGTATTGCCATTAGAAATCCGAATAACCTCGTCCAAGACTTCCCTGAAATCAAACCCTTGATAAGTCTTCCAGCAGGCAGAACGTTTTAAAAACTCAGCTGCCCTTAGATCCTGCAAAGCTGTCAACAAATTGCTGGCTAACAATAAATAGCCATAAGAGAAGTGTCGTCTTAGAATCTTAGCGCTGCAGACAATAAATAAAGCCGTCTCTCCGGAACATAAGAGAACATTATAAACGCATTGATTGATAGCAATCACACGAGCGATCGTAGAACCTGCGCGCTCGATAAAAAGGGAAAATTGCCGTCATAAAGGCGCTGTAATAGAGCGAGCGTAGACATCTAGACGTCGAGCTGCGTCCTTATGCGATAAAGACATAAACAATCAACTCCTTTATCTCTATTAAGCGGGTGATACTTTAAACAAGTCAATAATGGTTCAATAAACGTCCAGAGAGCGGGATAATAACGTACCGCGCGTCGGCCGCTCGTAAACTTTCGAATTTATAACTGAGGTTTAGCCCCGGCGGCGTATACGAAATAATCGGTGCGGTGTTTACTGTGCCTCTACAAACGGCGCAATCCACGTGACTTTTACGACCACTCAAGTGGTAGTAAAAATCGTGTTTACGGCGCGTGCCCTGCGCAGGCGCCGCGCCATCTGTCGCCTGCATGCGAATGAGCTTACCGCTCTCGTGGGCTTTTTTGCGTTCGCATTAGATCGCTAATCGCGAATCGCTGAAGTTATGATGCATATTAATAAATTTATCAGTGTTTGATCGCGTCTGTCTTTGCTTCCGACTAAAAAGTAACTTTCAAGACTAGAGAGAATAGGCATTTACTAAAGCAGTGCACCTTACCATCTAGCACTTAGTATCAGGTAGAATCGTGGTCAAGCACTCCCCGAGAAAGCATAAAAAAACGGAAAGGTCCCAATAAGGACGAATTAATAACGTAATTGTATTCTAGTTTAGGTGTCTTATCAGTTAGGGCAAATATTTATAATGCTTTGTCGATATTTATACACAATGAGCTACTTTCGATTCGAATAAATTATCTCACAGTATTAAAAATATGTAAGAATGATTTTAAGATATTTTAAATTCGATTTTGTTTAAACAATTTCCTTTTGCGGCAGCTTATCTTTACAATGAATTGAGAATGGCTTCGGCCCTCGTTTGTCGATATTTTGGATTGCTAATCGACCAAACTTAACTTTTTATATTTTATTTTTATTTAGCATTTGTTGTATAAATATATGAACCTTATGAATCTATCAGAGGTAATATGGTAATATGGCGCGGAGATTCATGGGGGCGATCATCTAACTTACATTTTCATTTTCATCTTAGACGTAAGAAATCAGTGTGTGTTTTAAAAAAGACTTGGCTTAAAGGTCTTGTTACCAAGCCATAAAATATTCAACAACAACAAATTTCATTCTCTAATTATCTATCGCTGTACACCGAACGTCTTTGTATAAAAAATCTTTAAAATACCCTTACTAGTATAAGATGGCTGGGAATCGACACCCAAGATCTAAGAAGTCCTGTACCGTCTGGATCGACCAAGTACATTCGAAGAAGACTTCTTGAATTTGTCAATAAAATAGCTACTGACCGAGTCGTGGTTCGGACCTCTCGGGCGCCCTCGGATCGGAATGCTTACGCGTAACATAGTAACCCTAGGTAACGTACATAAGGTTACCCTTCATCGGGGGGCCTTGTATCGAGTTACTGGCGATAGAGGTTCAGGTTAAGCGACGTATGAGCTATGCCACTTCTGAATCCGGTGAAGCAGTCAAGGCCTGCTTCTCTGGCCAATATGTGTAGTTCGTCATTAAAAAAATCTAGCAATAATGGTTACCAGAAAATCTTAAAGAGATTCTGCTTGTTGGCTCATGTTCGGGCTGCATATGTTGAAACACAATTCTAAAGGTTAAAATTATGAAGTAACTGAGCATTTCTTATACTGAAGGAGAAAACAAATTCTAATTTTCAATTAAAATTCTAATTGGTTTCCTATGGGAGCTTTCTTATTTGATAATACAACCCTATTAGTGTATTAGCCCTTTCTATTAATTCTTATCTTTTGTACAACTAACTAACCTGCGTTGAAGCTCCAATGCCGTCTATCAACTTTAATATGATGTGATTGATTTTGAAATTGATTGATTATGAGATTTTCTAATGAAGTCGCTTTGGAGATCCGATAAAGCTACCTCATTAGCCCCCTTAGCTTGGAATGTTGACGCGACTAGACTAGACCTCCAAGGCGAGGTTCCCCCTTGCCCTTGGATAGAGTAGCTCTTGCGGTGATTTTTCCCAATGGAGGTTCCAGGATAAACGACAACACCTCATACATCCGCGAAAACCGGTTACGGCAATATTTTCTATATAAAAAATATGTAACTTTATTAAGCAATGAATAGCTTTGGTATATGGTTGAATTTCTAGCACACTTGTAACCATTATTCGGAATCTTATAGGTAAACAAATTATTTGTTCAAATTAGTGTGATATTAGTCGCCGTAGAGAATGACCGAGAGACCGAGAGACAGACAAGCTATCATATAGAGAACATTGAAAGAAGCTCCTGTAAATGTGGTTAGCGATTGCTCTAAGTATTTGAGAGCTGTATTTTGTGAGATTATCGTCTGCTATTCTCTGCAATTCCATGTCACCGTGCCAAAAACCGAAATCTACTAATTTATTCAACAAGAACTAAATTTATTCATTGTGTGATTGTTTAAAGTGTAACGGCATATTTGGAGGACGTAATTATGTACCAGATATAAGAACAATTGAAACAAAATTCGAGTGTCTAAGGTATTCCATCGGAAAGGCTGAAATTCGTCATTCTTAAATTCCCAAAAGTAGCAAAAATTTACAACCAAAATGAACTAGTGAAAATTTCATTGATCGTTCATTTTGGCACAATTGTGATACTAGAATTTTTTTACAAAACTGTAAACATTACTTCTGTTGCTATATGTCTCAGCCAATTTACAAGGCACATCAGAAGTCACTTCCAACTTTTTTTGTAAAATGTTATATAATATAAGCACGAAATATATAATCACATTTAGTCGTAGCTGAATCATTGCTTAATATTGACACCGTAATAGGGTTGTGATTTATAAGTGTAAGTGATCAAAGTATATTAAATAAAGAACGAAAAAATCAATAATCGAATTTTGTTCTGTCCTTCCTTACACCACATCGTGTAAACTTTGAGAAAGTTGTGGGTAGTCTATAGAGTCCAGACTTATTTACCGTAAAATACCATATAAGTAGCGGCTGCATAAAATATTAACCATTCAGGGTGACTTGGAAAATTCCATACAGGGCTCGTATATCCTCTCTGATTTCCAATTCTTCTTCAATTCAATTAACCCAAGCGGCGCAGTATTTCTACATTTTTTTTATTGCTTTTCCACTGACTGATCGTCCGTGCCTTTTTTATTTGGATTTTTATTTGTTACCTACATTTTCTTCGTTTATAAAAGAGTTTGCTTAAAACTTCAACACTTCGCCTTCGCAGATGTCGCCAACCCCTTTACTTGATTGGCGTGGTCTATCGCCTTCCGGTCCCTGTTCCGAAACGCTATCGCGATGTTGTAGTCTTCCAGTCTCTCGTTGGTGGCATTCCTAGACCTTTGGATGAACTGGGCTATAGCTTCATTACTGCTGTCTGCGTTTTTTACTTTTTAATTTCTACATTTACACCCGCTCTTCTTCCGACTATGTGACTACTTCCAGAAGTAATAAAATGAGGATTAGAAGATTATTTAAATGAACAATTTTTTTTCTTTATATTAAAAAAGAAACCTATTATACTTTTTTTTAGAAAATATTACTTACATTCTTGTTAACCATTCCAACTAAGCTTAGACTTGTGCTAGGAGATGATTCACGTCATTATTCGAATGGTGGATTTTAACCTACGACCTTACGATTCGCAGTCCGTACCCTAAACCGTTAGGCTATTGACGCTTCGCTTATTTATCAGCAGATTAGTTCACGTAGATATAGCTTGTACCTATAACATTAGTAACCGTGTGCTAAATTATAGATACCAATCTAGAGTTCTATATTAAAATGTAAAAAATTTAGATAAACTACTAACAAACTATCGTATTAGCAACCAATTCGTTAGACGGAAATAATAAGGCTATAAGGGATTTTTACTTTTGACTATTCATGTGGTTGTATAATAGAAAATAAAAAGACTGGCTGGGTAAAACTTGATAAAAGTCGTGCCAACTCCGATTCAACGAAATTGTAGTTTACTGTTTACAGAATGAATGTATTTTATTTGATATTTCTCGAAACGAGGTTACATATAATCAATAAAATTAAAAAAAATGTATTAATATTGGTGGAATTCTTTAAAAAAATTACTGCTTTTTAATCTACGATTACAAGAAATTGTATATTGTGAAAATTATGCATTTTTTTATAAAATCCACCACACAAATCAAACCACGATCCCATCTCAATTCAATCAATCAATTAAATGGAAATCCAGTCCTGGATGGTAGCTGGGTAAATGGCTATTCACTCTACTCTTAATACGTATCGCTATGTAAATTATAAGTACATATTTGTGTTATAAGTATTGCTAGAGTTAATTATTCTACTTCTGTCACAACTACCAGAAGTGGCAGTTGAAACGTCTGGCTGAATCTTTCCTGTTAATTTCAGATCAGGTGGTTCAATCGGATCACTATAGATTTTATCTCTCTATCTTATCATTTTATATTTGGTATATATAGAGGCTACTCGACGATCTGAATCACCGTTTATCTAATACAATTATCTTTGAAAGAGATCGAAATCGACAGTTTCGTAATTGTTTGTGATGAGTAATTTCTCTCTGGAATTATGCTAATTTATGGTTTGAACTATGTCGTCTTAATGGACTGGGACAAACAGTTTAACAAATAGCTACTGTTATGTGAAACTTCTAATGCAGCAGGTAAGAAGTACTGTAACTATATGTACTTATTATATAATATTTGAAACATCTTAAAGGGTGTGGTGATGGTTAGCCATGCACTAGTGATGATGCAATTCTCTCTTAAACCGACTTCAAAAAAGGTGGAGAATTTTTTTTTATAATATGATTTTATTTCAAACCAAAAATGTACAAACCAGTTCAATAATAGCCGCAGTAGTAAAAACTGTGTCGCAGCTATTAACGCCCATCTCCAAACAGTTAAACACAAATACAAATTTAGTAAAATTAAAAACTTATAATGTAATTTAGTTTAATCGTTTTGTGTGTGTGAGTGTGTTTGTGTGTAAAAGTTTGCGTGTGTTGAAGAGTGACTGTGAGTATGAAGGGAGTGAGTTACTCTGACTGTTTATGATGGTTTTAAAAGATCTTCTGTAAATTCGTACGAGATAGTTTGGAGCCATTCAGTAATATGTGTCTTACATTATTTTAGTGGTAATATGTAATAATTTATTTACTTTATTGTCCAAAAAGGCACTAAGGACGTAAAATTGACGTCTAGCGAAATCAGTTCTGTGGGCCACAATGGTGTAAACCCTGTCATGTCTGCGCTGTTTATTATAAAGGTTGGGTGCAGGTTCGAACTTAAGAAGCGAATGTTTTCGAAGTACAACGTGCAGAATGAAAAGTTGCCGAACAGTTAATAATTTATTTTAATAATTTAGATTTTATTTTTATTGTATTTTTTTTTAATTTTGTACCTTTATAACTTGCATAATTATTAAAATTAACCTTTTCTTTATTTTATTTACGAACAATAATTACAACACTTTGTAAGCCTGAAGGTTTTCCCAACTTTAATGGATTGAGGCCGAGGCTTTCAAGCTCTATGTATGCACCTCTATTGTAAATAACTTGACATAGTGTCCTCAAGAGGAAATTCTTTATATGACCGGCAATCTAGGCGCGATAGCATGAGTCGAAGGTGCCCGTGAGAATTCAGCCAAGGCTAGTTCAGATGCTTTAATGGGATTAAACACAGCCCTATATCTGCTGGATGCTCTGTCGACACTAAGAAATTAATTGGCATGAATTTTGAACTTGGGGTATCTACATGATTCCGGACCCCAAATCTGTAATATAATATCATATACATATACTAAATTTAAAAAAATTGCCAGAAATTAACTTCTTCCTTTGTAAGCTAACAAGTTAGATTAGCGATTGCTACTTCTGTCTACCACAATTAGGTTAAAAAGTCGCAGGTTATTATCAAATTCTTTCTTTATCACTTAAAATATTTCACGTCCATCGGAATTGGTACTTCTTAGTATTTTTTATTTGCTCATAAACCCTCATTAGAACATAACTAAGCATAAAGAGTCCTTAATTAAGAAAAGACAAGCTATAATTATTATAAGCTGTTTAAAAACAGCTCGAACATCCCGACATCGGCACTTCTATTGCTCTAAATTGGGTCTATTATAGTGTGGACATCGAAAAAACGTAAGCTCTGTGACACATCCCGCCCTTTTTATCGTCGTGTATTTGTTTAAAGAGGTGTCCGCAATAAAAATGTGAGCAAGTCTCTGTACCAGGAGTCCAGGAGCCATTCATTCGTTTGATGACTTCATTTGGACGCGCCAACTGAGTGGTCTCGCGATAATGCGCCATTGTTTACCCTTCAATAGTGCGCTTCAAACTGCACGCGCCTTACTGCGCTAAACAAGGATGGTTATACATCATTCCGCTCCGGCCGGATTACATGCGTTCGACGGACGGCCGCTGTCCCGTTCCCACGACCGGATGCGCGCCAAGAGCGACAGCGACGCCCGCATCAGTCGTAAAAACAGGTAGTAGAAGAAATAATAATCATCTTTACGACTTCTCACTCTATTCAGCACCTTGTTACGATACTGCGCTCATTGTGGCCCGGCCCGGGAGCGGTTGTAAAATCTTTTCTTTACTGGCCCGTTTCACTAATTGTACGTTTATGAGTTTACGACTTGCGGCTTAACTTTAGTGTACGGTGTTGTAAGGCTTTGTCGTTGACTTTTTTTATTTCTTACGTATATGACATTATGTCAACAGGATTAGCTACTTCACTCTCATTTGCATTTTTTAAGCAATTTTTAAGTCAAGGTTAAAGCTTTAAAGGTAAACAATCACAAGGAAAGGGGTTTAATTTTTTTTGCGTACGGCAAGCACGTGCTCGCGATGTGATAAGAAATAGAAAAGAGAGCGTAACTGATAATATTTATAGTGATTAGCGAAAAGGGGACGGAACAATGGTCGGTGTAGCGTTGGCAGGCGGGCGCGGGGCGGCGCGCGTGTTGCTCGCAGTGTCAGTAGACTGCGTGAGCCGAGACGCGCCGGTCGCTCTCGACACCCGCCCGACACTCGCGACACCAAACTTCGCTCGCGACACTCGATCAACCCTGACCGCCCGCAACTGACACAACTAGTAAAACCCGGCACGCGCTCTCCAAACCTAAAAACGTAAACAGCTAACACGCCTTTATCACCGACGAGGCCCATTATGACGCTCAAGTGACGTTTTATAGGCAATAAAATTAATAGTAATATTCGTGTTATCACGGCGCGCGAGCCGCGATGACATAAGTGCCTAACTGAGTGACGTTAGTGCCGGCGACTGTACAAGATGAACTCCTATTTCGAGCAGGGCGGGTTCTACGGGGCGCACGGGGTGCACCAGAGCGGCGGTGGCGGCGACCAGTACCGCGGGTTCCCTCTCGGCCTGACCTACGCCCAGCCCCACGCGCTGCACCAGCCGCGTCCTCAGGATTCGCCTTACGACGCCTCAGTGGCGGCTGCATGCAAGCTGTACGCTGGGGAACAACAGTACGCTAAGGCGGATTGCTCGAAGACGGGCGGGGAGCAGCAGAACGGTTACGGGGCCAAGGAATGGGGCTCCGGGCTGGGGGCGTTGGTCAGGCCCGCCGCTTGCACGCCCGAGGCGCGGTATAGCGAATCCTCGAGCCCGGGCCGGTCTCTACCCTGGGGGAACCAGTGCGCTCTGCCGGGAGCCGCTGCGAGCGCGCAGCCCGTCCAGCATCAACCCACCAACCACACCTTCTACCCTTGGATGGCTATAGCAGGTAAGTTGTAAACCATTAAAACAGACCCTAAATAGTTATTGTAATTTTATCGATTCTTAAGTACTGTTGTTTTAATTTTTTTTATAAATTAATACTAACAATTTTATGAGTAATGTTCCATTTTCTTTATTTTCCAAAACCTTTTATCTTGAGACATTTTTCTGATTAAAATAAATAACAAAACAAGATCTAAACAACACAAACAAATTAAAATTTGTATCAGTAACAATCGGAATTCTTCACGGCATTAAAAGCTCTAAAATGTCGTTAAACATAATTTAAATTCTCTACAACTCTACGTGTGCTCTCGTTCACGTACGAATAAGACACCAATAAGAAAATCGTTAAACGCCGTCAGGTAGCAAATGATAATATCTCAAGTATCAATAAAACGCACATAAAATGAACGACCCTCGTTAACACCTTATTAGTGCGACAGATTTGAGTGCCATTCATAATTTATCGCTGCCATCAAAATAAATATGTCTTTTAAATGTAACAAAAAAAACTATTTACCGACGATTGACGTACACTAACTAAACCATTATTATTTAGAGCATGGCAGGGAAAATAACTTCCAATAGTAACTTCGTAATTTTAGCACATTTTAATTATTAAAATTTGAATGTGATTTTTTTTGGACGAACTAACACAGTTGGCCCAAAGAAGCCTTTACTATTTCACCGGATTGAGAGGTGGCATAGCTCTTAGGTCGCTTAGCCTGAACCTCTTCTAATATACTCTGATTTCCCTTCAAAACGTATAAATCTTTCGCCTTTGAATGTGATTTGATGTGCCCATTATTTATAGACAATGATGACCACAAAAGCGATAATTTTGGAATCGATTTACAAAACCAAATGGTCATTTTTATATCTGATAGGTATTTTAATGATTGGCTATACATAATGTATCAACGACTTGGTATTTATATTTGGCTACTAACGTCGATTTTCTTATCTTCAAACCCATAAATATGACCAGCGTTTGCTAATAAATACCAAAATAAAATCAAATAATAATTTTAAATTCATCTTGAATGTGACGACAATCTATTGTTTTTCGGGCACAAAATTTCAGCACTTAATTTTTTTATGTGAAAAGTATTGATACAAGATACGTGTAGCTAGATCCCCAACATCAGCTATTCGTTACTAAACCTAAATACCCTTTGAGCTAGATAATACTTTAAAGATTACTTGCTCTCTATTAACTAAATTTATTAACTAAAATTAAAAAAAAATACATTCATGAAGCCATATAGATCTTTCATGGTATTAATCTGAGTACAGACTTCAATGTTGCGGTAATCACGTGTTTAGATATATTTCATAAATGTCCCACGAGTAGAATATGTATTTAGTTACTCAGTGGTGGACACATTTGAGGCATACACCAAATCTTGCGGGTAATGTGATTTGAAATTAGAATTCCTTTAATTAAAATCTTCACCAGCCTATACTTATCCGTGTTATTGTAAATTGTACAAGTTTTAGTTGAAGAAAATATAGGGACACAGTCCGCTTAACTGCGCCAGAGCGGATCGGCGGACTTCACAGGTCTTTGAAATATATGACATGTCGGTTTCCTCGTAATATTTCCTTTTATCGCCGAAGTCGGGTTAAGTCGGCGCCTCAAATTGCTTTGAAAAAGCTAATTAGTGCCGGCACCGGGAATCGAACTCGGGTTTTTCGTACATTATGAAATTTAAATTTAACGCCCTGATGGCTCCGTTAAGATGGACCACAAAGTAAAAGTTGAACTATTTTCACCTGGTTAAATGAATGCATATCATATTATGGAATTTCAAAGTGTAATTGAATTGCAGTTTCGTCTTTTATATTTATTTTGTTTGCGAAGACACGAAGAGATAAATTCCTAAAATCAATTTTCTAATAATTCTAGATGAACATAATAAATCATAGAGAATATAACAAAACTAGATTTAACAAATAAAATTAACGTAAATGAAATAAAATAAATCAATATTAATGCATCAAGAAAATCAATGAAATAACTTTTATAACTTAATTTAGAGCTCATAACTTTTTAAAATTAATTTATGTCTCTCTGTGCAAATAAAAATATTACTTTTTTTACTTTACAAATAAAAATAAACTGTTGTTTTCTTGATTTTATGTCTAATAAAAATTATAAAAATATATATAAAAAATTGAAACAGATATCACCAATAAGATTAATATATTATACAAAATATTATATTGTATCCGACGATGTGATATTTTAGCGCTCCTCTGAGGGAGCGCAAGCGCATTTCGCCCGCTCGGGTCAATGGCCCGGTCTAGTTTGGGCGTATTATTATTATACTTGATGGCCCATGCTTACCAATACACATACAAAATCTGATGGCGAAAGTATGCCCAAGGACGGTTTTATTTGTTTCAAAATCATGCAACACAGACAAAAATTACAATTTTTAATGTTTAATTAAAACATTTTATTGGACCTATAAGAAAATAAAATCTTTAATAGAATTTTTATGTATTGGTTTTCCGAATAGATTCCAATTGAACTCGGTAAGCTCCATTGAATTACTGCGTCAGTCAACCAGGTCGTATTAGAATTCCGTATACAAAAAAAAACTTAAGGGCCCACAACGAGTTGGGACATCACTACCGTAATTAACACGGCGCGTGTGGTCCCATTTCTCATAACTCATGCGACTTGATAAAATTAAGTAATGCGGTCGAAAAAAAAAACGAAATAAAACTTAAATAAGTAGTCGCTACGTCAGCCGTATTTCACTCGAGGTTCACGCAACGTGGCCGCGAAAACAATACAAGGACGTGGGCTGAACGAGATGTTAGGACCAGTCGGAACTACACAACGCATAACGTATGGATGCACATTTTCGGCTCGTCTGTATTTTATTTTGAAAAATATTATAAAACCATATACGTGATGATTTTTTTTACATATTTGACTATTCATTAATTCATTTATTTTAATAGTTTCTACAAAATATTTTATTCAATATGTTTAATACAATCGTTTATAGATTATTTAAATTGTTTTTAGTGTTTTATATTATGTCGTTGTGTGATATAGATAAAGCTTGACATTTTATTGGCCGTTAAACGTAGTATGTAGTAGTAATTTAGATAATAAATACAGGCTTAAAATATTTACACGTAGGCACGTGAAGTTATTTACTTTAACTTTTTTATAAGAATACATTGCTGGAACAAGAACGGCCTTCGCCTAATGTTAATGGTACCCGTCATACTAAAATGACCAGCGCTTTGTGCCTGGAATGTTCTACACCTAGCTGTTTTATGGATAGCAGTTGCTCCCTCTATTGAATGACACCCTGAGAGTTGTAGAAAGAATACGGACCGTAGTCTTACAACGAAACACCTCCGGTTGCTCTATGTTTATATAATATTACCCGTATATGAATATTTATTTCCAATATACTGATATTTAACATACTAAAATCAACATGGAATTAGAAATGAATATTAGACATAACAAACATAAGTTGTTGTATAACTTTTCTGATCACGTCATCATCATCAGCCTGTGTCTATCCACTGATGGAAATAGGCACTCCCCAATGCCCTGCGCTTTCCGCATCCAGTCACTTCCGGGTATCCTTATAAGGTTGTCGGTCCAACTAGAGGGAGGGCGCCCCACGTTCTTCAGCCTATGCGCGGCCTCCACTCCAAAACTTTCCTCCCCCAACTACTGTCACTGACTCGGCAGATGTGGCCACTTCAACTAGCTGACTTTAACAGCTATGGCGACTACCTTTGTTCTACGTCGAATTTCTTCGTTTCGGATTCTATCTGTTAGAGAAATGCTGAGCATAGCTCTATCTATCGCTCGTTGTGCGCCTTTCAGCTTGTGGGCAAGCCCAACGGTCAGATTCCAAGTCTCTGCACTGCAGGTCATGGCTGGAAGGACGCACTGGTGGTCACGTGCCTTGGGTCATTTATTAACTGGTAATTGTAACCGACTTTTTCTTTTAAAAGTCAATATTATTTATACGCGGCGCTTCCAATTGTCTTCAGACTATCTCCTCCCGGCGTCAATTATTCTAATTAGGGTTCAGTATGTTTGATTACACGTTAATGCATAGCATCGCGTTTACGTTCTCCACCTTGAGACAAGATAGTACGTACGTAAGTCGTTACCCCAGATATTATATCTAGACAGCTTCGTGAACGAACTAGGAGCAGTGAAATGTAGTAATGATATTTGTTTGTAAATATAATAACGACTATAACTTTAAATCGGAATCATAATACAATTAAAGAAAGGTAAGATTTCGGAAACTGATTACAATCGATCATTTACCCCATTTTTCTTGTATCTGCTGACATTCATTGCAATAATTAGACAATTAGAGTGCAGTTTGTCAAATCAAACTGGTTATTGGTAAGCTAAGAGAATTCCACTGCAATGCAATGCAGGCATGTTTTCTCTTAACAATATAAACTCCACTTTCTTCTTCCAATTCCACAAGCTTCAAAATCATAATCTATAATAGTATGATTGTGATACGGGAAAAGTATAGTTTGAAATTGGATGTTATGACTAATGGCAAGCAAAGACGAAAAAATCATTGCACAAAAGTGAGTGGAAATAGTAGGGGATATCTTAGTATAATGTATATCGACTCTATTGAAGACAACTCGCAACCGAATTACATGTAGATCCTACAAAACGGAAATCCTTAATCTCTGCCTACTCCCCTCGTGCACATGAGTCATAAAAGTCTGTCGTAGAAAGCTTTAATAATGGCATTTAAAATGTGACGAATGGACACGGTAGAGTTATACCAAATAAATAAAATGGGAGCGTCTGTTTGTAATCGTAAAATAACCTTTTTACTTCCATATATATGAATATATATACGGTATATACACCAATTGTTCAGTGGGTTCATCTGTCCGATGAATACGGGAGCTAGCAGCCCTGGACTCCACAGCCGTCACTATTCATCCCCGCGTCCTCTCCAAATACCACAAATCCCACCCTCTCCAAACATCCTTTCTTCACTACCATAGTGCCTCCTTCTTCAAACATCCTTTCCTCACTCCCAAAGTAGCCAACCCGCCTGCCCAGCGTGGCGACTCAAGGGCAAATCTCCCCATGGCTAGACACCATATAGATGTGGTGGAAGGCATTGGGGAAGGCCTATTTCCAGCAGTGGTTTGACACAGGCTGATGATGATGATGATGATGATATACACCAAAATACTTTTTGTTTACAATTTTGTCTGTCTGTCTGTTCCGACTCTGGAATGACTGGACCGATGTTGACGGGACTTTCACTGTTATCTGATGTAATAAGGAGTGACTTAGGCCCCTTTATTTAGAAAATTAATTGAAATTTTAATGATCTATACAAATAAATAAAATTATGAAATTATGCATACAATGGGCACAGAAAAGTACATTATTTTTAATCGCAAGTAACACCGCGTGGCGCATCTAGGAAATAATATACTAAAATTATCTGATTAAAAATGTATTTATACTCATCGGAAACTAATATACAAATGTGGAACTCATGTCCGAAGTACGGAATCGAGTTCGTGTTACTGATAACACGCATGCAGACCCTGTGTATAAACCTAACCTAACCTTAAGCCAAGCACCTGACCCTATAATTTCTAAACAGGTTCCGAAATTGGCGACCGTATTTCGCTTGCGGCAATACATTTTAAATGGTCCTTTATTAAAGAGAAATGAGATATTGTAATCACTACCTAGTTGCTTACACGCGGGAGGCTGCTATACTTGTTTCTGCTCTTTTTATTTCTTTTGCGTGTTTTGATCCAAAGGGCAGCATGGTATAATTGTGGGACACGTGTAAATATCATTCGTTAGTTAAGGTTAAAGTTACTGCCTTTATAATATATAATATATATGTCCCACTGCTGGGCAGAGGCCTTCTCTGTAAAGAGAGTATAAGGGCACAGTCCGCCACGCGGCCCTAATGCGGATTGGCAGACTTCATATGTCGTAGAAAAATTTTCTAAGACATGTACGTTTCCTCACGATGTTTTCCTTCACCGCCGAGCGCGTGGTTAATCAGCACATAAAATTACAACAACAAATTTATTGGTGCCGTCACCGGGGATCGAACTCGGGTTGCTAGCGTACTATGCAACTTGAGCCAACCGCCCGGACACTGAGCTACCACGGCTCTAATATCATTCGTATAGGTATTTATTTAATTTACTCGATATTATTGGAACATTGTAATTAAATTCGGCTTTTAAATGATCGGAAAGAGTATTAAAAGTTGTACTCGAACTTTATCTGTATTAATTGAAATATGTGTAAATGTTTTAAGATTACATCAGAGATTGTATGAATCGGAGAATTTATGTTAACCCCAATTTCAATAAAAGTTTTTACTACTTCATGTATAGTAGCTTAGTTTGTTAATTATATGATTAACGTTTATTCTTTTTTTGTTAATTATATAGCGTTACAAGATTATAAATCGAGTAATCCGGGAACTATATATCACTGAAATCTATTTATTTCACTTTAAACCAAACAGTTTTAGCCTAGTCGGTAAATGTCCGATTTACGATCTGATGATTAACGTTTGAATCCCGTATCGAGTATCGCGGAAAAAATCTTGCTTATAAGGCTGGTGTAAGTCGATACATGACCAGTTGCTTATGTGACCTAATGAAATGCCCTTGCTAATCGACGAGAGATTATTTTGTTATAAGTTAAAATAAACCTTAATCTTAGGACAATAAACACTATTATACTTACTCTCCTTATAAGAAAGAGATCCCTTTAGATAGACATATAGGACTTCATAGAGAGAAAGAAAACGGAGCAGTTTAAGAACAGAGAGAAGTTTGTATTTTAGCCACTACCATTGTAACAATACATTTACTCGACATCATTACGGTTTTTATTATGAAATAGTGAAAACTGTATTGGTCCATTGGTGTCAAACATTTTTATAAATATGTATAAATTCATACTTTTAAATTTAATTAAAACAATTTAAGAAAACTAGTGACATTGTGATGCAGTTCTGTCATGTAAAACGGATGAATAACGAACGATTATTATGCGACAAAAGTGGGTGGTAGTGCCGGCAGGGCCGCCGTGAACGAACGAACAGCCACTTTAAATGTTCTCGGTTCGACTAACATGTACTTAAATGTTATCTTTGTCATACCCTCTGGGTCAAGGGTGTGGGTGCTTCTATTTATATCATATAAATAAGTAACGAGCAAGGAAGAAAGGATTTTTTCTAAATGGAAAAAAATTGCATAGCTTACTGGCAACTTATTTTCTTTATATAATCTGTACCTTAACCTGAACATTCATACCACTTATTTTAGTTCAGGAATTCAATTACTATATTGCTCTTTATATTCGAAGACAGGAAGTAGTACTAGACAGTCTTGGCATACCTACCAGTTCTTAATTCTAAAATTAAGTAAGCAAAAAATTATAAAAAAGTAAATATATAATAAATATCATCTCCTTTTTTTGGAATAAAAACAAAATATTACTCGCTTGAGTAGCGCAGTGTGTCACTACCCTTACAATGAATGCAGATTACTCGAGACACGTGAAGTATTTATTATATGGGGCAAAGTCAAAACATTGCATATCGTGTTTTTCAATTTAAAACGTAATTTTAGTTGAAGACCATCATTTTAATTTGACCCTCGATATTTTTGTTATCTATAAATAAACATAGCACTCGTGTTCTTGTCATGTCATTACGGATTTCGTTGCACACACAGGCCTGGTACAACTCTCTTGCTACCACCACATCCATAATCAGCATATATTCGTAGTTTTCGTGTATGTTGTCTCCTTTTTTTAATATATCATTAATAAATTCGCCTTAGGCTCCCTCTATCGACATTGTCGTACACTTTGGACTATAGATTATATGTACTTTTTTAATATTTTAGTTATATTTATTTTTGGGGACATAGAAGATAAGAGAAGTGAACGTTAAATTCTCTGTCTGTATTGTCGTTGAGGGGTACTTACCTAGTCTTGTATTGTCATAAATATCTCAATCAATAAACATTCTTCTATACGAATATTAGGAGTTTCCCGATATATCTTCAGAACCCAAGGTAAGTTAAATCAAATACTGTATATATTTTTTGAATAACGCATAATAACAACGAAACCCACCACTTAGAATTAACCTTAGCATTTGGAGGTTCGTTATTTTACCAAACTACGGTAAAAAATATGGTTACGCAAAGACCCTAAAAGGCACACCTTTACGACGGTCATAACTGAAAAGGCCTTGAACAATAATAAGCCTATAAAACAATGTTAAGAACTACTCAATAGAAGCATTCTCTAATGGCACTTGGGGTGCCCGCTCCGTCCACCGCACACAATCAAAATAAACAACGAATTCACACAAAAATAGCAGCATAATAGCCCCGGTAACAGTCGCAGCCCATAAACTAATAATAGGGGAGATATATTTTATGGGTTCGAAGTTTTGAATACGTTGTTTGACTTTTTTAAAATGTTTAGTATGGCGAAAAACGTGAGCGGGTTAACACGTTCGTTGCGTCAAGATCGGTGTTGAATAATGTACAAACTTCAAAATGGTGAAGATTGACGGGTTCGCCGCGTTGCGGAGGTGTGTGAGCGCATGTTCCCGCCAGTTCGCGTCGGCCATCTTGGATAAAGATCGATCATAGGTGCGCAGCTGGGAAGTGATATATTACCTCCATGTTTGAAGTGTCTTTGTGTTTTGTGTTGGTAATCTTCTATTTCTTGAGCTCCTTTAATTATCTGCGGAATAAATACAATGCACGCAATAATGCATAGTCATTAAGTACATCTGTTAAGTATTAATAATTACTGTAGTAAAATTATACTCATGTTTTTTTTTTATGTATATGTTAACTCTTTGTATATACGATCAAAAAATGTTGCTAGTTTTCAATTTTAAAAAATGAAAGAGAATCTTCCAAGACATATTTTCAAAATTGTTGTCTATTTGTACTTTAAGGAAAGGTCGTGACGTAACATAAACATTAAGATAGATAACTTTTGAAAAGATAAAACAGCCCTACAATTACACTTTCGAAATATAGATACCCTCATATACATAACAAGGTTTTTTGATCGATATACATAGCAAGTAATGCGGTAATTGAAAGTACATTTACGAATCGAAATAAGTATAATTAGTAAAACAAAGTAAACACTCTGTAAATAAAATGAATATTATCTACCAATGAAAGTAAAAGTCGGAATATTACCATCTCACCTATAATCGTTAGTTCTTTGAAGCAAGACTAGGCTCAGTTTTTATGAGATGTATTTGAATCAATTTCAAGGAATCTGTAGCTTGTATCCGGCATCTCACGATTGTTCTGATGAATTTTCACTGTTAATGATGAGACTGAATTGACTTTTCCCCCATTATTCCAACAATGATCTGCAATTATGTTAGAAGAAGGTACATTAAATGTTAAAAAGGTTTGAAGGATTTTTATAATACGTATCACATATTGTATATTAGTATCATAGTAAAAGAGCCATGGTAGCTGTGTCCGGGCAGTCGTATCATGTTGGATAGTACAATAGCAACCTGAGTTCGATTACTGGTGCCGGCACCAATGATTTTGTTTTATTTTCAACAGACATACATCACAAAAGGCGGTTTAAAATTACTTTTCAGCCTGTACATTACAAGCACTTTTATTTTATTTTTTTATAATTAAAAGTAGAATAAAAACAACTGCATATATAACTATTTTAACGATTTTTAATCTGTAAAAGTCAAGTTTTTATTTTGACCACGTTTTTTAGAATCTTTTACTTTCATTACAGCTTCATTTAATAATATTAATATGATCCATTGTTTATTAAAAACGATAATTTTAGTGGTTTTAACATTACAGAAAATTATATACACTAAATTCTAAGACGATTATAATCATGGGTGGAATTAATTTTTAAAATTCAAAATTTCGCCAATATGGTCAAAGCCTCTAACCACACACATGTAACCCGCTACAGCCATTCTTTTTTGTCTATTACTTCGTTCTTTCTATATAACATTTTCTTGTAAATAAATTGATTAGACAATGTTATGGGATATTATCGAATTTTATCAGGTCTATATATAAGAGAATTACCGCTTCGCTCCGCTTGGATTGCGGTCCTATACCGTGGGGCGGTGAAGACTCGCCAATTAATAATTTTGCACGATTCCCTGTACTCGAATGGCCGACTGTTTGGATACAAGCAAAATACTTTATGTCCATTTAAATTATGTTATCTACTTAAATTATCATTGATTGCACAGTTGTTACCCTACAATTGCTTCTTCTTATAATTATAGACAATGTATCCGATCGGCAGACTGCAGCGCTCTGATGAGAGCTTAATTTGATATATTTCACTGTAATTTTATAGATACGCTGATGTATAATGTAGATAGAGATTAATTTAAACGTAAAATATTTATGAACCTGTCGGTATTTAAAGCAAATTGAAGCGAAGCGAAATTAGATGGAGAACAACACAATGATATCACGAAAACGGCGACTAATTTGACTTAGTAAACTATTAAACGATATTTAATTTCACGCAAACGTTGCACCGTAATACGCTCCGTATAAATATCACTGTTACCAGCTTTTCTTTCCATGCACAAAATTTTCTAATAAACATGGGAATTTAATTTTTATTACCGAGTGCACAAGTGCAGTTTTCCTGACGCATCAAAACGGGTTTATGTTTCCTATCGCAATAACCATTTTATACCTTTTGCCATGGACTCAACGGTTATAATCGTAAAGCGTACCATTGTTTGTGATATTCTTAGTTATTTCTTTGATATAAAGGGCTTCGTGCCGAAACTAGCATTTCAAAGAACAATGTGTCTTCTTTTTAGGCTATTCGGTTAATCGTGTTAGACCTAGTGCTCTTCTTCATACAACTAAGTCGTGCCGACCTTTCGTCTACACGTTTAAGCGAATTTGATCCTTAGAGTGGAATTTTAATTATTATTTTTCTTTATTATAAAATTAACGTGATACGTTCTACTCAGCACTTCGCTATAGAAATTTAAAACTTATGATTCTGTTTTAGGTTTGTAAGCACAAGAGAAGCTGTGAATATGCGTAAATGTTCGTGGTGGACTGGCACTAAATTTCTCAAACAGAAGTTCACTACATATTTATGTTATTTATAGACTTAAAATTTGTAAGTAACTTATGTGTTTAATTTCTCTATATAAAGTAATTTATACAAATATACGTATTACAATTGCAATACATAATATTTTCGTAAAGTTTTCTGAGACAATACATTGTATTATGACTTGTACCTAATCGATTTTTACCAAATAAAGTCTCCCATAATGTCAGAAAACTGTTTATAAGTCAATTCAAATTCATAATTTCTAATAGATTTTTACAGCTTAATATTCTTTCGCTGTTAGCTTCATACTTATCTTTTAGGGCCCCATATGTCTCCATCACTATACACCGGGCACGACTTTTTAACAGTACATTTGTTCTATAAAATCTGAAAAAAAAGGCATTTCATTGGTACAACCCGACTGGGATTCGGACCTGCGACCATCAGATCGTAAGTCGAACCGGTTAGCCACTAGCCTATTCCTGCTAACTAATATCCTACTGCTAGATCCAACTAATTTCTATTCCAACAAAATCGACTAATGAACGGTTGATTGTAGTCTAACTTATTGAGACAGATGTCTGAATTCTTAGAGTGCCCGATCTGAATCTTTATTAATGGACAAAGTGAAGCTGCTTCTGAGTACAAATAAATTTCATTTTATTTCTTAACTTAAGGGTGTCATTTTCACAAACGTCTTCCATCATCATCGCATAACGTAGAGTACCTCTAGGTCGCATACTTCTAGTGTTTTTATTGGTAACGGATTAATCTCTTTTATCTTCTGCAATAGTGTGAGTGTATAACAGAAATGAATTCGCGATGACGTCACTGGTTTTATGCGCGTTAATTGCTCGTCTTAAAATCGATTCTTATAAAATATCAGTACAATTTACATAAACTTCGTAAGCTATAACCGTTATTGTCGATCATAATAATGGTATTGATTGTATATGAATAAAGTCATAAACTTTACTTTTTAATTTATATAAAAAAACACTATACCGTAATACTTTCAAACTGCTTTCCGGTAGCGGACGTGACTTAACTGTGCAGTGGTTACATACATCGGGAGATTTAGTATCTTTAATAGTGAGAACAACACTTTATCTCCAATTACCATAAAATTAAGTGATATCAATGATTTACTTTCGTTTTAACGAGGCGCTTTTAATTAGTCAGTGATTTTTCTCACCGTAAAGTAAAATGAAAGTAAGTCTATATATGCTGGGCTCAGGACTTTACTCTATAGAAAGTATAATTAGCTTAAATTCATCACACGCCCATATTGTGGTTTGACGAAGATAAATTAAATTTCAATAAACAATTTCATTGGTGCATGCAGTCGGGTTTTTAAAGTACCGTGCAGCTTAGGTCCAATGCCTGTTAGCTATCACAGACTCACTTTCTTACGTTCTTACCGTAATTAAGCAATAACAATAATTAATAGTCACGTGAAAACTAGATTCTGCAACTATTTATATAACAAATGTATTCGTCAAAACCCTAATGATAAATGATTTGGGGTACGGTTTGCGAAACATAAAATCGTAGATTCAAACTCGCCATTCCACTATTAAAGCGATATTTATATCATGTGGAATAGTAAGATTATTTGTAAAGGTTGGCAAGAATGTTATCAAAAATTTTAAAAAGAGAATTAGCAGCAATCTTTTTGCTTACGGTTATATAAAATACGTTTATGTAACTTGTACGTGATTATACGTTTGGATATATGTAAAGTTAAGTACTTCTGCTACTTTTTAATTACTCAGTGCCAATGTAGACGTGTACACGGGTAGTTAAAGTCTGTAACCAATCCGTTCGATCCGTCACGCCACTCACGGATTCGAATCGGCCATCCTACCAACGACCAATAAACTTTATCACACCACTTCGGTAGGAATCTCGATAATTATCGATTCATAAATTTTTATTGATTCTCAAACTGTGTTTTTATGATCTGGCATTGGTGAAAGTCTGAATAATATTCTAATACTGGCGATGTATGGCAAATTTTTTTGATGATCCTTAATTATTTATAACGAAAGGAATCGCCGTTAGTGAATAGGTTATCGTGTCGAAAGCGCAATTTCTAAATCGTTTCGATCGTTTATAAAATTGAATATTCACGGCGGGAATCGAACAGAAAGCTTGCGCCGGCGCCGATGTTCATGATATATGGGGGCCCCACCACATACTTAACTAATAAACCCTTCCAGTTAAAGTGACACACTTTGATATATAACCGTCCCATTCTCGCAAACACCAACCACCATAATTACCGGGGTTATTTGAAAATGTACGTCCATCCTCTCACATCCTCATAGTGCGGGCTTGTCTACTAAGCTGCTTTATTGCTTGATAGTAATTATGAATAAGCAGTCTACCTTCATAAATTATTCATTATGTTGAAGCCTAACACATCCGTTATAAATTAATTAAAAGAAGGTAATTGTTTTCACACGTTATCATAGAAAAAGCTATCTAGGCGAAATTTACGTAACCCTTTTTAATTATTGTTATAATTAGTTGCCTTTAATATTTCAATGCCGAGTGTATTCTACTAACAGTTACAATGGTGCAATAAAACTAGAGTGAGACAATTGTTCCTACTCTCTACCGCCAAAACGGTGAGCGGTCAAACTGACAAAACGCCCGACCCGAGTCCATAACTGTTACATGCGGGCCGAAAAAATCAACGTATCTATTAAAGCCGGCGTTTTTTTATTTATTTCATCGTTCGGTTTTAGAACGCAGTCGTAAATTATAATTTAAAAAAGGAACGAAATTAAGATATCCACATCGTATCTACGGCGGTGCGCCTTTTTGATTGTAATTTCCGGACGCCCTTAGTGTAGTTTAGCGGCTCCGTTGCAACGGACTGCTCATGAGCGGTAGAGTGAGCGTGCTTACATATAGTGTTGTGGAGTGCTTAATCTTTATGCATATAGCGTGTTCGTAATGTTAAGGCAGCGTGACCCACCGCAGTCGGCTCCACGGCGGCGATGCATCAAAGCGTACGGGCGTGCGATTCGATGCAACACACGTCCCGCCAATTTGCGCTTCGCAATCAGCGGATTTGTTTGGCAACCGTGCTCACTTCCCGACACGTGCTCTCTGATACCGTACGAAGGTTGGAACATCTTCAATTGACTATCACAAACATTTGATGTATGCGAGACAAGTGATGGGCGACGAGATATGTCGAGTGTATTCTATTTGTGAGAGTAATTACGTGCATGGTTCAGATCATCATGCGCCAACGTTGGGATTAAATATGGTATATAGTCAGAAGCATGTTTTGATTCTACAAAGAGATGTGAATATTTGATGTATAATTACACCAAGAAATAAGTCTGCGAAATCGGTAACAGACACTTTTATATTTTACATATAATTTAGGAAAGGTAATTTACCTATTATAAAGTATTTACCATATTTTTTCAATAATTTTTAATCTATGAAGGCAATTTAATGTAATTGTAACTTTAACCCTAAACATAACAATGTATAGCATAATATGCATGTAAAGGAAATAAATAAGATCTCTTTACTTAAATCTATTCTTTAATTGTATTTTATAATAATTATTCAAATGTTTAATGTCACAATTGTCAGTGTCGTGACATTTATTTAAAAGAGATAGAGATTGAAAAAGGACATTAAATGTTGTTTCTCTAAATATTCTACAGAAACTCTGTCTTTAATTTCGTGTATACAAATACATTCCTAATAATGCGATAATCACTGTACGTGTAGCATTGAATATATTAGAATAGTGTACGTAGCGTCCAAAATACGTATGTTCATATCACGATTTTTAAATTTATTTTTTGATATTTTTTGGATATATATATTTTTTTACTTTTCTTCAAAAATCAATCTTGCCACAATAAGGGTTAAGAAAAATATGACAATGCTTAATCTGATATTTTATTTCATTGAATTAGCAGCACCGATATGCCGAGTATAATATCACTTGACACGGGATACAAATGTTAGCCCGTGTGTTCTTTGTACCTGAGAATTCGAAAATGTCTAGATCAAATCAATTCATAGTAGTATCCGAACGTAATTCGAAAGCTCAATTAATAAGTTCTCATCGCCAGTAAAAGAAAAGTAATGCATACTTCATAGATATTCAGGTTCTAGCACACGGTAAATGTATGACAAAACAAATCTAAATGTTCGACATAAAAAGGTACAATTAACGCCCATGTCAGACATCTACCAGACAATATCCGAGGTATTTGAGCTGAAAATAGCCGTTGCCATGTTAAAAAACTACGAGCATATCGCTTATTACGTTATAAGTCTCGTTTCGTATTGAAATAGCACGATTTGCTTTTACTTTTTCACACGCGCCACGGGAGATGCGCTTGGCTCCCCGCGCACGAATGTTGGAATCATCACGGTCCACGCGGAATTCTGATGAGAGGTTTCCTTCTGCAATGCACCAGTGATACATAAAACATGCGGCCGCCGTCATGTTTACAACGGAAAATACAATCGCGCTCTGTGTGCAAAGCGCGCTTTTATAATGTCTTTCAAATTACCTATGAAAATATACGCTCCAATCACTGGAACTGTATTGAAGTGACGTTTTGAACAATACTTTACACGTGATGGGAATCTAGATTTCATAAGACTTTACTCCTTTTAATGGATCCATGCGTTGTTTTGAACCGACGGAAAAAGACAGCGTTTTCTATATTTTTTGTACTCCTAGCTTACTTACTTTTAATTAGGTCCCAAATTAATTTTGGATTCTAAAGACATATCAGGAAAGTCATTAAGATATTGGTATATGTATCTACAAGTATATTTACGAGTATAAACAAAAACTGCCTTGAAATCGAACGAATGAAATAGAATTCATAAGAATCTAACCAAACTTTCATCAGACTACTTCTGAAGTACATCCTTTCCAATAAATAATGAATCATCGAAATCGGTTGGCGTGATATTAAGTTATTCGTCCATTTGTCGCGCACATACTTGTTCAAATAAATAAATAAAGAATAATCGAAATCAGTCCACAGTAGAAAGTCATGTATTTTTTAAAAAAAAGAAAGCTAGCAATTATTTTTTTTCATAAATATTCTTGTTAACTATTCTGACTAAGCTTAAGCTTGTGCTAGGAGATGGTTCACGTCAATAGTCGAATGGTGGATTCGAACCCACGACCTTACGATTCACAGTACCCTACCTAACCGTACCCTAAACCATTAGGCTATTGACGCTTAAATATATGCCTATTAAAAAAAACTTATAGACGAATTGAAAACTTCCTCCCCTTTTTGAAGTCGGTTGAAAAAGTAAATAAGCGAGCAGGCGATAACAACCCAGAATGTGGATGAAGAAATACAATGTCGACCCTAAAACTACGTAATATAAATATAATACCGCGTAATAAAAGAGAGCGTAGTAGCATTTAGTGTTTAATTCGATCACTGACGACGAAACGGTAACCTTCTCGTTAATTTTCAACATAGATTTGATGTCGGGTTTGTTTTTAGTCGTAAATACACTTGAGGTCAAAGACCGTCGCCGTTATGAATGCGAGCGCACGGAGACGCCGAGCTACGAAAATATGTCTTCGCAAACAAACGAGACCAAACAAAGTCTAGCGTTTCCTATAAAGTGAAGCGATAATCCTCACTTATAGCCACATAATGGAAATAACGGGTTTAATTGTAATTAATGCAAGTCAACTTTCAATTACGTTTTCGCATCTACAATAAATATTACCTCGACTTTTTACAGATAACTAACAACTGTTCATGGTTCAATAATAGTACGTTGTTTTAAGAATTAGTACTACCAATTGTGTAGTAAATAACTTAGCTTTATCGACTAAAGACAGTTTAATAATGGCTTATGAGCCCGTAGATATGTAATTAACATAATAAAGTCGGTTCATTAAATTCTAAAATATTATGTTTATAGCAAAAAAAAAGTCATTCAAAATTCAAATTGGTTTGGCTTTTGGTCTCATTTACTTTTCTAAATTTAATTCTAATGTTGTGATATTCAACCAGTATTTTTATTTGAATCTAAGAACACCGCGATATTCTCTGCTGCCTACTTCCTACCAAACAGGTTCTATATGGATCAAGGTAATAAATCATTGGCCGGCTAGTAAAAGTCGCACACACGGAAAAACTCTCTAATTCCACGATTATTTCTTAATTAAAATTCTTGCTCTTCTAATCCTACTGTTCCCTTGTGGTAATGCCGTGTTGAAAGAGATTATTCCTTACATCAAAATAAAAACACTTGCATAATTTTACCCTAAAAATATATCTTCCTTTTCATATAATAATATAGTATACAGAACAGATAGTAGATATAACAGCGTTGCTATAATCTTTTAACTCTTATAGAATAGACAAGTATAGAAGCTACTAGTGCTTTTCAGCGAAATAAATATCCCATGCGTTTTTTTAAATGGAAACTCTTTTGTATAAATCTGCTTAGATTCGATCCTCGACTGCAGTTTATATATTGTCAGCCACTGTCACTTCTATTTCACTGTAGACTTCTAATAAACTATGGTACAAATAACTCCGTCTACAACTAAACCAAACTAAACAGTATTAGTACATGCCCCTAATTTATACTTTCACGTCATTTACGCATTTGCAAATCGCGGGAGGATGGGGTGGCGACCCCGTCTCCCCGGTCTGGCCCCTTGACCTATCAAACTAACCTCAGCCGTATAGTTCTCGTCTAATCGGCCATTTTCAATGGATTACAATAACGTGAATTGGTCATGGTACCACGATGACACAATTTGAAATTTATTATTATTTTTATATGAACTTCTATTTATCTTATCTATTTAAAATAAAACAAATAAACTTGAAAACGTAGAAAAATCTTTCTTTCAGCAGAAACACAATAGACGAGCACTTATCACTATTCACTGCTAGCAGAGTGTAAATTTTAAATCTAATGTCGCGAGCATGTCACTCAATTCGATGTTTTGTGACCCTGTGAACACCAATAACACTATAGGTGAAGGTGTTTTGATACTTAATGGGCCTAGTTAACTTATCGGTCAGAGGTTATTAGAATTTATCTCTATTCAACAGCAAAATTTTATTTGTGGTAGGTTCAAGCACGGGTTGTCTAGGTCTAAAGACAGCTTGTCACTTTTTTTTTGGTCAGCACGGCGTCCACTACAGTTTCAGGTTTTTGAGAGGTGACACAGATTTTAGGTCGCTTACCCTGAACCTCTTCAGGGAATAGTTGGGCGGAAGGGTGACAGGAAATATTTTCTGAACGAGCAAAACCGCGTCGCGGAACATGTTTCCTCTTGTAATTCGACAGAAGCAAATGATTAAGCCATGACACTCTTGAGGGCTTTTTTTCTCGCGAGGAGGGGAAATCCGTTATGGACCCTAGGCAGCCCGTGCTGCCAAGGAGTGTCCGACTCTCAAGGACCCTTCCTCCTCCACCTCATCAATGTTCGTTTTTGGTCCTATGTAACCCTTATTTTAGGCTAGGTCTTGTATCTCTCTTTGTTCTTAGACGCCTCTGGTCAAATTGCAAATGGGAATAGAAAAAGTCCCGAGTAGTACTCCTTTGTTAAAATAGAGACAGTCACTTATCTTATTAATTGTAAAAAAAGTATATAAGGATCCGAAAAGAGATAAATTTCATTTAGCAGATTTGAACCCCCGTTTGTGTCATTTAGAACTTGCTTAGACTATCACAGGTGGATTTCAAATTGGTTCCTTCTACTGACTAATATCGTAATCGTTATTAAAAACACGTCAATCAAATTTTAATTAATATTCTTAATCATTCGGAAAAAAAAAACTTCATCTCCTTCCTAACAACTTTATTAATTATCGATGGGAAGCTGAACTTAAGGATAATTGTGTACTCAATAAAACAATAAAACTGTCGAGTTTATGGCCGTATCAATCAAAAAGTGGGTGCACAGCGACGCTAACCGCGTATCAAATTTGAATTAATTAACGGTAATTTAAATAAATTAGCAATCCGCTCGAACAGTTTACGAGCGATACCTCAACAAAACTGTTACGTAGCCGAGTATTGCCCTTTAATGACCAATTTAACAGAAACATCTTTGACATAACTTACAATGATTCTTTATGTCTATTTTAGTGATATCTTGTAAATTTGAATGAACTTAAACCTTTTTTTTGTTCACGGTGAGGAAATCTTAAAATAAGATATCCCGCCTTTTGGGAGGAAGGCGATGGTATGTGGGGTTTCTACCCCTTCCTCGGTGCATGGTGAGGGGCTCTGAGGAAGATTACCACATACTCTGTGCCATCGCAGTGCAAGGGGACACGGGCCAGCCGATGTTGCCCGGGTCCACTTTGGCGAATGATAAAGGCCCCCACCCTTGTCGCCAGTGAACCAGAGGCCCCTTTTAGTCACATTCTACGACAATCAGGGGATGCCGTAGTCTTATTCTACGAGCCCAGAACTAAAGGGCTGGATGAACTTTAACCTAATTTATGGCCTTAGTAAACACTGTCCTATAAGCATGGTCTGATAGACTAAGACAGCTTTCATAATAAATATTTATAGTATATATATATATATATATATATATATATATATATATATATATATATATATATATATATATATATATGTATATATATACTATATATAATATTTATAACATTAAAATCTTGTTTTGATCTTTTGGCATTATATGTAAGGGTTGCTTAAATATAATATTTTTCATAATTAACGACATTCTTATTCTTAAATTTGTTCTTTAGTTGTGTTATTATCCAATTTTCCATACAAGGTACACGATATTCATACCATAAAACAGCTGACAAATTTACATTTTTAAGTGTTGATGTTGTATTTTTTGTAAAGTAGATTCTGAAGACTTTTATGTCTACGCATATAACTTATTTCTCATAATGCCTTAAACGGTCATTCCAATAAATAATTCATAACTGGTAGTTTAGAGTCAACATCGCCTTTTTTTTCAATTTAAAAAATCGATTCTAAAGTACAGTCACATCGGTGCGCGGTGAACAAGTAGTGAGGCTGTTAATTGTACCAATTAAAGTGTTGAAGCCTACCCTCAATTGGTTCGGTAGCTTGAATTAAGATAAACCTCGCACCTGGTAGGTTGTTTAAACGTCGCGATTCGAGTGCGGCGCCGTGAGACGCACTGTTTATGACTTAGCCGCAACGGACACTGGGCCCACGTTAGCGTTGCTATCAACGCGATAACAGTATTGAAATGAGACCAGAAATTACTTAATATGGCTGATAGATTTTACTATATTAGATTATATACAAATTGTAAAATATTTCAATTACTGATGATTGTTTATTTCTAAGGCGTACGTTTTTATAGCTTATAGCTCTAGTTAGCACGTGCATCTTACGTTACCGGTTTTCAACGCTCGGCCTGTAACTTTATAATGTGTAACTTAGCGCCAATAACTTTACTCTGTGTACCATAGCATAATGAGAAAGCGAGATGGATAGTGTACTACTGATGTTTGAGATGGTGTCTACATTTTTTTTATTATTAAGTAAAAGTCTTAAACGCGATAATAGAATAGTGGTTAAGCACCAGACAGTTTATAGTTTGTTCAAAAAAAATATTTATGTATATATAACGCTCTGTTTATTTTTATGATTTCATATATTATGATTATTTAAGGAAATAAACGTCACTGTACATCGCGTCATAAATTATTTAAATTCCGTGTTTTGGTCTAGACTTTTTGTGTTAATTTAAAATTTATCGGCAACGCTTGCAATTAAATGGATAAATATCAGGTTCTTCTATGTAAATTAGTGAAATTGACTAAATTAAATAAAAAGAATAACAAGATAGACGATATATTTCCGTTTACAAATATAAAACGCTTCAGTGTGCGCCGCGTCTAAAAGTACCATTCTATATTGAGGGTTGCGTTTACAGCGTATTTTATAGGACCAGCTGTTTGATTGTGTCACCACAGATATTAGAAGCCGTTTTTGGTGTATACCGAGGCGAAATTAATTTAAACAGTTGGAATTAGTATACTTAATTTGTATAAAAATGAGAAAAATTACACTATCGGCAACCCGGATTAGGGTTTTTGTAATGTTTTTTCTGTAGCCCCTTTATGAATTTTACTGTTTATATTGATATTGTAAAAATCATAACCTAATAATTGAAAAAAATAAAGAAAAACAATAACGTACATAAATGCATAGAGATATTAAGCCATCGCCCACCTCATTGTTAGTATAAAACGGAGAAAGGAATTGAATGGATTGACTTATTCAAGCTGATACTCTTCGACGTACCGATACTTTCCTGGTCGTTCTATCCCATTCAAGTTAAAAGAGTAGCCGCTTTGCCAGTTGCTGCATCATTTTGTATTTTTTAAATGTGCTCACAAAATTTATTTAAATCTATTTACGTTCAATTTCATCGTTCCAAAATAAGTCTGGACCGTTATATCGTTTGAGCCCACTACGGAAACCTGATAACGAACTTCGGCTGTCGATTTCTCCTACTGTCAAACTTCACGGAAGTACGCGTAACATATTAACCGTCCAAGCCGAGGTTATCCCTCACCGGCGGGACCCTTGTGTCTAGTTGCTTTCGATAGAGGTTCAGGCTAAGCGACCTAAGAGCTATGCCACCTCTCAATCCGGTAAAGCAGTCAAGGCCAGCTTCTCTGGCCAGTCTGTGTAGTTCTAGTTGTGTAGAATTATCGGAAAACGTTACGGTTTTAATTAATTTGTTAATAGATTACCGTTATTCAACACTGTGAAATCGGTTTCCCAGGTATGGACCATTATTTACTTGGGTCCCGGTAAAAAGTATAATTGTCTCACGATGTAACATTGCACAATTTTATGGTCAGGTATGTCTCTATTCAGTCCAGTGCAGTATATTGTTTCCCAGAATCTATTCTTTACATTTTTTTCAAACCGCCGTTAAACCAATAAATTACAGTGATTGCTGCAAGTAATCAATGGACGTTTAAGAAGTTAATAAAAAATACTTAGTTAACATAAAATTGCATTCTAGTTTAATTTGTAAGCACTGGCATTATTTTAATAAATTTAAAATCGTTTCGTAAATATTTGAGCATAAAATTGTAATTGTCATTTGTTTTGTTTCAAACGTTCTTGACCTAGATTACATTAATGGTATAAAAAATAAGTACATATACTTTTTTGAAATTTCTTATATCCTATTATGATGTGTATCCGAGTATATACAGTGCATTTAAATACACGGAGTAAATTACCTAGTGTGATTTGTAATTCCATAATCGATTTATTGAATCGATAATTTCACACAAACTATCTTTCTCATTTTTCCACGGTTCCAAATTGAAAATTAGGCTGATTTTTTATAATTTAAAATAAAAAATATGACTATTTTTTAAACCACATCGCATACATATACATACATTTGGGTCCATTGTTCTCCATCTCCTTTATGAGTAAAAACTACAACAAACTTCAAACCGACGCTTAAAGTTAACGTAAATGTTTTTATAAACGCTACTACGCTCTCTTTTATTTGCGAAGTATCGTAGAAATTTTCTACATCCCCTTTCGTTAACTCTTTCATACAGTCAAATTGAGAACTTCCTCAGTTTTGAAGAAGGTTTAAGAGAGAAAAAATGAGTTCCGTAGACATTTAACACTATTAGGGCAAAGGTCAAAAGCCTAGTTAATAGTAATTCCAACCATTAACATAATGTTAAACAATCTACAACCCAGAAACAATAATGTTGGGCAAAAACATCATACCTACTGCTTTTACGACCCATATGAAGGTTAATGTATAGGTAAGCCGGAGAAGTTAAGAAACGGCATTAAATTATTGAGATAAAGATCTCGAGATACAAATGCTTTACACATGTTACGATTGCAGAATAACATTGATGTAATTAGCGGTAGATGCCGAGTTCATTTGGCGGATTTTATTACACATACCTAAAACATTAAATTCATAATTAGCTATATAACGTCTGTGTTAACTTTTAACCGACTTCAAAAAAGAGGAGGTTCTCATTTCGACTTTAACTTTTTGTTTTTTTTTATATTTGTAACCTCATAACTTTCGATTTGGTGAACTTTTTTTAGATTTTGATTATCCTTATCTTATTTGAAAACTGGTCTTCCTCGTGTGGCCCCACTTAGTCCAGATCCGACAATGTCATCCAGAAAACTATATAAATTATAACATTTGACGTACTTATTGACCATTCCAAATAAGCTTATGGCTTGTGTTTGGTGATGGATCACGTTAATAGTCAGTAGAATGATGGATTCGAACCCAAGACCTTACAATTTGCAGGCCGTACTCTAAACCTATTATTTATTACGCTAGGTAAATTATTTTTATATTAATTAAACAGTTATAAGTTAAAATTATTATAAGCTTAAATCATATTGGATATTATTCAAAACTTTTTGAAAAGTGGACATTGATAACTGTTGCTTTATACCCGGCATGGTCTGTTGTAAGAGTTTTTTTTTATTTATAACAGAGATAATAATTAACTTAGATTAGTTAACTTGGATTTTGTTTATTGTTGTTTTTTAAATTGAAGCTCTTGGGTATTTAAAGGCCGGCTGAGACTCCAACTTCAGAATGTAAACTGGATAAATATTATCACTAAAATAATCCATGATTGATACATCAGAACGTTTCAGAATTTAAATTTTCTTCAATATAATTTGCCACTGCAACAACAATCAGTAACACAATTGTTTTCCGTTTATCTTACCGTGCTTATATATGAGTTAAATTGAATACTGATTATGCCAATTTAATAGATTGTGAATTAATTAGAATGTTTTTGTACATATTAGCGTGCCTGGATGACAATGGCAAATTACTGATCTTTGACATCTCAGGAACAATGGAAGTGTACGTAGAGCAAGCAGGATTTATTGCGTGCGGTGAATGTCGCCGTATCAACAACCCTGCGCATGCGCATGCGCATCGACCTTGCGATGCGATTTAGATCTAACATGTGCGGGGCAATAACGTCCAGTTTCCTTAAAGAATTAAATTAATGCATACAAAGCGTAAAAATGTTCTGTTTTATGCTAACGCTGATTTACTACATCGACATTTTTATGTTTATGTATGTAATATGTAATTCTAGTCCTCTTTTCTTCTCATCTACAATATTTACACTATTCAGAAAAGTTACACGACCACGAAGCTATGTCTTATAAATAGGTTTTGAGTTTTTTATGGCTGATTGTCATTTTAAGCCTCGCTTTTAAGCCATCATGAAGAACCCCAAAATAGAGAGATTCCCTAAATGGGACCTTGGTATTTGCGTCAATATGATCGCATAGTTTTCGAACTTGATACACATATACTTGAACACTAAATATATGCCACTTGGTAAAGCGTTGTCATTGGTAGGAGATTCTTCAGCCGCGTCTTCACGATACTTTATTATTAATAGCGAGAATTCATTTGTGACGGGAATTTCATTTTTTCAATCGCTTATCATAACAATATCAAGTAAACATCCTGTTCTTGTTGACGGAATTTATAAAAAAAATATCACTTGCTAAAATTGCGATGTACCCATTCACATATGGGTAGCCAGTAAGCTCGTCAAAAAGCGTGTTGATACTGCATCAATACCGCCTAGACTTAGGTTGTAGTTGGTGACTTTTAATTTCGTTTTCAAAATTAAAAATCATCACAATATTAATTTGATTGTTCTTCAGTTTAAACTTGTATATAATAAATATACCCTTATTGCTTTTTTGGTGATCAATACGCAAAATAAGGTAATAAGCTAACTTGAATACCATGCACGGTTCCCCGAGGGCATTTCAACTTCGAAACAACACGAACCTCAATACCGCGGCTCGAAAGTCTGGTAATTGTTACCGTACAAGTATTCAATGTTGCAATGCGATAAATCATTTTACGTAGCAACGGTGGAGCTATTAAATTCGTGTAGGTACCACCTTCAGATAGTTTGCAGCGACCCTGTTCGCCCTTGATCCGTGATCTTCGTTGGAAGACAACAATGTCGAGTGCAACAGGGCAACACTTGTGAGCATGCAACTTTGTTGCTAACGTTTTTTTCCAAGCTAAAACAATAAATAACACGTTCTCTACAATACAAGTGAGAAATATCTGTATGATTTTTCTTGCAAAACGTGTGATTATTAAAAGTATAACAGCAGTGAATTATTGAAATCCTAAACAATTCTAGTAAATGTTCTATCACGTCATTTCTACGTTTGATTTATAATAACACGGGGCAAATGTACAAAACACGGACTCCGTTGTCGGTTAAATAGTATGCTTTGCGGCCTGTTCTAAAAAACAATTTTAATAAAAACTATTTTGTCCTTGAACTTGTTTCTAAGATAAATATTAGCGGTTTAAGGAATTGTTTTTAACATATTCAAATCGAATTGAAACTCGAAACTCCTCTTCAACGTAATTTTAGTTTATTTAGATAATTTTGTAAATGTCCCACTGCTGGGCGCAGGCCTTCTCTGTAAAGAGAGTATAAGGGCATAGTCCGCCACGCGGCCCTAGTGCGGATTGGCAGACTTCACAAGCCATAGAAAAATTTTCTAAGACATGTAGGTTTCCTCACGATGTTTTCCTTCACCGCCGAGCGCGTGGTAAATCAGCACATAAAATTGCAACAACAAATTTATTGGTGCCTGCACCGGGGATCGAACTCGGGTTGCTAGCGTACTACGCAACTTGAGCCAACCGCACGGACACTGAGCTACCACGGCTCGCCATTTTGTAAATAATGCAATAAAACAACCGAAAGGATATTCTGACCGCGTTTACAATAAAATGCAAGAAATTTCAGCCGCGCACATGGTGACGCGATACTAAACTCTTTCCGATTTATTGATTTCATCCGTTTTCGACAATTAAATGACGCATCTTCTCCATTAATATTGTAGATCTCTTTTTAGTCATACGCTCCTAAACCTCGATCTCTTTCGACTACTTTTTATTGATCATTATAATGGAATTATTTTATTATATTCTGTCTTGAGACAAAGGTCATGAGAGAACAAGAACAATAACACCGAAATGTTGCCATTTTAAAAAAAAGGAAAACAAGTTTTTCGCGAAAACGACGACAATACATCAGTGTAAATTTTTGTTTGTTTAAATTTTGTCGCGTCGCTTGAGTAGCGTATAGTAATAGTATAAATGATGTCATTGGTCGCAAATGTAACTAGTCATCCGGGGCAGCGGCAGTGTGCTTCGCTTAGAATTATCGACCGTCCAAATTGTACGCAAGTTCAAGGACCCAATAAAAAGTACCCACGTGAGTACGCTGCTACGGGACGTTACGAGTTATTACACGATACTAATTCACGATAGCATCGCTTTAGACGCTGCGTGTTCGTGAGCGGATGCTAGTGAAATTATTCTTGAATGAGAACGTAATAAAAAAACGCAGATATCCGTTTAATTTTGACGTAATATTTTCTTACGAAATACGTTATCAAATCACGTACTAATAGACTTGATGACATATATGCATATGTATAACGATATCAATGATAGTACGGTTCTAATTTATGTGTAAAAAAATAAGTGTGCTATTGACAACACGACGGATCAAATTAAAAAAATTGTAACGACCTCTTAGCAAGAGAATTTAATAAAAATGACTTGTAATTGATTATAATTACAAATAAAATATCTGTATCTATATTTGATCAACGTAGGGTATGACAAAAAATTATCTTTCAAAAGTGTCAACTTTACACCCATTTTTTTTCGTTCCTTTTTCTTTTATCTGTACCTAAACTTTATTAGTGTGCAGTGAAAATGCCAGTATTTGAAACGTATCTATATGAGTCTATAATTTATATTAATGACGATATAAAGATAATAGATAAGATTATAAAATATGTATATATATTTTAAATGTTACTATTCTAAATACCCCTCTCGGATATAATGCGGATATGAGCAATTTTATCTATATTCTAATGAATTGTAAATGTAAGTTCGTTAATTATAATAAATTCAAATGAATTATTAATTTCAATTATAAAACTCTTAAAACTTTTTAAGGAAATTTACATTTTGTTGGACTTCATTATTAACCTGCTACAAAGTAAAATGTTATCATTGTATATTTTTTCTACAGGAAGGTGTATATTTTACAATAGTAAATGATGTTAACTAACAACCTTGGATCCTATAAAATAAATAATTATCAAAGATAAAGTCCCTACTACTGTTCTAGGCGTTGATACGTCGTTAAAGTTTTTATTGTTTTTAAAATTTCATTTATAAAGACCTGCGAGAGATATGAAATTAATTAGAATTCTTGCACCTGCGTGCGTTTGCTGCTAGTGTGTATGAATGCTGTTTTTATGACTCCATGTCATTGGAATTGTATTAGTCGACTGGTTGTTGCAAACGTTTTGTATAATCAGTTGTCTTGGTACGTACGTTTATGTGGGGTTTCACGCCCGCAGAGAGTTATGGCGCGGCGGACTGTGCCAGTGCTTTCTTACTGCTGTTTGTACCGGTATATATAATGTTCCTTAGATTTTATGCCTTAATGATTTTGCTCAAACCAACTGTGAAAACTGGGTTCTGGTGTTTAATTCTATGTATATTATATTCATATAAGCAGTGATAAACTTGTGGTAACTTAACAGATTTTAGAAAATTTTCTTAGATATGTGAAGTCTGTCAATCCGCACTAGGGCCGCGACGGACTATGTTCTTATACTTCCTTTACAGAGAAGGAATGTACCCGACAATGGCAAATAGACACATGTTTATTGGTATGGGTATTTAAATTTTGATGTCGCATTTTTGTCTTATTACGTTACGTGATAAGTCAGTAATGGTTCACTTTTTCATCATGGGTTAAATTGCGCAAATATTCAAGTGATAACTTCCTAATGGATGATATACGTCAAATTTTATCAGTAACCCTGATATTATAGGTCTACTTATAACATCGGGGTTACTGGTAAAATAAGTAGCGATAGGATGTTGGTTGGGAACATCTTTCATCTCTTGAATCTTTGAAAAAAGCTAGTAAGTCGATAAATGTCGTTCATTAAGGAAGTATAACAGATTACGGTACATATATAAAAAAAATGTATGTTATATTAAATGTAATTTTTAATGTGAACTCTTCAGTTGTAATTCTAAGCAGAATGCTGTTCATAAAATAAAACATTAGCTTTGTATGTTTGTTACTTGTGCTTAGGTGCTTACCTTTCAATTGTTCAATGATAAACAATGCGATAAAAAGTTCATTCGCACAGATTTCCTTGTTCATGTTTCTATGCAGTGAGTATTGTAGGAGGCATGTCTAGACTCGAAATGAAAAATACAAAATAAGATTCATATTTCAAGGGAGACCGGAACACGTGTTCTGTTTCCCACAAGAGGTCGCGACATTGCACAATTTATACAACGTTATCATAGTTTAATATCATTCTAGCAGTATTAAATTTACGAGAACACTCGTTATTACTTTTCATTAATGTTAAAATACTATTAAATAAAGAACAGTAGTAGCTATAGAAAAGAAAAGTGACACTACTCTTGTTTCTTTGAAATAATCATGTACGCGCATTTTTTTATATTAGTTCATTGGTCTGCCTTCTTACTCGATTTTATTTTCAAACATTAATGTTTTCATTGTCACATAAACATACTTTTCATTGAACGTAAGTAACGTAACGAAAAGTAACTTTTAAATAGCTTTTAACTAAAGTTAAAATTACAGCTTTTATATATGTCCCACTGATGGGTACAGGACTTCTCTGTAGAGAGAGCAATGGGCATAGTCCACCACGCGGGCCTAGTTCATATTAGCGGACTTCATGTCTTAGAAAAATTTTCTAAGACCTGTGAAGTCTGTCAATCCGCACTAGGGCCGCGGCGGACTATGTTCTTATACTCCCTTTACAGAGAAGGAGTGTACCCGACAATGGGAATTTGATACAAGTATATTGGTATTCGTATTAAACAAATTTTTGATGTTACATTTTTGTCTTATTACTACGTGATAAGTAAGAAATGGTTTACTTTTTCATCATGGGTTAAATTGCTCAAATATTCACTTTTCTAAGACATGTAGATTTCCTCACGATGTTTTCTTTCACCGCCGAGCGCGTGGTAAATCTACCCATAAAATTGCAACAACAAATTTATTGGTAGCGGCACCGGGGATCGAACGTAATATGAATGCACTACGGTACATATACCAAAATAACATTTTTTTCTCTGTCTGTCTGTTTGTTTGTTTAGGCTAATCTGTGAAACGGCTGGACTATTTTTGACGAGGCTTTCATTGGTAGATGGCAGATTTAATAAGAAGTAACGTAAGCTACGTTTATTTTAGGAAAAAAAATAATTTAAATTAAACGGGGCGGAACTAGGTTGTTAATATTTTCATGGCATATTACTTTTCATAGTTAATTAAAAATGTATACGCTTTCACGAATGTTAATAAATGTTTACTTCGTCTTGTGTTTTATTTAATCGTCCACTTCTCTTTACCCCCCACCGGGGGGACCCTTGTGTCGAGTTACTAGCGATAGATTTTCAGGCTAAGCGACCTAAGAGCTATGCCACATCTCAATCCGGTGAAGCAGTCAAGGCCAGCTTCTCTGGCCAATCTGAGTAGTTCTTCATAAAAAAAAAAACCACTTCTCTAACAAACATAAATTGATGTTATGGTATTACATACGGCTGCTGGTATCGACACTTACGATGCGATTTAACGCACGAATGCATACCTTGGGAACTGCAACCAGACGGTAACGCACCCAAGCAACATTTTTACAATGCTTTCCTATAGCCGTCAAGTCGCGCAATCGTTTATTAATAAACAACCTCATTTTAAAAGATTCTGTATTTCTATACATTTCCTTTATTTAAGAAAAAGATTGATAAATAATTTATTTTAGAATATATTAGAGGTTAAAATGTGGTAACGTAATGGGTAGGCCTGCTTTAATAGTTCCAGGGATCATATCTGAGCTTACTTAGTTTAAGAAATGGCATTATCACCTTATTATGTTTTTTATGTCAGTTAAAATGTATACAGCTTTAATCATTTCTCGACACCGATTGGATTCAAAGGCGTTAAAGTTTTTTATAATTTTTTTACCTTAAATTTGGCTATTCGTATTTATTTTTAATTATATTAGATCGGATATCTCGTTCACCAAAAGTGAAAATAAATACATTCACATATAAATTAAATCAATTGTAAATATAATCTTAATATCTCTATCTTCTCTCTCTATCAGAATATCTTTGTGAGCGCTTTGTACTCAAACAGTTCGTCGGCCGCGAACCGCGAACCTTCTATAACAAATTTTTAACATTCCCCGAATGTCACACGAATTTCTATGGCATTTCTTTTACCTGTACAGCTATAAAACTATAGAATAGTTTGCCGATTGAGATTATAGAGGCTTCGTCAACTGATGTCTTTAAATCGCGTGTATCTGAATACTTTCTACTCAAACAATGAAAATTACAAACTGGTATATTTATTGTCGTTATATATATTCTATCTGTATGTATATTTTTATATTTATATAGAAGTATCCATTTATGTATATGTAAATGTATATTTATTTATCTATATAATAGTTTTAAAACGCTATTTTTACTACCCTTAGCCTGCTCTTAACCACTAAAGGTTAGCTGGAGGAAAATGCCAATTACCATTAAGTTCGCCTTTGTACATATACTTTGGTGCAATAAAGGATTTATCTATCTATCTTATCTATAATAATCCAAATCCTATCCTATCACAGCTGCTTCTGTTAATGTACAAATAATCGGTTCGGATCGGTTAAATATATTTAACCTTGTGGAATATCCGCGTGATGCTAGAATCCAACATTTCAATATAGTGATTGGCAACGCACCTGCAATTTATTTAGCTGGAGTATGTGGGCTGCGGGAATCACTTAACATTTTTCCCTAACATTCCAAAAAGGAAGAGTAAACTCAACGATACAATCATAGAAAATTAAATTCCGGAATATATATTTGATAGAATAAATAACGAAATTTATATAAGTAATAGTACTAGTATAATAGGCTAGTATATTTACGAGTAAAAAGAAAAAAAGACTTTAAATCGACTCAAATATTTAACGTAACTACGCGCGCACGTACTTTTTGTATTTCCGAATTATCGTACGAATAATACGTAATAGAATTAATCAGAACCTAAACAAACCTTCATCAAACTACCCTTGAAGTAAATCCTTCGGAATGTCGAATTGGAATGTCGGTTGGAATGGGATCAAATTAGAAACCGCTTTAAAATAAAAAAAGAATCTTCAAAATCAGTTCATCCAGTCGAAAGTTATGAAGTAACAAATATACAAAACATTTGAGAACCTCCTCCTTTTTTGAAGTTGGTTAAAAATAATTCAAACCTGTTGTATTAAGAATGTAGGTAGATAAATTAATTGTGTAACGAGTTCATATTTTGGTTTCGAGCTAAATATTTCTGTTCAGTGTAAATACGGTTCGCTGAGTCAAGCAAAAAGGGGCTGCATGCATACGTAATTACAACGTGGGCTACTAGTCGCATTATGACGATTACGGTTGCTTCAATAAATCAAACGCCATTGTTTTGTTAATTTAAAAATTATCTAATACTAAACAATTATAAAAAGACAGACGTAATAAATGTATTCTAGCTTTTTTTAAACGCGACCACCGCTTGAGGCGATTAGATATTGTGTAAGCAATGATAGCTTAATGGCTAAGCTGGTGCTATTTAAGATCTAATAATCGCGACTTCGAATCCCAGTCGGCATGTAACAATGATTCGTCGCTTTTCTTTTCTTTTAAGTACAAAAAAATCATTTAACAAATTGCTCAGTACCTAAAAAGTTCGGTGAAAAGCGGACAGCGAAGACTGTTCTGTCCACACCGCTAGGGTTGAAAAAACATGGGGACCTTATTTTTTAAGAATGTTAATATTTTTTTTTTTTCGAACATTCTTGTTAACTATTCCAAGAGATCCGTGCTAAGATATCGTTCACGTCTATAGTTGAATGGTGGATTCGAACTTATATTCTTTCGATTCGCAGACCGTACCCTTAACCATTGGGCTATTGACGCTTCATATTCGCTATCTTAATAAGGTAAGGTATACGTTGTAGCTAAGTGTTCGGACGGATGCCTCAAATTGCATAGTAAGCAATCTCTAGCGCCGGCGCCAATGAAATTCTTTTAATTCTAAGTGCTGATTTGCCAAGTGGTGAAATTGTATGTTTTGAAAATTTTGTTAAACATGACTTGACAATAGCGTGCATTCTCATATATTCTCTTATCAGAGAAGGCTACGCTGTTGCTTTACTTTAGCCAAAAGGAAAGAAGTCTAGATATTAGGATATAATATGTCTGCAATATACTTCAAACACAAAACACACTACGACCTGAAAACAAAAAAGTATATCACTAATACGCTATTACCGAATATCATGTGTCCATACAAAACACTCGGAGCTCCATATTAATGTCTTTATAACACGCTCGCGTGACTAACGCCAGTACTGATGCATGCGTGTTACGTCAACCTCGCATTACCTCTTGTATTTGGATAATATCAATTGTCTTGTCTTGTGTTCGGAAAGTTTTTCTAAGTACAAAAAAAGCGGGGATTTCCCAATGTGTCATCTTCAAAAATCTGTAACAAGAAATATGAACTATTATATTAAAACGCCAGATAGTAATGAAATGGAACTAAGAAATTAACCAATCTTCGGATGCTTAAATAGAAGTTTGCTCTGGTATCTCTGGCGTTAAGGTAACTCCAATTGAAGTGAGAGCTCTAAGAGTTCAGCTACCTCTGAATCCAGAGGAGTTGTATAGCCTCGGGGCTAACGATGGCAATAATAAAATGCGGTGTGTTGTAGAGCACCTTAAGGGGTAGAGCTCCGAATGGTGGAGAAAGGCCTTGATAAAGAACTTGTAGGGAGTCAAGGCCAGACCACGCGTGCCCTCTCGCGTTTTAGTTCATATAACCGCGAGGTTGGTGAGGCCATAGGAGGTGGTGGGTAGCACAGTGTTCTTTGCGCCACTTGACCATCATTATTTTCTTGTAGACTTATAAATGGAAATTGGATCGAAAGACTGTTTTGATATTTAATCATTTGCCTGTGGTCATCACAGTCCTTATAAGTAAACCCTTTCCTATGCAAGATGAAATAACGTTAACAAATGAACATATAACATTTCAGCCAGCCGTTCTGCGAAAATCGTCGCTCTACCTAGCTTTAGCGTTTCCACTCAAGAACCTGTTTCTTTTTCGATCTTCGCAAGACGGCTGACAGAAGCTGGATGAGAGTGGCCGCGTGCTCAGTGGCATGCTTTCGGAGAAGTTTATGTTCAACAATAGACTGTTACAGGCTTGTGATGATGATAACCTGCCATTTCAACATATTTTTTTAAGTTTTGAAATGTTCAATATACGCTTTGTACTTACCATTCATTGTACTACAGAGGTACAAAGACATAAGATCACATAAAGATATAGAAAACCTGAGATATTTTAAATAACAAATTACTTAAGGGTTTTTAAATTAATTTTGTGTTTTTTCTAAAAAATATTGAATGGTTGGAAGAAAAAAATATGTTAGTTTAAACATTATAATATAATAAATCGCTCTGATGGCGTGTATCACGACAGTATTGTGAACTCTGTGATCTAGGGAGGCGCGCCACAATTTGCTAAACGCCTCAAACCGACTATAAAGGGTTATTCGCGTGAATTATTATATTATTAACCTAAAGTGCCTGTTTTTTTTTGTGGAAATAGCGTTTTTCATTTATATAATGAGCCGTGATATTACCTTGGATAAGAAATTGTTTTAGGCTCAATTAAGGTATACGATGATAAGTAGAACATTGAGAATATATTGATAAAAACGATAGCCCACACGGTGGGACTACATCAAAAGATCTATACACCACCTTTAGTGGTCATAATAAGTTCTAATAATTTAATATTTACGTCTATTTTATTACAATACGTGACATATGTCTAGGAAATTGGATAATGTGGTATTTGATGACGACACTTATTCGTTCAGAAGCTTTCATCATAGCGGAAGCCACTGTTCAAGTGCCACAACTATTGGAATAATTATAGCTTCCTTGAAAGTATAAAGGGGCAGGAAGGAGTACCCGTAAGCCACGATTATGTTAGGATGCGATTAAAGCGAAAGAGGTGTATCTGGATCGTACAAGAGTCCGTAATCTCTGCCTACCACCTGGCCCTGCCTACCATATCACGAAGACCGTGATTTTTTAATGTATAAATGGTATAAATTACAATTTACTAAACATAAAATAAAGATCGCTTCGCGATTTAGAGACTTACAATTTGCAGATAATTGTCTGACTGACAATTATCTTATTATCATGCCATATAACAGCATTTCGTGCCGAGAAATGAGTGTATCCTAATAGCATATACAAATACCTATATTAGAAACTCGTATGTCGAAATAGAAGAATTTATAATTGCTAAGGTGCGATTTCAGAAATCATATTAGTTCATCCATATCGTACTGTCCAAACTTTTTGTATATATATATCATACAACGTAGCGATAGTTGTTAATCATGATTGGACCTACTAGCGATGTTAGGTAGCTTCGAATGGTTTAAGAAATTATCGCCTCAAATTTTGTGCCGTATGTATCCTAACTAATTTAGTAAAGTCAAACGCTTAGTCGTTACAATACCGCTTATAAAAATGGGTTCAGATGAGTTACTTTTAATTTACCTGTAATGCATTTGATTGCATTTGCAACAACTTATTTTCAACAGACTTCAAAAAAGGTTCTCTATTCGTGTGTATGTTTTTTTTTTTATATTTGATGCCTTATAACTTTTTATATTTAATACCTTATAACTTTTGACTGGGTGAACCGATTTTTCTGATGATTTGATGATTCTTTTTTTATTTGAAAGCTGGTGCTTTCCGTTTAAATTTGGTCTAATTCTACAAATAGCAACCATAAGAAACACAAATAAATCTTAAATTTGCATCAAATATATATGAATAACTCAAAATACACGCCGTATCAATGGTTCATTTTTTATTGGGAAGGTTCAAAATTAGTTTGGTTAAGTTCTGATTCATTATTTTTCGTAATATTCTTACGATAATTCGGAATTACAAAGAGGGCGTCCGCGCGCAATAGCGTTTAACGTTTGGTTCGATTTGAAGTCGGTTTTTGTTTATACTCGTAAATATATTTGTATTGAAGAATAAATTTAAAAAACATTTGCTCCAGCATACGGGTTCAATAAAAACCCGTGTCAGACAATCTGAATTACATTATGCATAATTCGGCAACAAAAAAATGTGAACAAGTAAACTATGGAAAGGTATTTTGTAGAGACGATAGTTAATATTATGCGGTGCATGTTCTTTGTGCCGACCTTGCCACTGCAATAAATTGAAAGTTGTGACACGCAAATCTCCACTAACTGCGCTTGATTTATGTCCCTAGCGGCGTATAGCTACGTAGCGTAACGTTTACTCAAATTATTTTCGATGCTTTTGGATCTGCGATAGACGCTACCGCGCCATTTCCTATTTGGTATTTCTCTTCATAAAATAAAACAATATTTAAAGCATACTACACACACATACATGAACTTACACACCACATAAACACACACACACCACACACATTCTCTAAGGCGTGTTAATTTTTATTTTAATATTACATAATAAAATACAATTTAAAAATTACAGTAATATAATAACTATGGTGGGAGGCTGGTGTTTTGTCTGACAGGGTACCCTAGTATAGGCACCAGTCTTTCACAAATTTATGAATCTACGTAAAAATGTACTATAAATTATATTTGCTGTAAATTTGTCAAAGATTAATAAATAAATATTAAAATTACTTCTAAATGTTAATTGTTACATGTACATTATAAAACACGTGCGCTTTACTCAGAAAGAAAATATAATAGAATCTAGAAACATCAATAGCCTAATGTAGGGTACTGTCTGCGAAAAGTAAGGTCGTAGGATCGAATCCACCATTCGACTATTGACGTGAACCCTATCTTAGCACGAGCTAAAGCTTAGTTGGAATGTTAAACAAGAATGTTAGTAGTATTAAAAAATATATTAGTTATTTTTCAAAATGAAACGATAACTCTTTTTTTATTTAGACCTTTTAAACAGTTCCACGCGAACAAAATATACAGAAATACAGATGAATGTATTGCAGTGGGCTTATTACAGTTGGATTTATTATTTTACAAAATCAACAGCTTATGAATTATAATAAATATTTCCGTCAAGATCTAAGCCTATCTAGATTTAAATTATACAAAACATGTCTTTTCAGTGTTAACTAAGGATGCACATCGCATTAAAAAACAATAAAAAAAAATTAAACAAATAAACAGGAAATAAAAATTGCCTTAAAAATGTAATTAAAAACGTTTATAAATTGTAACGACACTTATTAATTTTTAACCGTTCTAAAACTAGCTAAGAGATTTACCTACGACCTTGTGTTTTGCAGACTGCAGGCAAAACCACTTCATAAATGCCCATAAAATAGCATATTTAAATAGGGGTGATTATGAGAGGCAGGGCCTCTAGACAGACACTTCTACTTTTTAACATTATAAAGGAAATGCTATCACACGTGGAGTCACTACCTTCTCCAATGTCCCAATTTTGCTTCAAATTACTTATAGTTAAAGGTTCAGGGTGAGTGCTCCAAGAATCCGGTCTCCTCTCGTCTAGTTATTGAAAGCTGTGTTATGTATAAGGAATCAATAAGACTTTGAATTTAATTCAGCCAGTTTGATCGTTTTAATTATGAACTTTTGCTTCGTTTTCACCTTGATAAATGGCATTTATAATATAGGTTTAAATAAGTAACTTACAAATTAAAACGTCGTTACAAAGTACCGTCGGCTATTTATTCATGTAAAGATTAGTTCCTTGTTGCGCGCTATTTGAGTTGCATCGCTCGGCGGGAGGCCGTGTGCAGGCGCCGCGGTACAACCTTCCCATTGGCCCCCGAGGGACAGGCTGCCGGTCTACGAATAACAAGTGACCGGCGGTCGGCCATCATGGGTATTAGCAATGATCAGTGTACAATGGAAGTACACTGATCATTGCTAATACCCACCATTCGACTAAGACCGTGAACCATCTTCTAGAACAAGCTTTAGCTTAATTGGAATAGTTTAGAAGAATACACCATTAACAAATTCTTACGGTTAACAAATAGCGCAACGACTCCGTATAGAAAAAGCTAAAAAATGTATTGTTAAATAAGAAGTATGGAAGTATTCACTCATCCCTCATACATATTAAGTTATTTTATTTTAGATATACAAGTTCATAGCAACAGCGGGAAAGTTATATGTAAAGTTAAATTAAACTTTGTAAATTAAACAAATTATAATATCTACTCCTAAAATCTGCAGTTCGAATGGTTAGCAAGAATGTTAGTCATTTTTATGAAAAAAAAATGTTACCGGTATTCTTTAAAAAAAAACTGTGACTCCATTTTCGGCGTGAAATATTGAATAGATGATGATGATGTATTTTAAAATAAAACGAGTTATTTTTGATAAATAAATAAATTAAAAAACATTGAATTCTTATAAATTGTAAGCTGTCATTCATTTTCTAAAATCATGCAGTGTAACCCGTCCGTAAAGATAGTTGTTGGTATTATTAAATAAATAAATGTAACCGACATGAATCTGTTTTACGCAATACGTGTCAGTTCAACTTAAGTATCGTTCACCTTAGAGACAAGTTATAAATAATTTAATTTTAAAATTCTCGGATTTCCTTTCTCATTTTAAAACAGACCTCTCGTTTTCCTATTATGGTATATTAGACGCGATCGTGTTTTTTATACTGCTTTTGTGTCTAACATCGAAAACAATTTTTTTATGACGAGCTACAGAGATTGGCCAGAGAAGCTGGCCTTGACTGCTTCACCGGATTGAGTGGTGGCATAGCTCTTAGTTCGCTTAGCCTGAACCTCTATCGCTACTAACTCGACACAAGGGTCCCCCCGGTGAGGGGTAACCTCGGCTTGGACGGTTACTGTTTTTTTTTATGTCACAAAGGCTTTGAACTGCTGAATTATTGTCAATTTCAGAGCTGTAAAACCTTTTACATTACTCTACATTTTCCTTTACTCTATCTTACTTCACTCTACATTTCAATTCTCTATCTCTAATTCTAGGTTTAGTTTTAACAATTTCTACTTTACTCTACATTACTCTACATATTCCTTTACTGTATCTTACTTTAACGGTTACTATGTGTGTTTTTTTTTGTAACAATAGACATAACTACTGACTTATATTCTAAAATTCAGAGTTTTATTGCCCCTTGTCCTTTTTAATCTAAGTATAGTATATAGTATGCCTATGCTATTTCTAGTTCCTCTAACGTGGATAGGTTAGGGCAGTTTTTCTCCCATGCCTTTCCTCTCATTCATTCATCCTTCTTGTTAGTATTTATGTTTATTACAGTCTAATATTACACTTATTATTATTACACAATTTATTTCTACTTCTATTATACACTACTTCTTTTATTTTTTCTCTTTCTTATAATTATTTCTAGTTACATTTCTGTCATTCTACGGTTACTATGTTACGCGTAAGTATTCCGATAAAAAAAAATTGGCAGCGGTGGGATAAACTAGAACAAACATTTAATAGTATGTAGGTGACGGGGCTAAAAATGTATCATTAATCAACGCGAACAGCGCAAAGCGAGTAGTTTATTCGCATTAAATCATACCACTCATAAATCGCGCAAACCCGTTCTGCAGCTTATCAAAACAATACGCAGGCACACTTCCAAGTGCGTGTTGAGAAACGTCTTCTTGACAAACTTGAAATAGACACTTTACACTTTAACAACCCAAATAACAAGGTCTCATTTACTATGGCCGTAACCGACGCCCATAATACCTTTGCGAGAGCCGCAAAGATCATTTCAAAATTAAGCCTCAAGTGTATGATAAATTTTCATAAATCAGACATTATTTATTGGAGTATAGACTCTAAGGTGATGCCAATTGGTTTATTTTGGTTTTGTAGGATTTGTTGAGTTAAGACATTCCTTAGCGTTGATCTACGAAATAATCGAGCTCTCGTATCTCTTATTATTTCACAACATAATGGCGTGGAAAAAGACAAAAAAAATATTAATAATATGTCGGCGGGTAATAGCGCACAAATTTGGATCGGAACTTAAAAAAAAAAACATAAGACTTGCAAATTATTAATGGTGAAAATTATAAAAATAGAAAAGAAATTAAACGGAAGAAGAATTCTTTATTACAAATTTGGTTGATGAATTAAATGAGGAACTACTGTTACAACGCCTCATAATATATTGATATTTAGTTATAGTTACGGGGTAATACATAAAGTAGTACAAGTGTAGTCTTCATTTGCTTCTATCTTTTTAACCGACTTCAAAAAAGAGGAGGTTCTTAACTCATATATCTTTCATTTTTTTAATGTTTATGCCGACTGCATTGTTTTCTTTCTTTGAAAGAGTTTACTTTCAAAGAGGCCCCATGTTTACTGGCATTGGTATTTGGGCTCCATCGATACATCAGGGAACTTACGAAACAATGATTTTGACTAAGACTAGGTAAAATACTTATTAATTGTAAGAAACACGAATGTGGAAGAATGTAGACTCCAGAACTTCTTAATACGGAAATAAAAGAGCTGATAAAGTTATCTGTAGTAAAATTCAATGAAACTGACGGTAAGACTTTTAAATTTATGTTTGTCAACCCACTTCGAAAAGGCGTAGGTTCTCAATTCGTCTGTTTTTTTATATGTTTGTTACCTCATAACTTTGGATTGGGTGGACCAATTTGATAGCTAGTACTTCCAGTATGGTCCTATCTCAATTTAGTCCAATTCTGACAATGGCATCCATGAGAAAACCATATAAGTCTTAAATTTGCATTAAGTATGTCGACAAATGGGCGAATAACTCACACCAATCGATTTCGATGATTATTTTTTTTTTATGTACTTGTACTTGAAAAGCAATTTGATGAGAGTTTGGTTAGGTTCTGATTAATTCTATTTCGTAATATTCCCACGATAATTCGGAAATACAAAGAGGGCGTCTCCGCGTAATGACGTTCAACGGTTTTATTCGATTTGATGTCGGTCGTTGTTTGTATTCATAAATATATTTGCTTTTATTGCAGATTTATTTGAAGTTTATTTTAGTTTTAACTCGTAAATATTCATTTATGAATGAAGAATAAAGAGATAAATAACCTATTTACACGTCTTGGGTTTTCCTGTTGCATTATTCAAAGTATTTTTTTAGACTGTAACAGTTGTCGATGATTCTTTCGCACGATTAATTTTCAATAAATAACTGCATAAAATTAGTTGGAAGCGGACACCCCGCGCGGGCGGACTCTTGCATCGCGTCGGACCATCGGACCCACCGCTTCGATACTTCAGGCGCTTGACATGTCCATCCTAAAGAAAAAAAATAAACGAAAAGTATTCCAAGCTCTCTTGCTTCATACTTTATTAATTTACTTACGGAATTGCCTTCAAGACAAATTTGCGTATCGTGATTTTTGTAAGTTATAAACTATATGGAACATTTCTTATATTCAATCGATTTCATTGGGTGAACCGATTTTGATAATTCTTTTTTCATTTAAAAGCTGGTGCTTCCTATATGGTTCAATTGTAATTTGTCCTTATTCTGACGATATAATCCGTGAGAAAATCATAAAAGTCTTAAACTTGGATCAAGTATGTGCGCAACAAATGGACGAATAACTCAAAATCACGCGAACCGATTTCGTTGATTGAGATGGTAGTAGTTTGATGAGAATTTGGTTAGGTTCTGATTTATTCTATTTCGTAATATACCTATGATAATTCGTAAATATAAAGAGGGCGTTTAACGTTTGATTCCATTTTAAGTTGATTTTTGTTGAGATATCAGTCCGGAATTCGTCGACCACACCTCGAGCTTTCGGAACCCAAGTTCTAATACAAATAAAATAAAAATAAAATCTATTTGAAAGTGAAGTGCTCTTTTACGTAAAAAAAACAAATCCGGTCGTCATAAATAAAAATATAAATTAAGAACGGATGTTCCTTTTTTGAAGTCGAATAAAATGATAGATTAGTAACATCAAATCTAGGTCAGGATCTTGTCAATAGTCGAACCCTTTCAGCAGCTATCATTGATAAAATTAATTAAGTAATAAAACTGCTACGTTCACTTGCTCTTTTAATTATAGCCTTTTAAGAGCACAACGAAATACATTTTGTTTGTGAGCAAATCTTTCACAAGTTTACTTTCGTTCTCTGTTATCCGGTTTGCATATCCTGCACAACAAATACAGACTGTTGTTCGAATTCTTTCTGAACGTAATTGCATGCACCCAGTCAGCTGTGGCAACTGCTTGGTTCTGTGTCTGCCTGGTTTTATTATTCAAGTATTAAGTTTAATTTGTGATCGATAAAATCGTGATGAATAATGGTCCGGACAACGGTTTCTGTTATATGAATGGCCGGGACGATAGGGGAAGTACCATAACCTCGCAGAACATCGTTAACGAGGTGCGGGCTACTCAACTCCTTGTTATATGAAAACGCACCTTTTTTGTTTACGCGGGGGTATCCTTTGTACGGACCATCCTCCGGAACCCTAGGTGGGCTCGGAGGGATCTGTGGAAATCGGTCTGGGCGACCCCTACCCATTAAACCTTCCGCGAATGCCATCAGCCCCAGATCTCTCAGCGACAGAGCACTTATGAAAACACACCTATAATCCCTTAAGTAGGTAGTAGAAGATCAGATGTGCCAGTCGTAGTTCGGTCCTATCGGGCGCCGTCGGATCCGGAATGCTTACGCGTAACATAGTAACCGTCCAAGCCGAGGTTACCCCTCACCGGAGAGACCCTTGTGTGGAGTAACTAGCGATAGAGGTTCAGGCTAAGCGACCTAAAACCCGAGCCCCCGCTCAATCCGGTGAAACAGTCAAGACCAGCTTCTCTGGCCAATCTGTGTAGTTCGTCACAAAACCAGATGAGCCTTTGGTTCGTATGGCCCTTCTGCTATAAAAATGTTTTTTTTAACTCGAGCGATTTATTTTCTTCAATTGGAGGAAATTATATATTATAGAAAATATATAGTAGCAGGATAGTCTCTCGACACCTACAACCTTGAAGATTTCCGTTCTAATCGTCATGTATTTATGATTAATTTCGTAGCCACATAAGACAATTATCTTTACAGTTCGTATAAACTTTACTGAAAAGCATGTTCAGATTATGAAAGTTCAACTTAAATTTTTACTTCAATAAGTTGGCGTGAGCTTGTCATTAACATTTTCAAGTAATACCTGCTTAATTTGATAAGTATCTTTGGTTGTAATTTGACTTTATCTAGTTTTGTTGTTTCTTTATTGCTTTTATTAATTGAAATATTGCTGACTTGAGTGTCTCAGTAATTGGCGTGGCTGGGGTTTATTGAGAACGTGTGTGGTGAAAGTGGGTACCATAATTACCGCCAATTAGTAGCTTGAATACGTTATTGTGTTTCGCTTTGAAGGTACCTGTAGCTAGTGAAAATATTGGGCTTACCTTAAACGATAATATGTATACGTTACTTTAAATAGGTATACATTCCATTGCATTGTAGCTGGTGAAACTGAGGTTAACGAGAGCTTATGGGAGCCTTTATATATACCTTTTTTCGCCAGAAGCCTTGACTACTTCACCGCATTGAGAGGTGGCATAGCTCTAAGGTCGCTTAGCCTGAGCCTCTAGCAAGTAACTCGACACAAGCTTCCACCCGGTGAGGGGTAACCTCGGCTTGGACAGTTACTATGTTACGCTTAAACATACCTATCCGAGGGCGCCTAAGAGGGTCGAACTACGACTCGGTTGATTGGTATTTCTCGGATGATCTAAGGGACATTAAAAAACTAAACTAACTTTGAGTGCCACTTCGGGAAGCGTTGACGCTGGGAGAAGAAGTGGCCGACGAAACTCTAGCAACGCTAAAATGTGGTGAGACCAGGTGTAATTTTTCCATATTGTAGCTCCTAAGACTGGTGCATAATTTATGATCATCATGTATTCATTTTCACAAATATCATTTACACATTACACAATACATTAATAACAACTTCAAAATGAAAGAATCAAAAACTAGACTATTTCTTTCTTCGTTTAACGATAGATATGGATTTCTTTATTAGGACGGAATGTTCATTAAAATAAATTGTTCGAGTTTTTTTCTCTTTAGATATTAAATACATTAACACCTTTGTACTTTAAAAACTTTTTTCACTATCAATATTTTATTTTTAATGATAGCATATTAAAATAATTAGCTACAGTGTACGGAGAGCGTATGTCATTATGCACTAAACGATAGAATAAGCGAAACTTTTACAATGTTTCAAAATGGCGGATAATTGATCTCATTTAGTAATTTACTACCTCACATGGCTGGCTCCAGGAGAGTCCTAATTGCTATAATTTACCTTGACGGTCACATTTAAAAGTGACTACAGTTTAACACAACGTACAAAAGCTATTCTTGCTACACACTGATCTACTAGTTTTTCACGTTTTTTTATTTTATTTAATAGGAAACCTAAACGACATGTACTTACAATTACAGTTAGAGTTATATAGGCTGTAACTGATTCTGTAAATATGGTAGTGGGATATATACATATAATATGTGTATATATATGTCCCACTGCTGGGCACAGGCCTTCTCTGTAAAGAGAGTATAAAGACATCGTACGCCACGCAGCCTTAGTGCGGATTGGCAGACTTCACATGTCTTAGAATTTTTTTCTAGGACATGTAGAATTTCTCGCGATGTTTTACTTCACCGCTGAGCGCATGGTAAATTAGCACATAAAATTGCAACAACAAATTTATTGGTGCCGGCAGCGAGGATCGAACTCGAGTTGCTAGCGTACCATGCAACTTGAGGCGACCGCCTGGACACTGAGCTACCACGGCTCTACTTGGGATGGGGTACTAACAACACTTATCAATGAAAGGCGTGTCAAGTTGATTTTGGTTGTGAGACCTTCGGTGGAGTCGGACTATTCGCATAAAATCCATCGGAATAAAGTTAGTTAAATAATTGCATTCAATCATGGTTCATTAAAATATTTATTAACATTAAAGATGAGTAGAAGAAGACATATGCAATGTCAAAATAATTACATTTATTCTCGGTGGTATTGCCATTATGTATAGTAAATTAATAAAATTTGCCAAAAGCCCACAAAGAGAGTATAAATTATGAACACCTTGTCAGTTCGTAAATCCCTCAGACGTATCGGCCGACAATTTATAAATAATTAGATGCAAAACAATCTGAGGCATTCGGAGGAACGGATCCAACAATACATTAGTATCTGCCTATAGCGTTACACCACCACGCGAGAACCAGTTTTCGGTTTGTACAGTCAACAGAATAAACATGTGCACACATTTTTCAAAGTCAATTGCGTTTCGTTTGTATAAAACGTACAGTTTGTTTGTAAACATTTTGATTTACCGAAAAGTTTATTTGGATTCTTCTTTTTACAATTGAAATAACTTTGAAAGTACATCGAACCCCGCTATTTATATTGCAAATATAGTATTTTTATTTTGGAAATAAACAATTGTCTTCTTTTACGCAACAAGTGGAATTTGTTATTTATCATAGAATATTCAAGTTATGTTAATTATCATAGAGAACACAGAAATTTAAATTTTTAGTTTTACATATTATGATGGTAATTTAGTTTGCTTTCAATTTCATTTTCTAAAAAATCGTCGAGCACCCCGATATTCTATCTCGTTCTATTTTAGAATTAATTACACCATAACTCAGAGAGGTGGGCAGAGATAATAGGTTTACGCTTGTGCTACATGCATGATTATAATTATTAGAGTAATTGGACGATGTCCCGATTTTATATTTGATGGAGTCTGATTGGAAAGATGGATTAAATTGCATCTAGAGTGCTGGTCCCCATTCCCCCATCCCCATTCTACCTTCGGACGTTTAGACACTCGGCGGGTCTCCACCCTTTTATAGTCGATGTTCCGCGCATCCGAACGAAGCGATTTGAGTCATCGTTCATCGTGCGTACAGCAAAGGAGAGGAATAGGTTGCCGGCCGTCTTTCCGTCCAAGTACGACGTCGGGGTACGACGGGAGCCTTCAAGAGTACAGAAACAGGCACTTACTAAACTAGCGCGTACCATCTTTCCACTTAACACCAGGTGGGATCATGGTCAAGCGCTAGTTTACACGCATAAAAAAATGGTCCATTCCAATGTTTCCTCTCAGATTTCTTTGTACAGGTTAATGAAATTATTGCAATATTAAGAGTACAATGTATATATGCGAAGGTGTCGTGTGTATGGATGTCGAAGTATAATATAATATAAGAACGAATATTACTACTACTATATTTTTATGCAAAACTCTTTCTGTTGTTGTGCCTATTAATATATTTTTTAATTTAATTTTGAAATAAATTTTACTCCTTATAAAATAAGTTTTTGTTGACTCTACGCGATTCACGTCCACAGACTTCGCCCCAAGATGATGTTATTTAAGATGAGATCAATTTTATTGAGATTTATTCTGTGAACATGTTTCATATCGATTTAGTTCTTTGTCTATAAATTATCGACTTTAGAATTCGACCGTTGATTAATGACAGTGCTTCAGTGATTAACGTAGGAGTATGCATTAGTTTTGGTAACCCGATTAATTACTGATGTCATCGCACAGCTTCCATAAAGTAACTGTAAAAAAAAAACAAAACATTTAACGTTGTATGTATCAAACCTTAATACTAATTAGTCAGTGTTGACAACTTTCACATAAACGCTATATCTGTTAGTGTTCATTATATGTCACCATTTTAAATGAATTACGCATCTAATAATATGATCCCAACCTTAATATCGACAGACGCAACAAAAGTAAAATTTGCTCAACCGAACCATATAAAACAGACTTCTCAAACAAATTCTTTTGCTTCTTAGGTTCCTACTTATAAAATAAAATTAACCAGAAAATAGCTATCTACAACTTGCCTAAAACCAAATGTAAAATAGTCCTCATACCATGGCTACTAAAGCTCGACTATACTACCGCAGAAAATTTGTTAAAAATCTCATCATAAATTAAACAACATATAAAGCACACTACACACCATACATGAACTACACACACACCACACACTTTCTTTCTCGCATGCTAATTCTTAAGTTAATATTAATAATAAAATTACAGAATTATCCTAAGTATAGTGGGGCTGTCTTACAGGGTACCCTAGTTCAGACACCAGTCTTTCACAAATTTAAGAACTACGTAAACTGTAAACGTATAAGTGAACTGTAAATTTAAAATTATGAAAGATGAATAAATAAATTTATTATTATTAATCTATCTTATCGCTATAATCGCGTTGGCGAACCCATCGCCAATCATTGCATAGAAATCTTAATGTTTGATATTTTTGTATGTAAGAAAGAGTATGTTCTTATTAATAAGTAATCGAATGATTTGTTTTATGTAAGGAAGATGAACAAGTCAGTGGGATATATGACTCCACGTTTCCCAGACCGTAACAATTGTCATTTTGCCTTCAGTTGTTGTCTATTAGCCCAGAGAAGTGAAATTGCTTACACATTTAGAGATAAATGTATTTAAAACTATTCATATGATCAATCTCTTTATAAAAAATAGCAGACTTTCAAAAATTACCTAGATATTAAATTAAGTTATAAATTATTTTTTATTCGAATTGTAAATGAGTATAATGATATAATGTTTTATTTAGATTTTTTAAATTAATTTAGATATAGGATAACTAAAAAATATATTGTACTGAATAATAAATATATTGATATCAAATTTAAGAAATAAATATTTTCAATAAGACGTTTTCTTTCATTTATTTTCCATTTTCCCTTATTATGTGTGGCTAAGGTAGAAAATGCTACGGAATTCACGTTTCAATATTGTGTAGTCGGTTGGGTTGGAAACGGGACCATTTGCTATCTCTTTCGCTCGACTTTAAACACTAAAAAGCTCCATAGATGGCAGTAAAATCGCTAAAACAGATTCAAGCTGCCACTAGTGTCGCCATCTAGCGTCGAATAACCGAACTTTTATGGCACGTTTATCGAAGAGGGCTCTTCGGCAGCTCGTAAACGGTTTTATGAGCACGAACTCTAGTCTTCCCACTCGATATTACCCGACCGAGTACAGTTGGGGATGCAATATTTGGATACTTCTGTTGAACGGCGTAGTATTCAATTCAACCGGTGTTCATGGGTCTTTATGTGTGATTCAAGGTGTGATTGGATGGCGTGCTCGAGCGTTTATTTGGCTTTATTGTTGGGGTTTGTTTATGCGATTGCTGTTTAACCAAGTACGGGGTTTCCTACACGCCTTTGTTATGATTATTATGTTGTTACGTATAATGAATAAGAGATCGTGGGAATTTCGGTATATTGTCAATATTTTTGCAAAAATAATTAAATTAGACTAAAAAATATACCTCTTTAGTCAAATGATTGCCACTTATAAGAAGTTTAGTTGAGTAATAGTAGGAAAATTGAACTAGCATTTTTTATGGGCGGTAACAAAGTTAAAATTGGGAAAGAGTTCAATAAACATTTATCATTGATTTATCCACGAATTTTTCCCAAAATGTAGCCGTGAAAAAGGCAAATCATAAATAAGATCCGATTCAAATTTGTAGAAGATGCTATCAGTTTGATTTGTGTTGTACCCGAGTGTTTGTCTAGTGAAGTGCTGATTGATCACTCATTATCGATATACCGATAATATTAAATATTAGTAATTATAAGGCATTAATATTAATGGTGCATATTTTGTGCGTATTTCGTTAAATATTTTTATAATTACGAAACAAAAATTACATAAATAAACAATTAAATGTTGTTGGAAAATATTCAATAACATTTTGTTTATTATTGTTTTTTAAATCGTTTATTTTATATACATATTTATAATATATTTACTGTAAAAACAACTAAATAATAAAACTACTTTTTAATCATATGTAAAAGAATTCAAGCACGTAAAAACATATGTTTTTCTTTTTTACTGCAACAATGTAAGCTTCTATTTATTGAATAATTTGTTTAATATGACAAATGCAAGCACAATGTGCGTAATATATAATAGGTAATGTCCCGCTCAGTGTACCAAGTAATAAATTACAACAAACATATGTATTAGTGATAAATTACATTAGCAAATAAATAACGTCATGAATTATGGACACAATATTCAACATTTATTATAAACAAAATATTTTAAAATATACACTTTTATTACGATTTCTTATGCAGAGAAGTTTTTTTATTGTAATAATATTTTTATATTATTAAATTAACTGCTAATAAACATCCATAAATGTCAAGTGTAATAAAGAAGAAAAAGTGTAAAAATAGAAGAGCCGTTGAATCGATCTTTCCGACTGAATGGTCACATCACTAATTATAACTTTGTTGCCTCGTAAGCTTTTATTTCATTCTCATTTAAGCCCTCAATAGACGCAAAATGCGAACGTTTTTAATTTATTCGAAATTAATATTATTTACATATGCATATAAAAAAGGAACGCCTTATTTTACGCTCTTCGTTTGATTTATACAACAGGTTCTTACTTTTATGTAACATTGTTTTTTATCAATTTTATTTATATATTGGATTATCATGTGACGTAATAAGAGAAAGCAAACGTTAGGTATTAAAGTTCTAAAATATATATATATGTAATTCTTTTCCTTCGCCTCTCTTCCGTTACTTATGTAAATGTCTACATAGATAACCGGAAACAGTCAAAATGTCCCCGGCCTAGCGCGAGGCTGGTTGCGATGACCCAAACATAGACAATAAATAATCGTTAATTTAAATTCGATACTCGCCTACGCACTAGCGATAGGCCTATGATTTAAGACAGTGGAATATTTATCACGGTCCGTAGTTGTCACGGAGTCATAAATATCGATATGTGTTAGGTCAATATACTTATTCAATTAGGGAAGTATCATTATGTATATATCGATAAAAAGTCACATATAAATAAGAAGAAACTGATGAAGAATATTAAACAACCTTTACTTTACGGTTATTCACGTTTAGTGACTTCCTTGAAAACCACGGAATAAAACCAAAGTACATAATGTATTAAAGGACAAAAGACACCCCTTGCCACCCCGAAAACAACAAATTACATCCGACTTGACCGACAAACGTTTTTTGTTGGTCACATAACCCAAACAATGTGTTATCTGTCCTAAATGTGATTTAACAGGTAATTTTCTGAATAGATTACCTTTAAACAGAGCCAGATTTATGTCTGTCCACAATGTAAATAGGTGGGTGAGCTTCACGACGAGGAACTACATTTATTTTCATTTACCTCCATTTATATCGCGGCTTCACGTTGAGATTACGTAATTTAACAAAGGGAGCGCCATAAATCTGAGTCCTGTCTTAGTAGGCTTTGTGGGTATTTTGATATGTGCCTTTAAAAGCTTTTTTCTGTATTTAGATGAGAGTTCATTGTGTAATTCATTAGAGCGAGGGTAGGTCGCGGCGGAGCAGTGCGGCGCGCGGTCGATATCGACAGATAACGCGCTATTTATTGCCGACCAATGAGATGTGCGACAACGAAGCTATATTTATAACGGCCCACGAATTAGTAAAAACAAACAAGAACACAGGCTAAAAAAAATTATAGGTGTTCCGGTAGGGACCGGAAATAACACATACAATAATTACCATCGCCTTTAAATTTAAAATATATTATTGACTCTTAAAATGTATCATAATCGAATAAATATTGTTATATGTGTTATGATTTCAATATGTCGACTCTTCGACTTCTATGGAGTATTAATATAATTGTGTATTTTTATATAGTAAAAGGGGCAAATGAGCTTACGGCTCACTTGAACTTAAGCGGTCACCGGCGCTCTTGAGCATCCGCAACACCGCTGGAGATGCAGGTGTGTTGCCAGCCGTTGAGAAAGGAGAAAAAGAACCATTTGTGACAAAGCGATAGGTAAATCCTGACCAACACTGCATCTTAAGGAATTCAATTAATTTATTTATTAGAATTAGGGTTAAGAAAAATCAACTAACAGTTCTGAAAACGGTACATGATTTCTGCGAAACAAATACTTCCATAAACCTATAAATCTCATCTATTAAGAAAGTGGGAAAGAGCTTTCTATCCCATGACTAGTAAATTGTTATCACTGTTTTTTTGCCAATCCTACTCTGATTAGCCAGAGAAGCCGCCCGCAACAGTTTCACTGTATTTAGATAGAGATGACAGAGCTCTTAGGTCCGGCTTCATCCGTCTGAGGGGTGCCTTGTGAGCTACTTCACCTAAGCCTCAGGAGGCCCGCTTATTTCTGCGAGAAGGTAAATGCTAACGTGACCTCATCTCGCCTATCATGGCGGAGGATGATTCTCCTTTGGATTTATTACTCTTGTAGACCAAGTCCGACATAAGTCGTCCGCTTCTCCGGAGGGCCAGTATGAATAAACGCATTTCATGTAAAAAAAGTTCTTAGATCGTTTATATTGTGAGAAACATTGCACAAGGGAGGACGGTATTGGACCTCGGCATGGACGGTATTGTTACCAGTAATAATTAGTATAATTCTAGTTTATTGTACTTCCAATTCGACAAACCAATTCATTCACTAACTTTATTGCATAGCTCTACTATATATGTAGTCAATTTTAAAAGGCATGAATATCATATCGTGCGGAATGCAGTTAAAGAGAAGCAGCCAAGATTAACAAATGGTGTTATTATTCAACCCGACTCATATTTGATCCCTCGCCAAAAGTTTAAGATATGTTGTCACACCGCCATGTTTCTCTGACAATGCGCTTTTTGATTTCCATTTATGAAAGTTTCATTTGATGAAAGTTTAGTTTCCTTCATTATAATCTGGTTATCAGTTCTATATGTGTCAGCTTTCTTAATTAGGTACTAGGTAGGCTAACATCTAGGGCCACATCCCAAGATGATCTTTCTTCCTCGTAGTTGCGCTAAGTTAGTATGTAGAAATTAAGCACTATAATGTTAGAAAACTTCCCATTTTGATTTTTTAACCACTTAGTCCGACGCAATATTTTAAACAATATACTACGATTTCGTATTCTGTAAAATGAAATTGCAAAATGACAAGCTGATTCAGCTGTTTATATTTTAATAAAGCCTTATTTTACAGAATATAATCGATGTAGAATTGGAATATCGAATTTCAAATCAAATAAAAGAACGATTCAAATAAGCATATGTCAACCTTGTTATTAAATATAAAGGAGTACTAAATATGACCTATAAAAAATAATCTCCACTTTCATCTTAACGCATAAAATTATCACTTCGTTTAACATAGTAATCTTATTTGCTAACCGTGGCTTTATAACCGTTGTAATAGTAGAATTCATTGTGAATTAAAAATCAAAATCGACTCATAATGATGGCATTAAAAATGCAAATACATTAAAGACTACTTGAGAATGTCCTCCTTATTCAGAACGTCGGGTTTAGCTTTTTTTTAATGACTAACTACACAAATTGGCCAGGGAAGCAGGCCTTGACAGTTACCGGATTGAGAGGTGGCATAGCTCTTAGGTCGCTTAGTCTGTACCTCTATCGCTAGACGGTTACTATGTTACGCGTAAGCATTCCGAACCGAAGGCGCCCGAGAGGGCCGAACCACGGCTCGGCCGGTTGCTATTTCACGGATAGTATAGTTTTATGAATATATACGAAAACGAACGAAATAATTAACGACCGTACCTGTTCTTTGTTGCTTAACGTTGTTTTGTAAATGTTACTTTACCTATTATTTTAAATGCCTCATCGTAAAATCTGAATGCATTTGAGTATTATTTAGAAATGTATCATTGATCAATAGTTTGGTTAATTAGCAGTCAGGTCACGTGTCGGTCATCATTCGCTTACAAATGACTAGACAGCGTAACGATAATGTCGAGGTGTGATACCGACTTTACATTTCATGATATACGATGACGGAACTCGAACTACTGCTAAGTAGCGTATCGATTCTTATGCCCACTTAATATAATATCATTTCTGCAAACCACTGTAGAAAAATTCTGTCTAATACTGTCAAATTAAATTATTTGTCATTTTGGGGCGATAGCAAGTTAAAAAATGTATATATCTATAATTACTGCCGTACGTACTACGTTCTACGTACGTAATATGAACTAAGGGGTGAGTTCATCGACAGTTTGTGGGTAACAAATCAAAGTCATTAATTCTACTATGTGCTATAGTACATACTGTTAGCTAGTAACCCATGGCACTCAGCGGTTGTGATGTACGACAACTACTTCCAATGATATATCTTAGTAATTTAGCTGTACCTTTAATTCATAATTAATAATTTAGTTGATCATCATATTAATTTGGTGTTTTATATATGATCTGATTTCTGATTTTTTTTTTTTTTTTAATGACGAACTACACAGATTGGCCAGAGAAGCTGGCCTTGACTGCTTCACCGGATTGAGAGGTGGCATAGCTCTTAGGTCGCTTAGCCTGAACCTCTATTGCTAGTAACTCGACACAAGGGTCCCCGGTGAGGGGTAACCTCGGCGGACGGTTACTATGTTACGCGTAAGCATGCCGATCCGAGGGCGCCCGGAGAGGGTGATTTATTTTGTTTAAATAAAGAAATACACCGAACCGTCACAATGGTGTGCATCGTCACAACACCATTGTGACGGTATATTCGTTAAAATAATTCCTTGTACAACGTTACGCTGTCTGAATAAAAGAGAGTTACTGGACTATTCTTTCATTCCACAAGACCCACTAGTTGTTACAATAGTTATCCTTTGTGTTCCTCCTTTAATTGATTATCAGCTCACATTATAATTTACACCCTATGAAAAGCAGTGATAGGTTAGAGGATAAGAAAGAGTTCGTGACACCTAACGGTTGGTGGATTTTACAAATTATTTTTAGTTTTCGGATTCTTACGTACGTACCACGACGGGCCCAACTTATGTTACATATGGGTACAGCGCAGTGAGAAGTAGATAGCAATCTAATATTTTTTTTATGTAAGAATTCTATGCGATGTTATCGAATGTTCTAATAAAGCGCAAATCATGTATAATAAAGCATATAAGAGTTGTTACACCTCAACGTACGGGTGGTCTCATAAACTTCTGATCACATTGTCTATTCTAGAATCGAACTTGCGATTTGCATTGAGAGCCATCCCGGCATACATTACGACCCGTGGCGTTTGGTTAACTAATTAGCACTTGACTCGATATCGATATTCATATCAGGCGCTTCATTAGTTGCTTCCGATTTGCAACACAAATTGAACTTTATTGCTTTGCAGTTTGCGTTTTAAATTTCTCACACTCGTAGTTAATAAAAGGGGATATTTAACACAGCGGAGCGAACGTAGCGGCCTGACCGAGCGCCAGTCGAGTAATACGTCACGAGTAGACAGCTGCCCCCTCTCCTCCCCTCCCCAGCCCCGGCTTAACGCTGGACAGAGATTCAAATATAACAAATAAAACGGGAGCGATAGAGATGGATATATCTAGTGAAACATGGCGTATAACGCCCCTTGATTTATAGGAGAGTGTGCCAAAGTTCGAAGTTTATGTGTGTGTTGCTCACATGTATGTCTTTTTTTTTAATTTGTTACGATTTAAAATCGTCGTTTGGTGTATTAAAGAAATTTATTTCCAAATGAAATATTTTATATGCATGATGTTTGTATGGAATTGAGATAGTGGACCATGTTTGATATACTATTAAAATTGCAATCGCTAACTTTGTGGTTTCGTATCAATAAGATTACCGCTTTTAGATTTCATATATCTAAAAGACACTTTTACCCGGTGAAAAGTTGATTGATATCAATTACTGTCTTCGTCTACTTAGTTTGGGTTAAAACTGCTATGAGACACAGCGAAGAGAGAAAGACAGAAATAGTCTTTACGCTTCCCGAAGTGGCACTCAAAGTTAATTTAGCTTTTGAATGTCTCTTAGATTATCCGTGAAATAGCAACCTACCGAGTCGTGGTTTGGCCCTCTCGGGCGCCCTCGGATCGGCATGCTTACGCGTAACATAGTAACATTCCAATCCGAGGTTACCCCTCACCGGGGGGACCCTTGTGTCGAGTTACTAGCAATAGAGGTTCAGGCTAAGCGCTAAGAGCTACGCCACCTCTCAATCCGGTGAAGCAGTCAAGGCCAGCTTCTCTGGCCAATCTGTGTAGTTCGTCATAAAAAAAAGTCATCGCTATTCGTTAACGTTAAGAGATTTGAGAGCGTACGTACTACCGATTATGGCGGGAAATCTGTCCACGATTTTATTTTGACATTATAATAAATAACAATTGGTGACTTCGCTTGATTTCATCGAAATTATATATTTTTTTTACTATAGAAATAACAAGAACATACATACATATAACAGATATAATAGGTTGAAATACCTTTTGTCTACTTCCAATGGTTAATAAATCTAAATTCGATCACACAATTAATTTAAAGCTCTCCCGTCCTTTTAACTCTAGCGGGGTAGGCAATGGCAGCATTCGCTGAGCTCTTTTCACCTAGCGTATTAGGTCACAAATATTACTCATCGCCATTTGGGCACTGTAGATCGAACCGCTTAGGCACTAGGTTATCATTGCTGTAATTTTTGTTCTTAATATTTCGGTATATGAAGACATGACATTCCATGATAAATGTCCTGTTGAATAGCCTGATGATGTAGTATCGTGCTCTGTTAAACTGCGCAACTATGAAGGCAATAAATATAACGATATCAAAGCAATACCGAACATAACTAGCGTTAACAAAATCCACATGTTTTGTTGACGATGGATTTGTGACCAGTTCCAAACGATTGAATTCAAATTTTAAAACGATGAAACGTGTTGTCGTGAGACCATATAGTAAATAAATTATTACATATATACCCATTACCACTAAAAGAATGTAAGACACATATTACTGAATGGCTCCAAACCATCTCTTATGAATTTATAGATCTTTTAAAACCATACTAAACAGTCAGAGTAACTCATCCCTACACATACAGTCACTCTTCAACACACGCAACCTTTTACACACAAACACACTCTCACACATACAAAACGATTAAACTAAATTACATTATAAGTTTTTAATTTTACTAAATTTGTATTTGTTTGGAGATGGGCGTTAATAGCTACGACACAGTTTTTACTACTGCGGCGACTTTTATCAAACTGGTCTGTACATGAAATTTTGGTTTGAAATAAATCTAATAAAAAATCAAATCAAATCAAAATCATATAAAGTTGTTAAATGTAAAAAGGATTAAATGTCTATTAATAAGCTGCTATAATTATTGATAGAGGAAAAACACATTACAATAGTCTTCGCTTTAAATAAAGCTATAAAATCTACATTTATTTGACATATTTAAATGTATCAAATGAATGATTACACTATATTGTGTTTCACCACTGGCCGTTTTATTTTTAACGTCTGTTTCGGCAACTTTAAAAATAAAAATCAGCTGTCATGTCATGACTTTGTAACTTTACACTTCATTCATTAAAAAAAAACTCTCCTAAAACTATGGTTAGTGGTTGCCAACGCACGTAATTATTTAGTTTTTCCTTTATAAAGTTAAATCCTTTATATATGTCCCACTGCTGCGAGCAGACCTTCTCTGTAAAGAGAGTATAAGGACATACAGCCCTAGTTCGCCACACAGCCCTAGTGCGGATTGGCAGACTTCACATGTCTTAAAAATCTTTCTAGAACATTTAGGTTTCCTTACGATGTATTTCTTCGCCGCAAAGCGCGTGGTAAATCAGCACATAAAATTGCAACAACAAATTTAATGGTGTTAGCACCGGTCGGTAGACCCTTGGTAACTCAATGTCCGGGCGGTCGCCTCAAGCTTCATAGTACGCTAGCAACCCGAGTTCGCAAATTTATTTAGCAAATTTGTAGCTAAAAATTGTTATTTTTTCCTGTCCCTAGTAATACTTGGTCAGTGGCCCGCGGTACTAGAAATCTGCTCACCCTTTTAAGAGAGAAACAAAAACTTTTGCTTAATAATAATAAAATCTTCGACTACTTTCGCTCGATGGATGAGTCAAGGGTCAGATACGAAAGGCGGTACTCTTTTTTTTTATGCGTGTAAACTAGCGCTTGACCATGATCTCCCACCTGGTGTTAAGTGGTGATATAGTCGAAAGATAGTACGCGCTAGTTTAGTAAGTGCCTATTCACTCTACTCTTGAAGGCTCCCACGTCGTATTTGGACGGAAAGACTGACGCCGGCAACTTATTCCACTCCTTTGCTGTATGCGCGATGAACGATGACACGGCACGCATCGTCAAAAGGTTTCTTTATATTTCGCCTGAACCACCGGTTTGTGTAGAATCAAGTGAGGCATGGTTAAAATGTGGATGTGGGAGTCAGGAGCTCAAACTTAGTTAACTTGTGTTATGAGTCTCCTAGCTCGCCCTCCAACTATAAATAACCAGTATATAACCCAAGAATAAATTACAAACTCTTTTACCCGACGCATTGATACAAATCTGTTGGAAAGTATAAATATGACGGCAAAGTAAGCGAGACCCTCCTTCATTAAGCGGTTATAAGACACCGTGTAAAATGAGCAATTTGCTAAGCAAAACGTATAGCGAAGGTGGGCCACAATACTGGCGGGAATCGCCGTAAACAAGGGCGCTTCCTCGCCAGCGCTAGGTGGTCCTAACTCGCGCTATTATAATTTATTAGCCGATGCCTGGTGCGCGCCGCGTTGTACGTCACGCGGCGTACGTTCACGTACCATCCGTCAATGGTACTAGATGTGGGCCACAGCACATGAGAACTCTGTACGGAGAATTTTTATATACATATGTAAATTGATTTAAATTAAATTCAACTTTGGTAACTCTTTTCATCGAATCATTATGAATGGAAACTTTACCATTCATAATGATTTAGGTGTATTAACGTGCTGCCTATAATAACTTAGTTTGTGGAAATTCTGTTTAACATCACGTTTGCGCTTGTGACCTTGAAGCATAAGAGATGTCGTTAGCCTAGTCCTTTGCTGTACGAATAATGAAAGACGAAGCAAAGCGCTTCGTTCGGGTTTGTGGGATGTTCACGAAGGATGAAATCCTGCAGTGCGTCTCGAAGTCCGATGATGGAACGGGGATGAGGGAATTAGATCATGTAGTTCCTGAGCACACTCTCCAAAATGCTATTCAACTAAATAGAATCCACAGATTTAGATCTGAGTTGAATTGCTTTGGTGATTGCTACCATTTCTTCAAAGTCCGAGAAGTCCTCAGATTAAAGATGGCTCTTAGATTATAGTATAAAAAGAATTAAACAACAAAATAAATCGCCTAATAAAGTATTTAATATTATAAATCGAAATAAAAATAACAGCTTCTAGAGGAAATATGGAAATAAGTAATTAGCTTTATGCTATATATACGTATGAGTGGACTTGATTAAGAGAGGAAAAAGCTTAACTATATTATAATATGATTTAACGTTATCTCTAGTTAGACGATATATAATATTTATTTTTATACATGAAACGATCCTAAAGCTACGCTTTGAATTTTCATTCTGTTTAAATTTGGAATGGAGTTTTAAGTTCTTTTGTAAACAGTATATAATTATAATTGTTGACAAATTGAGTAAGATAGTAGGTATGTTACGAGGGCGCTCGCATTGTTCATCCGGTGACAAATAATGGCAGATAATACCACAGTATCGGGTGTCCGGGGTAAATTTAGCACTATGTTTCGAGCCAATATTCCCAGTTGATAATAAACATGCATGACACACCTACAATAACAATGCAAACTATATTACTGGCCTATAATTACAACATTATTTTTTTTAAATATGCTGTGATGTGAAAATTGTTAGAATAAAACCGTAATCGATGCCCGATCACAGACAAATGTCATTGAAACAATTGGATAGATTACATACAAAATACGAGTGAACATAAAATCGATTAAAAAATAAAATCAACAGTAAAAATTATCGCCATAGGCAGATTAAACTCTACTACGCTCAAAGGAGGTTCTTATTTCTGAAGTTGAAGTTATAATGTCTATATTTCTATCTTCTTCCACATTCGTACTCTTTGTCGTTAAGGAGTACTTACCTAGTCTTTGATTGTCCTACATTTCGCTTCCCGAAGTGGCATATAAGTTAGTTTAGCTTAGATTGTCCCAATAGATTTTATTAATAAAATAGCTAACGACCGAGTCGTGGTTCGGCCCTCTCGGGCGCCCTCGGATCGGACGGCTAACGCTTAATAATAGTAACCGTCCAAGCCGAGGTTACCCCTCACCAGGGGGACCCTTGTGTCGAGTTACCATCTAATAGAGGTTCAGGCTAAGCGACCTAAGAGCTAGGCCACCTCTCAATCCGGTGAAGCAGTAAAGGCCAGCTTCTCTGTGCCAACTGTGTTAATTCGTCCACAAAAAAATAATAAAACTACAAATATATCAAGGAACAAAGGTGTTCCTTTACGATTTTAAAAGTGTTCTGTTAGTCTATATTGACCCTAATTTGAATAATAAACCTTTGCCTACAAAAAAACATAAAAAAACTATTTTTCTAAGTCTTTCATTTCTGAAGTTGTTTATTCAAATATTTAAATTTATTTATTTATTTATTTATTTATTTATTTATTTATTTATTTATTTATTACACCAACACAATGAACATTTTTAACAAACAATACATAAAACAGTGAAAAGTTGTGAAGTTAATGCCATCGCAGTTATAGGCGTAGATTGCAAGCAATTAATTGGCGAGTGACAATGTGAGATAAAAATAAAATTAACACAAAAGTAAAAATAAAACTAAATTTGAAATTAAAAATTAACTAATAAAAAAAAAAAAAAAAAACTATTTGTAGTTTAGTGAATGTTTATACATACTTATACTAGGAATGTTATGAAATTGTTAAGTTTTATGATAATGTTACCATTCTAATTTAAACTGCTAATGGATCCAGGTCTTTTATCTACGGGGAGTTTTAACAAGTAGTCCATCTAGGGGCCGCCCCTTTAATTTTTTTTTATTTCTTTTAAAATTATTGCTCCTCACATGATCAAGGGTTAGATCAGCCCTATTATATATTTTATTCGATTACTTTACTACCATTTTAATAATATTTTTGGAAGTGTTACATTTTTTTCTGTAACAACCGTAATTGAAATATTTTCTGCTTTTAAATTGATATCGACACGAAACCCTTCATTTCATAATATTTATCGTTACGTAATAGGACGTGAAATTTCTATTAGATTCCCTATAGACAGTTTCATTACGAAAGGCAGAGGTTAAGATATCTGTACTCTATTCTGGTTTCTAATACACGATACGTCGTGTCTCTCGTGACTAAATTCTACAGTAAGAAGTCTTATGAAATCTTTTCCATTCAACAACAAAGTACAATGTATAATGACTGACAATAAAACTACAATGGTGTGCAATAATCGTCTAGTTAATGACAATAAATTATACAACAATGAAATTACTGTAAAGATACGCAAATCCGTAGGATAATAATTAAAAAGTTACTATTTCTTTAAGATTTAAATCTTAGCTCTATAATAAAAAATCAAATGGACTGGAGTTTTTAATCTGTCACGTAATAAGCTGTTTCATTAATAATCTTTAAGATTCCCTTACAAGATACTCCTATACGAATTCATTTATTATTAGTTCATTTGCTTCTAAATAAGCCAGGCGAAAATAAATACAGATACCCCTGTCCACCCCGCGCGATGTCCTATTTATGGTAAATATTCAATGTTCTTCATTCATGTTATTTATGCAATGTTGGAAGTATAACAATTTTATAGTTTTTAATTTTGTAACAAATATATCTAATCTGCATATATATTCCCCTTTTATTGATTTCCAGCAACTAGATAAGTTTAAAATACATTTCCAGTTGTGTTATAGTGACTGTCGCATACAAATATGCGATCCCTAACCGAATGTTATCTAAATACGGTGTATCGGCGCCGGTACACGCGAGGCGAACTGAAATAACACGCATCAATCTCATATATTAGCCCCGGACTGGGTGGAACAACATAAAAACTTCCTGAAGTTTCCTATACTCGCCCGTAAATCTCACGTTTTTTAATAGATAAATAGGGCTTCGCACAAACGAGCAATATCATATTATTTGGCCCGCCCTCAGGAAAGGCCCTCCTGATAAAGCCCCCTGCCTCACACCCTTCATGCTAATGTACTGGGTATGCCAGACGGTGACAACCATTTTTTGGCCCACTTGGTTACATTATAGCTGCTATAAAGAGTATTTCAAATCGTGTTTTTCGTGTCCATTAAAAGATGTCGCTCGGGTTACTTCATTTCAATTTTTTTGGGGCAAATTTACATTAAAATACATTTGTAATTGTTCTCTTGAAGCGACGGTGGCATAAAAGATTTATCGTTTGACAGAATTAAAAAACAGGTAGCGATGTAATTTTACAAAAGGCCATTGCCTAAACAGTGATTGTTCCGCCGCGAAAGGTCTTGTACAAGTAAACGGTAAAAGGTAATAAAATGCTCAAAAGTTGGAAAAAATATGCCTTCATAAACAAAGCGTTTCGGATGCAAAGTTAGATAAAGAACATCTCACACACCTGAGCTAGGAAATTGCTTTTTTGTAAGCGCCTCCACTTTTTTATACGCAACTTTCTCGAAGAATAAAAGAAGTTTCGTGGAAGAACTTTCGTATTTTTTCTACAGTTTTTGCGGGATGTAAATCTTACATACACCCGCACGATATGACGGCTCGAAAAAGCGCAAAATATGGATACAATAAAAATATTGTGACACGTCCGTATCGTCGGAACAATTGGTTGGAACGCTTTTGTTTTGGTGAAAGTTTCATAGCAAAAAAAGCTCTTCGATTTTTTTCTATTAAAACAGTAAATGCATAGAGTCGTGCAAATTGAACTCATCTTTATTCGTACGGCGAACATTTGGCGGCTTAACTTATTACTGGAAGGTAATAAAACAAGGGACCCTTATCACAACTAGTTAAAAACTAATTACTGGGGTGACACCACCTTTCCATAAATCGCGTAGCTCCACTGAATTGCCTCGATAAAAGTTATTTTTAAGAAAAAAGCCCTCGAGGCTGCCCCTGCTCGTCTCGCGCCCCCTCACGCCCCTCTCCCGCGAGGAATTTATCACGATTTATATTCATGGCATAACAACGTGAGCCAGTTTAGGGCGAACCCATTTAAATTACAAACTGCCAAATAAAACTTCTATTCAACAAACAATGTATAATTCACTTGCCTTGTAAAAAATTCATTGATTACCGTTCATTATCTTCATATCAAGCCTGGTGATAGAAGGGTAACAATGCTTCATCGTTTTCAGACTGCAACAGTCCATTCCAAACGTATATCACTGAGCGCGATCCTCGGCTACTCTCATCCAGCTCCGACGATCGTCACTCCACCTAGTGTCTAAGAACGAGAGGTGTTACTTGATATATATAGTTAATATCTATCTACATATTATATAGCTTATATCTTTATGCATTTAATACATTACTAATGATACTTATATGTATTGTTAACTTATTCATGTTTAATTCATATAGCGAACAACATCGTATCGTAGCCCTTACGTAAATCGGTCGCATATGGCGGATCCAAATGTTTCAAACATTGGAGACAGTAACTCTTGTACGGACGGATCAACAAATCAAGTGCGGTTTGGAACGGAAGCGTTTAGTGTCGGTACAACAACTGCTTAGAAGCCATTAGTTATAGCTGGGCGGTGCCATGCTACGATTAGACAGATCTGAAAGATATTTTATCATAAACATATTTATGATTGACGAACCTTGAATTGTGGTTAAGAAATATATCTAAAAATAATGTAATTGAATACATCAAACGTCACCAAGGCCATTTTCCTTATGACTAAGAATTAGAGTCGAAGAATAATAAATGACATTTTCCTAAGTTTAATTAAAATTTTCGAAGCATTTGTAAGTATTGAACTGATCATTGCGAACTTAACTAAAGAGTAATACAATCCCCGGTCCGCAGCGTAATAAATATCATTAATTTTGTTAGAAAATCGAATATTTCAACAAATTTTAGGTGTATTTTACAAAATCTTAAGACTAGTTAAGCCAACCGGTATAGGCGAAGATTACCAAAATTCACTTTGTTGTAAACCACAAAAACCATCTTAAACAAGTTTTAGTAAATGACAAGTTAAGATTACAGTTACAATAATTGTGGTATTAAAGACAAACAAATTTATTGACGTGTATTATATAACAATAATTTAAATTTTAAATACGAGCACGTCTTGTTAACTTTGTCGCGGTAGACAGAATGAACAATAGCTGTCTTTCAGCAATCTTATAAAGACGAAACTTAGAGGAATATTATTTACACTGATAGTCAGTAGTAGTCAGTTCAGCCTAGACAAGTCGTGGCTAAACGCTTTGCCACCTTTCGAACCCATCGGAACTGTTGTGGTCAACTTCTACGACCAATCAGATTTTGCTCTTCAAGAACTTGAATAAAGTATGATCCGGAATATCAAACATAGCTTTAAATCAAAAAACTGCTTCACTATTGCACTTAACTTTTAAGACAAGAATTAATAGCTTATCGTTAAAATTTAACTTAGATATAAGTTGCACTTTTCTATCCCTTCTCGAAGTCTACGATTTAACTGTTCATTATTTACTTCGCCTAGTAATGCTAATTATATGCTTAAAAGCTATTTTATTATGGCATGTAACGAATTCATAACCTTTATACGTTTCAATAACCTTTCAATACCTAAGTACAATGGTTTCGGCCTATTTTACGTCAGTGATGTCATACGTAAGCTTTTTATAAGTAATATATATTTAGGTTAGTTCCAAAAGTTTAGTGTAGTGTGGAACCATGATGCAATTTTCCAATGCTGTGTTACCTAATTTTTTCTGTTAAAATAATATTTTCTGTTTAAATTTTAACTGTTTTTACATTAAACTTATGTGATAACTTGTTATCTGCTAAACTAATGATATATCTGTAAATTTTATAAGAAGTATTGAATAGCTGTAAGTTTTTTTTCCTGGATTAAATAAACAAATATGGCATATAAGTGAAAAGTAGTGACTATAATCACCCGTTGAAATATACGTAGCTGAGGGAATAAAAGCCTAGAACTAAACTATAAACCAACAATTGTGTATGCGCAGTTGTATGAATGTGAATGAAGCGTAAGAGGTGTGCCAAGATCGTACTAAGTGGGAGTCTAAGATCTTTGACTACCCTTTTAGGTGAGTGGTATGAGTAAAGTTGTATTTGTAACAAAATTATAGCAGCAACTTTGATACCGGAACGAACGTCACTTGCCATTTAAAAACCCAAGTGAACAAGGAAACTGTATCAGGAGCCTTTAGGACGTGACAAAGGGGTGTACTGTAGCCTTCGGGGCTCAGTCGGGGGTGGCTCCACCATAATTGATGAGGTTCTTAGCGCAGCTGGGCGGCGCGGAATTATCATCGCACCAAGACACTCGGGTACAAGCGCTCATTAATTTGTGATTAGCCCGCAGTTAGAAGACACTCGCGTTGGCTTTCTTCTAATTAGTTAATCAGTTTTTCTATCTCGAGGAGGACTTATATTATTTAGGGGAATTAAAACTGCAAGACTGCTCTTAGTGGACTTGGTAATTATGTCTATTGTGTAGAATCGATTTAAAGTCCATCCTGCTTCATTCATGCTTCTATTTAGTTTGTTGATTGCCTCTTTTGAATAATTAATTTTATGTAATTACAGTATCAAACCTGTATACAACTTAAATTCAAGTTTATTTGACATAAGACGCATAGACATCTACCACATTTGGGTAGTAACTTCAAGTAACCTAACCTCTACAATTTTCCTAAATAAATATCCCCTAATTTATTTATATATTTATAAATTAATTAGACTGCGCATTTACAGGATTTTTTTATTAGAATTTGGATGTTTTTAACAAGTCACGATTTTCAAGCGCCACCACTTTGTTTAGGAATTTCAGTTGAAATGGTATGTTAAGTTTATGCCTACTTTTTTAAATTATTTGTTGAATTATTATTTGTTGAATTAAATTTTTAGACGCACGAGGACACAGATCCATTAAATAAATATATATATATAAAAATTAATTTTATAAGAATACAATAAGAGTTTTTTTATATAATAAAACGTTGGATTGCTTTGTAGGTCTTTGTAATAATTTGTAACCAGCATTATGTAGTTCGCCACTTTGTGTAAGAAGATAGCACACGTATACGTCGAACGCCCTTCAAACTAGGATGTAAAAATAGGCGCGCTAAGGTTACCGTCGACACGGCCTCTTGCAAAGAATGCCTGCTATCAAATATGTTTAGGAGAAATATCAACTCGACCCATAATACACCTTTTTGCTTGCAAAATTGTACAGTATTCCATATCTATATGTACTTCAAAATATAATAAAACGGCAGCCTATATACATACATGTATATGTCCCACTTTTGGACACAGGCCTTCATTGTAAAGAGAGTATAAGGGCATAGTCCGCCACGCGTCGTTAGTGCGGATTCGTAGACCTCACATGTCTGTAAATTTTCAAACTCGTGTAGGTTTCCTCACGATGTTTTCCTTCACCGCCGAGCGCATGGTAAATCAATACTCAAAATTGCAAAAACAATTTTATTGGTGCCAGCATCGGGGATTGGACTTGGGTTGTTGACGAACTACGCAACTTGAGGCGACCGACTGGCCACTAATCTACTACGGCTCCAATTATTATATATAAACAGAGAAAATTATAAGTTTTATTTTAATTATTATAATAAAATGCAATAATCGAGGTTACATTACTCGAATTTTAATAAGTAAATAGTGTTTAAAACAACGAAAATATTTAAACGAAAATGAAAAGATAGTAAAACTGACTAAAAAGTTTACCAATAGCATAAAGATTGTGTGTTACATATAAACGATATTAGTCTTTAATCGCACCCTTATTTATGTCAAGAAATGAGACAGAAAAGAGGTTTAATATCTAGAAACTCAATTCATCCCCTAATAAATATCTTAAGCATCGTTTAGCCGGAATGAGGCAAAAGGCGGGGATACCCCCTATGCTGTTTATTTAAAGGTGGATTTGCCGAATATTTATTAACGTACACATGTTTGCGAAACGCAGACCGATGTATGGAAAATGTTTATGCAGCTATTTCAGAATGTTTGACAATTGTTTTATTCTAGTCTCTAGCATGACGGCTGCGTAGCCAAGCGGAAAGAGGACCTTCTTAATTAAAATGTCTAAGTTTAGTTATCAGAGGCATTACAAATATTTGTGTCCTTGTTTCCACAGGTGATATCTTCGGAATACAATTAAGCTATTGTTTGCATACTATGTCATACTATGAAGAGAACTTAAACACGAGTGTTTGTAAATAGATAAATTCTTTATCGCACCAAAATACGTGTGCAAAGGCGAATTTACTGCTATTTAGAGTTTTTTTCCAGGTAACCTTTGATGGTCAAGAGCAGGCTCCATACATTATAGAGCAATAAAGAATTTATCTATCTATCTACTTAACAAACTTTCTCGCCTAGCGAGACCATTTTATGTCTCGAAATGATGAATCCAAAATCGGTGCTAAAAAGTTCTACTTATAAAATGTTACTAATATCACCTGTATAATAATATATAAGCGATATATTTTCAATAATATACAAAATTTTCGGTTTTTAAGTACTAAAAATTTAACCAATAACATAACTATATGAAACCAATAACATTATGAAACGCGGATAGCGATTAGCTATCTCTGTCGACTCCATTATGGTTAAAAAGACGCGTAAAGCTTTTTGCATGAGCATTTATCTCTGTTAAAAAGACAAAACTCTTTATTAAATTATGGCGAATGTGCAACGCCTAAACAAACCACTGCTGTTTTTTTGGCGTCAAGTCAATTCTTCTTTATTATGTATAAATTGTTTGATAGTAAATTAAAAAAAAAACTAGCAGCCGTTTAAAAAATATTTCGTTAATTATAATCAGAGATACGAGTAGATAACTAACAAATTGGTATTGATTGGTGATTCATCTCAAAGCCTAAATAAATAATATCAAATTTAGATGAGTTGGTATCGTTGGCCCTCTCATCCCATAATTCACTGTCTGAGTGGCTTGCGCTAAGAAAACCTACGTATCAGATTAATTCGGTCAGAGGGGTTTGGAGCCAATTTGTCTGATTGCTACCAATACTGTTCTATCCGGCCTCGGGGCTACCTCTGTATGCCGATTGGCTTTTGTTTTCAATAAATTCCTTGCCCTATCTAGTTTCGTCCCCATCAATAAATATTTGCGCATGATAAATTCAATAAACTTAGTGCGCGGCGGAATTATTTTTTTATTTATTTAAGCGCGACTCAAATTGAAGGGAGAGAATGGCGTCCGTATCTTTTCGTTCCTGCAAATTCTTTTTAAAAAAATAGACAAAATAAGCTTCGATATCGATGCAATTCTATTAGTATTTGTTTTATATAAAAAAATAAGAGTAAAAGTTATTTATTTTTGTTGAGCGATTAACGTACTTGTCTCACATCAGATCTTTGAAATACGACTGTGTTTTGACTGAACATTGACGATCGTTTTTATTGAGTAATCAGTCAGTCAGTCAGTTTTACATGATATTTGACATATAGAAAATTTTCTATTCCGTCAACTTACGGTTATGAAGAAAGACTTGTTGTAAAAACAAGTTTTATTCGAAGCTAGGTGTTAAATAATCAAAGACATTTAATATATTTATAATGCAATGAAACAGTTATTAGTATTTTTGTATCTATGAAAAGATACTGGCAGCTAAATTTGAGACAAACGGAAAAATTAATGAAGTAGCACGTTACAGAGTGTAAGGCAAATTGCTAATTAGAAAGGTTGTGTATACCCTCCGATCCCATCGGCTATTACCATCAAACGGCCACACGCCTCTTTCCGGTAAACGTCCCAAATCTCGACACGGGGAAAAATCAAACAGTAAATATCGGAAAGCAATCCGAGGTGATTCTGTTACAGTGAGTTAATCTGTAGGCTTAACTTGCTCTGAGGTCCCCAAACCGTGGCTGACGTCCGATTTATTTTCTCATTGAATGCAATTCGGTAGTCTCATAAATATACCTGTAGGTACATTGTTATTCTTTTATCTGATAAGTTGTGATATTATTACATTGATATACCTGTGGCAGATCAGCCAGATGAGCTGAAGGGAACTGTTTCACCGGATTTGAGAGGTGGCATAGCGCTTAGGTAAATAGTAGTAAATTAGCAACCTATGTATGTGATGATAAAGAAGTTTTAATGGAGAGCCACAGACTCTTTAGTTTCTCGATTGACTGTTTACTGGCGTCTCCATCATCTGGAATATGTATTATGTTGCTTTTACTTCACAATTTGATAGTCGGGCCTTGATGCTATTGAAATTTTTTAAATTGTAACTTTTTATAAATTTTATTAAACAGTAACGTTTACCCTCTTTACGGTTATCTTAGCAACAATTCTTATTTATGAAACTAAGTTCATATTTTCATATTATATTATTTTTTAATTATGTAAAAATAATATTGATAAGCATTATGCTTATTTCATCATCCTTTATACTTATCTAGAATATTGGCAGACAGGATAGCATGTTGTGTTATGTGTCTTCTCAGGCCGAAAAAGTCAATAACTTCTGTCGTGTGTACTGAGTACACACACACACTTTATTATTTAGTCGGTTTAATTTTTAAAAAAATAATCTGAAAGGCCATCTGTGGTCCAATTAATCTGTGGTCCAGTAATCTAAATAGATGCTGTACCTATATTCATTACAATATTTTGCAAATATCTCAGATATGTGTTACTAATTTCTTCGAGAATATTCCATCCTGAATTAATTCAATAAAAAAATAAATAAAAAGAGCAAACGAGGATTAAGATGTTAAGATTAAGTCTTCCACATTCGTTAAAGGAAAGCAGTCGCAAAGGGCCCGAGTGCGGGTTAACTCCCACGATCGAGATAAGCCGTCACATTCAAGATATTTAAATCGATTTTCCCCAATTTTCCGCGAGCGGGCGCGAGTTAAGGCCCGAGTCAATTTATCCAGTACGGTGCGCTGGGACCCCGCTCTCTCCATTGTTCGCCAAATGAAGTACAGCCAGCTATACGTCGGGACATTGCCAACGTCACCGGGAAAATTCAAATCGAATGTAAGTACGGGAAAGTTTTACCCGTCGACACTTCCAACGAGTTTATTTGGCATTGGTGGCTTATTTAGTCGGACTAATAAATCCCGGCTTGTCTCAATGGTAACACCGAATTGTCATTTTGCCAACTCGACTCCGCTCTTGGTATCTATGCTTTAGATACGTTAATGCATTCGTGTATCGTCCGTGTTTCTGGCATGGGGAAGGCCTCATTAGTATATCTGGAAATCTCTCTTGTTCTACAACAAAACTCCGTTATTTTTTCAACCGCCTTGAAAAAGGAGGAATTAGTCTGCATTTTTTTATAATTTGTCCAATTCTGACAATGGCATCTATGAAAAAAACCATATAAGTTTTATATTTGCGTTAAATGTGTGCGTGACAAATGGACGAATAACTGAATATCACGCTAACCGATTTCGATGATTATTTTTTTATTGGAAACGATGTACATCAAGACCTTAATGAGAGTTATTTTATCTCGTAATATAACTACAATCGTTCTAAAATACAAAGAGGGCGTCTGCGTATAATAGCGTTTGTTTGATCCGTTTTGAAGTCAGTTTTTGTTTTCGCTCGTAAATATTCTTTACGTTTTCATTAAATACCAATATAAATCGACTCGTCTTATACCCTCATGTATCCTTTAATTAAAGAGTTTCGTTTATTTCGCCCAACCGGAATCTATTTGTTAGGCAGCTATTTAAAACATTCGCCCCGTCTGTTTACATAGATCAGATACGTTCAACAAAGGCTTTTGTAATTAAGAAAGATATTTTAAGTTGGCGGCAGCTTGACTTTATATACGCGAAATGAATTTACTGGATTAAGGGTGTTTCGAGTTTTGTTAGATGGAGCCGTTCATTATGTAATGCTATTTACGAAGTAGACCCTTTCAGTAATAAATATACGAGTAAATATTTTGAGTGTTATGAAGTAAAATCGAAAACTCTAAATCGGCTCCGGACTACAATATGAAATAATACGTTACAAAAGTTTATTTAATGCATAGAGGGGTGTTAGAAATCCGTTATATTGGTGAAACACGAACACCAATATTTCGAACTGCTAACTAATAAATTTTCAAGTTCCGACCCCAATTTAGGACTGCATTATTTTCGCTTTCACAGACATCCGATACAATTAAAATCTTCTTTAATTAAGGGACGGATATGAATCATTTGCACGTGGCGCACTGAGTTTTCCACTTGTATACACGTCCGCCTTAACATAAAACGTCACAACTTGTAAACGTCTCCACATAAAATGTGATCGTATTAACTGGCATTAAAGTTGCATTTCGCTTCCCATCGAATTGGTGTTTAACGCGTAGTCGTACACTATTCTCGGGTATCTCTTTTCACTTTATCGCAGTGTCTACGTTATTTACTCGTACGTGAGGGATGCTCGCAATAAATAGGTGCGCACAAACATATTTGACATTTACAAATACCTCCCAAATTGGTTTCCTGGGTGTGACTGGCCGTTATTACAAGTTGTGTTTACTTATTGCTATTGCTACCGGATGGTTGATTGTCTTAAATTAGGAATTGCTACGCATTATATAGGGTAGGTGAAATTAATGCGTGAAGATAGTCTAACGCTAACGTGCTTAATGATTGATCAAAAGTTTTATAGGATCTTTTGTAGACTTTTTTTTACAAAGGGGAGAATAAAGGGGTACGCGATTCACATAATGTTAAGTGATCCCGTCGCCAAGAAATATCCACTAAACGGAATGAAGTTGTCTTGCCAGTTAAATATATTATACGCCGGTATTCTATAAGATCGAGACCATGATCGTGTTGATCTATTCCTGCAACAGATGAAACTGCTACATGATCTCAAAAAACTATTTTTATTGATTTCATTTTAGATAGTACTTTCATCGGCATCGAAAAGTTTTGTTTCATATTTATTTTTCTTCAGATCTCTGTTCGACATCGTGTGTTGTAGTGGAGTAAAAATACAAGTTTAAATTTAGAATGTACGGAAATATTTACTAATTCCATTTATATAGTGTGGGCGTCTGAGTAAATATACTATTCCCGCATATTAACATAGGTTGTATATTACATTCTCCCCCACTGTTTGTCCCTGTAATTACACACAAAATAGTTCGCTAGATAATGATATATATATATACATATATAATATAAATATATATATATATATATATATATATATATTGATATATTGTTGCATTAGTTTAGTTCATTTATATGAAAGTAATGTGACCTCAAGCGTGTTTATTGAATATTTTCCATCTGTTTACCAATATTTAGACGATACATTTATGTATAATATATACAAGATTGTTTAAGAGGGATAGAAAATGTGAGCACGTATTGCTCTCCCTTGCAACAATTTAAGAGCTCTCTTTCATCACTTACTTATGTCTATTTTTCAACTTCCCTTCACTTCTCCCGGTCACTCTTTTCGTAACACATACACTAGCTTACTTTTACCAGGTCAAGCGTAAGTAAAGAAGTTTTACTTCAAAAAAATGGTATGGTCGAAAGAAATTCAGCTAAAAAAATGGATCATTCCGCAAACGAGGTGCGAGGGCCAACGTCCGTCGGGAGTTGTAATTCAAGTGACAAATATCGAAGGCCACAATTCATATTTCTGCTATCTGTGCGCCTGTGTCGCCATCTGTGCCGCGGGGAGGCGCTATTGGTTCTCCATCAAGCGACCATGTGATCTATTTTTGTTGGAAATAAAACACTGCTTTTTTACCACCGGGAAATGTTTTATAAGTATTTTAGGGTCGGTACGTGACATGCTATTTTAGGGAGACGGCCGTGACATTATTAAGGTGATTTGGTTTAGTGTAAATCGAAAGATGCATTAGTAGTTTACCCTCCTTTATTTTATTTATCTTATCCGTAAAGTACCTATATACAAAGGGGAAGAAACAGTATATATCGATCACTAAATATGCATAAAGACTGACTACTTGTATGAGGCTAATTATGTAAGTGCATATTATTGGGTCATAACTTCAAATCTGCTGAAAATAGTGTTGTTGATACAACGGCTCGTGCATTATCGAGATCGAAAATTTCACGTGCTCATATAATTTTAAGCTCGTAAAGCTCGAACAATAATTCACTGGGAGCATTTGCGGAAAATGCATTTTATTGTTAAAACGTGAATTTTATTTATCGTCGACAGCCCGCGGTGGGCAGTGGGAGGGTGGTGGTTGATTTGCAGTGGCGGCGCATCGAACCCACCCTTTGGCATGGATTATTTATACTAAAGGTAATTTACCCGGTTCATTATTGGGAAATGCAACATTTACGTACATATTTTACGTATTAACAAGAGAATTATATCTTTAAAGTCTCCATAAATATTTGCACGCCTCATTTATTTTCAACCGACCTCAAAAAAGCAAGCAAGGTTCTTAATTGGATTGTTTGTTTTTTTAACCTCTTAACTTTGGATTGCATTTACCGATTTTGAGGATTCTTTTTATTTGAGATCAAAAAATAAAAAAATGCACCACATTCCGTGTGGTCCCAATGCAATTTGGACAAATTGTGACAATGGAATCCACGACTGGAAACCAAACAATACTTAAAATTTGCAGCTAGTGTATGCGCCACAAATGGACGAATATTTTTATTAGAAATTATGTACTTCAAGAGTAGTTTCAGGACAGTTTAGTTAGGTTAGACTAAATTCTGCCCTGTAGTTCTGGGCTCTCAAGAATAAGACTACGGTATCCCCTGTCTGTCGTATAAGGCGACTAAAAGGGGCCTCGGGTTCACTGGGCGACAAGGGTGGGGGCCTTTGTCGTCCGCTAAGGTGGACCTGGGAAGAAGGCGACATCGGCTGGCCCGTGTAGCCTTGCACTATGAGGGCACGTCCCGGGGAGGGAGTAACCTCCCCCCTCGGGACGTGCTCTCCTTGAGCACAGTGCAGAGGGGCTCCGGTGCGTTCCACTGGAGATCCCGGAGCCCCTCGTCATGCACCGAGGAAAGGGCCACCGGGGAGGTTTTAGTGGGTAAAAACCCCACATAACCGCCGTCTTCCCCCCAGAAGGCGGGGTATCTTTTTGAAGATTTCCTCCCCGTTAACAAAAAAAAAAATTCTGACTAAATGTCGTATTTTTCCAATGATAATACGGAAATACAAAGAGGGTTTTCGCGTGTCTAACGTTTGATTTGATTTGAAATCAGTTTTGTTTCTACTCGTAAATACTTGTAAGCATTTCTGAATGATATTGAGATTTCGACATTTACCTTTAAAAGTACAGACATTCAGTGTCGGATGTCTAAGAGTATGGTACACACATAGACGCTGTTAAGTCAATAATCAAGATCCAATTAATAAATAAGAAATAGCTCATTGAATTCCGGGCTCGTAATATTTCAACGAGTTCGCGCCGGCACGCATTAAGGCGGCCTTTCCTCTACGATAGTCATCGAGAGGCGTAACCGCTACCGCCGATCCCGAGAACGCCTTGGCAAAATACCGACACATTTAATTATTCATCTATTGCAATTGCATTGCTGCTTTTCGAACACTTTAAAATCATTAACTTAGCAAGTGAGAACCAGATTTTAGTAATGTATGACGTGGACAACATTTTTGATCTTTTTTTTTAAGATTGAGCGAATTCGAAATTTATTTGTGAAGCGTAGTATGGAGAAATTATTGATTTTATTATAAAAAAAAATACCAAACACAAATGGAAAGTCATCTTCAAATATAAAGAAGAAATACTCTCCTTTCTTCTTTTTAAAAGTAAAATCATTTTACTTCTATTGTACAATCGAAACGAAGAATTTAGAACTGTCAATAACATAACCGTTTAGGATTCGGTCTGCGAGAAACCAATCAACCATTCGATTATTGAAGTGAACCATCTCTTAGCAATAAGATAGTGTTATTTGTTTATTTGAATTAATTAACAAGAATGTAAGTAAAATTAGTAAATAATTATTTGTTGCCATTCTTTTAAACAAAATCCTAGCTCTTCTTATTGCTTCTAATAAACTTTCATTAAGTGATTTATGCCACTAAATAAAATAAGTATGGAACCGTTTTAAATTCCCTGTATCTTCCCATTTTTTATTGTGAATCGAGACATAGAAAAAGAAAGCGATACAGGGACTCTTTTAAAAGCCATTTAGCTCCAATCCCTAGATAGCGTCTACCGCAATCCGTGCGTCCGTACATTTTTTTCCCCGCTGAAAAGCCAATTTGGAATGAATCACTGTAACAGTGGCGAGCATCTGTGCTAATTTACCTACGGGCGGACAGTCTAATGCCGCCCGTTCGCTCGTAAATATCGAATCGCGACCGAGCGCCGAATATCGAAAGCCGGTATTAGTCGGATACAGCTAATACACACGGGGGCACGTTAGATAAATTATAGCGTGTTCATTTGGGCCCCCGATGTTTAATCTGTCCGTGGCGATACAATAATAGTACGCTTTCTGTTTGAAGTAGTATCGATAGGTATACCAACTAGGGTTGTTCTTAAATAGGTTAAAACATCGACTTAATATCTCGAAGTGGCATTTAAAGCTACTTTTGCTTTTGAATGAAACCCGTGAAATAGCAACAAATCGAGCCGGGCGCCGTTGGATCGGAATGCTCAAGCGTAGCATAGTAACCGTCCAAGCCAAGCTTATCCCTTTGTGTTGAGTTACTAACTATAAAGGTTCAGGCTAAGCGATTTAAGAGTTGGGCCACCTCTCAGTTCAGTTGGGTCACCTTCCGGTGAAGCAGTAAAAGTCAGCTTCTCTGGCTTATACTGTGTAGTTCGTAACAAAAGAAAAGAGATGACTATATAAGAATTACAAATAGCTAGAGATTTGGCATTATTGGGATATTTCTGTGAACCGAGGTAAGGGCAGCCAATAACGTTACATTCTATTGTTTGCTCTATTGACATGTTTGGATGTTGTGTAGACTACAAAATCGATGTAACGTCGCCAATGTAGCAATTTCCGTGTGTGTATCCGAACTACAATGCAATCCGTACTGTAGTTTGTGTGTGTATTTTGTGAATATCTAACTTTATTGCTTTTAGAAAATCAATTACTGTCCGCTTTTAACCAAAGTTATCAGTTTTATGTGACAGATGGTGAGTCAATTGCTATATACAGGACCAAAATTTTAACCAAAAATTTATTGTATATATGAAACAGAAACGAATGGAAACTAATTGGAACATGCTTACTTGTAATCTAACTTCCGACCGTAAAGTAAAACATTTAGCCTCTAGGATAACGCTGCTTTGTTTATAATTTTCTAACCATATTCAATCAAATAATGTGCTAATATTTTTTCGCCCACTTTTTATTACATATGGAATCTATTAAGCTTAGGGAGCTTTCGTTAAAAATACCTGAGAGTTTTTTGTTTTAATTAAAATCTTACAATTTCTATAAATATTAATTGTTTCTTAAAAGAAAGTGTTTATTGTGTGTGAGTAATAATTTATATTTTTTGTTGCAGGTATGAAAAAAGAGCAGGAACTTAAAACCACTAGATTAGATCTTAATGTAAGTCCAACTTTGTCCCTTTTAAAAATCACATAGTATATCACAGAAGGGCCGTATCAAAAAAACCTTTGATATGCAATAATGGAGGCAATGCATCAAACTAGCTATCTAAGTTAAACGCAATTTGAAGTATGGCGGCTCTTAAGGCACATCTACCCCCCAAAAAGTGTAGGTGGGGCCCGGGGGTAGGGGCTGCCTTATCTCGGAACTGCAGGCACTCCGCCCGTTTACCTTAAGATCTTTAATATTAAATAATATACTACAGTTAAAGCCGCCTTAAATTTACTCTTTGACTATGCTTTATTGCCGCGATGTTTCTTTGAATTATCAAACATTCTCAATTTGGTCGTTTAATTTTCACCGCCTCGTATTGGCTGTTATAATGTACTATGTGTTTATTTTGATTGGATTGAGTACGTTTTATTGAAGTGGATCTTATTTATTGACGGCGTGTAAAATATTTCTTACAAAGTTTTAAACATGAATACTTTAAAAATATGATCTCGTTTCATTCACGCACATGGGGGTAGACAGAGATCACTATCAGAATTTTACAGAGTTCTCATATGACTGGAAACAAATTTTAGTAGTTTTTTTTTGTATTTACATATATAAACATTTATATATACATAAATACGGATGAGCTCTCGGCCGCGATCGGTGTACAATCTAATACCATCTGGACATCTTTAAGTCCAAAGTAAACAGGCACCTTTTAGGCTCACGTGCTCCATCCTAGGCTTCATCTTCGCTTTCCATCAAACAAGATTGAAGCCAAACATGAGCCTATTTAGTATAAAAAAAGCTAAAGTAGTTTTACTTCAGACGTGTCCCAAAGGTCACTCGTTTTTTTTATGAAGATTGATTATGGCAGTATCACGTATTAAAATCACGCGACCTTTTGATTATTATCGAGATTGATAGCGGCATTTTTACGTTTATATATAGGGTATATGTGAAGCTTTTATTATAAGTTCATGTATTTGAATATCCGCGTGCCAGCATGCGAGCTGCGTGCAACGTGGGGGAATGAAGACGTTAAATAATTTAGCTGCATGGCTGCACGGCTCGAGCACGCGTTCATCAGACTGAACTGCGTTAGCTTCTGCTTTTAATTAACTCCAACTGTCCGTATATATTTAATATACAATAATTTCAATCAACAATGCAATGAATTGTAGGAACAATGATTTCGCTTGATCGATTTCAATTTGAAATTCGTATGGGTATACCGCACGCTTCTATAATGCTTCCTTTTCCTAGAAATTGTCATTTATAAAATACTTTCCAATGTTGATGTAATGAAAGACACATCGCATTGATAGTATAGATTTCTTTCATTATACATATTCATTTGTACATGTACATTACTAAAGTGATTCTAATAATGATTTTACCGTTAGTAAAGCTTCACTATCAACAGCTATATTTTGTTTCGTAATGTTGAGAAATATCTATATATGGATTTTTGTTATGAATATAAAAATTATATAAATATATTTAAATAAACGATTATCTGTAATAAAGCAGCGAGACACTTATGCCTAAGCGCACATTTGATAATCTTTCAATTGAAAATTCGAAAACAAGCTAGGTAACACTAATAAGCGATTTGTTTACACTTTTCTAGTACAAAAAACACATACACCGTGTATGGCAGTGGACCTCATGCTTCTCTTATTAAATATTTTAAAAGGTAGTCAAAGTTTCAACAGCAAGACAGTTATATGTATATATACCAATGTTAGGTAGGCCTTCCCGGTAAAGAGAGTACAAAGGGCATAGTCCGCCACGCTGCCTTATCTGGATTGGCGGACTTCACATGCCTTCAAAACATTTCTTCGCGATGTTTGACCGCTGATTGCGTAGTAAATCAGCACTTAAAATCGAACTCGGGTTACTAGTATACTACATACTGCATACTATACAAATTAAGGCGACCGCCCGGAAAATAAGCTACCACGGCTCTTAAATAATATAATATTTATTATTTCTTGTAAATGCATAGGAGTTTTGTTGCTATAAATATTACACGTAATACTCTCTGTAATTTACAACCAATGAAGGATACTGGATACTGGATACTGCATTAGCTTTCCCTGTCCATCAAATAAGTCGTTATCTACATGTAGGAGCTCATGGTGCCGCGTAAAGTTTGTTCGCATAACAACACTATTACCCGTATTATTTTGTAGTCCGTAGGGTCGCCATAAACTAAGCGGGGCTTGCGGTGACGGCGCGTGGGCGCGTTGATCTACAATGGGGCAGCCATGTTGTTTCTAATGACTCAATGCTATACTTTGTTATCTGTACACTTTTTAAGTACTTTTTAATTTTAAATGTAAAAAAAGCGTGCCTGTAACATGGAATATTAATACCAATTAAAAGTTTGGTGCATCAGTCTATAGTGATATTTTAAAGTTTTGTAATTATTTGTAAGTATTATTTGGGCGACTATTTTATAAAAATTTATTTATTTAATATAGGAAAACTTACAGCTATTCAATGCTTCTGATATCATTTACAGATATATCACTAACACAGGATTGGAAAACAGTATCAAAGTCCCAAAAAGCTTACGTATGGAGGCATCACTGACGTGCAATAGGTCGACATTATTGTATTTCTTACAAAGGTGATTGAATTCATTACATGCTCTGATAAAATAGCTATTAAGCATATAGTTTCCATTACTAGGTGGAGTATATATATTGGACAGTTGAATCGCAGAAATAATCATTCTTATCAACAAAATATGACACGGACGATAATATCACTAAAACGTCGGCTGCAGCTGTATTAATCTTCCAGTTAATGTCGTGTTTAATATTTAAGAAAAGAGGTCTGACGTTATTGATGTCTGAGTGCCCAATACAACGTCCGAAATATCCGGAATTAAAAGCAAAAATTAAATCGCAATAAAATCCCTAAACATTTAATTGAAAAGGTACATATAGACTTAGACATATAAGAAGCCATAAAATTAGTTTTTTTTTGATATACAAATTATGTAAAGATTTCAAATCTATTTATTAAAAGGTACCTATGTCTGATATAAATTATAATATATATCACAAAATATACATATAGATTACAGAAATTAGACGCTATTCCATCGCCATGTCGCATATTACGAAAATTAATATTTACGAGCCGCACAATGAAGTGACTTAACCGCACCGCTAGCTCCAAGTAGGTAACTCCCTAACGTATATGACAAATAACTCACTAAGATAGAGGGGAATCTTGCTTAATTTAACTAATGGACTAATATGCTATAACACGTTATTTAATTTGAATTTAGAAAGACCTTGTACGTTTAAACCAATCTTTAAAGTAAGTTTGAAAAGACAGTAGCCTATTGGTTTAGGGTACGGCCTGCGAAATGCAAGGTCGTAGGTTCGAGTCCACTATTCGAATATTCACGTGAACCATCTCCTGGCACAAGCTTAAGTTTACTTGGAATGTTATTAACATTTGTGAGAAAAATACAGCTAGCAATCTTAGGATATGTAAGGATAGGCAACAATATAAGACGAGGCAATACAGGTGTAAGGGATGGTACGGTTACAAGCAGACATACAACGATGAGTCGGAAGTCAGAATGCCTTAAAGAAATCTTGCTTAACAATATACTCGATGCTGTGATAATGCCTACTATAATATATAGAAGGAGAAGAGTTAGGTATGACAGAGTCTGTACGGAAGATCATCACGGATTATACGTTGTGTGACTACAGATGCGAGGTTAAGAAACTATAAAAGGTATATATACAGAAACTTCTACAATCTAACTGAAGAAGAAGGAAAATGGAGATCAAAGAAATCCCTGATAAGACCCTGATTCAAGCCGGCATAAAGCTAGGAAAAAAAGAAGATTTAAAGAGAATGATTGTTTGACTTGATACATGTATAACTGTAACTCATCAAGAATGGTTTGCCCTTGTTAAATAATCATTTTTATTATTTATCAAAGGGACAATTTTATTATTTAATAAAATAGGAGTTCTATCAAATTGTATAATACCACTTTATATATTACGTAAAAGACCAAATGTGGTTATTGATTTACTATTTATTTGAGCACGAGTCCATACAAGAGAAATAGATTATTCCCTGGAGTAATTATGATAGGGTATCTATAAATTTGTATCGTTAACAATTATTTAGTTTTAAAATTAAAATGAGTATACAGTTAGCTAAATTCAAAATGTATTGTAAGGTGATCCTACTCAACAAAATACACAATAAATATACAAATAACCATAAAATTTACATGAGTACACAATTGTCTAGGTTCACAGCTCAAGCTGGATGGAGCCAGCGGGAGTGAGTGAGGTCCATAATGCACATTAAGCTATTTTCAACGTTATCGCTCCTAAATAATGCACTTAGCCTGTGATGCCACTGGCTAACAGAATACACTTGTTGCTAATTAAACTCAAGTGCCCACCAATGCTTTTATTTGCAAATGACGTCTGCGTTCTCAATTACAGCTACATCAAACGTTCCTTATCCCTTATTCATATTTCAAATAGAAATAAACCGAACTTTGTTCTTTTATGTAATAATTATCCACGGACGTGGTGTTATAATAAGTTTGGGTAGTCCTGGGCACTACTGAAAATCAGCGCTGTCGCATCCTTGCGACGGCATATGCTGAGACGGTGTCCAATATTAGCATCATATCATGTGTCTTATTTGTCCGTTTTTCTTTAACTGTATTTTTTATTTATTTTTGTCTTTTTCCTGTGTTTTATATTTTGTGGCAATAAAGAATATGTATATAATACCTGCGTATGAGAGAGCAACGAAGAAAACGAAAGAAATATTATAAATAAATAAATGATTACTGATTACGGATATAAAATGATCGAACTTTTAAAAATAAAAATTCTATGCCAACCTTCAAAGCAATTGCTTGACCACGATTCCACCTAATGTTAAGTGTAAATGCAGTCCTAATTGTAAGGCACACTAACTTAGTAAAAGCTTTTTTTCTATAAAATTTGAATTTTTGACATTTTTTTTCTTAATGTAATAAAGGTACAATTAATGTCAAATACGTTTATTTGTGATGAGACAGTAATCTTTACTTTTAAACTACAATTTGAGGTTATCTTGTTGAGCATAAATTTGACATGACTTTGTATATTTTAATGGTATTATACAGCAATAAACAAGAGTTCGTATTGTACGCATCGGACGTTTCGCTCGCGGGCGACGGGAGAGAGGGTGGCGCCACCCCCTGCAAAATTATGTACGACGATCTGGGACTAATATATCACGGGGAGGACGTGCCAGACTAAGGAGACTGGGTATTATGGGGTGGGCCGGTGGAATACTTAAGAACCCCGGTGTCACCCCATTAAAACACACATCCTGCATTTTTCGTCGGACATTTTAATTTCGTGACGGAACCCTATATAAGTTCTTGTCATTTTTTTTAGTCAACATAAAAATTTTAACACAATTGAAATATAATTTAAAAATGTGTAAAAATACCTCCTAAGCTTTTTATTATTTATGATTTTAAACAAAAGAGTTTCTGTGTAAGAAACATTCAAAAGCTTCTATTGGATTATTGTCGCAATAAAATCTGATACATCCATCTGTTTATTTCTCGTTTCAACCTACGCTCTATGCATGGATGGAGGACATAAATATTTCAACGAGAATATGATATTGCCGATGCAAGTAAAGCGGTTGCAAGCGGCCGATATTACAACGAAACGAGGCGTGAAACACACGTTGCTCGCGACGCATCCGGAATCATAATTCCAAAATAACTTCCATCCGTTCCCTCTAACGCTACCCCACTTCGTACTCTGGCCGCCCTTTTTTTGGATAAAGTGGAATCCCCGTCCCACCGTTAATTCCCAAGATAGACATAATTTGGAATTGGATCCATCTATCCCGCGTTGCCTACGAACAAAAATAAGTTAGCGCGGCGTACAACGTCGGATTTATGTGCGCGAAACAAAAGTTCCGCTTTGTTGGTGGGTTGTATAACTTTTTTATTGCGTGAACGCATCTTAATTATTAAAATAAAAGCTTTACAAAATCTTAACCTAAAATATTTTTCCCAGCATAGTCTTATGAATGAAGCGGTTGGTCGTAAAACCGACAAAAAGGCTTAAGCTCTCTAAACATCAAGCGATTTACTTTACGAGCGATCCTTACGTTTACAGGTCATAAAACGACTCATAAACATGGCCTCGTCCATTCACAAAACACTCCACTTTATATTTACTTACCGTTTTAAATGCAAATACGATTATATCATGCGCTCTTGTGACTTGTGCGGTTGTAAAAATATTTCAAAATGATTTTCAACCTTATGCCTTTATGTTTGCTCTTAAGACGTTCCGAATAAAATTCTAATTTTTGAAAATGCTAGTCCGGGACTGACGTCGGCGGGAAATAAAGAATACGCCTGTTTTTTATTTCACCTTTGACACTTTAATCCAATTTGTTTCCTTGTATCCCGCCCTGGGGAAAGGGGAGCAATTTTCTCTTTAATAATTATTATTGTGAATTTAATGTTCTACTTTAAAATTGCGACCTTCCCTTGACAGTTAATCATATTAAAAATTTACCGTAAATTTAACTATAATATTATCATGGAAGTATAACAAAGTTAAGATTTTCGAATAGAACGCCCTCTCGGGCGCCCTCGGATCGGAATGCTTACGCGTAACATAGTAATCGTCCAAGCCGAGGTTACCCCAGAGACAATAGAGGTTTAGGCTAAGCGACCTAAGAGCTATGTCACCTCTCAATCCGGAGAAGCAGTCAAGGCCAGCTTCTCTGGCCAATCTGTGCAGTTCGTCATAAAAAAATCGAATGGAACAGGTAGAACAGACAGAAATGTAGATTTCTAGAGTGCATTCCACATCGCTTTCAGTCCGAAAAGTTATATACTTTAATAATATGGTCTTCAAGACTTAGATGTCGATTTGTTTACCACATTTACGATAGTCAATGTAAGGTCTGGTTGAATGAATTAAGACCACTTAAAGTGTCATCCTTGATCATCTACTTAGTCTAATGCGGTCGTAAGAACTTTTTATATTTTTTATAACAACAATAAAACTGGTAAATTGAACAATAATAATATAACATTAATTAATAGCTCCAGCTGTCCGTGCCACAGAGTTCGTAGCAATTCTTTTTATAGCCGACTAAGAAAATTGGCTCATTAATCTTAAAGATAAATGCACAGACAGTATTAGGCCCGCCTTATCAGTTGCGGAACAAATGGAACTATATTGCTATATGTACGATGGCCTATGTCCTCGACATTGGTATGGTAGATATTCTCTTAAACAAAGTAATCAGTGATTTGATGAAATTGTGCTATTTATTTAATATGAATGAAGTCAATAGTCTAATGGTTTACAGTACGGATTGCGAAACATAAGGTGACGTGATCCTTCATAGCACAGGCTTCAAAATTGAAAAAGTGATTTAAAAGAAACACAAAAAAGAAAGTAAATATCAACACCTCCCCGGTGGCCCTTTCCTCGGTGCATAACGAGGGGCTCCGGGATCTCACGTGGAACGCACCGGAGCCCCTCTGCACTGTGCTCAAGGAGAGCACGTCCCGGGGGGAGAGGTTACTCCCTCCCCCCCCCCTGTGCCGTCGCAGCGCAAGGCGACAAAGGCCAGCCGATGTCGCCTTCTTCCCGGGTCCACTTTGGTGGACGACGCAGGCCCCCACCCTTGTCGCCCAGTGAACCCGAGGCCCCTTTTAGTCGCCTTGTACGACAGGCAGGGGATACCGTAGTCTTATTCTTGATAGCCTAGAACTGCAGGGCTGAAATATCAACACCTACGCTATCTCCACGGCTAGCCACAGACACAAGTTACGAGAATATTGGGTTATTGCGCAATGCAGCTCCAATGTGGATTGGCAGACTTCACATATTAGAAACATTAATCAGATAGGAAGATCTATTTTCTTCTTTGATGCCGCAGTTTCTGACATATACTGTAATATTATTACATTATAACTACATTTATTATTATTTATTTATAAATATGATTCAAGTTTATCTTTAAAGCAATAAGCTTTTGTATTTAGTTGTATAATAAATATAAAAAGAGATTTACAATAGTGAAGATTAAATTAATTAACAATTTTGTAGCGACATTTATGCCCCATTTGACAGACAGTGTACTCGTAATATTGTTTTTAATTTACAAAATATATGGTCACACTTGTATATTTTGTATATATATAAATATCTTTAACGAATAAGCCATTAATGTCTGCTGTAACTACGGACTACAAGTACATTTACGAGTAACAACAAAAGCTGACTTCAAATCGCATCGAAATCGTTAAAAACTTTTTTTTTTTATATGAAAAGTGGCAAACGAGCATACGGCTCACCTGATCTTAAGTGATCACCGTCGCCCATGAACATCCACAGCACCAGAGGAGCTGCAGGTGCGTTGCCGACCTTTGAGATAGGAATAGGCTCGTTTCTTGAAGGTCCCTAAATCGTAAACGTTCGGAAACACCGCTGGCGACAGTTGATTCCACAAGTTGGCAGTGCGTGGGAGAAAGTTACGCGAAAAACGTACAGTCGTTGAACGCCAACCATCAAGATGGTGGCGGTGGAATTTGGAATTCTGCCGAGATGTGCGGTAATGGTAATCGGTAGCTGGGATGATTCCGAACAATTCCTCAGAACACTCCCCATGGTAAATGCGATACAGGATGCAAAGAGAACCGACATCTCTTCGCAGACTCAAAGGGTCGAGTTGATCGGAAAGACCCTGATCGTCGACTATTCGAGCAGCTCTACGTTGTACACGGTCAAACGGAAGAAGTTGGTATTGGGGATCCCCGGCCCAGAGATGCGAACACCCTCTTTGTATTTCCGAATTATCGCAGATATATTACGAAATAAAATTAATCAGAACCAGACTCTCATCAAACTATCCTTGTAGTACATTCTTTCTAATAAAAAATGAATTATCGAAATCGGTTGGCGTCATGAGTTATTCGTCCATTTGTCTCGCACATACTTAATGCCTTTAAAAATTTAAGACTTAAATGGTTTTCTAAAGAATGCCTATGTCAGAATTGGACCAAATTGGAACGGGACTACACAGGAAACAGCAGTTTTAAAAAAAGAATTATCAAAATTAGTTTACCCAGTAAAAAGTTAAAAATAATCAAACTTTTAAAGGAGCATAAACCTATTTTGAAAAGGGTTGGTATGAAATTTTTTCATTTATTTGCATTGATTTGTTTAATATTTTTATGTATATAATATGGCTGTTGATTAGTTATCATAACGTGTTTATATGTAATGGTGTTATAATTATCTTTTAAATATATGGTGACCCATCCTAAACAAGTGTTATAATCTTTAGGTCTCGTAGAATAAAATAGTCCAACAACTAATACACTCGCTTTATTGAGACAGCGTAACGTTGTACAAAGAATTATTTATATCGAGTCAAAACGTCACAACTGCGCGTCCTCGCCATCTTTATACAAAATTAATTAGAAGTCAGATTAGGAACTAATAAGGTTAAACTATTGTTTACAATGCCAAGTTCATGTGACGATCAACGAAATTATTAATTATGAATTAAAGATACAATAAGGTTCAGGTAAATTATTAAGATATCATTGGAAGTAGTTATTATGTATAACAATCGCTGGGTGTCAGGTGTTGCCAGCTAATACAAGCTTTTTTTTTTAATTTTAATGTCTTCTATTATTTTATCTTACATTTAAATGCTTGTTTCATTTCTCTTTGTGTAGGATAAATGTTCATTGTATTCTATATAATAAATGACCACATAGTAACACGTTTTACTATTTAAGATTTTAATTGTAAACAAAAAAAGAATCAAAATATACATCGTAAATACCCAACGTTCACTAAAAACTTATTTCAACGGCGCACGGGGCCTTATTAATCTCAGTTACCGGCATGAGATTCTTGTATTTTAAAAAGATGTATTTACTACCTTTTAACGGTTAGATAACGATGCAGCTTCTATGGTGTTTCCCCATAAAGTGTCAGGGGTTAATTGGTAGGATGGTAAGTAACACGTAATATAAATTAAGTAATTAACGTTAAAGTTAACTTATTAATATAAAAGTAAGCTTAATTACTTTATACAAAAACAGCTTTGAAGAATGTGAGTACCAAATATAATCTACCTCAATAGAGACAGGTTATTTAAAACAGCGTCGCTATTTACAATAGAATTGACTCACATATTAGCACAAAAATGATTGTAGAAACAAACAAAACAATATTTTTTTTTAAAAAAACGAAAGTAATAATACAAAATTTCCGAAGTATGTTCACGGTAATATATCCCCGGCTTACAATATGCCAAAAAAGAAATATACGCCTTTAATAATGAAAAACATTTTATTTATGTCTCAACAACACCTAAAATTAAAAATAAATCTCTAAAAAAAAATGATGTTCACTGTAAGGACTAAACCTCAGACAGTCCTCAAGCGATTCACTAAATTATTTTATCAATCCTAGAATTTTTTTTTTAATGACGAACTACACAGATTGGCCAGAGAAGCTGGCCTTGACTGCTTCACCGGATTGAGAGGTGGCATAGCTCTTAGGTCGCTTAGCCTGAACCTATTTTGCTAGTAACTCGACACAAGGGTCCCCCCGATGAGGTGTAACCTCGGCTTGGACGGTTACTATGTTACGCATAAGCATTCCGATCCGAGGGCGCCCGAGAGGGCCGAACCACGACTCAGTCGGTTGCTATTTCACGGATAATCTAAGAGACATTCAAACCAATTTTAGAGTAAAATATGGTTGTTGTATTGGCTATATTATGTTTTGTAAAATAATTAATATACTCATAAGGTACTCCTATATATTTGACAGTTCTTAACCTATACGTATAACCGGTATTAGATAAATAGTTTACACTACATACATAAAACTATATCGTCTTCTAAAGCTATAAATATAGTTTCTCCCAGCGGTAGATTCTACTGAAAATATAAAAGAACAAAAAAGCTTTAAATTTAATAAAAATACATGCTACTTCGCTGCAAAAATTGCCGGTCAATTGGCCCTTCCGGACGGCAGATTCATTCGACATGCATCGCGATCTCGATCGTTTCGATCATTTCGGTTGTTCATTGGAAATTTATTCCATTGGGGACATACGAATGAGTAGTGGTCTAGTGAGGCGATAAATCCTGTCGATGTCTCGGCGTGTCGCGAGTCGGGTTAAAAGCTCGATAACCGAGACGGGCGCACACCTACCCGCGCCAACAATAACCTCTTTGCTTTGTTTTATTTCCGACGGTCCGCCACGGTCCGACCAGATATCCGCCAAGTATTTTATGCATAAAAATATCGATATATAATTGCTTCATTACGTCCCTGTGTTGGAGAATAAAATATGTGGGAGTCGCACACAGGTGGCTCCATTCTTGGTCTAACGAATTACTTTATTGAATTAAGAATTTTATCAAGCTAATTAGGAATTGATTTAAACGGTAGCACTCGCAATATCGGTAGGTACTATCTTTTCATGGTTGCGGTTTCTTTGCATTTAAAAGTCAAATTTTAAATTTATTGAGACTCAACAAAGCACTGGCTAAATATGAAAATCGCTTTTGTTCTTTTGGATTTGTTCATTAAATTCACATTTTTGTATCATATTTATAATACAAGTAAGTTTACTTTAGTGTTTAGTTTTATCTCGGTGTCATTGATTACAGTTGAAAAGAGCTGTGATAGGAATTTATTAACACCCTGTATGCGAGGTACAGAAAGCAGTCGAGTTCTCTGGTGTCTGTCGGGGCTCGCAGTGTCGCTATCGTTGTATCGCCTGTGCCACGCCGTTTGCTTTATGGTGCCAGCTTCGGTGTAATATTTCATGAGGATCGCACGCCATGATTCATTCCGAGGCGTTTTTAAGTTTCCGAACGCGCCTTTAATGAAGGTGGGAGGGAGATAATAGAATTCAAAAATGTAAACGCTTTTGTTAATTTCTTTGCATGCAATTAACGGACAAAACTTTATCAAAGATTTATCTAATATATTTTTATGCTTATCTATATTTGACGTGTCTAATTATATACAAAATGCGTCCTAATGGATCGCTCTTATTCATCCTTTTGTCGTGATCGACAATCCGAACTTGAAATTGACCAGCCGGTACATCTGTACTGTATCGCATGTCACTTATAATTGGCTGAACTTGTCGTACAATTCGTTGTGTTTATTTTTTTCTTCCTACAAAGGCATTACTCTTCGTCTCCCACGAGACACGTAAATCGCGAGTATAAAGGCCGTGGAAATAAGCATTGATGTGACGTATAAATGCACGAACATGTTATGTATTATTAAAAACAAATTGCGAATGGAATTTCTAACAGCTTTATGTAAACGTTCGATACAAATTTTAGACTTGGAACATATAATTTAGAAAGACATGTGTTTATATTTATCTATTATTGGCAAACAGACGGTAATTTATAAATAGATCAGTCACTATAATACAAATTATTTGATACAACAGTTCGCATACTCTTTTTAAAATGAGAAACAACCAGATTAAAATCTGTACATTGACAACGTGAGAATCTTTACATAATTCATAACCATTTAAGAGGCGAAACAAGTGACAATATGTTTAACACAATATTTTGTAAACAATTCAATTGCTGTGATATTTTATATGTAATATACTTGAAAACACACAAAGTAAATAATATTTTCTTTCCATCATTTCCTTTATAAAGCAAAACAAAATATGTTTTTGACTTGACCTTCGAACAATGTATAAAATAAATGAATAGCATGAAATGTTTTTTGACTTAACACGAAGGGGTAGACAGAAATATCACATTTGATATAGCTCATAGGTTGTCAAATGAAACAGATTTATATGTACACTAGTACGAATTTCACAAGTTCTTTTTTACTAAAGAAAAATGGAAGCTCATTGAGACAATCCGTCTGAGATTTTAAGCTTTCACAGTAATTTAGGTGGCTGGTCCACTAAGCTATCATACCTACATTTGTGTTTTTTCAGTATACGAGTAGATTGTTGTTATCTTCGATATAATTCGTTGTCATCGGAATTTAAATGTATCCTTTTTTTATTTTAGTCATGTGGTACGAACATATGACCAAAGATATTTTTAGTGCCAAATATATGATTGGAAATAAACCTTAACTGGAAGACGTTGCCAGATATGACGGAATGAGCAGAAGTTCTCAAGAGTATAATGATGATGAAGACTGTTAGCCTAGTGGTGGCGTTTGCCTTTCCAATTTTATATACCGATGGACAATGGATTAACTTCCCTTAGCGACCTCTGTCCCTGTCTAACTTGCTAGGGTTAAAAGGAGACGAAATATTTTTAATATTTTCTAACGCTATGCCGTTCCCAAAATAACAATTATATTTAATTAACAACAATTCACAAAACACATCATCATGACACATAAGGCGGTTGAACATTGTAACCACCTATGTAAATAAATGACAAACTTTAAAAAGCGTATTTCACTGTTTTTTAAAACAAACTACACGGATTGGCCAGAGAAGCTTGTCTGCTTCACCGCTTAGCCTGAACCTCTATTGCTAGTAACTAGACACACGGGTCCCGCCGGTGAGGGGTACCCTTGGCTTGGACGGTTACTCATTAGCGTATTTCAGTGTCTTATACAATAACAGAACAGTATTCTTATTGCTAAATATTTCTCGTCATTTCACGTCCATTTTTCTTTTTCGCACATCCATTTTTTCTCGCACTAAGTTTTCCTATCTGCAAGCGAAGCTGTTAATAAAATAAAAATGCACCGCCATAAGCCGCAGTAAATAGTCGCGCGCCTTACCACTTGCGAGCTAAGCCAAAAAACTGCTACTGCCTCCTGATAAATTATGCATGCATCTATTTATAGGCACCCTCATTATGTTTGTATACTTTATAAACGTCTCTCACATTCTTTTCTTTTCGTTCTTCATGTGATACATTTCATTGTATTTCTTACGAGGAAACGGACACGCACCTGAGTTTAAATGATCACAAATACACACACTAAAGAGGTTATTTTTTTTGGTTTTTCCCCGGAAAGAACATATTTTCGCTCTTTTCGGGAAATTCTGGTAATCCTCTGACTATGTTGGGTCAGAGATGTTGTCAAACTGGTATATATCCACTAAAGAGGATTTGAGTGCGTTCCCAAACTTTTTTGTTAATTTTATTACTTATGGAAACAACTAATGCGTACGCGACTTCCCAGGGGAAAAGGTGGGTATCATTTCTGAGTTCTACCAACTAAAACCCCAATGATATCCTAAGGCAACGACGGTGAAACAATGCGCCAGGCCTCACGGCGGTTCCGTCACAGCTAGTGCGAGCATTCATGTTACCAAGCACTAATTCCTCCGCAGCCTTCCTTAGCATTTGACGGTCCTACGAATCCTTCACCAGAAAGCCTTGACTCAGCGTCCAGCGGCGGTCAAGTGCTTGCCCATATAACACAAATTTGATGAGTTGGGAAGACAAAAGTCAATCATGTATACTATTATTCCTACCCCTTAACCGTAGTCCTAGCATAGTTTTAGATGTCGTAGTTGGTCAATGAGTGGTAATTGACATTTATTTAAGTAATCTACGTTTACACTAATGGCATTATCCGTGAAATAGCAACCGACCGAAACATTGTTCGGCCCTCTCTGAGCCCTCGGATCGGAATGCTTACGCGTAACGACTAGCTATAGAGATTCAGACTAAGCGACCTTTAGACCTATGCCACCTCTCAATCCGGTGGCGCAACAAATGCCAGCTTCTCTGGACAATCTGTGTAGTTCGTAAAAAAAATAAACTAATCTAAAGAGTCGTGTTGCTCTCATATTTTCTCGCAGTTACCCGTAAGGTCTCCGACGCTTTAAATCCTAGTTTTTCCGTTAGTTATAACGTAATTAGTTAGCTACCGCCATGGTTTTAATGAGACTCCTCTTTGTTCTCCAAGAATTTGCTGTGTGTCTTTGTTTTTTTTCTTTCCAGTGATATCTTTAACGAACTTTCCTTGCGGATATGATAGAATGCGGTAGTTGGGACAATGGACTTTTGTTTGAATATAATACGTGTATAGTACCTCTCTGGAATCATTTATATATACAGGAATAAATTGTATGTGGCAACCAGCTAAAACTGGGATTCAAAATATCGATGCTAATTACTTCTAAAAAGCGCAATGGACCGCGGCTGGCAATTGCCATGTCTACAAAAACGTAGGAGCTTATTTTTAACTTAAGTAATATTAATTTTTCTAAATTTATATTTGATATATATATATCAATAAAATATTTATAAACACTCTGTTTTCCTCAAAGTTGTGTATTATACAAAGTAACATTAGGCTAGTAAAGCTGGATGGGCCGGTGGCAGACCGGCCCGCAGCCCTGTAGTTCTGGGCTCTCAAGTTTAAGACTACGGTATCCCCTGCCTGTCGTAGAAGGCGACTAAAAGGGGCCTGGGGTTCACTGGGCGACAAGGGCTGGGGCCTTTGTCGTCCGCTAAGGTGGACCCGGGAAGAAAGCGACATCGGCTGGACCGTGAAGCCTTGCACTGCGAGGGCACAGGGGGGGAGGGAGTAAACCCCCCTCCTCCCCCCCGCTCCGGACGTGCTCTCCTTGAGCACAGTGCAGAGGGGCTCCGGTGCGTTCCACTGGAGATCCCAGAGCCCCTCGTCATGCACCGAGGAAAGGGCCACCGGGGAGGTTTTAGTGGGTAAAAACCCCACATAACCGCCGCCTTGAAGAAAAAAAACAAATGAAACGAAAACTACATAACTATAATAACAAAAGAATAACTATCTAAGCATAGATGGATAAGGACAGAACAGGTAAATCTCAAGTTATATATCTCAAAAACGATGCGAAAAATTTTGTTACGCACAGTGGGTATAGCTTTATCCACTAGGAAACATTTGCTTCATAAATTCAACATACCACTGTCAACGCATTCGACCTTATCATCGCATGCTTGACCTCTCCACCTATGACTGATTTGCTCTTCGATAGCAACACCAATGCACACGGACCTACTCTCCCGCTCCCATTATTCTTTATATCCATAATAAATAGTTGATAATGCTTCAAATCTCGAAGGTCAAGGTGTTTTGGTTAGCTCGTTATCGCGGGATTGTGGGATTTCTGACAGAACGATTGCATGACTTAATTATTTATTGATTGACGTACTTCTAAATGTAAATAACGGATTTTACGAAATAAAGTAAATGCTTATTTTCCATAAGATTGGTTGTTAGGAAGTCATTTTTATCTGTAAAATTTGAACACATCGCATTCATGATAATAGTAATAATATGCCATTTATTAACAGCATTGACGAGTAAAATGAAAATAAATCCAAACCTAAACATACATTTTACAAAACGGAGTATCTTAATAGTTATAGGGTTATTGAAACTTCTTTCACTGCGCGGATGTCGGCAGCATCATGGAAATACCATGACCTCACAGAACACCAGCTTAAAGTGGAAGATTATTATAATTTTCCAGGGGTGCTGTCGATTAAACTCTTCATAATAGGTTGCCCTCTGCAAATGCTCTCATCAAAGAGTGCCAAGTGGGTCTCTCATTCAAATATATCTAACTGTTTTGACTATTCAAATTACATAATTTGAATGGTAATGTACGACAAAATGAATAAACCGAATAAAATCTATTGTATAAAACGTTTCAACAATATCATTGAATAGGTTAGTCTTTACCGGCAGGACGCCCGCCCCAAACGTCTCCGACCTGATCGCGGTTAGATAATAAAAATACCAATTTAAATTCAGCCTCATGGAGTCTTTAGCTATCTTCTCTGATCCGTCACGCTTCCCACTAATAAATCTCCGTTGATATCCTCCCTTCAGCATAAATAAGGTGGATCTTGTTAAAACTCCTGTATAAAAAAAACTCCCGCATTTTTCCGCTATTTTTAAACCGAAACGTTCCCCTTAAGGAGGCTTCCGGTATCGTAAAATATGTAGATATGCATTCACCTGGGCTACCGGCAAATTTAGGGCACCAATTTATCCCAACAGAAACATTGTAAATACGGGGCACTTCTTCGGAAGCGCTCCGAATAGATTTGTGAGGTACCGTGCCTCCGCATAATAGGTGGTAAGCGTTACATTGTGTACAAAGGTTCAATAAACGATCCGCTATCTTGTAATTTAGATTATGGTTTATTCCATTACACTATTAAGTACAACTTTTATACACACATTTACATACGTAGGTAGATAATTAGATGACCCACGCAATGTAAGCGTTTTAAAATTAATTAAATAATTGTAAATAACCATTAGTTACTTTAACTAAACGCTTAAGTTTTCGAAAAGAAAATGAAAACATTTAAGTTTATTACGCAATAACTTTAATTTGAATAACTTATAGATAAATTGAACAAGATAAGTTAAATGTAAAATATTAGCATTTAAATTAAGTTTCCAAGTAACGATAATTTTAACATATTTACCTACGACTAAATCTAACGCCATTTTTACGCGCTTTTTTTTAATATACGCTGTATATATCTATCAAATAATTGAAAGAATAGTTCAAATTTTTAGTATGGGATGCTACATGCGTCGATATTTTAGCACCGTCACATCTTTCAGAATCCAATGTTGAAACTGCAGAAAACCTCAAGTGGCGCAAATATAGTAACCTTGATTGAGGTTTCAAATTTGAGCCGTTTGGGGTAGAAACTTTTTAATGTGATAGCTAAAAGTTGGTCGACACATCTGGTGACTAGATCTGGCTTATACCTTGCACAGAGGCTAAGCATTGCTATACAACGTGGCAATGCCAGCCTTCTGGGCATACTGCCAGGCGAAGACGGTTTGGCACAGTTATATTTTTTTGTAAAAAACCTATTATATTGTAAATATTTATTTTTTTAGTTATTATTATGTATTGTTATATATGTATAATTAAGTTATATTTTCTAGCTAAATAATGTAGATTTTTTTTATTAAAATATTTTTTATTTGCAAACGCTTGACCGTAACGCCGCTTGATGTTAAGTGGAAATACAGGCCTGGGTGAGGCGCACTAGCTTAGTGTAATTGGAGATGAGTAACGCACATTACTCATTATAAATATTTTACTTATATTTTCATAAGTAATGTATTTATACTAATTTGGAAACCAATTAACAATTACTATCAGCAATACGTTAACAGTTCTAATTATATGTTCAATCTACCCGCATAGTGACGCACTAAAACATCTAGGCATTTGATATTCAATTTAAAATAGATGTTACAATTATCTCATTACTCATTAATTACTCAGCGTTAACATGAAGTATCTAGGATCGCGCGTCATTGTTGTCATCCGTCGAATTGATGTGATAATAAATAAGAGTACATATATCGAAATTATTATAGATATTTATGTAGAAATGATGCCCTATTTTGTGTTTTAATTTAATTTATTTAAATCTTATTTTTTGTACAAAAAATATGTTGTTAACAACAACATATTTTATAAATACGTTATGTTATTAGCAAACAACAAGGTGAGGAAGCGCCCAGATTTCGTGTATCTCGTAAATCTCTGACCGTAATTTACAAAGCTCACTTCTGAAATGTATTGCAAGAACTTGAAACGAAATCGCTATATGAATGTTAAATAAGGTATGACTTTAAATGCAAAGTTGCACTACGATTCAAATTTGCTTGTTAATTTATATATTGATATTAAACTATACTCGTAGTTAATTCTTTTTATGCAGAAAATTAGAATACCTACGCGTTACTTTACATTGCGTCGTTATCCATCCGGAAACTGAATCAAACAAAAAATCTCTACTTTGCTCGGGTAAAAAGTCGTGTACTTTGATTGGTTTTACTTACTGAGTTATTCGGTATAGTTGAAAATTGCAAAGTGACTCAGTGCTATCAATCACTCGTCCGATCGATTCTATTCCAGTTCGCGCATTACGCGCTAGACCAATGTATCCCTACATTTAACTCGTCACTTCATCTAAAATGAACATTATCTCATTCGCACTGTACGTAACTCTGTAACGCAGGTGTTAAAAGCATATTACGGTTAACAAACAGGCGTTAAGCTTCGGGATTCGGCGTACTTCGGACCGGTTAAAATGGCCGAAGATTACCCGCTCAGCGCGGACTTGTAGCCAAAATTAATGCTTTATCTCAAACTTTCCGACTTTACAACGCTGTAATTGGATCACTTTAGATTATAATCTTATTACTGAGTGGCTTTTAAAATTTGTCTCTCGTAACGTTCACCTAATTATAGAAAAAAGTGCGAATTAATTTAATAGCGTCGTTAGGACCTAAAAACGATAAAAATGTCGAATAAGCGATATATACGAGAGTAAATAGATGAGAAAAAAAGGAATAATTTCCAGACCATTTGTTTATAAAAGCATGTCAAATTAATGCATGAAGACTATACTTTATCAAAGAAATGACGTCTATAATTGCAATGTGGTACGACATTAAAATAACTACGTACGCCTTCAGCAAGTCTGTGTACTCGCTCTCGTTATAGGCGTGCCAAGTTTTTTCTCAGAAGTTAATCAATAATGTGTAGACATATTGAAAAGCGTGCGAGTGCTAACGGCGTCCACACACGCCACCTTTAATTTCGTTATCACGAACGCAAGTGTACACTTATTCAAAGAGCATTTACTTTGTATTTATATCATTCACGCAATCGCTTCGCCCCAGCTTCTGCAAAGCTTATTTGCTCCTTGTTTTCTTAGTTGTCGAGCGAGCGAAAGTTCCAGACGTTTGTACGGCTTCATCGAACGCCTGAGATTACCTTGTTTATCCTTTGATAATGTTAGGGAAACTTTGTCAATTTCCATGATGTACCGCCCGGTCCGTTTAGCGTTTTCGTTAATTCTGCGTACGCCCGGCCCGCACGAATTTGCATTTTGCACGCGTGATAAGTGGTCCGGATTACATGGGATTCCGACCAACAGCCTCTGTTTGTTCTGAAATAAAGGGCTGTTAAACTTTTTTTTTTCATGGTAATTTGGGTCACCTTCAGAAGTAATGATCATTGTAAATTTGTTTAAGTAGGCTTAGCTACCGGTCATTTGTGTAAATTAGAGAGAACATGCGCCTATTTTTTCGTTTCTAAACGCAAATATTATCCGTGCAAGTGTTAAGGAATATTATGAATGGCGTGTAAATAAGCGGAAATGCGTTGTCCAGTTGGGAAACTGGCTGGGAGTCAGGAATATTTTTCCATAGGGAGATTAATGCAAGCCGCCGCCGCGAATGCAGGCAGGCTGACTTCCAAAATTTCCACACTAAATCTCTTCTTTCGTTTCGCTTCTTTTGCCGGAGAAAGACTTGGCAGCGTATTTTATCTCTCTAATGCTAGCATTGCACTGCCAGTAAATAGTTAACAACACTAAATACGGTTCAAATTTAGATACCTATATTGTGGAAAAGGAATGTTCGAAAACGAAATATTGCTTAGTGTTGTTGTTAATTAAAATGCAAATTTTAATGGGTATTGTTTCGTTTTAGTGTTATACTGTATGTATTTATAATCTTATAAGAATAATAATCTTATAAATAAATATATTGAGAAATATATAAAGTATGTATCAAACAGAATCTATTGAGCTCACACGGCTTTTTAACCCTCTCGGGGTAGACAGAGACAGATTTGCTGTCCGCTTTTCCTAATGCTTACTAGGTCCCGCATATAACAGGTGGTGAGCACATCGCTATACAATGACCAAGTAAACGGCAATTTATTGGTACTAGCCGACTGGGTTCCGAACTTGCGACTATCAGATCATAAGTCGAACAGGTGTGACAGCTTCAATTAAACTAAAAATATGTGGGAATAATTTAATCAATGAAATAACAGTTTTATTGGATTTATTCAATGGAAGTATAGATTACAAGGAAAAAATGTTAAGTATGGAATTGTACTAGCAAGTGTAATTATTAAAGTTGCAATTTCGAAGCGGAAAAATTCACGCAACAACACTGGCTCGTAAACAGGCAGTAAACAAGAGAGAAAAACCTCAATACCTTGTAAAATCCCTGTAGCAAAAAATCGCATTGGGCGATACAGTTTTTCTATGCAGATGCGGCTATACGTCAGTGTCCTATTTAGGATTCAGAATGGTACAGCGCAAAGTCCAACTTTCACAATATAGCACTACCAACTTGCGAGTTTTATCTGCGCCTTTGAGTTTGGATATATCCGAGAAATATTCGTCGTCTTAAGTCGGGAAATTAAATTGTTTTGTTCACAATAATATATCATATCAGTTATAATAAAAAAAATTACCACGTTCTCAGCGATGGAGGAAAACATCGTGAGGAAATCTACATGTCCTAGAAATTTTTTCTAAGACATGTGAACTCTGTATATCCGCACTAGGGCGAGCGGGCGTGGCGTCCTTATACTCTCTTCACAGAGAAGCCCTGCGCCCAGCATTGGGACATATATAAAGGCTTGTACTTTAATAAGACCTTTTCAATGTGATCAAGGATTACGTATATAAATATAAGAATAGTTACTAAATACTACGATGAACAAATTGATCACATTATTTCAACTTTATTTAATTTTGAAATTACATTATGTTATAATTATAATAGCTCGTGATATTTTAGTTGAAATGAGATTTGCCACTATTTGCTAAGAACACTTTCAATATTAATTATATTAACTAAATATACTACATAACATAAGCATTAAGTTTTACACATAATACTATAAAAGATTAATCTATATATCTATGTAAAGTACTATTTCTATTCTATTTAATCTAATTATAAATATATAAAGCGCTCACATCTTCGGCCATGAGGGGTAGGCGGATATAACAACGTTCCATTCTGCACGGTATTAGCAGATTTCCCTCATACCTCGCCATTTCTATACATCCTCCTCATATGCACCGACTCTACTGGTCACATTAAATCATCATCGGGACAACCTTTCAAGCCTCATTTATCACACAAAATCTAGCTGCGTTGTTCAGAGTTGCACCAAGCATAATTCTTGACTATCGCTAATGACTCGACGGCTAATATTTTACCGTAATGCTTATTAATAAGTCACCAACTTCAACTTCCACTCACGTCAGGTCTGTTAAAGGAAAATAACACTACATAGTCGTTTTTTACTGTAGATAGAGAATTTTGGGACATAGTCGTCCACGCAGCCTTAGTGATGATTGACTTTACTCAGAAAAAATTCTCAGGGATGCAGATACCCAAATGTTTTTTGAACCGTCTGCCATGTATTAATATTATTAACACTGAAATGTCTTCTGCTGGTGCTCAATTAGATCGGTACGTACCAAGAAATCGCAGAATACCGGCATGAAGTGGAGGTACATACTTCTGCGTTCTACCCGAAGAATGATGTGATGCCGACTCCACTCTTTATAACACGAGTATGTTAGCAACACATCAACCTTTAGTATATATTTGTGGCCTGCGGGAACACTTAAAGTCAGCCTTACTCTCGTTTGCCCCCTTTCCCATTAAAAATACAAATCCACTTTATCTTTCATACATTTTATTGCGTAGCTCAATTTTAATCGATTGTGTAAATAATTATTCATTATTTGGCACGGATTACTAACAAGATATACAAACGCACGCGCCGACGGCTACTTATTCTTTTAGAAGCGACGGAAGTTTCATGGCTTATTGAATAGAGTTATCAGATACTTGACACGCTTAAACATTTACAAATACATTCCTTATAATCTGATATATGAATAATATAGTTTTTTTGATTGTATGAAGAATTATAAAAGTAATTGGCTTAAGAATTTTAGATAACCTAATGTTATTTATTTACGAGTCTATTATGTCTTATCCTACGGACAATTGTTATATGTAAAGAACATGTACGAGGTCTATTTTTCATAGGAGTGTAACTAAAAACGAACTTGCATTTAACTAATGTCTGTAGAAAATAACATTTCTTACAATTATTTTTGCTGTTGTTTTATTAACTAAATAAAATTCCAAATGTCGAAAAATATTGGTCTTCTAGTAGTGCAATTGTTTTTTCGGTTTTTAAGTATTTTTACTTAAATATCTGGTGTAGTAAGGACAATGAATCGTAATTATACCTACATTTTTTGTCATAATCTTAACTGTAGGTATAATATTTATTGTTCTTGTTTTGGATCTAGTTGGAACAGTAACATAAACATTGTTTTGACTCATGTTGTCCGAATATAACACACAATTGGTACATTGTTAACTAAAATAACAATACAAACAAAGCAACGCATCAACTGAACTTAGCTTTATGTGGCTTGGGCCGGCGTCCGTACGATACTTTCGTGTTTTGAAAGCAATTTTCAATGCATACTGGCAATTTTCTCGTCAAACGAAACTTAAACACGTGCTTAAAACACATATTATCACAAAACAATACGATAAAAACATATAAAATCTTGAATAAATACACAAAACCAATACGAAAACGTGAAGCCGCTTCTTTCACATTAGTTCAGACAGAGGGCAGCGCTGTCGTGTTTTTCAACATGGCGATGAATTGTTTCGCGCTGATTGGACGCTGGACGCAACGTCGTGAAGTTGGCTCAGTTGGTAGAGCGAGGTGGATTTATGTGATGTTTTGGCGCCGATGAAAGACGGAAGATGTGTTGGTAGGATAGTACATTTGTATGCCGACGGTGTGCCAGACCGGTTTTAGTCAGAGGCGTTTACGGAGTTTGTATGTGCGCAGTCGGTTATATGCCGGGAGCAGGTAGACGGCGCGCCACCTAAATGACGGATCGGAGATTCAACTGGACGCATTTATAATATCGTTTTTTTTTATATTAATTAGTATGTTTTTATTGTTGCAGGTAATTTTCTACGTACACTTCGAGGGAAATGATCAAGTAAAGAACTTATTTTGAACTATTAACTAAAAATGATTCAACTGAAGTTGTTTACTATGTCTTGTTGATATACTCAGAGGATATCAATGAGCCTATCACTATAATACTACGGGCGAAAATTTTCGTAACATTTTGTCTAAGAATCTGGAAACGAAAATATATTGATACAGAACGTTAACCTATTATTGTGATGAAATCAAATTATCGTTTGTGTCGGTTTAGATAAAATGAAATGCATTATCCAAATATCAAATAAATCCTTCTGCAAGATATAAAACCTACAATAGTCCTTTTAATATTTAATTAAAAAAATAAAAAATGCAAATTCTTCGTTCGGGTAAAGGAATGATGATCATTATTAACATGAAAAGTCCACTGCGGAGCAGGAATCTTAATGCTGCTTATGAACGTGAACATTCCACGCAATGTACGACTAGGTCTCTTTAACAACCAGTCAATATCAACGTTTGAGTAAGTTTAGTGACTGTCGTATTATATCGTCTGTCGAATTTATCTAAAAAATTATGTTCAGCGAAGAGTTTCGCAATCAATCATGCATTTGGTGGTTGTTACCATCAGGGATTTTAGTATACCACCTACGGTTATACCTTATGAGTCGGTCACGTGATATAAGGAATTGTCGGAAGCTTTAACGGTTTTTTTTATTGTTAAAACGCAACCACAGACTTGTATCCGTGCTGTTTTCTAATGTACTTTAATTGTTTACTTTGGATTAATATATTAATAGAGTGCTACCTCTACAGTTACTATTTTTTTATAAATAATGCCTGATTTTTGGAGGTGGCATTGCTATTCTCTCCGCGACCGCTCCGTCTTTGCTTCTCATGGCCATTTTTAAGTTGTAGTCCATTTGTATTTTCTCTTTTGATGCGGCCATTGCCCTTGTCACCAGTCTTCCTGTGGCGTCGTCACAGTCATCTGTGTAATAGACACAGCTGAGGGTGTGTCGGGATATTGTCGGGGTATTGATAAGGTGTGTTAGGAAGCTTTAACGTTACGTAGCTAATTCACGACTGTTGAAGAATTCCGTTGCCTTTTGAATTTAATTGCGTTGAAAAATTTACATTGAATATTGTTTTTTTTTTCCATAATGATACAGTCGATGGTGCCTTGACAATGTTTTTTACGGTTTGACGGCCGCGTGGAGATCCAAATTCCGACTGGACTGTTCCAATGACTTTACAGTTGTAAGCAGAAAATCACTTGGAAGATTTGTGCTCAATTTGTATATATATTTGTATATGTATAAATTATTTGTATATATATAAAAAATTGTATATATAATCTTTACATTATTAGACTGAGATGCAGTTTCATCCTTTTGTTGTGAACATCCCTCAAACCCGAACGAAGCGCTTTGCTTCGTCTTTCTTTATTGGTACAGCAAAGGACTGGAATAGTTTGCCCGCGTCTATCTTTTTGTATTATGTTTTATTTATATGTAAATGTATATTTATTTATTTATATAATAGTTTTAAAACGCTATTTTTAGCGTCACTACCCTTAGCCTGCTCTTAACCACTAAAGGTTAGCTGGTAGAAAATGCTAATTACCATTAAGTTCGCCTTTGTACATATTATTTTGTGCAATAAAGGACTTATCTATCTATCTATCTATCTATCTATCTATCAATCTTTCCCTCCGATTACAAATTGGGTTTTCTGCTCTACTCACATAACCAATAAAATGGTTATGTGAGTAGAGTAGAAAACGCATTTGCTTAGCTAGTGGGCCTTACCATCCAGGACTGCATTTCCATTTAACGTCAGGTGGGATCGTAGTCAAGCACTTTTTTTATGCTTAGAAAGTATAAATAAAAAAAGATGTTTTCGAAGTCGAACTACCAAAATTAACATTAGAAGCCACACCCAGATACGAGCATGAAGCAGAAACTAGAATGTAATTATAAAATAAACAGACAATTCTATTGGGCCCAATGGAACTAGATAAATTTATTTTGCGCTGTAACTAGCAATAAATATGCTAATTGAACACTATAACGTCCGTATGTCGCCTAGCCTCTCCAACATTGAAAGAGTGAAAAAGATATCAGAAAATTGCACTGCGCATAGCTCTTTTCAGTCATACAACCTTCGGGAGTTATCACGCGAAAGTTTACTTACATTATTTACGTTTACGGTTGTATGTTACTCGCGTGGATGCTGGGACTTACGACCTATCGATCCCTGTCCATAGTTTTATCGACCTACGGCAACTACTAACCCAATAAATTTTGGTGTTTCGCTCAGTGAATCCGTTCGGTGAACGAATGCATCGTCCCAGATACGAATGTACGCGATCTGACTGAAGCGATTTATGTTTGGATTATGAGTTGCCAGCACAATAAATTCCATTCAGATCAAACTTCGTTTCAATCGTTAATCGAACCTTCAAAAGACATTTAATGTTTCGGTTTCGCGAAATCGCATGTGCAAATAAATCAGATAAACAACTTCATCTGTTACATGAAAACAATCAAAGCCAATATTTAATTGATGGGCAAACCTTAATTAACTTGTAGTTCGGCGGAGTGGTTTCAAAGCTTCACAGATAAAATAAGCCATCTTGCATTTTGGTATTCAAATTATTTTCCAAACGTGTTTCTCCGTTCTAACCGGGTGGAAATAAACGAGATCGTTGCATCACGCTCACTCCGGCGCAGATAAGTGTTGCGAGAGCGGACTAACCCTTTAGCTTTAGATCCTTAGCGACGGACGGGTAATATAACATTCAAACTCATATGAACCCGAATAAAACATAAAAAACACATCACAAAAGTTTGCCTAAACTAACCTCGTTAAGATGTCTGGATAAAAGAATACCGTTTTTCAGTATCGTCAAGATTGTCCAGTGGTACGATAGTGCTAACTGCGTCGCTAGTTCCTCTGACGCGATGATTATTTTGTTTCCAAATTGCGTCACATTTATGATTGTATTGTATAACGGGAGAAAGTCTGTATTGTGACTTACGGGACAATATCATAAAGGTTCTTTGTCGCCAACGTTTTGGTGAAAGTAGCGATTGTTAAATAAAAATGGCTTTGTTAAAGAAACGGACCATAAACGGCTTAAAGTTTTTTAGTTCACCAATAACTGTCTAGTAGAATGTTTGTGTTTTGTGCAACGGAGCTGTTAGGAGTAGCTGGCGGTCGATTAATTCAGGTAAATTTTGCAATATGTAACTCACAAAATTCAAATAATCTACCTCGAAAAAGCGTGCGGGACGACGTGAGCGTGTCGTTCAGAAACCTAAAGTGATGTATGTGATGAGTTCGCGCGGGGAAAAAATTAAGCGGGAACAACGCGCTTGAAAATTTAATCTCACTGGCGTGTACATTTTTTTTTCCGGGGCATGTATTTACATCTCCGTTGAAATTAGATACAGGATGTCGTAGAGTTAATTTAATATACTGAATTTATGTGTGTTCCGTTTTGTTTGATACCTTACTAAGATGTGCATTTTGCATACATCGACTGAATTTCCTTACATTAATTCCAAAAAGTTGGCATTTTACCTGTCCGTATACACATAATGATGCTTAAAGTTAACGAAAACTATACATGCACAAACTTAAAATACATAGTTATGCAATCTGAGTTACTATAATTAGTATAAAAGTTACAGCCTTTATATATATAATATATATGTCCCACTGCTGGGCGAAGGCCTTCTCTGTAAAGAGAGTATAAGGGCACAGTCCACCACGCGGCCCTAATGCGGATTGGCAGACTTCACATGCCTTAGAAAATTTTTCTAAGACATGTAGGTTTCCTCACGATGTTTTCCTTCACCGCCGAGCGCGTGGTTAATCAGCACATAAAATTGCAACAACAAATTTATTGGTGCCGGCACCGGGGATCGAACTCGGGTTGCTAGCGTACTATGCAACTTAGCCAATCGCCCGGACACTGAGCTACCACGGCTCATTGAGCTACCACGGCTCATAATTAGTATAAGTGTACCTAATTAGTATATGATATTTATACCTACTAACCGAACGTCATCTTTAACCGTCTTCAAAAAAGGAGGCGGTTCTCAATTCGTTTTTTTTCTGTAATAATTGTCTACTTATAGTGTTGTCATTTGAAGTTATTTTGAAAATTTAACAAGCCGGCTGATATCCCGACCCTATATTGAGAATTGATGACCACCGTGTTTTAAGGCAGTAGATTAACGAATTCGAATTTCAAAATATATATTGATTTTATTTGTACTTTTTGTAATGATCTAATGCAGTTGACCATCGCACTTGCGTCTTTTGCCTAAAATTTTACATTAGTTTGTCTTTTATTTATGAAATTGCCTATGCATATGATTAATTACAATTAAATTATACACTAAAGCGTTGGCTTAAATAACAGCACCGGACCACAGCAACCAATGGAGTATACGCTGGTCATAGAGTACGGGAGGTAACGTGTCTTACGGACATACATACAAAGGACGCGGTTAATTAAACTAGCAGAGCGGGCCGGGCGAAACGTAAGCATTTAATTTACATCCCTGCAGTAAACTACGCGGAATCTTTGTTTGCGGCCTACTCTATGAACGGACCTGAAAGTATTTTAAAAAGTCAAATACAATCAATATGCCAGTATTATTGTCTATATTTCATTCAACTAAAAAGGTTTCTATATTATATATAGGTATTTATATACTCAATTGAAGAGAGACTAAGACGTGGGTTTAGTAAGTCATATGTAGATAGATAGATATAAATTGATTGTACACCAAAATCAAACAAGAAGCAAATGACAGAACTAAGGTCTATTTTACAATTCGTTCTATAATAGTTTACAGTCCTCCTTCGTATTTGTGCCCGTTAAGCTATAAGGTCGCAGGACGCAGCTGGATGCGGACCGCTTACAATCGGTCCCTTTGGAAATCGTTGGGGGAGGCCTATGTCCAGCAGTGGATGTTTTACGGCTGAAATGATGATGATGATGAAGCTATAAGTCGATATATTTCGTTAGCCCAGTAAATTCTAAATTCACTAGCTCGTAGACTTAGATTTTTCGCATGAAACTGTTACTGGCAACATATCCGTTCTTTTTTTTCACCTAAAAATTGAGACACTAGACTTAGCACAGCAAGTTGAGATATTCATTAGAGTAATTTAAGTTATAATCGTATTATGATATCACATATACTATTCAAATTAAAATTCATTAAAGTAATTTTATGAATATCAAAATGACAAGTTAACCAAAAAAATATTACGGCTTGAACTTTATTTAGAGTTATGCATTTTAATTATTACTTGAACTGTAACGCTTAGCCTAAAATTGTATATTTGTGTATTTTCCTTAAGTAAGTGAATTTTTTGTAATTCTTATTAAGTAAATAAAATTCTCTCAAACCGTAATATTATGTTCGTGTCAAATGTTGGATAAAGATGTACTTGGAAATGTTTCCTTGGAAACGTTTGACAGAACATAAATTACGTAGACTTTTAGTTTAAGAGTATCAAGAATATATACCATACGAAGTTACTAATTTATTCTATTTTAATTTAAAATGATTGAAAAATTATCGTTTAATACCAAATAAAGAAAAGAATAGCTGATTCAGAGATCAGTAAGCAAATTGATATAAACGTTCACTGTCTCAAATTATGAAATGCTTATGAGCCTTAGAAGTTGTTTTTTGAATAAATTTCCAACTAAATGAAGTTCTAGGAAGATTGAAGTACTAGATCATACCTTTTATCTTCATTCCATAAAACAAACTGATATGTCGCCGGTGGTGAGGCGCAAAATATGGCAATTAAATGTTTTACTTTTACAACTAGATACGTTACTGTGAGTTGCGAATAATCCTCGCTCCATGATATCCATAAGTGGTTCATCCCTTAGATGTTAGGAGCGTTGCTGGAGTTTCTTTTGTCACTTCTAATCCCAGCGCCAACGCTTCCCGAAGTGGCATTCAAAGTTAGTTTAGCTTTTGAATGTTCCTTAGATTATCCGGGAAATAGCAACCCATAGCGCCCTCGAATCGGAATGCTTACGCGTAACATAGTAACCGTCCAAGCCGAGGTATCCCCTCACCCTTGTGTCGAGTTACTAGCGATAGAGGTTCAAGCTAAGCAACCTAAGAGCTATGCCATCCCTCAATCCGGTGAAGCAGTCAAGGCCAGCTTCTCTGGCCAGTCTGAGTAGTTCGTCAATAAAATAAACGAAAAACGATGCTATGAAACTAAGATGCTAGAGAAATGATGTTGATCCCAAAGCCTTTTAGAATATTGAGGCTTTTCAAAGCGATATTGACAAGACCTTTTTTATTGTATTTCGTTTATATATATGTATATATATATATATATATATATATTTCAAGTACTTTGTATTAAATAATATTCTACCCCTGCGATCACAATATGGGCGTCTTTTTGCCTGCTATACTGTAAAATTCAGTTAAAATAACCATAATTCTAAACGAAATATATATATAAACATATGTGAGAGTTATGTATGTGGTGGAACACCGCTTCGTAAACAATTAAATGTGTGCTTAATTAATCGAATAAAGGGTTGCCGCTGGCAGTAAAACTTTCAGGTTCATTTGTAGCGTCTCATTTCTGATACACGTTTAGTTTTTACTATATTCCGTTACGTATTACAATGTTGTAGGCTTCGTGTTTACATCTCATGAATTAAAATAATATAAAACATGACTCACAGGGCACACGTAGAAATACATCATTGCTTTTAATGAACTAACATCGTTAAATTTCTTCATACATTGTTGTCCATTTTCTTCACTGCTACTTCACACAATATGTTTTATTTGCAATAAGTGTTTACTTTATTCGTGATAGCTGTTGTAAATACATAAAACATGTAAGGTAACCTGCAACTTGGAAATTTGCATTGTTCTGGTGTAATACATTGTTTTGCTATCTAAGAATTGGCGTCCAGTTTTAGTGTGGATCAAAGAACTTTGTTTTTATAAATGTTTTATAACATTTATGTAACGAAATGCTAACAAATTTTCACTAAAATTTGTAACATTCTTTATATAATTCCAAAACCTAGGAGATAGTTAACGAACCTACGACCTTATATTTCACTATCCGTACCCCAAGCCATCAGGCCATTGACACATAAATAAACTCTAATCTTCTCTAATAGAATAAACTCTTCAATTTGAACATTGACTTTATCTATTCGAGCAGAATTTAAGGTCAAAATATACCTTTATTATTATCCCCTAAGGCTTTAATAGTGACCACTACAAGTTTAGCATCTTGATTTCCCCAAAGTCAAATTTCGAAGCAAATTTGTCTGGGAACTGTTTAATAGTTATGTTATTTATCGCTTATATCTTATGAAGTTATATACAGTTCCAAATACTACATTAATTTCGTAATAAACAGTGGTTTATATGTTTTCGCTTCACATGTTTTGATTTGTGATTAGTAACGAATTGTTAAGTACTTCGTAAATTCTTCTTCATCGTATTCTTCATTTCTGAAGGTCGTGCTTATCCTGAAGCGCTTTCACCGAGACGTCGACGAGCTGCTTCCACACTGATCTGTCCTCGGCTTCTCTCATCGCGGTGGGAATGTCGAGTCCAACTATGTTTTTAATTTGGTCAAACCAGCGAGTAGGTGATCGGCCCCGTAATGAACAACCATTTTCTCTAAATTTTCTGGTTGCCTTCGGGCAATGTGACCAAAATAATAAATTACAACTATAATATTTTAATGCCCGGATTCAATAAATAATGCAGTAAAATTTAATCAAATTGTCTCTGTATGTGATATATCCGACAAGCCAAGCTAGAAACATTTATTAACATTTTTTTATAACTGCTTACATTTAAAATAAAAACCGGACGTACTGCTAGCAATTTATTTATACTAGAAGCTCTTTCGGTTGTTTCGTGGTAGCAATATACAGCATTAAATTAGGTCATTACTGTGCTAAATTATATCTATCCCTATCTATCCCGTATTTACTAAGCTTACCGGGTCCTGAGACTGGACACAAATTTTAGCGAGTTTCCTCTGCTTTTACAAAAATTACATGTTAGTTTTTTTTGGTGATTTCATTGATCATTGTGCCGTCTTCAAGTGGAATCTAGCTAAATGCATATCACGATAATTGTGAAACTGAATAAAGTTAGATATTAACTACAGTGATGAATTGCAAAGTAAGGGTTAATTAATCGCTTAAAACCTTTCAATTTTACTATCAGTATATTAATGTCTAAATATGTTAAAATAATATAAATCCTAAATAACTCCACGGGATACCAACGCTCGTGCGGCTCGCCATCTCTAAATTCCTCTAGATCTTTCCACCTATCCCGTCCCTTAATTAAGTCCATACTGGGCGAAGACAACAATGGCCGGCTCCCGATGCGCAGCAAGATATTCAAATATGTCTAAGGCCACTGTTATATTGCCGATGGTAACAGAACTCTAGTGAATTTCGTAATTACAATGTGCTATCTATTTATTAATTTAAAATCATTTATTAATGCACACATATGTTGGAAGTATTAACTATTAAAATATTAATTCTATACAGACAATATACGAACGACTAACGTAGAAACGAAACTTACAAGAAAAAATTGTTATTAAAAGTATTCGAAACAAAAATTCAAATACAGATTAAAAGACGATTAAATTCGTAAAAATAGTTTTATTTATGAGTAATATTTGCGTAAATATCTGCAATTATTACGTATAATAACTTCGCATTTTGTTAACAATAGAAAATAGAATGATCTATTAAGGTGAACTTAGCAAGAGTACGCAGCTTCATTAAACATTATTGATTTTTTTTTTAATTTATTATACCTATATAATTTATTATTTTTAACCTACATGCCTTAGAAAATTTTTCTACGACATGTGAAGTCTGCCAATCCGCATTAGGGCCGCGTGGCGGAGTATGCCCTTATACTCTCTTTACAGAGAAGGCCTGCGCCCAACAGTGGGACATGTATAAAGGCTGTAACTTTAACTTTAATGGAGTATTGATGTATGTATATTTCTAGTGCGCTAGCTGCCCATACCCGCCGTTTCCCGGGTGAATTTCATTTCGTTGGGGTGAATTTAAGCAAAGACGTAAAGTACAAAAACGATAAATTTAAAATTATTAAAACTTGTCCAATTAACCCTTATCGTGGCAAGATTGTTTTTTGAAGAACAGTAAAAAAATGTATATTCAAAATAAAAAAAACATTAAAAAATCGTGATATGAATACACGTGATAAAAATATGTATTTTGGAAAACCAAGATGTACACTATTCTATACAGTGCTATACGTACTAAGTACGTAACGTACGTACTAACAAGTCTAAGGTTATTTGGAATGGTTGACAAGAATTTTAAATATATTTGCGAAAAAAAATATTGTTAGCATTCTAAAAAAAAGTCCTTATTCCAACTTCATCTCTTCTATAATTACAAATGTCACGACACTGACAATTGTGACATTAAACATTTGAATAATTATTATAAAATACAATTAAAGAATAAACTTAAGTAAATAGATTTTATATCTGTACTTTACATGCATATTATGCTATACATTGCTATGTTTAGGGTTAAATATTAATCCTTTTGACTCTAAGAATATGTAATACCAAAAAAATACGTTTGAATTTTATACAAAGCGATCACGGACTTTTAGTACGATCCTGACACACTTCTTTCGCTTCATTTACATCCATACATCTAGGAAAACATAATCTACGGTTAAGGATACCCTTACCCACCTATTTTTTATATATATCACCAATCTGATCGATTTATCTCCTTTTACGGCGCACATTCGACCGACTAATCGATATATAATGTCATTAATTCTAAAATATACTCCTTGTTACTATTAAATAATAATCTGGCATTGTTAGTGTGATTACAATAATAATAAAGCCGTTTATTTTTCTCCATATTTAAAATTCAAGTGATAATATAATAACATCTACAAAATTTTATAAGTATTGTTAGTATTTAACTTATGTTATATATTAGTAGTGTTAGTTGCACTGGTGCAGATGTGGACCCCTTTTTGGGTGAAGGCCTCCTCCATCTTTTTCCAGGCAGTTCTATTTCTGTTAATGATCCACTCCTTGCCTGCTGGATCGATAATGTCATCAGTCCACCATTTGAATGGTCTGCCAACATTTCTTATCCACTCTGGTCCCTTCCATCTTGTCGTTGTAATTGTCCACCGAGAGTCGGAGAACCGTGACATGTGACCCGCTTAGTGTGAGAAAAAAAATCTTTACTTCAAATCATTATAATACGGAACACGTACGGTTAAGTAATTACTCAAAACATTTCTAACCGTTAAAGATAAATCATTCAGAGGTGAATAAATAAAAATCATTATTCCACGAAACAAACATCTTTCTATTGTAGCATTAACATAAATTTCATAGACAAGATCGGTTATTCCATCGTCAGCCCACACAACAAGCTTCCCAATTGGGACATCGATCCCTGCTCTAGCGTCCGTCTGGCGTTCTACACGGCTATATTTCAGCTGTGTTCCATTTTTAAAAAGGTTGCTTAAAACTTGACTTAAATTTATGGTGCAATGACTCAGAGTTTTACAATACTTACTTGTTACTTTTGTCTTGAAAAAGCGTCTTAAACAAATGGTCTATATGTTGAAGTTATAGTTACAGCCTATGTTTATTTAGTTGTACAGATTTTATATGAGCATAGGTAACCACGCGGCCGCAACACACTACACACCACCTCTAGTGCGGTTTATCGGACTTCACATGTATTTGAAAATTTTCTAAGCCGGTCTTTTATGATGTTTTTCGTCACCACAAATCAAGTAAATGAGCACTTAAAATTACAAGAAATAAATTTATTAGTGCTGGCACCAGGGATCGAACTCTGGCTATAGAACGAACGAAAGGAAATATACTATAATATAAGAAACACTTTATTTAAATCTACTATATGAAAACTTTGTCATTATAATTGAATTGCCGTTTGAATCATTTAATAATGATTTCATTCCAATTTAATAATGAATGATTCAAACAAAGTAAGGATTATTGATAACGTAAAAACTGAGAGATATAGAAAATAAAAATTGTTAGGATTTATGTTATCGAAAACTATCAATTTTAATGTAGTAGTAGATTTATAGTTTGTGAGGGAAATACAAAGCAATTTATATGTTTTAGAGAACTCCGTATAATATGTAGTTACCTACTTGTACATAAAAATATAGACAGAAAAGTTTAAAATATTAAAACATAGAAATAGTACACAGCAGCAAAACAAAAGCTTGATAGAAACTTTTGCTTTGCTTGAAAAATAATGAGGAATCGAATAAGGAGAGAGCCGTGGTAGTTCAGTGTCCGGGCGGTTGGCTCAGGTTGCATAGTACGCCAGCAACCCCAGTTGGATCCCCGGTGCCGGCACCAATAAATTTGTTGTTGCAATTTTATGTGCTGATTTAACATCGTGAAGGAATCCTTCGTTAAGGAAAACATCATGAGGACAACCTTTATGGCTTGGAAAATTTTTCTAAGGCATGTGGAGTCTGCCAATCCGCACTAGGACTGTGTGGCAGACTATACCCTTGTACTCTCTTTACAGAGAAGGCTTGCGCCCAACAGTAGGATATATTATATAATAAAAGGCTGTAACTTTAATATATAGAAATGTATATTTGTCAGTGTCAGGGTTTTCCAATTGAAAGCGCGCTATAAATATTCAATTAAGAATTCCTAGGAGTTCAAGTTTTAAGTTCCCACATTTCCCAATTCAAACGTACGTGATATACGAATGGCTCGTGATCTGCGAAGCGAGGGAATGACCCCTAAGATCTTAAATCAGCCACGAAACGAGTCGGTTTTCAGGGCTCACGTTAAAAGGAATAAATAGAATGCCTTGGTTCAGGTGACAATCTGATCGGCGAAAGAAATAGTCTGGTTTTACATATGGCGGAGGTATAAGTACGTTACTCTCAGGGCTTGCCGCATAAATTGGCCCGTTCGTGATGCAGTGCCCCGTTGAATATGTATAGTTGCGCTCCCTTCCGTGCGCTTCTCATTTTACTAATAGATTTCTCTTTGATTAAATTTGTATACGTTTTATTCATTCCGAAGCAACTATTGTTGGTCGGCCGCTTAAATCACTGGTTACTGCCTCCTGGACGCGAGTTTGAACAAACATTTGCAATTCGCGATGGCACGGCCAATATTTGTTCGCGAATACATTTCGTATATTCACAAAATATGCTTCAAATACCTTTATATACATAGTGTTTTATATTTGCCACGTTTTTCTAAACTTCAGTGTGAATAAACAGTTGTATGTATATCATTAATTAGGCATGTTTTACATTACCTCCTAAACAGTTGAGATACGAAGTCGTATGCGCGACGTTTCCTGGCAACTCGTGCAAAATGTTTTATACATTAGCCTGTGCTTTGTATTGCTTCTATTTTGCAAACATACCTACTATGGTATACATCGATAAGATTGTGAATAAAATCAAGATAGTTAGTAGAGAGACTTCAAATGCAAGATGTTAGGAAGATTGATACGCTTAAAAATTTTGTTATTCCGTAATGACCATTAAGAAGAACGATTGAGCGATAAGAATTAATAATTAAGATACGCAACAGTAACAATAATATCAAAGCATAAACCTTTGGTATTTACCGTCCGCTGAATGGACGTACGTCGAAAATCAGATATTTATAATGGCTTTATTAAGACAGGCAAACGGATGAGCTCACGCCCGGTTATTATTATAATTTAGACGATTGCCTAAAGCTCCAGCCGTCGAATGAAGTCATCGTACATCTTGAATGTCGAGTTTGTAATACGTTTTTTTTTTAAATATATAAGTCTAATTAAGGCGTAAACATTGTTTTACACAATATTTTGACTTCATAACTTTATTTTGAAAGTGAGAAGAAATTAAATTATACATACATGGAGGGGCACCTTTAAAGATGTTTGATAAGGTGCCGCTAACAAATCATAGGAATATTAGATATGCAAGAATTCCAGTGGAGATTTCGTGACGCCGGGCAGTGGTGTGGCGACCAGTCCATGTTTATAACGTGTTTGTAGTTTTTGCTCCGCACGAGAACGCCTCATGCGGCATAATGAATGAAACATTTTAAAATCAATAGTTCAAATAAAAGTTCAATAAATTTAAACTATCTCTCGATCTACACCAACAATTCTTAACAACTTTTATGGTAGGTACATAACGGGTAAAGATAAATTTCTTAAAGAATAATAAATTAGTTAATTAACCAAGATACGTAAATGTGTTACGCATTAATCGACTTTAAAGAGTCATTAATCTCTTGAATTATATAAATGTATATTGCACGTGAATAGATTCCAAGTCATAACTGCGGCTCTTACCTTCTTGCGGAGCTCTGCTTTATTCAGTTCACGTATATCGTTCAGAGTTGAAATTTGTAGGCGGCGCTGAAAAAGTGTCAATTCATCATACTAAAGCCTCGGGCTCGGGCCCGGAGTCCCCCATATAAATCTCACTACCATACTTCGGCGCGGGGGAACGACTGCTTTATGCGAACCTTAAGTCTGTATGGATTTGGGAAAATATTTCCTCGGCGTGTTGGCCTCCGACAAATGAAGGCGCATTGGGCACATTAGAATGTGTGAAAGGGCCTATCGGCGGTTTTATTGTTATAGGTACCGAGCAATTCGTTTAAAAGCGAGCGCTTGTAACGTTAGCACATACGAAGTGCCTATTCGCTAATATTTATTGCACCTCTTTAGAATTCGGGTTCAAGAAAATTTAGGCACCCACTTACTTAATGTTTATGTGAAAAATGATCAAGAAGGGCGTTACTTAAGTGCTATACTATTTTATAGTCAGTTTTAAATACGTTAAAAACTTGCTTCACAGTTTATTAACATGTTTATCTTGACACGTCGTAGATGGATGAATTGAAGGGACCAAGTGATAATTTATCATCGACTTATCTGTGTTTATTTCTCTTCCATGCATTTCCATAGAAAATATATTATCGAAAAACTTGAGGCACCTCTAAAGTGAAAAAGCAATAATTCAATTAGGAGTCTCTGATTTCGTAACTTAACCTATCGTAATTGAAATGGGCGTAGGTATTCATTTATATTCGTACCTAAACACATAAAGCGTGTGCGTGAGGGCAGCGCACGGCTCGCCTCATTAGCTGCTTAACTCCCCCTTGCGTCTCAGCCCGCGCTCCGCCCTCACCAGCGCCCGCGCACCCGTTTATTCAGACGCGGAGACATTTCCATTGCCGTCTCGGAAAATATTCATTTTAGGAGACCCGGGATTCCACTAGCCCAAGTGTACTTTATTGTGTGTTAATGTGGAACTCTTAAGGTAAGATTACAATCTAACTATAATAGAAAACCACATATTCAACGTAAATAATAATAAGAATATTTATTGACTCTCACATTTACACACATATTTCATAGAAGATTTCCATCACTTAGGTAAGGCATATTATACTAAATTGGTAATATTAAATATGGCAATAAATATTAAATATTTTATAATCTTTTTTAGTAGATTTAGAAAACGATAATATAAGCTTGATGCGATGATTTACAAACGAGAAAATATTAATTATATGAAAAAAAAATGATGATATTACAGAACGTTTCCACCTCCTTTAAGACGCGCCTTATCTCGATGTCGAGTTCAATAAACCATGGAGCTCGCAGCGAGAGAACCGCGGAATTTATGCGACACAATAACGTATACAGGTGTCGCCCGACACCCCTTCAATAAACCCGCAATAGCAGCTAAAGGGGAAAAGGGGCTCTTTAAACTGGAATATTCAAAGCGTTAGGCGGTAGCGATCGTCGCGATAGCACTGCTGTTCCCCAATTACAATTTATCCTATCTCAAAAAGGGCATCGATAATGACGTACCGCGCGGATGCCTTTTTCTAGCACAATTGAAATCCAATTACCAGAAGCCGGTCACCGAGATACCGGTTCGAGTTGAACAAGACGCGAGCGCTCTGTAAATTGTCCCGGCTATTTGCAGCGTACAGAATATGAATTATTCTCTGTCATTGTTCTTGCGACAGTGCCGTGGTTCATACGTGAAGCGCGAGCTAGTTTTTTTCGATTGAACTCAACTCAATCTCACGTAAAAGCGATTTCGTTATAATGTCAAATATCCCCGCTGTGATCGTAAGATTTTTTTGCTGCACTTCCCCCGCTGTTATTACGCGGAGGTTTATCAAGTTATCATTTCCCGCTGTTCATAATTAACGTTATCGACAATTTAACTGGGTCGCACGAAATTGATGTCCGGGAAAGCGCGACCCGCCCGCAACGCCCGCGGTCCTCGCTCGAAGATAACCAGAATTTGCTTGGGCGAATTTTTCGAAACTCTTTTTTATCAATCGCTGGATGGTTGGTAATTGGCGGAGCGGGTTGCGAGGCGGACAGGCATAATTGACGCTGCTATCATTCTGAACTACTTCGTTCGGACATTCGGGGAAACTCTTAATTGGTCAACCTTTTGTGACGTTCGATATTGCCGCTTCGATAATAACACCGCTGATTATTAACTGATCCTTGTTTTTAATTAGCAGCACAATATCACGTATGTATTTTACTATCTGATCGGTTTCCTTGTAGCAAATGGGTACATTTTTAAACAGCATCATTTGCGTTGGAAGCATGATAAAGTCCAGTTGGAATTTCCTTTTGTATACACCGAGTGCTTAGATCTGGTTTTTCGCGCAGCAGAATAACAATGAATTTGCGCCAATAAAGTACAAGCCACTCGGGCATCTAAGTCGGCAGGAGAATATTTCTTATTGCTTCATAATTAAAGCAGTTTAAAGGTGACCCTATATCCAGGGCCGGGTAAAAACGGCGCATTCGCGGAATACTAACGAAAGGAGCTTCACTGAATTTCCGAACCGAAAAAGCTCCGAGCGATACTTATCAAGTGTTTGAAATGACACAACCGGATTCCGGTCCACTGGACGTGTCTTTTTTTCATATGGGTTATAAAACTGACGAATTTCTCAATAAAAGGGAGATGAGCGACGTGTTGTCACGTATCGGGGGCTCACTGGATATTTGGAGCGGTGCAGCAAAAACTATTCAGGAGCCATTATTATGGCATTTTTGTCGTCTGACGGGACTGCGAGTGGTCGGCCGCCGCGGGTAGTGGGGAGGGCATGAGGTCCCCCCCTCGACCTCACTCCGCGTCATCCATCTTCGATATGCACATAAAGCCAACCGGACCCGTAACGGCAGCCTCACATTCCCGCTGCTCTTAAATTTATTTATCTCTTTATTAATTCTCGACTTGAATTTTAATGTTTCGCGTGGATTTTACTTTTAGATACATTCGATAAGCATTTCTTAACGCTTAATCTTTTTGTATGCTTGAATAAAAGCTAATTAATTCTTCGTTTAGGTATAATCTGCCTACTTTCTTCAAGATTTTATTTAAAATCAAATATAACAATCCATTTGAGTTTTGTCTTGATTTTTGTGAAGATGGTGACGACCTAACTCGTTGTAAAAAAATTGTCAATGCGTCTGGGACTCCTTAAATTGGTACGCGGCCGGGGTGATACTTTCTAAGCAAGTGCTTGACCACGATGTTCAGTGGAAATGCAGTCTTGGTTGGTAAAGCTCATTAGCTTAGTAATTGTCTATTTAATCTACTTTTGAAAATACAAATAATTGTAATCGGAGGAAAAGACAGACGCTGGCAAACAATTCCATTCCTTTGCTGTACGAAAAATAAAAGTATGCTTGTATATCGCCTCTCTAATAAAAATCTCACATATAATATATTAATCTAATATATTAATGCGAATTTTGCATATTTGTTGCTAAATACACCAGAACAGCTCAACGAATCTGGACGAAATTTAATACAGAAATATATTATATTCTAGTATATAGGCTTTTTTTATTTAACCGACTTCAAAAAAAGGAAGTTATTGATTACAAATCAAGGGTAACATCGGGCGCAGTTAGTATTACATATATTTATGGTATCAATATTGAAGTTATGTGGGTCTCGTTGGGAGTTCTATGTATAGGTGCATGTCTGATAAACAAGAAATAAACATCCATCATGAAGTTCTCGAATTCCATATGGGAGTTTCTTGTCATCAAACGTTTAATGTTCCAAGCCTATTGTTACATTCGTAAATATTTTACCACGTAATAAAGTGAAAGATATCGTCGCGGTATTTTTTCTTTCAGTTCATTAAAAGCGCGCATCTCGTTATGCATTATACAAAACTCAATTAAAATCACCTGCTCAACGACTTTACAATGGGATCGATAGGCATGTGTCACATAAACTACGGCGAACGACGCTTGCGTGGAATGATCCGCTTAATAAAGTGCCTTCAGACTTCCAAGTTCTACATCGCATTGGCCAGTACACTTGCCTTTTAATTAACGAATGCGCTTAGGGATATATAATATCTTCGCCATTATTTGTTTGCATATATCAACTCTTTAACTCTGTGTTGATTACGCATTTATTTAAACGATTTTCTGTAATTATTAAATTATTATAAGTATACTTGAGACGGTATTTAATATTTAACGTTATGTTATTATTAAAAATAAAGCCGTGGTAGCTCAGTGTCCGGGTTGCCTCAAGTAGCATAGTACGTTGGAACCTCGGTAACGATACCAATGAATTTTTTTGTTGCAATCGAGCTCGGCGGTGAGAGAAAGCATCGTGAGGAAACCTACATGTCGCAAAATATTTCCTAAGACATGTGAAGTCTGCACATCCGTACTAAGGCCGCGTCGCGGACTATGCCCTTATTCTCTCATTGAAGAAGAGAAGGTCGTGCCCAATAATATTTAATATTAATAGTAATATTTATTCTTGTTATGTAATTACGTGATATTGTTATACTTGTAAAACTATTTATAAAAATATGTGCAACGGGAACTAAAGCGTATTGTAATAAATATAGATTACACTTGTCTCGAAACGTAATCTCGAAAATCTAATGTTATTGCTATCAGATGTATGGGTATTCTGTTAGCCAGTGTGATTTGCAACAGAGCATTTGTGTTAATTGATCCCACCGTGGCGTTGGTAACGATAATTGACAATAAATTGTTACGCACATTAATCTCCGTATCAAATTACGTATCGTGACAACGGCGTATTGGGACTGATGGACAACCATCTTGTCGACGCATAAATCCGTGTTGGTTTCAAATGCTTCCAATATCTCACATCGCAGTGCCGGGTTTCCCGCGCGACATTTTTTTCATCAGACAACAACTTTACCTATTTTTCAAGAGAGTATCTCGCAAACATATCCATACATGCTTAAGAACGTGAGGCACGCACTAATTAACGTTCAACGTGAAACTTCGCCGGGCAAAAGTACCAGTAAAACGTGGCCTGTGGCGGTCTATGCATCTTCCCCTTTTTGCGCCGTTTGTCATGTTTGGGGCGGAAAGGGCAGCTCTTAATAAACTGGGTGCTTTGTAATTGCGTGTCTAACGCTCCCTACACGTAACATGGCCTTTTATTAGGTGGAAATTCTGTATACGGGACTACATTCAAGCTCCGGGTTGAAAGTTATGAAGTACACAGGAGAGTATTTACGACCACCACAAATATTGTATGTTATAATTTATTTACGAAATAAAAAAAAACAGTTCGACGCTGTAGGTAAACTTTCCCAGGCGGGGTCGGTTTTAAATGTAAATCTTACTCCGGCCCATTTAGCAGTAGTCACGATTCTAGCAATCCAGGAAGCTGAGTAGATGTCTCGCTTTGCCCACTCGTATCCTTACATTTCCAATCTATCTCAAGAGCGCATTGTGTTCGATATTTACGAGTACGGGGTACTTATTGAGTCGCCACCGCATTAACAAAAAAGATCGTGTCTGAAACCGGCCTGGGGACATTTGAAATCGCGCATTTCATATTTGACTTTTTATCCGTTCCGATGCAGTTTATTTCTTAATTCGAATCGATGATTCACGGACCGTGTATCCGAGTCAATGAGGCTTGATATAGTTGATGCATTATTGTGATGTTACTAGACAATAATAAACGTCTACACAACTCGTTGACTATAGTTTATGGACGCGTTTATCACTACGCATACATTATAAATTCCTGTATTATGTATGAAGCGATTTTATTTATTCAATCTCTCCTAACTTAATGTACATAACAAATAAATGTTATAATCTACATAACAATTTAATAATATGAATCTAGAGAGATATACACGGAAAGAAAAGTTAATAGTATAATTTCTTTACAGAAAAATGCACTGTTCAACTATATAAAACTGCGTTTGATCTAACTACAATAGTACATATACATAAATGTGCTTTTTAGAGCTTTGTAGCTAGTGAAAATAGTAGGCTAGCCTGGCGTATCATATTAAGGTTAGGTTGATGAACCAGTAATCTATTTTAAGCATCTAACAGGGTGGAGGTGATCGACCCCTTTTGGCAATCTCAAACTAGAATACCAGCGTCTCTAACGACCCTAGCAGAGGACCGCTGGACTAAGTTATAAGCATTCATCATAACGGTATTTTTAATATCTAAATAAGTATTAATTATCAATGCAAAAGGATGCTGTATAGAAGTTTATATTTCACTTGATTCGTTACGAACAGGGGCTATCACTATAATATAATAATATAGTTTACTTGAATCAAATTTACAATATATAAAAAGATAAGACTCTTAAATACCAAACCAAGGTAAGCTGCATCTCGGGAATTAATCCTTTCTTACGTCATTTTAGAAAGTAACGTTAAAATTTTAGAAAAAAAAATTATGTGTGTGTTTGTGGATGTGTCGTTGTGTGTGTACAAGATACAAACTATTAATTTATAATTACGATAATGCTTAAGGCATATCAGTAATATCTTTTCATTATGTACTGGCCATTAGGTAAACGTCCCACCTTCTAAACTACTCAGTTTGGTGCTTTATTTTATAAAAAAATAAAGCCAGTGCAGTTATATACATGAGGAATTAAAGTAAGTTTTATTAAATAAACTGATTTGAATAAATAAATGCAACATTTAATATTGTTTTACAACACACACCAGTTCCGCATGTCTCAGCGTGGAATGGCCTTTAGTTACACCGGCAAAAGAATGATTGCCTACGTTGCGACAAACTTGCGGACTTTCTTAGTCGCTTTTTAGTTAAAATTATTTATTATTATTCATTTTGAACACGCAATTCTTATTTATCGTGCAACGACTTTGGTGATAAATTATATTTAAAGTAAGAAGTGAGGAAACTTTGATACAACGCAAGGTACTTTGATAAACAGCGAGTTTTCTAAGAAGCGTAAAGTAGAAATTTGCTCGCAGATGCCGATACCTGGCGTAGCTAGTGACCCACAAAAATGAGTTTGTTCACCAGAGCCGAGAAACATTACAACGTTTAAAAAATAACTTTCGTGTTTGTGGACCTACAGATGTCGTTTTTGGACACAATATTTATTATTTTTTGCTGAATAACTATTGTACCACGGCATTAACCTAGATTTTTCCTAATTGTTACAAGTTATAGCCAGAACTTATATACGATATAAGAACTATGCCACCTCTTAATCGGGTCGAATAGTCAAAGCTAATCTATGTAGGTACTTAAAAAAAAGTACGTTTGCCCCTTTTTTATACCGAAAAGTGCTTTGTGATAATTCGTTATACATTCCCAGAAGAGGAAGCAGTGTTATTGCTTATGACTCAATTCAGCATGTCTCAACTACCCTTGAGCCAGGATTGTCACCCATTAGGAATTCCTTTTTGTGGCGTCATTCAAGTTAAGCTGAGGCTTGGGTGACCTAATATATCGGTCAACTCTCAATATATCATTCGTCATGACCAGGATGTGGTCACTCGTATGTTACCTGTTTTTATTTAAAAAATGTCATTCTTTATCTAAATTTTTAAGACTTATTTTAATATTGTTTTTTTTTTTTTGGACAAACTACACAGGTTGGCTAGAGAAGCTGGTTTTAACTGCTTCACCGGATTGAGAGGTGGCATAGCCCTTAGGTCGCTAGGCCTGAACCTCTATCGCTAGTAACTCGACACAAGGGTCCCCCCGGTAAGGGGTAGCCTCGACTTGGACGGTTACTATGGTAAGTAAGTACGGTTACGGGTAAGCATTCCGATCCGAGGGCGCCCGAGAGGGCCGAACCACGACGCGGTCGGTTGCTATTTCACGGATATTCTAAGGGACATTCAAAAACTAACTAACTTTGAGTGCCACGTCGGGAAGCAATTTGGCAAACCACGTTGGCAGTGAGAAAAGAAGTGGCCGTAGAAACTTCAGCAACATCTAAGGGGTGGGGAAAAAGGCTGACGTTTGGGTGACCCAAGATATCGGTCAACTCATGATCACGATGTATGATACCTGTTTTTATAAAAAAAACTGCCATTCTTTATCTAAATTTTTAGGACTTATTTTAAAATTGTCTCGTAAATGTCACTTATATTAATCTAACGTCATTTTTTGTGAGTATAAATCTAAATTCAAAGTACCGATAAGTATTGCGTCTGAACAAAATATTATTTTTTTCAGACGCAATACTTAACGGTACTTGAGGCTTTATGACGTTAACGATTATTAAGGGTAAAATAAACAAAACAAACATAATGAGCTCTCTTTTGATCCTTTTCGATGATCTCGTCCAGATGGCATCTAACTGAGGTATTTGTAAAAGAAAACTTAACTTTTTACACTAGACACAGTTGTATCCGAACAATGGACGGACAGTATCGAATTTTAGAAAGCTGACCGCTCGTTGCGCAACTTTCTCCCTTTATCTTTGACACAAAGGTATGAAAAGTTGTCACGTATGAATGCATTTTTTTTCACATTGCTCTATTATGACGCAACGGTTTAAGTGCCGTTAGAAATTTTAACATGGATGCATTGTTTAAAACGTGCTGTGAAAGTTGTGTAAATTAATGTTTTAATTTTAAGATGAATTTTTCAATTGTGACTGTACAATTTTGGTGGAAAAGAATTGCGATGATAAGTTTTTTCTATACTTGGTATAATATGTCTAATGCAAAAGAAACTTTTTTTTATAAGATAACGCACCTTGACCATGTAAAAACGAATAAAATAGTGGACTCTTTCACGGCGTATTAATTCCAGAAATAGCTTTCAATCTCTGCTTTTCACCGTTCTTAGTCCCTTATGTGACAGGGAATCAGCCTATCGCTATATACCGGGTAAAATTTTAAACATTTGATAGTCCTATCTATGATAATAAATGAAAGATGACCCAGGTAGACAGAAAGAAAACATGATAAGATACTTTTATGTCTATTAATTTATTATAAATTAATACACTTATTTATTATTTATTTACTCTAGATAACTGTTTATATACAATAAGGGTGATGTAAAATAAATAGCAGTAGAGTAAATCCCTTATATTAAAGAAAAAATACAAGTAATCCAATTTAAGCATCTGTCATTTAGAGAAACTTTGAGTGCGAATGCTGTCTAGAGGTCTTAGGTCTATTTGAGGTTATTAGCTCTTAGTTGAGGCTTAGTCCTCAAGTGGCCACCTTTAAAAAAGGAAGAAGTATAATACTTAAATTAAAACATTCTACAATTTTAGTATTTTAACATCACAGTATCTGTTGTGTTATTTAGCTGCTAAATGATTCTTGTAGTGTAACACATTGTTTCTTTGAATTTAACAATTCCGTTAATTTGCACATCGAATTGACCGTCCTTAATAGATAGGGATCTAGACAGTAGGCATATAGTTAGGTATTAAATTGGTACGTAACGACATTTACGAGGATATTGGCGCCGTGCTGGGTGCAACATGCTAACGCTATCTGTTACCCCCGTACGTAGCTAATTCACTGTGACAAATTAACAACAGCTAAATTCAAGGCCTTAGGCTCAGGGGAGACGTGTACAAGTATACACACACAATTGCACATATTAATGTCTTATTGTATATATTTGCAGACTATATAAAATATCTATTTCCATTTGTTATTTCAAATTAAACTTATAGAAGTACCAATAGTGGTGCGCCTAGGAAAACGTTTCCGTGTATTTTCAACCGACTTGATGATTATTTTTTGGCTGGTCCCGTGTCCATTTAAATGTAGTCCAATTTTGACAGTGGGATCTTTGAGAAAATCATAATAGTTCTAAATTTGCATCAAGTATGTGCGCCACAAATGGACGAATAACTTCAACGCTAACTAATTTCGGTGATTCATTTTTTTTGTTAAGTATGTAATTCAAAAGTATTTTGATGGAAGTTTGGTTAGATTCTTATTTATTTAATTTTATAATATTCTTACAATAATTCGGAAATACAAACCGTGCGTGCAAAGAGGGTCGTAAATATACCTGTAGCGTTTGTGCACGCCGCTGTAACATATAATTTGTTTTCATATATTCATGGTCAAAATTGAATTTATAACGTGTATGCATAAGTATACTTAATCCTTTTTATTTCGGTATTTAATAAATTAATTATATAAAACTGAAGAAGCCATTTAGTCGAAATTAGATTTCTTAGTTCACTTAACTAGTAGACAACTTCATCGCAATGGTAACCGCGGTTATGCATCGTGATTAAGACCCTGTAAGGTTTCTACATCGTGACGATATACCCATGATTGAGACGATATATTGAAGTATCTCTTTGTCCGTTATTGGCGTTCAAAGCAGTTTATTAGTTGGTTCTATAGTATACAGATATTTAACGAAGAGTTTTATACGGGATAATGTACTATTTATTTGTGGAAAAAGTCCAATCACTAATTATCGAAGCCACATACGGTAATGCAGTATGTATTTGTATTGCTGGAGGAAAACTAAAGGAAGGAACCGAACGAAACGTAGAGCTATGAATGACTTCACTTCACGCCCGTGTTATAGTATTTTTAAAATGAGTTCAATGATATTGCGTTTATTACAAGATAAAGACGGCACACTACTTGTGAACATGATCACTGTACGGAGCGGTCGACCTTGCAGCTTCAGCATCACCCCGTGTCATGTTTCAGGTAATTCCAGCCCTGTAGTTCTGGGCTCTCAAGAATAAGACTACGGTATCCCCTGCTTGTCGTATAAGGCGACTAAAAGGGGCCTCGGGTTCACTGGGCGACAAGGGTGGGGCCTTTGTCGTCCGCTAAGGTGGACCCGGGAAAAGGCGACATCGGCTGGCCCGTGTAGCCTTGCACTATAAGGGCACAGGGGAGGGAGTAACCTCCCCGGGACGTGCTCTCCTTGAGCACAGTGCAGAGGGGCTCCGGTGCGTTCCACTGGAGATCCCGGAGCCCCTCGTCATGCACCGAGGAAAGGGCCACCGGGGAGGTTTTAGTGGGTAAAACCCCACATAACCGCCGCCTTCCCCAGAACTCGGGGTATCTTCTTGAAGATTTCCTCCCCGTTAACAAAAAAGAAAAAAAGGTAATTCCTATAGACCTTTTTTTTTTTTTTTCCTATAGACCTATGCTATGTTGATATGCTCCACGAAGAAAATGTTTAATTTCGTATCTTTTATCTTCTACATAAGTGACTATCACGGCTTGGGAAAGTTAACGCGAGAAACTTCAATAAACTTTACTATCGTCTTTCATATCCCTGATTACTATTGAGTACTATAAATTTAGTACCAATATAAACTTAGCCTAGTAGCTAAGAGTATGACTTGAGGTCAGGCTTTCATATTATACAAGAGATATAAAAGTTCGGTAGTGATTACAGTACCAACATATGATTAACTGCCATTCACTAGCCTGGGAGACTGTGCAGAAGTCGACCAACAAAAAGCCATCAGATTTAAGATCTACACTGATGGCAGCAAAATTGAAGGAAAAGTCGGCGCGGCACTTTCCATTTGGAGAGAAGCCGCAGAAACGAAAACTGTAAAACTTAAGCTGGGAGACTTCTGCACAGTTTACCAGGCAGAATTGTTGGCCATATCAGAAGCCACCAAAATCGCACTCAATGATACTGAAGAAAGCTGTGGCATCTTCAGTGACTCCCGATCCGCTCTCGAGACCATCACCAGAGGAGACTCTGCTCACCCTCTGGCGATGGATGCTATCCACAACATATTGGAAGGGAAAAGGAAAGGAAAGGAGATCCAGCTGTTTTGGATTAAAGCCCACGCCGGAGTGGTGGGTAATGAGAGAGCGGACGGACTCGCCAAAGAAGCGGCTTTAAAGATCAAGACCAGGCCTAAATACGAAAAGTGTCCTGTTTCATTCATCAAGAGGCAAATCCGTTTGAGGTCTCTTGATGAATGGAACAGGCGCTACAAAGAAGAGACGACAGCATCAACCACGAAAGCCTTCCTGCCAGACGCAATACAGGCATATACAATCATAAGGAAAATAGATCTTGATCCATTGACTGTACAAGTACTGACAGGGCACGGGGGATTCTCTGATTACTTGTACAAATTCAAGAAAAAGGAGAGTCCCGCGTGCCCATGTGACGACAGTACAAATGAGACAATTATACATTTGATTACGGAGTGCCCGATATATGGGAAAGCAAGAAATGATTGTGAAATAGAAATTAATTGTAAGATAAACCTAGATAATATAAGCACAATTATAATAGATAAAAAGATTAGAAATAAGTTCATTGATTTCTGTAAATATGTGGCGAATGGAGCGATTAATAACAATAAAACTAATTAAGATAAACATAATTATAAGATGATTAAAACTATATACATATATATATATATACATCTCTATAGATTATATACATATAAATTATCTACTTATATCGTTTTAGATTTATTTTGATTTAGAAAAATAAGTGCAAATTAATTAATAAAGAAAGAGAAAAATAAAGAAAACAAAGAAAAAGATAAACTATTATACACTTAAATATATATATACTATTTATATTTATACATATATATAAATACCAATATATACTTAGAATCTAGAAACTATCATTAAGAAAATCAATTAAGATAAGAAAAATAGATACCTACTAGTTGTACAAACTCTGACCCCACCAAGTCAGAGAAACAAATAGAATCTCCCGGAAAAGGGCAAAATGTCTTTTCCCGGGAAACACTTAAAAAAAAAAAAACATATGATTTAAAGAACGTGAGAGATTCGTTTATTTCGAATGTAATTCGGTATTTACTTTTTAGAGGTACTATTCGTATGTATGCATTATAATCACCCTTAAACATTGACATCGTCCCACACAAAATCGTGACACTAAACACTAGCAGTATTTCTTCGGTAAGGGAATAATAGAAAGGGCGTCGTGTTCGTATAAAGCATTCTGAAACAGAGCATTGTTACTGTACTCGGATCTAGGAACTATCTCGGTAGTTAGCGTAGACAGTCTTAGGTATTAACGCAAAGTCGGGAATAGAACACGCGAAGCGACATTGCAAGACGTAGGGGGAGGGCTGTTTTGTATTCAGAGCTATGTACCCAGTACTCACGCATCTATGTGATTTAAATATGCAGTTATTTATTGGGTTATACACCAATATCTCAAACTATTATAGATATTGCGAGCTGAACTATTTAGTTAACATAATAAAATCTCGTTCTTCTTAGCTTTAGGGTCAGCTTTTCTTGTTCTTCTTCTCCAAATTGCCCGGTCTTCGGCATCCGCAACGGTTAAGCTGTTGGATGTCATGTACGAAATCTACCCAGCGCATTACCAGACCCAGGTGTATCCAGAGCTAGACACAGGTTTCCAATGTGGAGTACATTGGTAACCATAGGCTTCCGAAGTACATGGCCATACACCGACATCATCTTAGCCGATATTCCTGCAGCTTTTCAAAATATCACGGTCCCCGAAGCTACCGCGGATGTGGGTATGACAAAATAAAATTTATATTGTAAATAACCTGGTTAAATTGTGTAATTCACCTGTTTAGACTATTTTTTAACGCTAGCGGGGTAGATAGATACGGCCTTCGCAGTCCGCTTTTAATTAAGCTTATTAGGTCCTATTTGTGACAGGTGGTGATCCAATCCGCCCCTCCCCCATACACCGAGTACAATTTTTGTAGCATAGTCGAACCTTTTAGCCACTGGGCTATCACTGTTTGATTAATAAATATTTAATTTTTAATTTTCATGTTTAAAGCTTTTATAAACCTAACAGTATGCATCTAAATGAACTGTTGAAATTACTCATTAAAAAAATAATGGCAGCCTGCATGCAAACATCTCGTAAATTAAATAATTATAGTTTATTATATTTTTCATTACTTTTTAAGTGGTTATTAAAATAACATATTCTTAATTTATTCACGATAAACGCTATATTTTTAAAAAGTAAATACTTTCACAGAATCACTTAATTTCATTTGCTTATTATTTATAGCAAGATTATATGTAATATATGTTAAAGTTATAGGTTGTCAAGTAACCCTCTTTTCATGAATGAGTAAGATACTAACAAAGGATACGAGGGACGGTCATGAGTGTTGATATCGAAGTAGAGATTCATGTGCCTTTTTTTTTGTTCACGCGGGGGAATCTTTTTATAGACCATCCTCCGGTACCCTGGGTGGGCCCGGAGGGATGTGTGGGACTCGGCCTGGGCAGCCCCTACCCACTAAACATTCCGCGAATGCCATCAGCCGTTATGAGCGGGGTGCCCCGGATCTGTCAGCGACAGGACACCCCAACGACCGGCCGGTCCCGGCAAAGACCGGACTTCATTCTCAAAAGGGACTTCTCCGGCACTCAGAGAAGTCCCGACGACGCCGAAGCATGCTGGGGCCAGGTACCCATCCTGGCCCCGCTTAGTGTTCATGTGCCTTGGACCCGTACCGAATGGAAATCTCGAACTTCTCTTAATCACGAATGTGAGTTAATAATTAATAAAGTTATTAATAAATATAGCTATTATCTTTTTTGACACTAAGCAAGATTCTTTCACGCATATTTGAGTTATATATCGCCCAGCGTAAATGCCCAAGTCGAGATTCCCTCGCGAATATCGGTCGCCAGATAGAAATCCAACTGACGTCTGATAATGCATTGCCGTTTAAATTCATTAAGTAGACAAAATGATAAAAACTCTTAATAAAGAAATAAGTTGGAAAAAATTAAAGGCGGACAGCAGAAGCTGTCTCTGTCTACCCCGCCTAAAAGATGACAGAAGATTTTTTTTTAAATGCGAAGTTTGTTGCTAAATGTTGATGTCGAAGTGTGTGGATATTATTTGATAAATTATATTTATTACTAATTATATTTTTTTGACAATTTAAAAAACGTATAGTACTAGGATATTTTAATTTTTGGAGTTATTTTTAACACCACAGAAATGTAATTTTTAAATTTATAATTAAAGACTTACAGCTTTTAAGTTAAATTTACATTCGCTTTGAATCTGAACAAGTTACTACAAAATGGTTTATAAGACTCTTGCTATCTTCACAGTTAATAAAGAGTTTTTGTAAATCGCGGTCAGCACACATACACCACAGTTACATCAAAACACTTAATCTTTGTTGACCTCTGAGCATAGCGGGTTACAAAATATGATTCAATGGAGCGGCTTGTAGACAAGGTTGATTTGAAATACGATCCACAAACGGGCCGTCCATCTGCCGGCTCGATGTTGCCTTAGCTTACTGTACTCATGACTTACATTTGATATATCACAGGCTTGTAAGGATATGCGTTGGATGGACTATAGAGTTATAAATCTTACATATTATGACCTGATTTGATGACGTCATCACTTCGAATTGCGTTTCAAATGTTTTATTATTTAACATATTTGATCTCTAGCCGTGAAAAAATTTAAAGGGTCGGCTAAGAAACTTTGAATATCTAGGAAGATAAAGACGCTAGCTATCTGAAATTAATTGTGCATGATAGACAATTAAATATCATTAAAATAAAATAAAATATTTTTTTATACTTCGTTAAAAAACATAAACTTAAACGAAAAAGAATATCTTACGTAAATTTGGATAATACAGTATTTTTCTTAAAAAAGCTATTAAAAAATCTATTAAAAAAGCTCACCTAAGATCTTTGATTTTAATTGTAACGATCTAGTCTTCTTCTTCTTCTTCTGCTCCTATCCTAGCGATTTCCGCTTTCCTACTTAACCTCCTCCACTTTGCCCGGTCTTCGGCATCCTCCTTTATCTAATTATCGATCTAATTATTATCTAATTAACGATCTAATTATCCGTAAAATAGCAACCGGATAGGAATGCTTACGCGTAACATAGTAACCGTCCAAGCCGTTACCCCTCACAGGTGTGTTGCTGGTAGCAATAGAGGTTCAGGGTAGGCGACCCAAGCTATGCTACCTCTCAATCCGGTGAAGCAGTCAAGGCCACTCTGGCCTATCTGTGTAGTTTTTCATAAAAAAAAATGTGACGATCTAGTCTACAAAATTTTATTTTTTAAAGTATGCTAACAATATTTTTTTCTTTATAAATTTTACTTACGTTCTCTATCCCAGTCGAAAGTTCTGAAGTAATAAACATAAAAAAATAATACAGTCGAATGAGAACCGTTTCAATTTTTGAAACCGATTAAAAATAAAGCAAGTTGTAATTCGTAGTGTCTGGGTAGCGAAAATTATCATTAAAACTATGAAAAGATTCCGTACGGATTTTAACCATTGTATATCGCGTTATTCGTGATGTTAATAAGGTAATAAATAGCTGTAAGAAAGTATGTATAGAACGGAAGTAGCCAATCATGCGCCAAACCAAGCGCATAAAAGTTCCCATGTACGGTCCTCAATGGTGTTAACTGGAAATGGTGGAAAAGGAATCCATTATAAAAACGCTCCCCGCGCACCGAGAAATAACTTTGCAATTACACTAAAAACTGCAATGGATAAGACGGGCAAAAAGTTCCCCGCGTCTATTCGAGTTTTCCAGGTAAAGACTGTTTGTCATCGCGGAAATGAAAAATAACAAAGAAAAGTAATCATGGATTCGGAATGGAAATTAGTTTAAAAGTCGCCACCGGGGAAACTTTCTGAAATCCTGTATTAAGTGCAGCTATGTGGTCCTGTGTAAAGCTCTCCTTCTATTAGACTCTGACTTTAATTAGAAAAAGGCTGCGTTGGATTGCTTTAATGTTCTATTATTAATAGCTTACAGACTTCGAATGAAATTACTCTTTATTTTAAGGTATTTTACTAGGTGTTTAAATTAAAACTCAAAGTTCGAGACGAAATTGCTGCATGGATTCAGTTTTTACAAATATAAAGCTGACAGATACCATCGAATCGGTTTAGTTTAGAGAAAAAACACATGAACCAAATGTGCAGATTGTAGCTGAGTACATGGTTATAATATTACTGATAAACTCTCACTCCTTTTAACTCTAGTGAGGTAGACAGAGATAATATTCGCTATGCGATTTTTATCGAGCTTGTTATATTTCCTCTATGCAATGAGCCTCAAATTTCAGCAAGTGATTTTCTTATACTTCTTCTTCGTCGGTATCTCTCTTAACAGAATAGTCGCGGTCATCACTTTATGTGTGATGGTTGCCTTCCTCGTGCTTTCATGTACTGATGATAAGCCATTCACTGCCTTAAGAATAACTTCAACTTGTTTGTTCTTAGCTTTCGGTGGCTAACAGTGCTTAGTTACTGCATATTTAAATTGCAATAAGTAACAGGATTGAGAAATAAAATAATTATAAATGCCTAGGGTAAAGGACCTCGTAGATATTTTCACATTTCAACAGAGTACCGGCAGCCAATTCTAGTCCCGACGTTGGCGACCGTATCGTCCCGATCTCCGCATGTCCGAGAGACGTTGACAGTCCGCCCGGTTCAAGTAACTGATCCTTGCAGCCATTGTTAGAGCCATATCTGTGAGTTCATTGACTTGCTGTGCTTCTGTTTTTGTTATTTACAATCCATTGCCTTGATGTTTTTAGAGATTTATATCTCTTTTCAATTCTGTCTTTGATAAAGTAGCTTCGCGGATAGATTATATAACATAAATATATTTACGAGCAGAACAATGCACAAATGCACAAAAATATGGACAAATTGAAATACGTCTTGAAGTTTTTAAAAAATAATTATTGCGATACCGACACAACCGACTCATTTACACTAGGCATTTAAATTTTAACAAATCTTAATTTGAATAAAATATATCGAAACCTCTATCTGCTTTCTACTTCTTGCTTCTCGTAGTAGATTTTTTGTCAACTGTATTGTTCCGATTGGAACAATTGTTCTATCCCATATTATTATTTCCTATTCAATGAAATTTATTTCTCGCCTCACTTCATCCGAATGAAACTGTAAAATAGTTTGATTTATGTGTTATTTGATCGCGTACACAGCGTATAAATATATCAGTCAACAACGCAATCCACCGGTTAGACATCTGACTGATATAAACAGTCGCAAAACTAAAAAATCGCCCTGTGTCCACAACAAATTCCGCTTGTTTGCCCGCTTTCCGCGGGGCGGCTTTATTCGCATAAATCGAGCGACAAAGCCAAACTGCAGCGATGGTTCACGGCCGTCAACTAAAAATTGCGATGTTCCAACGAATATTGCATGAGTGCTCGTTGTTTAATCTCCTTTTTTATTTTACAACTTCATTTTACATGCCTATTGTTAACTGACAACTCTGGCGAGCAAAATTTTTCGACTATCGATAACGTGAAACTAGTTCTAGAAGATTCTAGAGAATGCTAAATCTATATATATATATATATATATATATAAAACCACAAGTTTGTGGGTTTGATCTGTGTAGGCTCCGAAACGGCTGGACCGATTTCAATGAAACATTCAGGGAATCTTCAGATTGATCTGGCGAGTAATCTTGTAAAGTTTGGTGACTATCGGAGCACTTTTATTTTTGAACTGTCAAATATAGCTTTTATTTAATAGTTATTTATAGAAAAGTGGGACGTATTTTTATAGTGCCGACTGCAGTAGGTATATTACATAAAACTTACAGCTAATAAAATGCAATTTAGAGTCATTATTAAAAAAAAATGTAACAAAAACATTTACTAAGTTTGATTCGACATTTTGTTGACAAAAATGTAGCGCAAATGTATACCTTTAAGACAACAAGAATATATGCATACGCCTGCAGTTTCGCCTTTGGCAATGAGTATACGTGCAACATAATTTTCTGTTGTGTGTAGACATCCAACGGGATTCTCTTATGATGATTTAGTGTAGTGCGCGACATCGCTGGATGGATTTACCGCCGTATGAACGGATTATGTGGGCGAGAGCAAACATGGGGCAGCGGACGCCATATTGTAATTTACAGTCTACTTTTGATTCGCGGCTTTATTGCCGAGGGATGCATTTAAAGAAGCAATATGATTAAAATAATATAGCCGATACTTTTCTTATTACGATGCTTTATTTACGATGCGTGCAATATTTATCTTTAGCTGTTATTAAATTATTATTAATATCATTTTTTTATTTATTTTTAACCTTAGTTTACCTTTTTAAAATATTTATATAAAAAGTAAAATACATAACGAAAATATCATACAAAATGTAAAACTAACGTATCATCGGCAATGAAGCAGGGCCCAAACAACCGGTGATTAGGGCGATACAGAGAGAAACCTCCTGACGATGCATGCCGTGTCCTTCTGTTTCTGATTCTTGACCCAGCCAACTAGCGAAAGTCTATTAACATGTTGATCAAGACTTTTCGCTATAAGACCGTTTGCAGAAACGACTATCAGAACGATGATCGTCGAATCCACATCTTACAAGGCGGTCACCTCGTAAGCCAAGTCAAGGTATTTTATATCATAATTATTAGTAAATTAACACATTAGATTGAATTTAAAAACGAGACATGTTAGAGAATTGAAAGGAAAAAAGAATATAGTTTTAGGCAATGTAAACTTTTTACAAGACACATGCGCTATAGGATTCTTAAATTAAAATAACAAATACACATAAGCAGCATTGATTTCAACGCTATTTTGAAACATAAGACAATACATTTTTTTTTGACGAACTATCACAGTTGGCACAGAGAAGCTGGCCTTTACTGCTTCACCGGATTGAGAGGTGGCATAGCTCTCAGATCGCTTAGCCTGAACCTCTATTAGGTGGTAACTCGACACAAGGGTTCCCCTGGTGAGGGGTAACCTCGGCTCCGCAACAGTCCGACCCGAGGTTCTTCGAGAGGGCCGAACCACGACTCGGTCGGTAGCTATTTTATTACCAAAATCTATTGGGACAATCTTAGCTAAACTAACTTATTTGCCACTTCGGAAAGCGTTAGCACTGGGAGAAGAAGTGGCCGAAGAAACTCCAGCAACGCTCACCAATACATTGCGTAAGCCCTATAATCTATTTATATCAGTACTAATAGTTATTATTGGTGATATAAACAGTTCGTGATAGAAAGTACATGTGGGACAAATGGACGAATAACTCAATATCACGCCAACAGATTTCGATGATTATTTTTTTATCGAAAAGGATGTACTTCAAAGGTTACAAAGTTTGTTGCAAGTTTGGTTAGGATCTGATTAATTCTATTTCGTTATACTATTTGAAGTCGATTTGTTTTTACTCGTAAATAAACTTGTATAATATTGTAATATTTAATGCATTACCCTTTATTTATATATAAAGGCAATGGAAATAAATTACATCTGTCATCTTTATAGCATATTTGTTAATAAACCTTGAAGCGCACTCAATATTTCCCTCCGACAGTTTTTCATAACGTCCGAGGATAAATAAGATAAGGTATAAATCATACACGCCCATTTCCCCGTTAGATACAAAACAACAGTCTTGGCGGGGGAGGCTGGAAAATTATGACAAATCATGCATTAAACATAGGGAATAAATGTTTTCTTATCACGTACCTATTCCTGTTTTGATATTAGTTTTCCTTTATCTTTATTGACACAGGTTTAGGAAGGGAACATTTATGGGATTTAGAGTGAGGCGACGTTGCCGTTTTTTAGTGAAACATTATGGTCGGGAAATAAAAAGAGAATCATTCAATGACCTTTTCAATCTGTTCTTCATTTATATGGATAATTTATTTGTCAAAATAATTATAACTATTTTTGACTTATTTATAGGTTGGTATAATGGTTTAGGGTTTGCCACACGTAAGGTCGTAGGTTCAACCATACCCTAATACAAGCAAAAGCTTATAGTTACATTCTTATCACCATATAGTTTTCTTATTTTTTTTTATTTTTCCTGGGTATAAACAAAAGAAAAGGCTTAAAAGGTATAAAAGACAATGAGAACTTATTTATATTTTACTAAAATATTTTTATATATTTAGTTAAAAAAAATCCTAAACTCTATCTTTAAAAAGTTACACATCTTTAAAATGTGAAAACGAAAGTCAGAGTGATGCAAAAAGTTAAGTTAAACCCATTAAGGTACCAAAAACTACAATGACAAAAACAATTATAAAAAACAAAATCACTAAGTAAAAACGCAGTTTTGTGACTTAGTGATTTTGTTTTCTTTAGTGTTTGCGCTCTGTTTCTTTAATTTTTTGCATGTATTTTTTATTTAAATTAACATAGGGTCAAGTATGGTGTGGTGTACCCCTTATCCGATGATTATGTGACCCATACTGGTGACGGGAGTGAGTATTTGTATTTATTTTTGCATTTCAATTTGGTTGAGGCTGTAGTTGTAGAAAAATCATTTACTCCGCGCACTCTCTAGGTGATCTCGGTATTTTAATTCACATTGTTTGCATATAAATAAGTCTCGAATGAAACTGTACCGTCTTAACATAGCATTCAGACTGCAAATCTCGGATGTTTATTTGAAAGGCAGACAAAATCTCAGCGCAATCCTCGCTTCAACGACGAAACTTACATTAAGGCATTATATACCGAGCGAAGATTTAGCATTATCTCTTTATATGCATTTTTAAGCTCCTCTTTATTTAATTTTATTATATACACCACTCAATTCATATCTTAAACAACTATTTATTTATTTGAACTAATGACAAAGGCTACACGACAAGGACTTAATCTTAAAAGTTATCTGCCAGTCTACATTAGGGTCGTGTAGCTACAAAGTAATGGATACAGTAATTATGTGCTGTTAAAGTTGCTATATATAATATTCAAATTTGGTAAGCCCACTATAGCTTCAACCCTTGCATGAATAGTCCGGTACGATCGGGGAAGCACTACGACTTCACAGAATATCTCCTTGTTACTGGTTAGTGGAGTTACTTCTATACTAAAGATATTACTTCTACCTTTTGGCCGGTGATTGAGGATGGCAACGATTTAACTCTTCATGATACTGTCGACAAGCGACAAGTAGATTATTTTTCTTTAAAGGTGTTTATCGGCAGCGTAGGTCACTTAAAATCAGGTGAGCCGCATACCTCGTAGATCTTTACCCCTACAAATAACGCTAGGTCTGAATAAAACATTAAAGTAATAAAACTTGTTTTTATATTCGTATTTTTTTTAAATCTCTTGCCTCATAAATGAACCGGCTATTGTAGCGCATAAACAGTAGGGGAGGGCTTTGTTCCCAGCATTTAGTTAGTGTATTCAAGACCTAACCCAGGCGGAGATTTAAGTCGGTCGTCAGACGGCGCGGCTCTGCGGTTTCTTTGCTAAAGTCGAGCTTAACTTATACACTGCAACGCCCAACTTGGTTACCGAAGTCCCCGTATACGGTAGCGTTCAGGTGACTCCGATGTATCTTATGCTTTAGAATTTTCGGTAGATTTCGCAAAGCGTGGATTCGAAGTTTTCGAGAACAAAACGATGCTCGTAAGTCGCTTTGAACTTTGTTTTGTTCGCTTTTCGTGGGAATTGTTATGAAAACGTAATGTGTATCTATCAAGACTGAATTTGGTAGTATATAAAGCCTTGTTTTATCATGTTTTGCTTGTAAAACTAGTTTCAATTTACCTGTTTCATCCCCACGGTAAGCGATGCAAACCTCCAACGCCACCTTTTTTCACTTGACAAAGTTAAAAGGTTGTGTAAATATTAGCAATGAATACCTCAAAGGCCTTTTTGCAACAATTTCATATCAAAGCTATCAATATAATAAGCCACATCGTAGCGTTGGGAGTTGCAACTTTGCGGTATCAATTCAACTGCTATTTTATTATATTGTTTCGTGCGGTACAGTCAGCACAACACGTAAAAAAATTATGTGTGAGTGCTAAAATATTTTTAATTCATAAAAAATGTTATTGCTTCAAAACTTGCAGAAATGTTTATACAACAATATAGCTTTAGGAAAAACCTCCATCCGTAAGACATATCCACGTCAAAAAGGGTTGTTGTTACGAAACGCGCCAACGCTTCCCGAAGTAGCACTCAAAGTTAGTTTAGCTTTTGAATGTCTCTCGGGCGCCCTTGGATCGGAATTCTTACGCGTAATATAGTAACCGTCCAAGCCGAGGTTACCCCTCACCGGGGGGACCCTCGTGTCGAGTTCTAGCGATAGAGGTTTAGGCTAAGCGACCTAAGAGCTATGCCACCTCTCAATCCGGTGCAGCAGTCCAGGCCAGCTTCTCTGGTCAATCTGTGTAGGTTGTCATTAAAAAAAAAGGTTTCGAAAAATAATTCATTAGTAGTCGGTCGGGGAATAATGGTTTATGGTATGTATGTAGTATAGACAACATGCACTTGGTGGAACATGAATGAAGACGTTATTTCAATTGAATAACGCCAGTACAATAAGTCTGTTTTTGCTGCCGCTGCGCTCTGTTCAGTAATAACATGAATCGCACTAAGATCGCTATCTCTGCAGTTTGATTCGATTTTATGTTCTTACTTGCGTACGTTAAATCGCAAATTGCCGGTTCTGTTGACCGGACACTTTAGTAAACTACAGACGGTCTGTGTTCATAACAGCCAATGGTTACGAGCCGCTTAATTTGGTCGTTTAAAGAAGCAAATGGTATAGTTGACGGCTTGTGATTAGTGTTAAGTGGTTATTTAGTACTATGTTCGCGCTTTGCGTGTAAAGGATGCGGTTTTGATTGAGTTTGCAATTTATAGATTGTAAACATAATTTTATTTCTTTGCGAATAATTTGGTAATAGTGTTGTTATATTGATCGTTATTTTATTTTAATATATTGATACTTTTTCATTGGAAAGGGTAGTTGGATGAGAGTTTGTTCAGGTTTTGATTAATTCTAATCTTTCGTAATATCCCTGCTATAATTCGCGAAAATACAAAGAAAAAAAAATTTTTGTTTTTACTTGTAAATAAACTTATTCTTTTTCATACAAAAAAGTATTTGCCAAAATTTGTACCCACCGTACGGCGATTGGATCACCACATGTCACACAATTATGAGACTTAATAAGCTTGGGAAACTAATACAGTCATTGCTATCTCTGTCTCCCCACTAAAAGAAGGATGTGAGTTTTATTATTTATTTTGTATATATTTGTTAATAATAAATTGATAAAATCCTCTTAAAGTATGTTTTTTTTTATCATAGAGGTACATTTTACAACTGTACAGTACAGTTTGGTAAACTAATTTATACAAAGAAATTATACCTTGTGTGTCTCAAAGAATTTAAATTTAAACCAAGTTATAAATCAAAACAAAAAAGGCGTTATGTTACCTTAAAACTCGAGATCACTCTTATCTGTCACTTTTATTATCGCGATAAATTTAAGTTTACAAATAAAACACAATGTTTTGGCTGCGGACGTCAATGTATAAATCAAAAGACTTTTATTTCTTCGAAGTCGATGTAACGCCATAATTTTACACATCCAGAACAAAACACCAATATCTCGAAATTCCCGTGAAATTAATACGGGATCGTTTTTGTCGAGTCTCATATATATTTTTTTAAGAAATTCAATTTATTTTTATCGTATAGAACGTACGTGTATTGTTAAAAATGTTGCAGTTTCGTGATAGTTATTTTAAGACAAGATGTAGACAAATCCGAACGGAGAAAAGCAAGCGGCCATATTTCAAAGTTTGACAGCTACAAGCTCGGAGCAATATGGCGACCGCGCCACCCAATGAGGTGCAGCCCCGTCACGCAGTGCGCTCCGTTCCTAACTTAGGAGCATTAATCATGCTTGATTTATTAGGGAAGGAGTGACACATTTTATATTCTATTTTCGAAAACTAACGAGTTTTTCAAAATGGAGTCCGCTTGAGCGATTGCGACAGCTGCGTCTTGTTAGCATGATTTCAGTGGTTTCCTTTGTGTTTAAATCATTTGCTTGAATGGTTATGTTTGTGTTAATATATATATCGAATGTAATCTATTCAGATTACACGGAATACTTGACGTCTTTGTTAAATGTTATTGCCAATTGCCTACTATTGAATAACTGGCTAAATATTGATTTATGGAATAACTACACTTCAAGCATTCAAAAACGTTAAACCAATTTAATGTTACTATATGTTTGATGCATTTTCCACTGATCTAATATATATAACGGAGAAGAATATTGTTATTTAAGGAAGTCAAATACCCTTTCCCTTATAAAAGAAATGGGTTGAGGCTTTCACGTGTCACATAAACGTCAGGATTTGGTCTAATCCTCAGGGGACATTCAATTTTTATTGCTTTCGACCCTGATCTATGGGGTAATATGGAACCAATATCAAAGCGTTATAAGAGTTCAATACGATTCCATAAGTACATGCAATTATCTTTTATCCTTTGTATGGGTAACATCTTTTTAAAATTAAGTTTTTGTTACTAAAGTATGTTGATCGATTTATAAAGGGCGTATTCTCTGATATATATGAAGAGGAAGTCGTGCCATAAAATATTTATGTTGTCGTGAAAACTAAAGGGCAGTAGGTGTATAAATAATTTAGTTTTAATGTCAGCTCATAGTGGTTTCACATAACTGCAAGATTATCAGAATTTTGACATGATTAATGGGCAATTTTACAGTAGCAATGAAAAAAATATTTTTTTCATATAAATCATCATTTTATAATCGTGTTATGCTGAGTTTATTTTTATTTACTAAAAAATGTAAGCTGTTATAAAATCATTTGACAGATTTTGGCCTCTAATATGGCTAAACATTTTTAATTATTTTCTCTTTCATGCATAAACAACTATCTCTGTTTTTGAAACGTCAATTGTTTTTTTTCATGATCTGATTGCATCTTGTTGGAATCTTTCGAGCACCCTAGAATGAAAATACTAAATATGAGTGTGAGACTAATGAAGTGAGGTCTTCTCAGTACCCTTTACGCTAAGTTTCTCATAATAGAGGCTCAGGCAAAACGAACTATTCGTTCCAATTAATACCCGGTGTTGGAATAATCTATATGCTTATGATGGTCGAACTTTGGAACAAAATCAGTCTTTAAAAAAGAAAAAGGAATTTTTGATAAAGTCATTGTGTATTTAAAAGATAAATTAATCATAGCCAAGAACAACTAGAGTGTGCTACGCCAAATTCTCGTCTTTCAAAGTATATCAGTAATTTTTCGCAATTATTTTTAACAGGGATGTTATAATTAAATTCGCCGTATCCTTTGTACACGTTTTTACGCGTTTGAAGATTTTGAAGATTTCCTTACAACAAGTAAAGGACTGTTTTTTTATTATATTATTTTAAAGGTTTTGTATTAAATTATGAATTGCATGTAGTAAAAACGACCATTTCGCCTTAATGATGAGGAGGTACAAGGAAAAATTGATCGAGGTTATTGGGTTTAAAGAATTTATTTCTCATAAGAACATTTTTACAAAGTTCACCTAAAATGAGATATAAGGTACTTAAATAATATAATTAATGATGTGCCTCTGGGTCGCAGGTAGATGTCGTCACATGTGTATCATCAAACCTTTTAGCTTGTTTTAAATTGCTGGAAAAAGTGCAAATAATATTGGATAATAAATAAATAATTTTAGAAACCTTGGGTCCGTGGGGTCCTAGTGCACATCACCTTTTAATGTGTTATCTAAGATGTTGGTCGACACATCTGGTGACCAGAGGGCTGGCTTATACCTTGCACAGAGGCTAAGCATTGCCATACAACGTGGCAATGCTACCAGCCTTCTGGGCACGCTATAACGATGACGGTTTGGCACAGTTATATTTTTGTAAATATTTTATAATATATTTTAAATTGTAAATATTTCTTTATTAGTTAGTATATGTTATAATCATTAGCTATTAGTAAATCACTGTTTCTTTGATTTAAATAAACATATAAAATACTTCAAAAAATATTGGATCATTTGTTAATGTCTGAATTGATAAATTAAAAGCATTTACTACATTAATCATAATAAACAGTTTTATAAATAAAATATATGGTTAATTATTATTCATTTAAGGCCCGCTTTACCGCTATATTACATACCGCTATATTATATTACCGCTTTATAGTAAGACAGTAATGAAAACACAAAAAATAGAAAAAGTAATAAAATTTGATGCAAAAAATCCATGTAATTGTATGGATTTTATACGTCTTCTTATAATCTTATTATTTCCTTGTTCATTGTAAATTCTTCAACGTGTTTCCCTTTTAATTGATACGTGCATATACTCGAATCAGCATTCTTTCCAATAATTTTATGTTGACTGTACACTCATTTAATACCTTATCTGGTGCCACCGATTTAAATTGATTCCGTTATGAGCGCTGTGTACAGTTCGCAAAAAAATCATTTGCCGCGATGCGTTCAGGAGGCCCTGGTGGCACGAAGTCTGTGTTTCATTTTCAACCTCAGAGTCAATTAAGCTTTGCCAATTTAAGAGTGCATGGGCATGCGGCCACTAATGTATTATTCATATTGTGTTTTTGAGATAACAAGCGGGCTCTCGACTCCATACACATCTAGATTTGGATTGGGAGGCTTGGAGATAGCGGAGGAAGTGTGCAAACAGACTCTTAGACAGTCTATTAATATTACATCCTACACTTATTCGTTCGTGGCGATTCGCCCTCGTTTCTGTAAATTTTACCATATCATATATGTGTATGTAATTTTACTTTATGTCATATACGATAATTAACAAATAGAATGACATGTCAATTTAATACAAGTATATATATATATATATATATATATATATATATATATATATATATATATATATATATATATATATATATATATATATATATATATATATATATATATATATATATATATATATATATATATATATATATATATATATATATATATATATATATATATATATATATATATATATATATATATATATATATATATATATATATATATATATATATATATATATATATATATATATATATATATATATATATATATATATATATATATATATATATATATATATATATATATATATATATATATATATATATATATATATATATATATATATATATATATATATATATATATATATATATATATATATATATATATATATATATATATATATATATATATATATATATATATATATATATATATATATATATATATATATATATATATATATATATATATATATATATATATATATATATATATATATATATATATATATATATATATATATATATATATATATATATATATATATATATATATATATATATATATATATATATATATATATATATATATATATATATATATATATATATATATATATATATATATATATATATATATATATATATATATATATATATATATATATATATATATATATATATATATATATATATATATATATATATATATATATATATATATATATATATACTTTATACGGATAGCTCGTATGACATTTGTAATTTGTCTTATAAGCTTATTTTAGCAACGGATAGCATGAACGAGGTCACGATTGCTGTCATAACAATTTCTTCCTTTACTATTAAATATTTAAAATCTATTTGAACATTCCGGTCTAACTAAAAAAATACACGTTACCTTGACGATTTTTTTATTTAAAATTAAAATCTAATTTCGCCTGATCATTATTTTTTTATTTTATTCCTAATTATTTAACCAAAAAGTGGCCTAATCGAGCAAGTGAAACACACAAACTCGCCCCGCCCTGAGCACAAACGAACACCGCTCTCCGTTCCTGCCTACACAATCATACGGTATTGTTAGACTGCAAGCTTTATCGCGGACTGCAATTGCTTCGTAATTAAATTAAGATATAATCAATTTAATTGTTAATGATAAGGAGAAATGCTTGCGGTATTATCGCTACCCTGTTATTAATTGCTTGATGCAATTTGAATTGAAATTAGCGTAATTAATTGGTGGAAAAAGTGCAAATAATATTGGATGATAAATAAATAATTTTAGAAACTTTGGGTCCGTGGGGTCCTAGTGCACATCACCTTTTTAATGTGTTAGCTAAGATGTTGGTCGACACATCTGGTGACCAGAGGGCTGGCTTATACCTTGCACAGAGGCTAAGCATTGCCATACAACGTGGCAATGCTACCAGCCTTCTGGGCACGCTGCCAAGCGATGACGGTTTGGCACAGTTATATTTTTTGAAAATATTTTGTAATATATTTTAAATTGTAAATATTTCTTTATTAGTTAGTATATGTTATAATCATTAGCTATTAGTAAATCACTGTTTCTTTGATTTAAATAAACATATAAAATACTTCAAAAAAATATTGGATCATTTGTTAATGTCTGAATTGATAAATTAAAAGCATTTACAACATTAATCATAATAAACAGTTTTATAAATAAAATATATGGTTAATTATTATTAATTACAGGCTTTGTGGCATTCAATTATTACCGCTTTATAGTAAGACAGTAATGAAAACACAAAAAATAGAAAAAGTAATAAAATTTGATGCAAAAAATCCATGTAATTGTATGGATTTTATACGTCTTTTTATAATCTTATTATTTCCTTGTTCATTGTAAATTCTTCAACGTGTTTCCCTTTTAATTGATACGTGCATATACTCGAATCAGCATTCTTTCCAATACTTTTATGTTGACTGTACACTCATTTAATACCTTATCTGGTGCCACCGATTTAAATTGATTCCGTTATGAGCGCCGTGTACAGTTCGCAAAAAAATCATTTGCCGCGATACGTTCAGGAGGTTCTGGAGGCACGAAGTCTGTGTTTCATTTTCAACCTCAGAGTCAATTAAGCTTTGCCAATTTAAGAGTGCATGGGCATGCGGCCACTAATGTATTATTCATATTGTGTTTTTGAGATAACAAGCGGGCTCTCGACTCCATACACATCTAGTGGACCGATTGGGAGGCTTGGAGATAGCGGGAGGGAAGTGTGCAAACAGATTCTTAGACAGTCTATTAATATTACATCCTACACTTATTCGTTCGTGGCGATTCGCCCTCGTTTCTGTAAATTTTACCATATGATATTTGTGTATGTAATTTTACTTTATGTCATATACGATAATAAACAATAGAATGACATGTCAATTTAATACAAGTATATATATATATATATATAGAGTCCAGAACTACAGGGCTGAATTAATCAGAACCTAACCCAACTCTTACCATCTACTCTTGAAAAAAAAATGAATAATCGAAATCGGTTGACGTCATATTGAGTTATTCGTCCATTTATCGTGCAGACTCACAAATTTAAAACTTATTTGATTTACTCATGGATACCATGGTCAGAAGTGGACCAAATTTAAATGGGATCACTCTTAAAGCACCAGCTTTTAATAAACAATCATCGAAATCGGTTCACCCAGTCGAAATTTATGAAAAAAAACATCAAGACAAATTAAGAACCTCCTCCTTTTTGAAGTCAGTGTAAACGAATATTCATATTTATTGTATATCAAGTCAACTGAAATTATTAGAAAGAATGGAAATATCAGGTTGGTCATGACGATAGCGCCCGTGCGATTAAATATAAAATAAACTTCCCTTTTGTTTTTATTATTAAGGTTTTATTAATTACCTTATTGCATGTATCAAAAACTGAAATGCCTGCTCATAATTTATCATTATATTTAGCGGACAATCGTAAGTACTTTAAATGTGAAAGAAAAAAAATTTACATGTTAAATTTTCGGGAAAGAACACAAACCAAGAATGATTCATAAGGTTTCCGATTCTTATTACAGTCTAATTACTATTATTAAAAAAATATTCTAAAGTCATTTAGATCAGTGTGGGTACAAAAAGCTAGTAGCAACTATGACATCAAACAAAGAACAGAATGAGAGACAAGACACAGAATAAAAGAGTAATTAGGACAAAAAACATTAATGGTAGGCCGCAAGGTGGGAACATTGATGTGATGGAGGAGGAGGGTTTTTAGTCCGTGAGACTCGGACACTCCTTGGTAGTACGGGCTGCCCAGGGTCCATAAGGGATTTTACCTCCTCTCGGAAAAAAAAACTATGACATCAGGACGTTAAATAGCAGAATTCAGTAATCCGATCGAAGTAGAGGTCTTGGATCTTTGATATTATATCAAAGTTCCAAGACCTTTACCCTTACGCTTCACTCCTAAAACTAGTCTAGTCTGATGTTGAATGGCAGGTGAAAATTTAAAAACTTGAAATGATATAAATTTGATATAAACGTAATTTATTTTCGGAATAATACCATAAAATATTTTTTTCTTCACTCCTTTCGATCAGCTCGTAAGAATTATTTAATCGATTGAAACGAATTAATTGCTATATTATAATTACGTTGTCGACAAAAAAAGGCAAGGCAAACATCCTATATGTTAAGAGTAAAAAAGGCGGTGGCCGCCAATGTAAACGCGTCGACGGTTTCTTATGTATTTTATAATCGATGAGGTTGATTCCACGGACCACCCAAGTGGTAATTTCGACCTGTATATACCGCGTTACCGTCTATAATATCGTTTATCGAAGTGCGTCGCTATAGCAACGTGGGATAGGTTGTTATTACTAAGTACGTAATTCGCGCACGAATTCGTCCATCTTCATAATTACCGAGATGTTTCTCAATAATTTCGCAATTTACCTCTCACGTTACCAATTACACTCGTTTTGCGGGTACGTAATGAATATATAGTAAACCAAAATTCGGTACGAGAGATAGCGGCAGACGTGATTTGTTATGGCTGTACCGATAATTTTCATTATTTTGGGGAGCGAAAGGATGTAAAAAAATTTACATGGAATTAACATATTCTTATATTATCAAGTAACCACTCCTTTTGGCCTTAAGAAATTACGGGTAATGAGATGAGATGAGTATGCCAACGTCCATACCACGTTGAATACACCGGTTCTCGTCCGATCACCGAAGTTAAGCAACGTCGGGCGCCGTCAGTACTTGGATGGGTGACCGCCTGGGAACACCGCGTGGTGTTGGCTAGTTTGTCATTTTCACCCTCGGATCGGAATGCTTACGCGTAACATAGTAACCGTCCAAGCCGAGGTTACCCCTCACCGGGGGGACCCTTGTGTTGAGTTACTAGCAATAGAGGTTCAGGCTAAGCGATCTAAGAGCTGTGCCACCTCTCAATCCGGTGAAGCAGTCAAGGCCAGACTCTCCGGCCAATCTGTGTAGTTCGTCATTAAAAAAAAAGGGTAATGAGAGACTTTTGAATTACTCACATGCATCATTTTAGTCCATAATTAGTAGCACTAGAGTTAAATAGTATTAATCTGTTAAATTTATTATTACATTTTATATATTTAGGTATATAAGATGTATTACGGGTTTATGTGTTATCACACACACCCTTCTCCCACATTACATCCTTTTTTGGGCAATTAATTGCAATACAAAATAGTACTTAATTTCAAGTACATTTAAAATACAAATACCAATACCGTGAGTATATAATCCGTTGACATAGAGGGATAAGCAGAAATCACGGCGCCTGAATGGTCAATAATCGACGGTAAAAAACACCCTTACTTGTCCCTCTTTTGGGTTAAAATATTTTATCAAAAATATATTTTGTGTAATGTTATTGCTGTACACTTGTTTAAAGAAACAATTAATTCGCTGGAATCTGAAAACAATTTAACTGGATTAGCTAACAGATCGAAAGCATCGACACTATTATCAACTAAATAATAATTATCATTATCTAACACATAAATCCTATCTCGGCAAATAGCACGTGATTACTCCTTTAGAGTGAGCTGTGCGAGAGCTGACTGCGCTATCTTAATTCGACTCATTAGACCTCTCGAGCAAATCTGGTTTGCATAAATTTTATTGGAGAAATTGTGCACGTAGGCAAAGGAACGGTACGCTTGAGCTTATTCGATAGAATCTTCGAACACAATAGCAGTTCTACATCAATATTTAGTAGTTAACGGTTACAAATAAATGTATTTTTTTCTTTTAGATTTACGAAAATGTATAACTTTCTTAAAATACTTATTTATACGTATTATAATGCAAAATTTCTATAACGCTTTACGATTTTAGTTCAACTATTTACAATTTGGTGTAACAAAATAGCGGATATAGAAATCATAACAGAAACTACAAACTAATAACTCCGTAATATCTGTGTTGACCAAAGTTTTCACTGATAGAGTATTGCACTAATGACATAAATTTTCTTATTTATTTTACAATACAAACATCACGCCAATCTCTCAGACGGGTAGGCAGGCACTGGCTTCTACAGACATATCTATTTCACTTTTTCACACTCATACATATATGCATATATAATCGTTGGTTAAGGATACCTTTATTTCTATAGCTAATTATATATTAAGTCTATTTATAGAATCGTATTTTAAGTTCCTTAATGATCGTATAAGTTGAGTGTGTGTGTGTTGACTATTTTAGTCACTGAGTTTGAGAGGGTCTTTATTAAAATTGTCTCTACTCCTTAATACTGGTATAACAGATGGTGTAAAGCTGTCTCCATTCTAAAAAAAAAGTTTGTCCATTATTCGTCTTGGAAACACCGCGTTGTTCTTCCCACACGGCTAACCATCCGCTCTAAGTATTGTCACCCCTTCAGCCACATGTTTTCAGCACAAAAAAATGGAATACCCCGCTGTAGGAAAGCGTTGTAAATCAATGAAAGGAAGTATTACGAATTAGAAACAATTAAAACATTGAAGCAAACAACAGTTGTTGCGAATGTCCCCCGCTATGGTGCGACCATTGCGAATTACGGGTTCACGAGCTATACGTCTTAGTCCGAAATGCTTTACGACTAATAACTTGCGCAATCCTTTTACAACTTTCCGGAGGGAGTAGGTTCAACATCTCGTCGCCTTTCGTCGGATTTCGCAATATATGTGTCAAACTTAGAAATTAATTCGAATCGAATAAATAACACTGATGAATGAATAAATCAATTATAAATAAAATTACCATTTAATTCTAAAAAAAAAACACTTATATTTGTATTGACTTACGCCGGAAGTTTGAACGGAATGACAATTTTATTGATTTATTAAAACTACTTTTACGTATTGTATTGCTGTTTAATTTAGTTTTAATTACAGTTTATGTTTTTCTAGTAGCATACACTCATTTGTCATTTTTTGCTTAAAACTATTGTTAGTAGGTAGTAGGTTAAATTCGACAGCCCTGTAGTTCTGGGCTTCTAGAATAAGACTAAGGGATACCGACTGCCTGTCGTAGAAGCGTAGAAGACGACTAAAAAGGGCCTTGGGCACTGGGCGACAAGGGTGGGGAGACATCGGCAGTCCCGGGTCGCCTTGCACTGCGAGGGCACAGGGCGGGAGGAAGTAACCTCGCCCCCTGGACGTCACGGTGCAGAGGGGCTCCGGCACGTGGCCGGTATCCTTCTTTTTGAAGATTTCCTCCACGTGAAAAAAAGGTTTAAATCCCAACGTTTCGTGCAGTGGTAGAGGGGACTGAGATATATGAAGTCCCAAATATGGATGATAGATAGGGTAAATAACGAGTCCTGTAAAGTCTAACACCGTGCTACGAATTTACAATCAACCTTCATTATATCGATGCCACAAACTATTGAATAAAATACCACTGTCTTTAAACACTGACATTCGATAAGATTTTTGTCCTATATTCAACACTTTATATGGTAGCCCTAATTGGGAAGTGGGGGTGAGTTGGGCAAGTTTCTTTTGTTTGCGACACGTGTTACAAAACGGGTTGGGGCTGACACTTGTTCTTAGGGAATCTCGGGAACGACTCAAGTCGATTTCTTTGAAAGCGTTCGAGATTTTTAGCTTTTTACTTTTCATGGGGAATAATTTAAGAAGCGGGATAGCTTGCATTGCGCGGCTGTTGAATTATTGAAAAAGTCTGAGATCTTTTTACTTGTTAAGGTCTCCGCTTGTACTTGCCGGATGTTAATAACCTCAAAATGTTTACTTTTTACAAGCCGTGAAAAGTTGGCTGTAAGAACTGGGATCGTTCTACAAAATTGGTTTAAATCACTCACCATAATGTTTTATTAAAAAGCATGACGCCACTGAATGCCAGTATCTGTTCTTCAAACTAACGTCTACTTTGTCCAATCTTAAGTGTCCTGGCTGGTTAGTCATATCTCATATCTTTACAATTTTATACAGCAAAAACAAACATATTGGCTTAAATCTTAAAATTCAATCAATAGTATTGCGTTTCCTTAATATATATATAACCTTAATACAAACCAACTTAACAAGCAAAGAAAGGATGTTCAATTCACGCTGTTTCGAATTTAAGACTCTAGGCGTTACCTTTTTTAAAATCCTTCGTCTTCTCTACGCCGAGAATGCCAGATTATTGTAGAATATTAGAAACTGAGGTAAACTGTAGCGATACTTATTTTTGATCACTTTGTGTCTGCGATTGCTTATATGTGAGTGCATGATTACATATGCTTGTGAGTATGAATGTTTGCTTGTCAGTTTAAATGTGCTACATTTAAATTTGAGGAAGTATATACAATTAGGATCAACCATCTGAAATGCGACCCCAGGAAGTTGAAAAAGTGAAACCAGAAGCGTTGGGATCATTCTACGCCCCTCCGAAATCGTCAGCAAGACATCAAATGTTCCGGAACAACACCGCGTCACTTCCAATGACAGCTCAGATTTTCGTCTCTCGGAAACGTTTGACGTCATTATATCGCTATTAAGGCCTGTCCCTGGCACTACACATATTTTTTGCTATCCGCGAACCCCGCCCATGGCCTTAATGAAGTCATTTGCGTCATGTTTATTGCTTTTATGGCGTACTCCGGATTTTGTGGTGAATTTACAGGGCGCAAATTGACACTGAAATAAATGGCCTCTTAATTAGTTCGCACACATGACGTCTGAAGCGGTTTTTGCCAGATTTCTTTGACAACGCTACAGAAATATGCGTTGCTTCGCGTTTTCCCGGGTGCGTTTCGTTGATCTGATATAACTGTATCTTCGTACTCAATCCATTTTAATTGATACGAGAAGTTTTAAGCATACGCTGTGTCTTAATTGGTGCAGACGAGATGAGATTTTTTTTGCTTTTTCTTGATAAAGGCATACAACAGATGAGGTCATTAAAGTAGGGCTTTAATGTAAATTAAGATTTATTTAATTAAATTAATATGGTTCTAACAACTGCATTGATCACTAACGTCTATTATTGATTAATCTACTATACATAGCGTTCACTGTACCCTATTTAGGTTAAGGATTAGGTACTATTGGTATTAGTGATTTTTTTGTACTTAACAAAAAATATAATTCATTGTTACAAGCCGACTGGAATTGACCTACGACCATCATATAGCAAATCGAACCCTTAAGCCACTAGGCTGCGTACACATCATATAAATATCTATAGACAAGTAGATCAAGAAGCGTCAATAGCCTAATAGTTTAGGGTACGGCCTGCGAATCGTAAGGTCGTGGGTCCTAGCACAAGCTTAAGCTTAGTTGGAATGGTTAACAAGATTGTTAGTAATATTTCTGAAAAAAAAAGAAATATTGCTAGCTTTCTTTAAAAAAAAAAGATTATATGAATGAGGGAGTAGTAATTATTTCATCTTTATCTTCTATAACTTTAATTTATATGTGCTTACATTTATAATTAATAAAAGAGTTATAACGGCACTAAAATCTTTATCCATATTAAGTTTACATCTAATATACAGTATTTCTGTTTATTTAACATAAATCAGTATTGGTATAACAATATAATTAGTGTTTAACTAATAAATAACCGTAATGTTTAAATTGAAACAGATAACTGTTTGTTTTAACTATAAAACAGTTATTCCTAGTCTCACGACTCCATTGAAGTGTTTTTCAATATACGAGCATAGATAACACAGCATCAGAGAGCCGTGTGGCCCTTAATGTCGGCCCGATCTCTGTACTTGAGATAATTAAGCCATTAAATTGGTTGGTAACCCCTTTCACAGTGTGAGAAGTGCGCTCGAAATGAAACCGAATTATTTTCGTATCACTCTTATTACCGTGCCGGTCCTTTGAGTGGTTTGTAACCTCCCAGAGTTTGTTTTGACATAAACATACAAAGCCATCAGTTGTTTCGACTATATGCTTTAAATATATTATGTAAAGAGAATGTATATCGTAGTATATTAATGCTTTTTACTAGCAAAACCATTTGCTTTATGACAGTAACAATGCGGATACTGTCACTGTAACTGCTTAATTATATATTATATAATATACTTCGGTATACTACATTGTACTTCAATATGGTTCATAATGGCATAAATATACACAACGCATGTGTCAATACAAATTTCGGTTAAAAACAGTAGAATATCATCATAGTAAATAAAAGCTGTTTTTGACACTTCAAAAAAAGGAGTGCTCCTATCGTCACCAAACTTTACAGGATTACTCGCCAGGTCAATCTGAAGATTCCCCGAAAGTTTCATTGAAATCGGTCTAGCCATTTCGGAGCCTATATGGAACATGCCCTTCTCTTTTATAAATAGATTGGAATCGATAATGTTGTAAGTAAAAGCTTTAAATATCGTTTCTCTTACTCTAGAAGCAAACACACTGAGTTTTGTTTATACACCTGTTACAATAAGAAATATCTCATTTGTATTAGATATACTCGTATATGTAATATATTTTTGTCTTCGATCCTAATATATTATGTATGAGATTCATTTATTGTAACCAATTTCAAAAAGGAGAAGGTTCTCAATTCGACTGTATTTTTTTTTTTAATATTTGTGGCTAGTCATTTATGAACCAATTTTTTAATTATTAATTTACATGTAATATACAGTATTTCTGTTTATTTAACATAAATCAGTATTGGTATAACAATATAATTAGTGTTTAACTAATAAATAACCGTAATGTTTAAATTGAAACAGATAACTGTTTGTTTTAACTATAAAACAGTTATTCCTAGTCTCACGACTCCATTGAAGTGTTTTTCAATATACGAGCATAGATAACACAGCATCAGAGAGCCGTGTGGCCCTTAATGTCGGACCGATCTCTGTACTTGAGATAATTAAGCCATTAAATTGGTTGGTAACCCCTTTCACAGTGTGAGAAGTGCGCTCGAAATGAAACCGAATTATTTTCGTATCACTCTTATTACCGTGCCGGTCCTTTGAGTGGTTTGAAACCTCCCAGAGTTTGTTTTGACATAAACATACAAAGCCATCAGTTGTTTCGACTATATGCTTTAAATATATTATGTAAAGAGAATGTATATCGTAGTATATTAATGCTTTTACTAGCAAAACCACATGCTTTATGACAGTAACAATGCGGATACTGTCACTTTAACTCTTAATTATATAATTTACTTCAGTATACTACATTGTACTTCAATATGGTTCATAATGGCATAAATATACACAACGCATGTGTCAATACAAATTTCGGTTAAAAAACAGTAGAATATCATCATATGTCTATATTTTATGACAAGGAGCTTTGATTTTAGCTACACAAATAGTGCTTTTCGACAATTTACATTTTTCATCTTTACAATCAATTATTAAAATTATAACCCAGAGTATTCAACAACAAAATGATGCAACCTTCAATTCCTTAAATTTTAATAATCGGGTTAAAAAAACAAATGGTAGAAGACAACCTTGTTTATGCCTTAAAATGGACTTAAATATTTATTTTAACGCAGAAATTCAAAATTTTGGTATTTATACCATCGTGTCATCGTTGATTATGACATTTAACAGCATTTTCTGTTTTGGTTTTACTTAATATTGTATATAATGCTTATCCAGCACACTCTATACGTAAGCAATATTAATCACTTTTACGTGGCGTATTAATTCCGCTGGTCGCTTGCGGCGCGCCAAAGGCCAGAGCCGGCGCCGTTTATCAACATCGACGTCTGAGCGAAATGAAGCTGTCGTCACGAGCAATTGTACCGCCATTTCAACTAAGACTCCCAAGACAACGTCTCCCATTCACCATTCAAACTGCTTGAAATGTACCGACAGCGGATGCCCCGTTCAAATACCTCTTTTAATCCTGACGTCTATATATAGTCTAGATATAGATTTAATATCTAATCAAAACTTATTCTTGTTACAGGAGCGAACGGCCTCAGGAGACGGGGGAGACAAACCTACACGAGATATCAGACGCTAGAGTTAGAGAAAGAGTTCCACACGAATCACTACCTCACGCGAAGGAGACGCATAGAGATGGCGCACGCGCTCTGTCTCACGGAGAGACAGATCAAGATATGGTTTCAGAATCGAAGAATGAAGTTAAAGAAAGAGATACAGGCTATAAAGGAGTTGAATGAGCAGGAGAAGCAAGCACAAGCGCAGAAGGCGGCGGCAGCGGCTGCAGCAGCGGCCGCGGCGGCCCAGGGTCACCCCGAGCACTAGGCTACCCTCCAATCTCTCCACGGACAGTCCCTAGCTTTGTGTTTATAAATTGTTTGTAATTATTTCGCGTTATTTAAGTGTTGTTCGGTTGTTGTGATTATTTTTTAAAAATATCAATTCTAACGCATCAGACTCAACGTTCCCGCCAAACGAACTTTGAACGTTAGAATACAAACGGGTCGTATTTTTGTGTTTCGGGTTTTGTTTGATTATTATTTCTTTGACTCTGTAATTTTTGTTGATTTATTGATTCTTTAAAATATTATTATTCGCGCTATCGTAGATGTTCGCGATCGGAAACCAGTGCAATTTGTAGAAATCTCTTCCGTGTATAGAGTAGGTGTATCGTAGTGCGTTTTACGTTCTGTTACGACCGCGGCCCCGGCTCGGCGGTGTCGGCGCGACGAACTATTACATTGTACAAATTTAATATGCCTACCAAAGAGACTCGGTCTCCTAAACTTAATTAAAGCTAAGTATAAAAGAGTCTTAGTTAATCGACTGCCCTCACTCGTCGGACTCGTGTGAAACTGTTTATCCTCCGCGCCATCTCATCATTCAATACTCTCGCATAAGTATAGTGTAAACGTGATCGTGTTCCTGCAATTTAAATAGTCGGTGAAGTTAAACAAATTGCCATAAATATAAGTAGGTATTATTTTAGATGTTAGCGGTGTAAATAGTTAGGGTATGGAAGTGAGCGTTTCGCGATTGCGCCGGCGCCGTGGAATGGGCAGAAAAAGGCACAGGAAAGCGCGGCGGGAGAGGGGGGCGTGGTGCCGGAGGGGAGCGCGCGCCGCCGGCCACCGAACAAGACTAGGTAAGTTTTTGTCAAAGTCAGCGGCATTATTTATCGAGTGGAGACGGTTGCGAAAAACCGACTCGTCGTCACCAGTCGAGGCGCGACGCCATTTTTGAAATCGCCCAAGCGAGACTTCTATGGTATAGCTGTTTTGCAATGTTTCAATTCACTAAACCGAACGCACCTTTGATCTTTCCCGACCGTCTCCGACTCTATGATGATTATACTATAAGTTGTTAATGTTTCTAGCTTACTCTATGTGAAGTGTACACCACTTTTTCTACTTAATGGACCGACACCGTTTGACGTTGATTAATTTCAACCGGCATTATGATAATCCCAGCTGTTTGGAAGGCGTATGTATAAAAAATGACCGCGACTCGAAGGAGGCTATATATTTCGTAAGCATGTATAATGACTTCATCGGCGGTTAACTCCGAATGGTCGGGGGGAACGTCTATTAATTAAATCGACTATAGTCTGTTTCATCTCGGACGCCGATTATGGTAACGAAACGGTCAAAGAGTCACTAAAAACTGAATTCCTTGATCGCAGAGCGGCGTACGGTCGGTAGAAGAAACATCCACGAATGCCATTCGACGTATTTGGCCATGTTATTGACGTCGAGAAATGCTGAATAGCTCAGTCCGTATGTGCGTGTCAACTCGTTAAATTAGGATTTAAGTCTCATTTCTTAAGACCCGCTGTATGTAAGAAATGCCGATCAGGATACCATCCAAATCGATTTGAAATCTCAATTCTCTGCTACGGCGGCGGATTCTTTTACCAAGATTTCTGAGTAAACGCGCAAACCCAATTACCCCCTCTATACAACAATTTACATTACATTCGATGGTGATTATTAAGTATATAAGATAAAGTATGTATTGTAATAAGATAGTGTTACCTTCGTATTTACTTGACCACTTCCTAAATTTGACTATTGATTAGTTTACTTGAACTGATTTTAATTTTAAATTGTAACTTTTTGTGACTTAATTTCGTGAAATAAAATTCTTGCTTTGACAACTTTAATTTTTTCTTTTATAACTGATTTATTTAAATATCAGTATTTCCCCATTACCTTTATTGCCTATTTCGTTTTAATAGCTATCATTAATGTCAACATGTTTTTTAAACGCTTACAAATGAGTAAATTTTCTTGTATTACTCCGATTGCTTTATACATAGTGAGAATATTTGTTATAGTACAGAATATGAAAATTAAAGAAAAAAACAACGACTTTAGACCACACTTCTGAAGTAAAACCTCTTTAGCTCCCTCTTAATGCATGTATATACATGATGTTCGGTAATCAATGGATAACCCCGATATATGTATATATATATAATGAAGTTTATATGTATCCTTGAAATTAAACACTGCGTTTCCTTAGAATATTTAGAGAAACAATATTTAATGTCCTTATTCCAACTGTTTTTATCTTTTATATCAATGTCATGACAGTGAAAATTGTGACATTTAATATTTGAAAAAATATTTTAAAAAGCAAAATAAAGAATATTATAATAATTTATGTAAAGAGATTTCATATCTTTACGTTAAATATATGTATTATATATACACATTGTTAATATATAAACGATTGTTTAAGAGAGAAAGAAAATTCGTGCGTACTGCTCTGTCTTGCTCCTACAGTATATAATATACGAAACGTAACTCTCTATTTCTATCTAAACTAACTAATATCTCCCTCTCAAAATCCCTTCATCTCGCGAGATCACACTTTTCGTGGCGCATTCTCCAGGTTAATCTCAAAGTCAAGCGTGCGTGCGTTTTTCAAGAGTAGAGTGAATAGGCATTTACTAAGCTAGTGCGTCTTATCATCCAGGACTGCATTTCCACTTAACAACAGGTGGGATAGTAGTCAAGCACTTGCTTAGAAAGTATTTTTTTTCTCATCCCACTTTTTAAAGATTTTGTTCTGATAATATGGGGTTAAACAAATACATCTGCGAAGGTAGCAAGCGATTATGCGGCTTGACTGATCTTAAGTGATAATATAGTGTTAAAAAAAGAACTCTTACTTCAAAAAATATTTTAATAGAGAAAAAAATATACGACGCGTCTAAATGAAATACTGAAAGTATCAACAACTGTAGTTTTTTGCTGGCCCTTCCCGGCCGCCATCTTTAGGGTCCACGACCCCGGACGGTTCCGAGACGTCGGTTGTTTAGTCGATACGAAAAATTATTGGTTGCTCTCAAGGCGGCGTATCACGAAGCAAACATTTAACGACTCAATTTTTGTGAAGTTACGATCACACTTCCACTGTTCAAGTCTGGTTTTGAATTATCATTCTAAAGTACGCCAATGATATTGACTAATGATATTGACACGAATATTACTCACTGAATTAAAATACTTTGAAGGATTTTATCGCAACTTCAGGATTATTTCCACTACCGCACATCTCGGCAGAATTCTAAATTCAATCGTCACTATCTTGATGGTTAGCCTTCGAAGACTGTGCGTTCCTTGTGTAACTGTTCCTTGTGTTCTTCTATGAAATATTAACTGTGAAAACAACTGTCACAAGATTGTTTCCGAACTTATACGATTTGGGGACCTTAAACAAATGAGCCTAATTATTTTACAAAGGCCGGCAACGCACCTGTATCCCCTTCGATGTTGTGGATATTTTTTTGGTTTTTCCCCGGAATGGACATGTTTTCACACTTTCCGGGAAATCCTATTTGCTTCTCTGACTAGTGGGGGTCAGAGATTGTTTGAGCTTGTATATTTATCTTCATATTTTAATGATTTCTCTCTTTTAATAAATTTGTGGCTGTTTGACGGTGATCACTTCAAATCAGATGAGGCGTAAGCTTGCTTGCCCCCATTCCTACATAAAAATGTATTATGCGGTCGGAAAATATCATAAAAATGTGACTAGTTAAAATAACAGGAATGCCTTTCTTTTAGTAAAAAGGGCACAGGTGAGCCGCATTTTATTGATCAGACGGGACCACCTACCAGAGTAATTGCAGGTGCCTTGCCGACCATTTTATGGAGAGACCGTCAGCACTTCATTTACCGAGCGAATCGCAGAAGTAACCTACCACTTCACTCATTTACGACTTTATTCCTAGGAAATCATAGTATTTCTCAACAAGTTGACCCATTTAAATAGCAGAAACCGCTTTATTGAATAAAAAAATTCAATAAAAAAACGTGAAATAAAACAGTAAAACGTTTAAATGTGAATGCAAGAATTTGGAAGGTATAAGGAAGGTAATAATTGCAAGAATTTGCAAGGGGGCATTAACCCTTTCAGTTGCATGGTTGTCGTTGCACACGTCACAGGCGGATTTACCCTATTAATGATATTGAAGCCAATGAAGAATGAAGCGTTGAAGGAGTTGACTTCTTCTTAAACGTCAAAACTGACCGAAATAGTAATATTAGTAGTTGCAATGCATCGTGTAACCATCAGATTAAACTATTTGAGCGATCCTTGGATCTACCCCTATAAAGCACCCTTGAGTTCAACGTTACGTTACGTTAGAGACTAGAATGATGACAGAAGCAATAATCCTGTTTATGGAGCTTTGCGCTAAGTTACTCTCAATAGAATAGCACAGGATGAGCGCTCTAAGAACTCTGCCACCTTTAAAGTCGTTAAAGCTTTCTAACTAACAATGGCAATAATTTAAATTTCGTTTTAATTTAATCCACAATAGCCAAAGTTGTCGAAACACGTTAATGTGTTAGTTTTCAACGTTAACTAATTATGTAAGAATTCTCATTGACAAGCGTTATAGCTCATTTAGCGTTGTTAATGGGAATGTTGACTGACAACTGCTATAATTCTTAATAAAAATACATAAGCATAAATTGTAACTAAATACATGTTAGATTAATTTACTTTCACTATATATTTTGATAGTTAATTCGATATCTATAAAGTAACATGGCTTTCACTTCGTGTTGCCTGTTGTCACATTTGCATAGATTAAACACACAAACACGTTTTTTTATTGTTCCATACATTAACGAATCTTATGTACAGCGACATATTACCTGTCTTTTATTTATTAAGCACCATTAACTACATCTTTATACATAGACATGAATAAGCTGGAATCGTTATGATATTAACCGTTAAAGGTGAATAAGCATTTATATTCTGAAATTGCGGCCATTGCTAAATTTATATAAAACGGGAGAGCGTTCTTAATTAGGACATTTGAATAATGCATGATGTATTAATCAGTAAGTGGCGGCTCAGTATTTTTATTTGTCGTGTTGATTTGTATTCAGCGGGCGTTTCTTATTAAAATATTGCGATTTTATATGGCTCCTGTTTCAAACCTGTTCGGTTGTAATAAAAGGAGCGGATGGGAGTCCGTACACGAAAGGCGCGGGCGGGCGAATAGCGGCGCGTATATCATTATGTACCAACTACGGCCGACCACAGCAGCTGTACTCAGATGAGAGATCTCTTCTTATGTGGCGGGCAGTTGACACGAGGTTATGCTTTCCTGGATGTATTCGATGGAATTTTTAGATGTAAAAACAATTTTTGCATCAAACTAGCGTTGAGGAAAGGAATTCTTATTACAATTCTTAGTTTAGAATTGTCGAAAATATTGTTGAATACACTTTTTCCTTGAACTTATTCTCTATTATTAAAATTTGCTTCAAAGCAAATTGTAAAAGCGGAAACTTTTCAACGGAAGTTATCAATCAACATGACCATATTCTAACTAAATCAACGAGAAAAAGACGCCAACATTTTGCATATATCTGGCAAATTCTATGACTCGTACAGAAAAGCTTTTGAGAATTTTCATAAGAAATTTTTACGATGACCTTCAATCCTTTTAAGACCTAGAATTTCTAAGCTAAAACTAAAGAAAGACCTTAATCGCTATATAATTGAAAAAATATACCCCAAAGTATAGCAATTAGTTTGTGTGCTTTTAAATTTCCATGATATAAATTCATTCGAAGAACATTCTAACACTCTAAAGCAGGTGATGGTATTAAATGAAATAGAGAAAACAATCTAGATCATCCACTTAGTATAAATCGAGGCAGTTCATTATATACAGCACCTCGCCATACAAAGTAACGTACAGTTTCGTTAGCTGGGACACTCGTGCATGTCGATACTATCGCCTCACCCGGCTTGCCCTGAGTGAACACGACTTCTCCGCTTATAGAGCGAAGCCCCTGTTATGGAATTTTAGCCCTTACGTACTGTTCGTTCGTATTCCTATTGGAAATTCGAGATAGAAATGACTATCTGATTGTTTTCTCATTCAATTATTTTAAACTAACGGATTTCTGTCGGTAACATGGCGGTCGTGATACAACAACGTACGTTAACATACCTTTCTCAACATTTCTTTTTAGTTTTAAATTATAAATAATGTATTGTCTTTAGATTTATAGATTCGTTTTCAACAAAGAAGTAGAAATGAACTTTATGAGATATTTTAAAGAGGAAAGATTTTTTGTTTTAGTAGATAAACTCTGAAACTACTGTTCCATCATTGTAAATAATAGTATCTGTAAAGCTGTACGTACATAATATGCATAAATATCCGCCAAACCCTACATCCATCTCGTGTAAATAATCCATGGTAACGCATTTTTATGTCGAAACTTAACTTTCATATGATACATTCGTCATAAAATACAATATTGTGTTGATTGAAAAGAATGCTAGCAATTTTTTTTTCACAAATATTCTTGTTAACCGTTCCAACTAAGCATAAACTTCTTCTAGAAGATGGTTTACGACAATAGTGAAATGGATTCGAACCTTGATCTTACGATTGGCAGACCGTACCCTAAGTCATTAGGCTATTGACGCATCTCATATTGACCTTCACTCGGACGACATATACACATTATGAAGAACATGGTACTTCTCTTTTTAACCCAGCAATTCTACTAGACAAAGTAGCTGGTTTCGTATCGGGCAGTTATGAATACACTCTACTTGATTCTACGCCATTATTAAATTTATGATATATCAATTGATGGTAAATTAGGCATAGATATCAACACCGCGATGAAAGATAATGATCACAAATATTAATTATATTATCAACCGATCAGTCAAATCATTCGATTATACAAAATGTTTGCTATTCTTATACTTAACGTTAAAATTATTTAATATTACATATTACTTACGATATCGTTTACTATTATTTGCTACTAGAGTACCCAGCCCGCTTTGCCGGGCTAGATTTTGCTTTATCTTATTTAAACAATAAACTTACATCATTAAATAATTAATTTCTCTCCGTATTCATTCTCTTCTCGAGCGGGTGAAGATTTATAAATTACCTACACCCATGTACATATCAGTAAATACAATATCATTTATAAAAAAAAACATATCGGGCTCAAGTTAATGTCAGAAATAAAAGTACGACGTATGGCTTCTTTGACAGTTCAAAAAGAGGAGTGCTCCGATCGTCACCAAACTTTACCGGATTACTCGCCAGGTCAATCTGAAGAATCCCTGTGTCAATGAAATCAGTCTAGCCGTTTCGTAGCCTATATGGAACATACCCACACACTTTCTCTTTTATATATATAGATTATGCTATTACCTAATCATATCATGAACTGGAATATTTAAAATTTGGAAACAAACATAAATCATTAATTCCTTTAAGAAATCAATGCAACCAGGATAATGATTGATTGTCTGTCCACTCTATTTGGCATAAAATACATGAGAACTTATTTGAACGTATGTATTATGGAATAAAACATAAAAAATTGTGTGCTAGATTGAGCTATACCATTTTGCTAAAAGTTATTTTCATGAAAAAGCTGCCAGTGTACAAAATTTATTGCCTACAGTTGTCAAAAGCGTAGCAATAAACACAACTGCGTATAAATATAGGCAACCCCTTGCTTAAACGGTTATCGAGTTAACCCCCATTATAAAATCACGCGACCAATTCATATCGCACGACAAACGAGAAATATCGTTTTCCACAACAATTATTAATTGTCGGATGAGGCAATGGAACTGGGGCCGCAGTTAAAGCAATAAACAAGCACCACTATCTATCTGAACTGCCTACTTAATAGTCACTTTACAATAATTGCTGCAATCAATAAAGTTGCAAGTGTGCCAGTTAACTTACGACTATTTCTGCGCATTAATATACTTTGTACAATTCACAAATCCATATCACCGAGCTCGTATAAGGAAGTCTGGTAAACAGGCAGGCTAACGATGACTTAGCTTTATTAACCTGTTAACCCTACTACTATAAAAAAACATTACACGAACTACTATGCGTTTGATACTTGTACGTTCGGTTGTTATACAGTTGCTTGGCAACGGTTTAGGTAACTATGATGAATAATATAAGATAATAGTGATTTTAATGCTCTAATTTCTGGATTAAGGTCGAAATTTGACTATGGAGGGTGGTCCTCCTAATTTGTTAAAATTATATTTAATAAATACACATTCAATAACACTCATCTTAATATTTATTTCTAAAACCATCAACTATTTTTTTTTTTTTACGAACTACACAGATTCCCAGAGACCTCTATCGCAAGTAACTTCACACACTTAGTACCAGCTTTCAAATAAAAAAAAGAAAAATCACCCAAATCAATTCACCCAGTCAAAAGTTATGCGGTGACAATCGTAAAAAAACATACAGACGAATTGTGAAACTCCTCCTTTTTTGGAGTCGGTTGAAAGGTCACTAACCCTAAAATTTGTATCCCGAATATAGCGACACAACCGTCCAAGCCGAGGTTACCCCCCACCGGGGGGACCTTTGTGTCGAGTTACTAGCGATAGAGGTTCAGGCTAAGCGACCTAAGAGCTCTGCCACCTCTCAATCCGGTGAAGCAGTCAAGGCCAGCTTCTCTGGCCAATCTGTGTAGTTCGTCAAAAAAAAAAAAAAATATAGCGACAGTGTCATTACCTGTCACATAAAAACGTTATAAGCTTGATATATCAACGGATAGGCTAAAGGACATATATATTTAGCAATCGCCGTCGTATTTGTTTTATGAATTTGTTACATAAACTTATTTGTTTTCTAATCTGTAATTAAAATAAACATCGAAATGGAAGGATGAAAAAATGTATTTCCTTTGTATTGCTACAATTGCTTCAAACCTCCTAAGTGACATTCTAAATTCAGTACAATAATATAGTACAAAACATAAAAACAAATTCTGGCAAGCCCTAATTTGATTGTCCAAGTTGTATATAATTTCCGCTTGAATGGACAGAGTTATAACAAACTGCTTTAGATTTAATTGATAAAAGAAAATAATCTTTATTCAACTTTTCTATCGCTTACTAAGAAATTAGTAATAAACCGATAGAACATGCTCCGAAACGATTGCATATAGGTACAGCGGGACCATTTACGACCATCACTTTACAACGGCTAGGGGACTAGCTGACCAGTAAAATTTCATTATCTATTGGTTTGTTCACGCTTCTAACTTTTATTTTATACGTTTACAACTCCACCGAAACGTCATAAAGAGAGGTACACCAAAGTGGCGCGGAACAAGCGACTACTGATTATCGTTTTATGATTTAAAGACTTATATTGCCTCTCATATAATTGTTATAGGAACTAGAAGTTGTGGTGGCAATAAAATGTTAATTGGCCGGCTAGTACATTTTCTATTCCCTTCATGCTTCTGAAATGAGCTTGATTATATATTAATAAATGGTTATATAAAAGCAATCACCGTTGTGTTAGCTTCCAATGATATCTTAGTGATTTACCTGAACCTTATTGTATCTTTAATTCATAATTAATTGTTTAGTTGATCGTCACATTAACCTCGCACTTTATTAGTTCGTAATCTGACTTTTAATTAATTTTGTATAAAGATTGTGAGGACGCGCAGTTGTGACGGTAGTCGATAAAATAATTCTTTGTACAACGTTACGCTTTCTAAAGCGAGTGTATTAGTTGTTGGTCTATTTTATTCCACAAGACCCACAAATTATTACAGTTGACACAGAGGTGTTAAAAGTTACTTAAAGTTACAGCCTTTATATATATATATATATATATATATATATATATATATATATATATATATATATATATATATATATATATATATATATATATATATATATATATATATATATAATATATGTACCACTGATGGGCGCAGGCCTTGTAAAGAAATTATAAGGGCATAGCCCGCGACGCGGCCCTAGTGCGGATTGACAGACTTCACATTCCTCAGAAAATTTTTCTAAGACATGTAGGTTTCCTCACGATGTTTTTATTCACCGCAGAGCGCGTGGTAAATCAGATATAAAATATATTATATACAATAAAATTGCAACAACAAATTTATTGGCGCTGGCACCGGGGATCGAACTCGTGCTAGTGTACTATGCAACGCGAGTCAACCGCCCGGATAGTGAGCTACCATAGAGGTGTAGGCAGAGTCTCCTTTGTTTTAAATCTCACTTAAGTGGTTGGTTCGGTATACATTACCTAGAATGTCGTCGATCAACACGACATACATGTAAGTATACATGATCTAATTCCCTCATCCCCGTACCGTCGTTGGACTTCAAGACGAACTGCGGGATTTCATCCTTTTGTTGTGGACATCCTTAAACTCGAACGAAACGCTTTGCTTCGTCTTTCATTATTCATACAGCAAAGGATTGGAATAGTTTGCCAGCATCTGTCTTTCTCTCCGATTACAATGTGGGTATTTTCAAGAGTAAAATTAATAGGCATTTATTTTATAATTAGGCATGAGCTAGTGCGCCTTACTATCCAGGGCTGCAATTCCACTAAACATCAGGTGGGATCGTGGTCAAGCACTTGCTTAGGAAGGTATAAAAAAAAGATAAATTTTCGAAGATAACCAGTAGCACGTGTCTTTAAGTACTAACCAGTATTACGCGTTTCCTTTTAATTCAATTTACGAGTAAAATGATTATCGCCATTATTTACTAGGTGACATTTCGTAACAGGATAATTTTATGGTATTTAAAATGTAATTGTATTTTCTTACAACAGAAAGGCGTGGCCAATTCTATGCAAGATGGATGCAAGCTAAGGCCGTCTCTTATAAACCTTGCAATAGAGATGTTTTATACAAAAGGTGTTCACTACAATAAATAACACCTTTAAAGGTCTAGTGTCGACTATGTTCGAACTACGTTCATACCCTTAAATGAGATCGTATAAGCTCATTGTTCTATGCTGGTTTTTATGGTAACCGTTCAAGTAAAATAATTACCTTGTACATAAACGAAGATGCTGATAGTTTTCGAGTTTTTGTTTAATGTAATTTGTTAGGCTGTGTAAGTGAATTTAACTGAAGGTGTAATTGAAAGTGAGGGAAATAATGCTCTTGATAATGGTAATTGTACGGCAACATGAGAAAACAGTACAGTAAATAATTGTCTGATGGTCAGCTTGACTGTTCACTGTGTAAGTTTTGAATTTATTGACGTATTTGACCATTATTGTTGTAAATAACGACCCGCCCTTCTTTTGTTTCGAGCTATAGCACCTTCTCATAACTAATTTGATTCTGAACAATCATATCAAAGATATATTATTATATATGTTTTTTTCCCTTTCGTGTCTCTTCAAACGTAACAAAATAAACAGCGATAGATTTCCCTGACGGCTTTTCCTCAAGGTCTCTTAAAAGACAGTGTGATAAAATACGGAAAACTATCATTCATCGGTAAAATCCTATTATTAGATCGTAACCGTTCAGCTATAATAATTACTATCCGCCTCACTCTGTCGAAATCTATCTATCGTTCGACGTGGTTCGGCCCTCTCGGGCGCCCTCGGATCGGAATGCTTACGCGTAACATAGTAACCGTCCAAGCCGAGGTTACCCCTCACCGGGGGGACCCTTGTGTCGAGTTACTAGCGATAGAGGTTCAGGCTAAGCGACCTAAGAGCTATGCCACCTCTCAATCCGGTGAAGCAGTCAAGGCCAGCTACTCTGGCCAATCTGTGTAGTTCGTCATTAAAAAAAAAATCTATCGTACTATTAGAATTAAAACCATTTTGTTTTTTACATTAAATTTTTATAAGTGGTAAAGTTTTATAATACGTGTGTTACGCAATACCTTCTTACGAGTTTATAAGTTCCACGAGCCAACCGTGATTTTGTATTTTTTATTTCATTATACTTTGATATGACTAACACGCAATAAAAACTAAAAAGCTATGTAACGACCGGGCCTAGCAAATGTCTTTACTATTATGGAAATTTCAATTAGATTTTTTCGGGTTAGTAAAAAATTAATAGGACATAATAAAAAACTTAAAGTGGGTTATAACTAAGCAATCATCTGTGTATAAACTGAACATTTTTAAACAAGTTTAAAATCTAATAAAGTCACTAAGTAAATCCTAAATAGGTCACCTAGAGGGTTAAGAAGAGGTGTCGTAATTTTACCTATTCACTTCTTTCGCTTCATTCAAATTCATACATCATTCATACATATATATTGGTATACATATTTACCCTTTTTCAGTATATATAGTCGCCATAACATCTTCTGTCGTTCCTACAACTCAATTTCTGTATCATACATTTTCTTCTTTAGTCTTTCTTCAGTCACTTTAATCCATTCTTCTTCATTCTGGTCTCAATATCAGATTTCAACTGACGCTTTTCCCGTATTATTTTAAATTACAAATGATAGATACACTATCTTAATTAAATCCGTGATTATAATGCATGTATCATTTTGTATTTAAATTGGAAAGGCTGTGCACTTTTTATTTATTTAATTAAGCAAAATACAATTTGGTATATCGGATAATGCAAAAAAAATACCCATATATACCCTAAAATTAGGTTGCCTTAATTCTTCTGATTCTTATTGGAAGATTTCTAAATGAACTTGAAAAGCTGATTAAAAATGTCGTAAGATCTACCGCAGGCTACCTCTTTTAAAATCACATTAGTAAGACTAAGGTCAACGGCGATTATTTTAAATTAAGATATTTTGTTTGTTTTTTTTTTAACTTTTGTTTACAATAAAGCTTAAAGGCAAAGGGTATTCTGGTTAAAGGATATTAATTGTTCCTGCATCCCATGTCGTTTACACCAAAATTCAATAGGGAAAGTAGACACAAATACATTGGTACTCTTGGAAACTACACTAACATACCATGAGAGTACTTAAAAGTGGCCACGGCTTCATGAGATGATTCAATTTGATATATAATAGGGTTTCTTTACTTATAGGAATAGCACCAGCGGTATGCCTTCAAATCGCATCAAAGTTTTCAGTCTATGCTGATTTATTCATTTGTTTAGCATGCAACAAAACACTACGCTACTACCCATCCCCGTTTCACCATCGGACTTCAAGATGCACTGCAGGATTTCATCCTTTCGTGAACATCCCTCAAACCCGAACGAAGCGCTTTGCTTCGTCTTTCAATATTTGTACAGCACAGGACTGGAATAGTTTTCCCGCGTCTGTCCTTCCCTTCGATTACAATGTGGGGGTTTTTTCAAGAGTAGAATGGCTTTTACTAAGCTAGTGCGCCTTACCATCCAGGGCTGCATTTCGACTTAACAACAGGTGGGATCGTAGTCAAGTACTTGCTTAGAAAGTAAATAAGAAAAAGTACTAATACCAATGCGGCACATGCCAACAAATGAATGGGCACCCATTAAGGGTTTCGTTCTTCGTGTATTGTCCTTAAACGAGAAGCGTTATAATCATCATAACTTTATATGGTTCGTTACTTTCAAAAGCGATAGATTGTGACGAGTATCTACATAGCTGGTCATCGTTCAATGATTTAGTGCTCAGTCATGCAGAAAGAATCAAGATTGAAGAGAAAGGTGATACATAAGATACGAGAACATTCCAGTAAACTTTAAATGCATCAATAGATGTGCCAACAAAGAAAACAGAATTGATTAACATTTTTTTAGCTGTTTATAATTACCAATGAATGTTAATCGTAAGTGATGAGCATGAGCAGCGTTACGGAAAGAGCCTTAGATTCCTTCATTTCCTTTTCATCACGACTTGTTATACTTGCCTCCTTGTCATGTCCCAAATAGACGCAAATTAATTATGATTGATGTAATTGATTTTTGCCTAAGAAGCCGAACAGAAAATCAGTTTTAAACTCCCATTTTGAATATTTCGATGAAAGAAGTCAGCAGAAAGGTATTTGGTATAAAATCATACAGAGTCGACCTCCTCATTTGCCTTGGTTCCTGAAGGAAACTAGTAGGAAGTATATTACAACGGTGCACAGATTAAGGTCGGGATATTTTCGGGCAAAATTTTTTGCAAATCGTGACAAAAATTTGCCGGAAAATACCGTGACCGAACTGTGACATTTGACAAGTGGTGGACGATGTGCACCACATAATGGGGGAATGTGCCAAACATGAAGCGGAAAGAAAGTCATTAATGCATAGTCTAAAACTGAGGGACCAAGATGTGGGGGTCTTCTTAATGCTGCTGTCTGACCCGACCTCAGAGGGAGCGAGGAAGCTGGTGGCTATGGCCATACAACATTGATGACTTTCTTTCTCGCTTCATGCGACCAAGATGTGTGTGCGCAGTTTAGGGTATGACGGGGCTGACATGCCCAAAAGGGCAAAAGTCACGAAAAAATAAAGAAAAAAAACTCCCATTTTTATTTCGTAAGCCATGATAACGTAGTGATTCCACTCTAAATGACTTGTGTAAGGAAAACGTAAACTTAAGGATAATAGTGTCATTGATTTTCATTAACAAAGTTTCTCTCAGCGGTTATATTTATGCGTAACTACTTTATCGTATTGATACATCAACATATTTTTTTATTAAGCTGAAGTTTAAGTTGGTATAATTTAAGTATTTTTTTACATATATAGTGTAATTACACAATTACAAAAAAACTAATTATTAATAACGCGCGTTTCTCTACAAATTTCCTGTGCTTTCCGCTTTAATTATATTAATTGTTTTATTGTACCAGTTTATTATGGAGCTCCTCATCAAAATCCCGGGCGCGTCGTTACAGCTAAAATGTATAAATTAGGAAAGCAATAAATCTTGGGCAGGCGTTTTAATTGAAGTGGCTGCTGTTAATTGAGTGCGTAGTGTGGTGGCCAAGGCGCATGCGTGACCACCCATCTACACCACTCGCGGTACACATTGGACATAAATATTTTCTAGAATTCCGTCTTCAGACGTGAACCTGCTCTTTAGTTATTTAATAAAAAAATAACCCCGATATTTTACTTTTTAGGTGAAAGGGCGAAAAAGCATACGTCTCACCTGTTGTTAAGTGATAACCACAAATTATAGTCACAAAACACCGCTGCAGTTTTTCAGGCGCGTTACCAGACCTGGAGGCCTCTTCATTTCTTCAAGTCTTTCGAGAACACAGCTTCCTACAGCTGATGCTATAGTAATAATAAGCCTACTAAACAACAAAGGTTAGCTAGAAGAAAATGCTAAATAGCACTAAGTTTGTCTTTGTACATATATTTTGGTGCAATACAGGATTTATCTATCTAATTTGTGTTTTCGACTTCGATCTTTGACTTTAAAACCGACGTGGCGTAAAATATCGCAAAATATAGTAAATTGCTAACTATAAAAGTGCACACAACTTCTATGGAATTTGAAGATTCGCGATAGACGATTTTTTATGTCGAACTACACAGATTGGCCAGAGAAGCTGGCCTTGACTGCTTCACCGGATTAAGAGGTGGCACAGCTCTTAGGTCGCTTAGCCTGAACCTCTATTGCTAGTAACTCGACACAAGGGTGAGGGGTAACCTCGGCTTGACGGTTACTATGTTACGCGTTAGCATGCCGATCCGAGGGCGCCTGAGAGGGCCGAACCACGACTCGGTCGGTTGCTATTTCACGGATAATCTAAGAGACATTCAAAGCTAAACTAACTTTGAGTGCCACTTCGGGAAGCGTTGGCGCTGGGAGAAGAAGTGGCCGAAGAAACTCCAGCAACGCTCCTAACATCTAAGGGGTGGGGCCTGCCCATAAAATAGCGGTAACGCGCAAGGATACTCGATAGACGAATTGAAACTAAATCAATTATCTTTGGTTTATGTTAAATATAGTTCACATACGTTCAACAGTGTATACGCATGTCACTTACAGTTTCATTTATTTGTCAAAAGTATAAAGTTAACATATAAATTCAAGTACTAGCAACAAAAATTTATATCTTTATTTGTATAATTACCGGCAATAACAAAAACCGACATCGAAAAATTATCGACTCATACGTTAAACGGTAGTACACGCTGGCGCCCTCTTTCTACTTCCGAATTATCGTTGGAATATTACGAAATGGAATTAATCAAAACCTAACCAAACTCGCGTCAAACTAGTTCACGAGTAGATTGACATCCTTTCCATAAAAAAATGAATAATCGAAATCAGTTGGCGTGACATTGAGTTATTCGTCCATTTGTGGCGCTCATACTTGATAAAAATGTAAGACTTATACGGTTATCTATGAATGCCATTGTTAGAATTGGACAAAATTGGATTACACGGGATGCATCAGCTTTCAAATATAAAAGAATCGTCAAAATCGGTCAAATCAACCAGTCAAAAGTTACGAGGAATAAACATTAAAAAAATCATACAGACGAATGGAAAACCTCCTCCATTTTTGAAGTCGGTTGAAAATAGGTATCTCGCACTCTATATCTTGCATAAAAATAAATAAAAACTCTATCAAAGTGGAGCGACAGGGGCGCGGAGTAAATAAGCAGGAAGGGTTGTACCCTTCAAGTTTTTCCACACGGCGCCGCGGCCCCTCCGACCTCTATCAGTCTTCTGGAGATACGATAATTTATCTTTATTTGCCTTTCTTTATTGCGCCTGAAATTCTTTCTCGCGGTATTGTTTAAGGTTTTGATTTAGGTAAATGATTTACTGGTAGGCGTTTGCTGGAGGCGGCCGCGTAAATTTTGGCAGTTTTCCGGCTGTTCTTTTACGAAACATTACGTCCGGTATATATCTGGTAGGACAGTTATAGGTAAATATAAGTATTTATATATATAATAATGTCTTTAAAGATATCTGGCCGCTATACCTTACCTTACTTGCGCAATAAAATTGTCTTCATATCTTAATCTTCGTTCCTCCTTCGTAAGTTTTCAAATCACTAATACAACAACTACTAAAACAAATTTCAAACCATAATTTTCTCTTATAAAACATTTCCGAACCTAAAAGCTATTGCCCCGTGGACATAGAAGGGTATGCAGAGATTACCGATTTCCATTTTTAACGTCTTAGCACCTCTGTCTGTCACTTGAGCCGTGGTAGCTCTGTGTGGTGGCGGGCGCCTCAAGCTGCATAGCATGCTAGCAACCCAAAATCGATCCCCGATCCCTGAACAAATAGATTTGTAGATGCAACTTTATGTGCAAGTTTACCATGCAATCGGCGGTGAAGGAAAACATCTTGGGTAAACCTACATGTCTTAGAAAATTTATCTAAGACCTGTGAAATCTGCCAATCGGGACTAGGCCCTAGTGTGGACGTGGCGGACTATGCCCTTATCCTCTCTTAACTTTAGCACTTCTATTGCCTTCAGTACATCCATACATCTTAGCATATGCATAGCATAGCTTGTCGGTTACGAGTACGGGAGTATTAGATATCTACCAGTTATCATTAAAATATAATAGGCCGTATAAAGACATTAACTTAATAAATTATGTAACGAAGTGCCTCTCTAAAAATGTTCCTCCCTCCCGCTACGGTATTTAGCTGTACAAATTTTTCCCCTCGTAAAGTTAGCTCCACGTATCTCTTTGATGTAAGCGTGCGCAGTTACGATTATCTTTGTTGTATGTTACGCGTAAAATTTGCGTGGCTCCCTTAAAACATGTAAGACACGCCGCCTTAATTAAACGAAATAACGGCACTTCTTTGCGTGCTAGTACATACTATCCCTATTTCAGAATGCCCATTTATTTTTGACCCATGTCTCGGCGGTACTGTTCCCCTACCGAACCCGTGAAATCAGTACGCGAGAGACGTGAGGGAGATCTAATAACGGTGGTAATTTAAGATTATGTAGCTGCGGTTCCTACTACGAGCATCCCGTATCAAACTCGAATCAAGCTCATTCGAATTGGAATAGCTACTGAAGAATTGTTTATATAAGGACTTTTTATTTTTTAATTTAAATTAATTGTTAACTACCTTTTTCAAATAATATAATCGCGACATAGTCATTATTTTTTTAGATTCATACTTATAGAATATCCAATAAGGAACTAAGGCGGGAAACAATAGACTCTTGATTAGCTCTTTTTTCATAATTGTAATACTTATTCTATATAATTATTTAAGGTTATTTTTTTCACAATACATATATAACAAAAACCATTTATATTCAATTCCATTCATACATATAAAACAAACGTATAAGAATTATCTTATTAGGTTTATTTTGAGCACGTAAACGAAGATATTTGTCGAAGACGTGTCATGGACCTATTTTTTTTATTTTGTTGACAGGGACAAAATCTTCACAAAGATACCCCGCCTTCTGGGGGGAAGGCGGCGGTTATGTGGGATTCTTACCCACTAAAACCTCCCCGGTGGCCCTTTCCTCGATGTATGACTCCTGGGGGCTCCGGGATCTCACGTGGAACACACCGGAGCCCCTCTGCACTGTGATCAAGGAGAGCACTCCCTCCACCAAGGAGGTTACTGCCTCCCTCCCTGTGCCCTCGCAGCGCAAGGCGACACGGGCCAGCCGATGTCGCCTTATTACCGGGTCCACTCCACGACGCAGGCCCCCACCCTTGTCGCCCAGTGAACCCGAGGCTCCTTTTAGTCGCCTTGTACGACAGGCAGGGGATACCGTAGTCTTATTCTTGAGAGCCCAGAACTACAGGGCTGACGTGTCATGGACCTATACCAAGCGTATTGGTTATCCGTCAACACTTTCTACCAATCTGGGTCAAAGTATATCGGGGACTGAACACAGGTCAAACGTAACTGGTCTCATTGTTACATTTTCAATAATTATATTTAAACAGCAATAAATAAGGCGGTCTAAACAGTAAACTGAGGCGAATATCTAGTGAAAACGTAACATATGGTAGTAACGGAAAGAGTAAGTACCAACTCAACCAAATAATTGCTATTCTATTCACACCGAGAGGACGATTTATGTTTGGAATTATTTTCTTGTTGTTTTATACTAGGATTTGTCATTCGCCCTCGCCTTTATAATTGCTTAAGATTCGAGGAACTTTCAAACATGGCTTAACCCATTTGTATAAGTTACTGTTTGATATAATGAATGCAATAAGTATAGAAATTCTTTATCCGCTAAAACTAAATAACACATCTAGCCGATTGATCTTCTAGTGCCATAGAGGTATATTCTAACGTCTAGAGTGATAGCCCAAGTCAAGGTTCCTTTTCGCGGATACTGTCTTTCCCTCCGTTTACAATGTGGGTATTTTCAAGAGAATAGTGAATAGGCGTTTACGACACTAGTGTGCACCTTACCATCTAGGACAGATGTCGGTAGTTATGGGCAGGCAGTTAATGTCAGAAATAAAAATACGACGTATGGCTGGTTTCACAGTTCAAAAAGAGGAGTGCTCCGATCGTCACCAACCTTTACAGAATTACTCGCCAGGTCAATCTGAAGATTCCCTGAAAATTTTCGTCGACCACTTCTTCTTCCAACGCCAATGCTTCCCGAAGTGGCACTCAAAGTTAGTTTAGCTTTTTGGCTAGATCGGAATGCTTACGCGTAACATAGTAACCGTCCAAGCCGAGGTTACCCCTCACCGGGGGGACCCTTGTGTCGAGTTTCTAGCTTAAGAGGTTCAGGCTAAGCGACCTAAGAGCTATGCCACCTCTCAATCCGGTGAAACATTCAAGGCCAGCTTTTATGGCCATTCTGTGTAGTTCGTCATTAAAAAAAAATCAAGGACAGAATTTCCACTTAACATCAGGTGGGATCGTGGTTAAGCACTTGCTTAGAAAATAAAAAAAAAATCCTTATAATTAGTTACTCATAATAGATATTCAGTCTTCTTAATTCGGTAATATTTTATCTGTATTCGGGCCGATTACCGCCGTTAGCCCAAATATTAAACATATGATCAATGTGGTCTTTAATGTTCAACAACAATAACAATGTTCAATATCAATGTTCAGTGTAAATACATGTGATAAAACATACGTTTATACGTAATTTGTTTTTAAAATTAATACTTTGAGAACTCGATGATAGTTTATTGGGATTTTAACTGTCTTACAGCGCCATCTGTTGCCATTTAATTATGTAGTGTTGTATAAAATGACATACGTGAAATTATTTAACTAACATAACTTTATACAGTTAAATATACAAAAAATGTAACTGTATAAAGTATAATATATCTTACTATGTACAAATTAACTAGTTTATTTTCGTAATATTACGAGGTGTAATAATTTCCAGTTTCATGACGTAGAAGTTCGTTGTACTGTGTAGAGATGTCGCTGTAATCAATCGCTTTTAGCGCCACAGCGTCCTGAAAGTTTGCATAGAACTAAATCGAAGTTAATTTGTATACTAAGCAAACTACGTGGAAGGAGGTAAATGTTTATGAAGTTAATTACAGTTCATATATTGCGAGTCGCTTTACTATAGCTTCTGGATACTTCAGAATTTTCGTGTGGCTTTCTTTTATACACTTACGTTGAAATAACGTCGTCTTCTTAGGTCTCCGATCTTCTCATGCGTATTAAAATAAAATATATCTAATTATAATTATATTAAAATCAGTTAATTAAAAATAAACAAAAAAAATATATTTCAAATTAGACAATTTTTTAATTGATTGAAAATGGGAATTTGTTATAATATTTATAATTAAATCAATCGAATGCAAACCACATTGAATGCTTGGTACCTGCTTCGTTGCCACTGCCAGTGTCGGTTACGTTTTTATATTTGGTTTGTATTTTTATGTATTTTATTTTTTATATGAATATTGGAAATGCTTAACCTAAGATTTAAAAACTTGGTCGACACATCTGGTGACCAGAGCGTTGGCTTATACCTTGCACAGAGGCTAAGCATTGCCATACAACGTGGCAATGCTACCAGCGGTTTGGTACAGTTATATTTTTGTAAATATTTTGTAATATCTATTAAATTATAAATATTTCTTTATTAGTTAGTATTTTACAGCATAAAATAAAGAAATATGGTTTTTAAAAATAAACATAACAATATTATTGTGTGGATAAAACCTCGTTTTCCAAAAATATCAATGTAGCAGTTTTGTTATAATATTGTTAACCTATCTGTAGAAAAGTTCGTCGATAAAAAAGCTTCGTCGATAAAGTAGCGCTACTAGCGGCATCATTCGAACTCATAAAACATTTTCTTTACGATGTGACGAGCTCAATTGGGTCGTAAAAAGCTTCGCTGACGCTGTCACAGATGGCGCTGTATTTATTTTTGTTCCATACGCCATCTATAATGGTGAAACTTGAGTTATTCAATACTTGCTCGGAAAGTTATGGTTTTATTGGCATTCCAATAAAAGTTACGAGCTTGGAGTCTCTTCTCGCAAATATGGAGATATCTGAGGGGAATGGGTAAACAAAACAAGAGAGCGACTTTTATTGTTTGTAAATTGGTTGTACAATTACGGTTTCGCTCGTATTGTGCGTAATCACGACGTTCAGCTGTTATTTTATTAGATAAATCTCTTCATTGCCCCTAATAATGAGACGACGTTATTGTGGAGTGGTACTTATCACTTGCTTAAATAAACTTTAAGATTTTTTCTTATTTGAAACATGTTATTTTTTCAAAGTTAATTAATGTTTATCTATTTATATTAATTCATACAATGTCAATATTCCAATTAACACATTGTCGTATAAATATTATTGGTGATTAATTTTATATGGTCATTTGCTTATTGAAATTTTAGAGATAACTAACGCTTTATCTGTAATATTATATTACCTAGTAGTTAGATAAGTACATAGTCAACATTGTAGTTTGTTATTTTATCTAATTGTTTATACGACTAATTAAAACATTAACCTAATGTAAAGTTCATAGACCTGTAAAATGTCTATAAAGATAATGACGGGCATTAATAAAAATTTATTACCATCATCAAAATTTAATGAGATCGATTATTGATTTTTTATTACTTTTCGCTACTTTGGCTATCCACCACGAGATGGCGCTAATTAATTTTATTTATTATTTTTATTAATTTTTTAAATAACTTTCAAAAGATAGAGTATTCAATCCTATGTATTAATTTATTATTCAATGAACTGAAATAATAAAAATCATATTTGTTTCATATTAATAATAATTACTTAGGTTACTAATAAATTAGTTTACAACAAGACCTGAAAACAGGGTAAACTAGCATAAAAGTCTAGAATCTATTTCAATGCTTCGTGCAGTACCAAATATGCAACAGTGTTAATAAATCTGTATTCTTTTTAACATACACTCACTATTAACCTATTTCATATCTCTTCGCTTACTTTATATCAGTAATAAGTCATAAATTCGTCTATCATTACCCAAAGGAGCTATGGTTTTTTCATCGATGATATTCATTCGTTCGTTCAACAGAAGCTCGTGGGCTTACAACGAGTAATTATTTGTTTTACGAGACGTTTTACGAGCATAGTCATCGTTAAGTTGACGTTTACGATCGGTTCGCACCTCGGGCCGTGATTGTTGGCGCGGGCCCCTTTTAGTGCCACTTTAAATTAATTTTGTAAACAGATTATGTGTGTTTTGATTGGAGCCGGCCTGTTTGATGTTCACACGTCGTTCATTATTTTTTATGAGGTCACGCGTTGTTCATTCTGTGTCATAATTTCCGGTTGTCTTTATAATATAAGTATTTTTATATTTCACAATCGATAGTTCAGATGGATCAGAAAAACTTAAAACAGATGCGAGATGGCAATATTTGGAGGCCTATGTCAAAAGACAATTTGACGAATTTAAACATCAGACAACGGCGGCCGGTTTACAATACCTTGACGTGGCCAGTGAGTACATACAATATTTTTAAATTACCACTGTAGTTTGTCAGCAATAAAGTTAAATAAATGTTATTGATAATTCCACGTGCTTGTTCTATTTAATGTTAAGCATACTCTTAGATACTAGATATTTTCCGTTTTCTAGGCGAATCGTATTCCACTACCGCGGCAGCTTTATATATAGTTTTATTGTCAGTATTAGGATTTTTTTTGACCTCGCAAACCGTTTGTTTGGGACATACCGTACGAATCACAATCGATTTGTCCCTAAGAGTTTTCCTTTTTAGATATTTTTCCGTACATGAATATCATATGCATAAACTTGGTTGATTATATCCTGACCAACTATCACTTATAAGGCCTAGTAAGCTTGTTTTATTTACATTAGTGATTAGATCATTAACGAGTAAATTAAAATACGTAATCATCTCGAAACAAAGAATCGCTATTTTGAAAGTCATCCTCTAAAGTGCCCATTTTCTTTTCATCACATTTCTAATTTATTTTTTATTAAAAGAAAATTGTGTAGCGGGCCCCAGTGGATTGGCCAAGGCAGTTAATAAAGCTCGCGAGAAAAAGACGCAAAGAATAAGACAGAGTGAGATATATTACAGGAGCGCCATAATTTATGTAATGCACATTTGAAATGAACAGCACTAAATAAGAAGTAAGTCCCCGGTAGGGTTATAATATCAGATTCTATTTTATTTCTATCTGTGACAAATTCGAAGACGAAAACTGCGTTACTTTTAATAAGCTTGCACAGTTGCTTAAGGCATTGAGTTTTATCTAATTTATTGTACTGATAGCAAAATAGTATTTTTCAATATATCGATAACGTACCTTTTTACATGTTTTTATCGATAAGTTTTTATTTATTGATTATCTTATTGAATAACTTATTAGCTAAGTGTTGTTTTTGATTTAACGGTCGATGCTTGATTTTTTTTAAAGAAAGATTTCTATAAAAACAAAACAAATTTAAAATTAACAATATTTCTTTTTTTATAAATCTTCTAAACCTTCTTCTTCTTATTAATAATTCCAACGTTTTTTTTATGACGAACTACACAGATTGGCCAGAGAAGCTGGCCTTGACTGCTTCACCGGATTGAGAAGTGGCTTAGCTCTTAGGTTGCTTAGCCTGAACCTCTACCACTAATAACTTGACATAGGGGTCCCTCCGGTGAGGGGTAACCTCGGCTTGGATTGTTATTATGTTACGCGTAAGCATTCCGATCCGACCGAGAGGGCCGAACCAAGACTAGCCTTGTCCTAGGAGATAGTTCACGTCAATAGTTGAATGGTTAATCCCAGGCGGATTTTACGATTCAGGTTTCGTTCAATTTTAGATTATTTTCCAGTATAATATAAATTACTGCCGTAAACAGTTGGTTATCAATATACGAGTAGTCTCGTACACATAAATAACTTTAACACCTGGGTGAAAAGTGAAAGGACTTCTAACCCTGTCTGTCCCACAAGGGCAAAAAGGGCGGTAGATGTAACATAATGGTAATAATTAGTAGTATGTTACGTTATGTACGTGGTAGTAAAATGTTGGACTGTCAAGAGATGCTGTAACTATAACTGAGAAAGTTTTATAGTTATGTCAACTGCGAAAAACACAATCATGATACAAAAATGAGTGGCTGAGTCTTCTGGTTTATTCTTCCTTAAATTATAACTGTTGATCTATTAAAAAAAATAGATGATCCTTTTTTTATTTTTTCTATGACAAAATATCATCCTCGTAGGACAACAGATATTATAAAAACAAAAGACTTACTTATTACTTAAAAAACAATGTCTTTCAATTTTATATAGTATCCTAGCTTCTTTCATAGCTGGAGAAGCTAGGGTACTGTTACAAAACCCGACATCCCTGCGGCTAATCTTAAATTTAGCTAACAATAGGATGAACTTGGATGTGCCAAAACTGAGTATATTAGCAATCTGTAATCTGCTGCTGGTATTTTACTAGTATAATGCAAAACATATACGTATAGAAACTGTGTAGTAACCCTAAAATGGTTAAAAAAAGAAAAAAAAAATAGAAAAAATTTAAGTGGTTGCATTTTGTGACCGTACCGCCTATCGCTATGAGTAAATTATGGCCGCCGTAGGGTGAGTTACACCCTGCTTAGATCACGTGGCCCGAGAGGGATGGCGTCACCCAAAACACAATACAAAGAACAGGGAGAGCCAACGTTGGGGCGGCAAGTTATCTTCGTTTCATTCAACTCACACTCGCGCCGCCTGAACGTCCGTATAGATCAATAAAACTACTTTATCTCTTTTTGGCACATCCCCATCCCGTCGGCGACTTCCCAGAACGATACGCTGCGCTTTCACCTTAAAAAATAAATATTGCACAATTTCTAAGCGGCCAGTATCGCTTGCAGTTGTTATAAAAAACAAAAAAAAAACAAGCTTGGCAACTTTAAAAAAAGATTTCTTTTTAAAATTGGCATTGTCTAATCTACATTCTTGCTTTTTTTTTCTAAAGAAACCGTTAAACCAATTGTCCCGCGTTTTTTAAGTGTCGCAATTGTCGCGTAGAAGCTGTTTTATCCGTGTTTACAAAGGGAAAGCCATAAAATATTATTACCGGGCTATTAGCAGAGCCACAGGTAGGACCGGGGCCCGGCCTCTAGTTCATTGCTTTAGTTCTCTGCTAGTTGTAAAGTAATTGTGTTTAATTTTGTTGTGCGCTCTTGTTTTGAGTGTTCGAGACGACGTTACGTTATTTAGGTGGGTTGGAAAATATTTTTATTGCTTGTATCTACGTACTTTCTAAGTTTAATCGTTTCAAATCTTGATTTTTTTTAGAGCGCGTAATACGGGTAGTTGTAAAACGTGGTATAATAAGGTAATTTGGTTTATAAAGACGTGGGCATGTGGTATCGTCGGTAAATCTCTAATTCTTGCCGCGTTATTAAAATTCTAACAAAAAGTTCGTTAGTTTTATTGCCGAAATGAATTAAACATAGGCGGCTTGTTTTGTTCTACGGAATAATGCTTAATCGAATATTTCGGAATAACCGTGTAAGGAATGTTCGTATTTCTGCCTTAACATTTTAATGCAACATTTTTTTTATTTCTTTTTTTTCTTACATTTCTTAAATGTCCATGTTGGATTGAGTGTGTGCCTTAATATTCATATAATAAAACTTTTCCAATATTTAAATGAATGTTGCTGAAGCGTCAATAGCCTAATGGTTTAGGGTACGGCCTGCGAATCGTAAAGTCGTGGCTTCGAATCCACCATTCGACTATTGCCGTGAACCATGTCCTAGCACAAGCATAAGCTTAGTTGGAATGGTTAACAAGATTGTTAGTAATATTTCTGAAAAAAAAAAAATTGCTACCTTCCTTTAAAAAAAAAATGTTTAGTTATTAATTTACCGGAATAAATACATTATTTCTTCAATTATCATATATTTTACATAATAATATAGATTATGTGTTATATCTCCCTCCATTAATTAAAATAATTTTATATTATTAAATTAGCCTTTTGTTCAATACGATTTACAACATAATTATTAATTAATAACGTTTGATGTTACTTATTAGAAAAAATGGATGCATCTTGGACGATGTTATTAATTTACATTTGTCAGAGATAATCACGAATTGTATGAATTTTTTAAGCAGTGACACCCATTCCTTATGAATTTTATAAATGAGTTTTTCAATTCCTTACCTAAAAAAAAAACACTATACTAAAGTTTAAAGCCGACAACTATTTCTATCTGTCCACCCTGCTAAAAGGTTTTTAGAGGACTTGAAACAATTTTTTTAATAACCTCAAATTCATTTATTTTACCAATCTAGAATGTGTACAAATAAACAATAATTGAGAATTTTTTATAGTTTTTCTAATATATATAATTTAAGAATTTAAGGAATTGATTAGTGATGCACGAAAGAGTTTTTTTAAAGAAGGCTAGCAATATTTCTTTTTTTTTTTCAGAAAACCTTACTAATATTCTTGTTAACCATTCCAACTAAGCTTAAGCTTGTGCTAGGAGATTGTTATAATTTGTAGGTTTCATGAAATAAAATAGTCCAACAACTAATACACTCGCTTTATTGAGACAGCGTAACATTGTACAAAAGAATTATTTAAAACGAATACCGTCACAACTGCGCGTCCTCACAATCTTTAAACAAAATTAATTAGAAGTCAGATTACGAACTAATAAAGTTAAACTGTTGCTTACAATGCCAAATTCATGTGACGATCAACTTAATTATTAATTATGAATTAAAGATACAATAAGGTTCAGGTAAATTACTAAGCTATCATTGGAAGTAGTTATTATGCATAACAAGCGCTGGGTGTCATGTGTTGCCAGCTAACAAGATGGTTCACGTCGAATGGTGGATTCGAACCTACGACCTTACGATTCGCAGACCGTACCCTAAATCATTAGGCTACTGACGCTTACTAGATTACTAGATTCATAGTTATGTTTACACACTTAGTAGATTGCTGCTTCGTGGGTGTATTTTTTTAAAATGAACTAAATAGGGTATTTAGAGAACATCTGTTGTTTATTTTAATAAATAATTGCTTCAAATGAAAAAATACAAATGTTATTTAGGACAGTTATTTAAAATAACGTTCGTAAAAGCTATATTAACATAAAGTATATATTTGCTTGTAACTGTACTATTTTGTAAGCAGCTGTGTAGGGCTGGCAAAGCGGTGTTGTTTCGCCAAGCATCTTCCGGCGTCACCTAATAAAGTAATTACTCGGATGCCTCCGGATCCGCCTCCGCGTTCAACCATGACCTTTGTACCGTTCGCAGAAACATCTGTATCAGGGTGAATCACACGACCGTTGTCTTCGTACCACTAATAGTAATTTTCTCCATATTTCTTCCTGTCATACTGATTTTATGCATAAATCTTTTACCTTTAACGCAATAAGACTTTGGAATGCGCTGCCTACAAATGTACTTACATCTGGAACTAAATCTACTTTCAAACATTTACTATGGAAGCTTTACCTAAGCAAGGAATAGTTTGACGATTGCTGGCCCTATCTATCTATAATTAAATATAAATATATATGTTTCTATTTATTATTATATATAATTATTATGTTTATATATTTAATTTATTTGTAAGTAGTTTTCTTTTATTTATTATTTTCTCACATGGCTTGCACCCGTTACTTTGTCTCTACAACCCCAAGGTAGACTGGCAAAGAATGCCTACTGGCATTAAGTCCGCCTATTTGTACCTTTTTTGTATTGTGTGCAAATAAAGAATAAATAAATAAATATATTTTTCATATGCATGTGACACACTTTCTTCTTAGCATGCTTAATTTTGCTTTCGTAACAAGCAGCGGTACATGTAGGTTTCGTAATAATGCATATTAATAATGTTCACGTTAATGTAATTCGCGTAGGTATCCAGTGCTCAATAAATCACAGCGGCCGTCCAATCATCGAGACTTCTGTCTAATTTGTATTGAATTTATGGCCCTCGCGCAAAATGCCTGAGCCGTCATTTTTCATTGGTGGAAAATGTAATGAAGGCTTTTTAATGTGTTTCTACTTAATTATACATTTCAAGTGAACGTAACAAATCAAATTATTATGAAATAATTGATTTGTATTACAGTCATAATTCACAAACATGATATCGTCGTAAAATATGTGCGTTTATATTTTTTCATAAAGAGGTTGCATGTATATTTTAAGAACGTTATTACACAACAAATTTAAGTTAAGTGATTTTATGTTACTAAGAAAATACAAAAACTGAGGCTGTGCGTGCAGACTGTCTATCTTTAGAACGCAAACAAAAAGTCGAAATAATTTACGGTTTTTAAAAATAATAATCATCTTCAATTATCCATTTATTATTACGCTTTCCACTAACCTTCATACACTCGGCAAAAATTATAGCAAAGTTGATAAATAGACTATTGTTAGGCTTAGGTCAGACGATTAGACGATCACTGTCTATGGAATTTAAGATACTAGTTGTCTTAGTTATTTTAAAGTTCAGCCCTGTAGTTCTGGGCTCTCAAGAATATGACTACGGTATCCCCTGCCTGTCGTAGAAGGCGACTAAAAGGGTGGGGGCCTGAGTCGTCCACCAAAGTGGACCCGGGAAGAAGGCGACATCGGCTGGCCCGTGTCGCCTTGCGCTGCGTGGGCACAGGGGAGGAGTAACCTCCCCGGGACGTGCTCTCCTTGAGCATAGTGCAGAGGGGCTCCGGTGCGTTCCACTGGAGATCCCGGATCCTCGTCATGCACCGAGGAAAGGGCCACCGGGGAAGTTTTAGTGGGTAAGAACCCCACATAACCGCCGCCTTCCCCTAGAGGCGGGGTATCTTTCTGAAGATTTCCTCCCCGTCAAAAAAAAAAAATTAATTTAAAGTTATTTAAAAAAAGAAATAAAAATTGACTGAATACTAATAGTTAATGGAATGTTAAAGGAAGAAGGAACGGACAAATGTGACATGGTGCCGACACCGTTATCATCATGTATTCTTGCCACAAAGCTGATTTTGTCACATAGTAATCATCTAAGCCGAGGTTACCCCTCACCGCGGGACCCTTATGTCGAGTTACTAGCGATAGAGGTTCAGGCTAAGCGATCTAGGAGCTATGACACCTCTCAATCCGGTGAAGCAATCAAGGCCAGCTTCTCTGGCCAATCTGTGTAGTTCGTCAATAAAAAATAAGCTGATTTTGAGCGGTGCCCAGGACTAGCTAATGTCGTTTACATGCAATATTACCTTTATATGGCATTTATATAGACCCTAGAAATAAATATTGTGTTTACCCGATTACCGTAAGTGCATAAAATATTATTTTTCTTTTATATCTCATTTGATTGTCTTATTATAGCGGAGTCTTTTTGTTTATGGTTAAGTGGTAAATGCAATAAATTATTTATTTTTTTCTATCGCCCTCTCCCATATGTATATATCGGGATCAAGTTAATTCTTGTACGGCTATCTATCTTCTGAACCCTCGCTCTATCTTCGAAATCAGAATTCGTGACAAAACTGAAAATGACCCCATATATAATGTCACACGTGCTGCATGCAGTCACGCTGAGAATAGGTTTTTTTTAGTTATCGCTATATTGAGTAAAAGAAATTTGACAGTAAAGAATAAACTTGAATATATATTTTCACTATTTTATTACTTTTTAACCATATAGATAAGGCCCTATTTACCAAACTTACTATACTAGACATGATGCAAAAGCGGGTGAGCCCATTATGACACAAACTTAAGAACATTTTTAGAACAATTAATTCGAGTGAAGCTCTCGGTCAGAATGCTATTTGCAAAAGAGTAAAAGCTCAGGCCGAGTTCGGTGACCTTTACGCTGAATTACCTCGCAGTGCATTAGAAGTTCAAGCTTTTTTTTGACTAACAACACTGGACAGAGAAGCTACTCTTGACGCCTTCACCGGATTGAGAGGTGGCCTCCTTAGGTCGCTTAGCCTGAAGCTCTATAGGTAGTAACTTGCCACAAGGGTCCCCTGGTGAAAGAGTTTCAAGGTGAAGCACCTGAGAGGGTGAGTATCTTTAGTTAGTCTACAATGTCTCTTTTTCTCGTTGGTGTAGCTGGTGAATTTGCTATGCATTGAATTTAACATTGATATAAGTGTTTTAAAAGAATACATAGGTATGATTGCGTCTCATACTCGCATCGGCGGTATCAAACAAAAGTTTGGTCACGCTTAATGCCTTTACGACTGCCGGGGGTGACATAAAGAAAATGAAAAACATTTTGTATTATTCTTGTTGCGCTCTTATCCCGCGTAACTTGTGCGACCCCCTATCAGCAGGCGACACACTGTCAGATTAATACGTACTACTTTAACTTTTGGTATACAAACGGAGGCCCTCTCGGGCGCCCTCGGATCAAAATGCTAGTTGCTATTGCTAGCTATTGGTGCGTCTTGATAGTTTTCCCATAAAAGCATCCGACTGATTTTTGGTTTGGCCCTTCCGGGCGCCCTTGATACGGAATACTAAGTCCACCCAAGCCATGGGCCCTTCTCAGGCTCTTATGCTAAGTTATTCCCATTAGAGGTTCAGGCTAAACGACCTAAGAGCTCTACCACCTCTCAATCGCACAGGTTCGAGACAAAAAAATAAACTTAATACGACCTTATTTTCATTACTAGAATTTATATGTTATGTGTGTTTTCGTTACCTTAGTAGTTAGTATCGCCTTAATAAAATTGCATTGAACTGTCGCGTTGTATGCAGTGAGCCTAACGAATCCTCCATACCCAAGAGCTTCCACTTCTCTACTACCAACGTCTACAAAAACTAGTTACGTGTTTCGACTTATGCAAGTATCTTTTTAATATTTATAATCTGTGAAATATGAGTACTAAATATATTAATGTGGAGTGTATTGTTACATCTATAAATAGGGATTTACTAATAGACTTGTAAACAATTTAAAAAATAAATAAAATCTCTCTTATCTTTTTAGACAACCAGTGTAATTGTAATTTTTTACCATGCTTAATAGGTCTCATAAGCGACAGATAATGCATCCTTACGGAAACAAATAATTCAATGGTTTCTGTACGTTAGAAACTCAAAAACTCGTTGGACTAAGCTGGCTCGGAATCAAACTCCCGACTATACGATGATTGAGTCGTGCACGTAGCCATTAGGTTATCATTATTTATAACACAATAAAACGTAGTTTAAATGCAGTTTTAGCAATAGATCTTATCGTATTAAAAAACCATTATCATCATGTCATGTTGTTTCTCTATTGTTTTCTAATTTTCTTAAGATTGTCGTTTGTTTCTAAATTAAAATAATTCTGGCAATTAGAATTTATGACATGTAATTACGGCAATTGACAGCTATCTAGATTATCAAAATATTTCGGAAGCTATGTCTCATCTTATCATGTGTATCATTTTACAATCGGAAAAGGAGACTCGTGTTATATTCTCGTTATCTATATTCAATCGTCGTCTTTGATTTCTGTAAATAAACAACAAACTAATTTCTATTCTTACAATAAATTGTTGCTAAGCCGAATGCTCGAATTTTGCTGGAAAGTAAAGAATTACATAACATATAATATTGTGCACGAAAATTGTGTTGTAAGGCGACGAAAGCTCTCTGCGCTATAAACTTGTCAAGCAGCACTATTTCTGTTTGTTTTGCTTTGACAAATCGCGTCTCGTGGCGGCGCCATCTTGTAGCGTACCATTCAAAAGAATCTTACTCAAAGACGCGTCTTTATTCAAAGCGAGTCTACGTCTTGAGAGGAGAAATTGTGCAAGCTTTATGAGTCAGAATAATACATAGGAAATTTGTTACAGATCGTGTTTAACCTCCGCCTGAATTTGTAGCTTACTTAACTAGTTTTTTTGGTAATTAATTTAGCAAACCAGAATTATTTTACAATTGTTGCGTGTTATCACCTCTCCGACGATCGGAAAGTATTACCGCGACTAGTGCTATGAGAAGTTTGGTTAGTAGGTTAATAATATAATTCCACCTTAGAAAATAACAAAGGACTTTAATGAGATAGTCTTCTCGTAGAGAGTTTATGCTGATATTTTGTACACTATAGATGGCACACGGTCGCGAGTTATATATACTTTGCGTAGTTATAGTATTGCAGTTTTTTGTGGATAATGGCGGACACTAACCTATAGCTCATTCGATTGCGAAGGTAGTATTGCGCACACAAAATTGGGTAACCCTTGGCACCGCTGAAAATCAGCGCTCATCCTTGGGACAGGATATACTGACAGCAATGTTAGCATCATATTCAATTTGTCCGTTTCTTCTTTTAATTTTGTTTATTTTTCTTTTTAATATGTGCTATCTGTTTTATTTTATGATGCCAATAAATATAATGTCTATGTCTATGCCCTTTTTAAAATAATAGCAATTTAAAACAGATAACATATTACCAAAAAAGTGACCGACCTGTCACGTTAATGCACATAAATGACATTGCAGAATCTTTTGTTAGCAACGAGTTGTGTAAGAGGAATTTCCTTGCATGATAATATAAAAAATTACTACTTTTAACAACAGGACTCGCATTTCACAATAGGTGTACGATAAGTTGAAATAAATTCAACACCTGCCTAAATGAGCATGTTAAGAATCAATAGTTTCCTTACTCAGGGAGAAAAACACGGCGTTCCGTTTTTATGTTTTCTCTAAATAGTTTATATACAGTTTACATATTTATAATGCATGTTTTATCATTTCTAAAATTCTTTAAGAGGTTAACAAGACCTCGTCATAGCTTCTCCGTAATGTCTAGATTAAAAAAATGTGTTATTGTAGACGTACCAGGAATACAATGCATTTTCCCTCTTTACTCTTAATGCAACAATTCCCGTTAAGTTTTATACATGTTAATGGTTACTTCGCAAGCAGAAATAGCGTCCAGGTGGCCGCTTCAAGTTGCGTTAATACGCAAGCAACCACCTACCCACCACCTCCCATGGCCCCACCAACCTCGCGGTTATATGTGCCGAAACGCGGGAGGGTACGCGTGGTCTGGCCGTGTGGCTCCACATGCACCTTCTTATCTCCCTACAAGTTCTTTATCAGGGCCTGTCTCCACCATTCGGAACTCGACCCCTTAAGGGGCTCTACGGCACGCAACATAATAGCTCGCTCGACGGCGCCAGACGACTTTTTAACGGGTCCTTCGTTTATGCCAGGCGTGTGCACATTCCCTGAACTTGAGGAAGTTGCCCTCCGAGGAGACCAGATCGCGGAAGTAGACCGGACCCGGACACGTACGTGTCAGACCGTTCAGTAGCCTAGCGCGCAAATCATAATGACTATGTCCTTATACTCTTTATACGGCGAAGGCCTGTACCCAACTGTGGGATATATATATAGGCTATAATTTTAATGGTTACTTCAGTTCAATACACGTGTGTAGTTGAAGTCAGTTCACATTATTGCTAAATTTGTCTTTGCTATAATTCATTCCTTTAAATGTTATGTTTTCTTGGATATAGCATGGAGCAAGTCCTTCGTTCTAGCGAAATGCGTCGTGTGTGGCTTGCGAGTGTACCCTATATCGTCTTGTAATTTCGATTTAATTTCCGACTAACACATTGTAATTTAAATCTTTGTGCTATGGAAAAAGAGTTGAATATCACTTGAGCTAAGTAACAGGAGTTAAGGTCTTTTGTGAAAGCACTAAATTTAAAGCCTTAGACAAATGTGATCTATGATAAACGTGATTTCGGTAACGAGCTTCAGCGACGTTGATGCATGTTCACGATTTTTATTTTTCCTTAGAAATTGTTGGGGAAAAAAATAGTGTGAAGACCAGGGCTTCATAAATAATGAGGATGAGAGATGGTTTATTGTCAGATCACGTGATTCCCGGTAGTAACGATCCTGGGAGTAATCTACTCTACCGAACTATAGAAAATTGTTTCGTGTTATGATACATTTGTTCGTGACCGAGAGAAGCGCTATTATAGGTTTATTTATATATAATAAGTTTACTTGAGCCGATAGCCGTGGTAGCTCAGTGTCGGGCGGTCGCGGCTCAAGTTGCATAATACGCTAGCAACCCGAGTTCGATCCTCGGTGCCGGCATCAATAAATTTGTTGTTGCAATTTTATGTGCTGATTTACCACGCGCTCAGCGGTGAAAGAAAAACATCGCGAGGAAACCTACACGTCTTAGAAAATTTTTCTAAGACATATGAAGTCTACCAATTAGCATTAGAGCTGCGTTGTGGACTATACCCTTATACTCTCTTTACAGAGAAGGCCAGGCCTGAAAGAACTAACTATGGACGTTATTTATTAAATCATCTATTTTTGTCTTAACCTATAAAAATAAGGACTTAACAATTTACGTCCATATAAACGCATGTTGGCTATAATCTAATGATGACATTATTTTGAGCATGGAGTTCAACTTGGAAAGTATTTTTTTTTATTTCTGTATGTTGTGGCATGAATAAAACTCAGCCTATTAAGTATTAATTTTTATCAACCATATTATATTAGGTAAGGATAGCGTGAGCGCGGGCTACTCCATTCGAGTCTGTATAAATTGCAATGTTGCCAACTCAATCTCATCTTATTTCCTTGGCATCGACGCTGACAACCGCGTACTGATTTATCGTCATATACCAACCTACAAAAGTTTCTGGGATTAAATAGTTTTTCTCGTTTCAATATTTGGCAACAAAATATTTTCTGCTTTTTTCCTGTTCAAAGTTAGAATGTATTTTGAATCGTTCGGTGTGTTGGTTGAAGAAAATTATATTACAATTTGTGCCCGGCGTTTTGCCTTACACAATCGGGAAGGATAATTTGTAATGCGACTATTGACTTGAACAATCTCGTAGCACAAATTTAAGCTAATTTGGAATTTTTAACAGTTAGTAACACAATTTGTTGACATTCTTTAAAAAAACTTTTGTTTAAAAATTAAAGATAATTAAATACGAATCCCAGTATTATGTGTGACAGAGAACAGTTAATGTGATATCGTATAAAATATTTTTAAGCCCGACTTTTGTATTTTGGTAGGGTGTTAAGAATTCAGGTACATTATCACCAACTTATCTGTGAACTGATGGGTGTCGCCATCGTCGTTTCAGTGTTGCTAATTAATTCCAATGTGCACAAAAGTCGGGAAAGTGGACACATTTTTATTTATATTATTTAGTTTGTATTTGTAATGATAGCGTGGCATTGTAACATGTAATTTGAATTGACGGTACAAATGTTTCATTTGATTTGACATATCTTGCTGACCTTTAAAAAGAGCGCATACATAGTGTTTTTTTTTATATTCCGTACTTCCCACGACAATGAAACGACAAAAAAGATGTTTAAACTTTCAAGCTAGGTAAGTTTTGTAAGAGCTATAAAAATAACTAAAACTAAATAACATTTAATATGACGAACAGTAAGTACAATGTTACAGTAAATTCTTGACGCTGCCGTTTGAGATCTTTATCACACAAACTAGTTTCTTGTACCTCCACCAACTCAACTCGCCTTATAATTTATACACAACAATGTAACCAACATTTACGTCATCTCTCAACATTAAAAACCACCAGTTACGAGTACATTATGGGATATACAATGCAAGTGAAACTGGACATCATTCGTCTTTACTATCTAATGGTCGTGGGTCCGAATCCCGGCCGCTTTACTTACGTACCTACAAAAAAATGTTTGCTAAAATTTGCGTCCGGTATACGGGCGCCCTTGTTACATTTTTTTTATAATAGTTTTGCTTGGGCATCGGACATATTTGACTCCATAGTCCCCGATACCCATACTTCGAACGGATTATTGTCACGTGTCACTGTTTAATGAAGATATGAGAGATATGATAACCTAAAATCTACCTTTTTTTAATGACGAATTACACAGATTGGCCAGAGAAGCTGGCCTGGACTGCTTCACCGGATTGAGAGGTAGCATAGCTCTCAGGTGCTTAGCCTGAACCTCTATCGCTAGTAACTCGACACAAGGGTTCCCTCGGTGAGGGGTAACCACGGCTTGGAAGGTTACTATGTTACGCGTGAGCATTCCGATCAGAGGGCTCCCGAGAGGGCCGAACCACGACTCGGTCGGTTGCTATTTCACGGGTAATCTAAGAAAGTCTACCTTATTCCATTTCTCAAGATCAGGTAATGCATCTGAAATTATTATGCAGTCAAATAATATTAGCTGAGATGATTGTTATTTTATTTACGAAAAATCCTACGCCGTCGGTCAAGGAAACTATCCGTCAATTACCGATTTTATCTGAGCCACGATTCGGTTGAAAGCTTTATCGAAAACCCGTCAATTCTTTGACATAGTTTTCAATGTTTAAATAAGAATTAATAAGAATTTAATAAAAAATATAATGAAGCATTAGAGCTGGGTGAGACTCAGGTAAGGCTTTTTACATTGATTACGTCGGTTGTTCATTTATCATTTATTCCCATTAAGTATACAAAAAATGTAGGATTGAAATTTGATTACTAATTATTTCAGAAATTAACGTAATCGTTTTTCTCTAAGTACGATTGTACGACTGCAATGCACACCAAGTAGGGGTTTTATTTTGAAACATGCTGTCCTTGCGAACATACATCTATATGTAGTTGCCTGCACGCGTTAATGTAATGTTTGAACCCAAAATAGTTTGTGCCGTGCAACCCTCGCATACTCGGCCTAATGGTGACATATAACAAAGTGTTACGGAAATAAATTGGATGAACAAGAAAAAAGGAAGGATTAACTCAAGCACGCCGGGCGCATTTGCCGCGTCCAAAAATAAAATTAATCTAAATAGTGTGAAAGTTCATTTCGGCGACAAACGGTTGCGCATGCGCCGGTTCGAGCTTCCGCGTAAGCTGTGATGCTCTTGAAAGATATGCCGGAATATATGTGAGAGGGTCACCAGTTCTTCTTCGTATATTAACTTTTTTTTAAGAAAGAGAAGGGAATGTAAACTATTCTTTACTCGTATAGTGAACATTGTCGTCAAAGTGTTAGTTTAAATAATATTCATTTCATCAAACGTATGAAATTTAAAACAATTTTTAATGTATTTTTTGAGTCCATAATATAACACCGGAAAATAGCAAACAAATTATTCTCAAACATGGAGGCTGGTATTTCGAATTCAATGTGTTCTCAGCGCGCCGCCCAAAAGCCTGCAAATGTTTGGAGTAGGTAACTTTCGGTCGGTTTTTTTTCCCATCGTGTCATGTTTTGGGAAATTTACGCGCAGCTTAAAACGTCTAAAATTTTAGCTTGGCCCGTCCAAAATCCTGATTAACGACCCGCGCGGGGGGCGGATCGGAATTCTGCGCGAAAAACCTCTTCCAAATCCTTTATAATATGTATATTTTTAACGTCCCCTACCGTATGTAGAATAGACTGTTGCGTGATATACATAACACATGCGAAATAAAATCTTTTTCGTTTGGAAATGTTGTTGAAGAGATAAATTTTTCGTGACTTGTATTGTTTCCGTTTTTGTAATAGTTTGACTGCGTTTGGTTGAACCCGTATTTGAATGTTTAGGTATAGCATGAATTAAGAAAATTGAGAGAACTATTCTTTACTTTCAACTTAAACCTACAGCCCTTATATAAATACATGTATATGTAACTATAACTATGGCACTTAAAATCACTTAAAATCAATTTTATTGGTACGGCCACTTGCAGACGAGCTCAGTGCCCATCGCTTAAAGATGTATACTAACGCGAGTTTCAACTTTCTACATACACTTCCTAATTATAATTCATTTAATTCGGAATCGACAATAATTGCCATGCTTTTGGTGTAATAAGTGCGTTACAAAATAAGGAGTAAAATAATAATAATAAGCATTCGACTTACGATTTCGCAGTCAGATATTGAACTGACTTGATAGAAAGAGTCACTGTTGATTTCTTATGCATAGACTAGCTAGAACAACCATCCAGTTCCAGATAATACATTTTACGTATTTTAATCTATTTAGAGAAATATCGTTGTGGACGGCTTAAAATAATTTGAAATACAATACAATTAACATAACGTGTATAATTATACGATTTCATATGTCGAATATTTGAGAAATCTGTAAAATCACTTGAACATTTGTTGTTTGTATTTTAGCGATCGTCGAACAATAAACGAAACAGTAATGGCGCTCGTGTTGTAGGGAACACACGTCACTCGGGGCCCGCATACGTCGGGTGGGGATGAGAATTGATGGCCACACCGCTCAGGTAAGGGGTGGGATTATCCCCCGCCAAGGCGGCCTTTGTAAACGAAACCTGGAAAACGATAAAGAAATGCTTATGCAATTATTCACTTATCCTTTTTAACCACAAACAAGAACCGACTTCAAATAGAATTTAACATTAAACACTTCTACGCGCGGACGCCCTCTTTCTTATCGAACTAATTTTGAAGTACATATTTTCCAAAAATAATTAATCATGGAAATCGGTTGGCTTGTTATAGAGTTATTCGTCAATTTATCGCACGCCATCCTTCATGCTAAATTAAGACATGATCTTCTTATGGATACCATTATCAGAACTGGACTGAATTAAGAAATTTTTTGATCTATAGCCGAGCTCTCAGTCAGTGCCTTTTACAACTAGTACCACAACGCAAGGATTACCAAAAGGGAGTCTTGGCGAATGCATTTTCTCCACCCTTGTTTATCTTTCTCCGTTTTTGCGCACCTGTAAATTGGTGTAATCCGATTGACGGAATTTATCGATAGTTTGGCTCTGTAGTGTGCCTTAAAATCTATACGTGAGAGTGTGTACAACGAGTAAAGTACAACCATAGAGTGGCCTAGCTTAGTTTCAGGAGCCTTAGCCACGCTCTAAGACCACCTTTTATCAGATATGTTAGCAATAAAATAAAATAATCGTTACTCTCTCTACTCACTAATATGATGTTATAAGAAACATGAATAAAAACATTAGGACTTTAAACTGTGAAAAATACTTATTAAATAGTCATCTATGATTCTTAAAATAAGGTAATGGGCAGAGGATTGAATTTTGTCGCCATCATTATTTTAAATACTGTATCGGAATGTATTTTCTTTTTAAATTTACTAATATGTGGACTTAATCTATAAGTCTAACGACTCATTTCTTCTCGTAATCTTGTGATAATTTTCATGCAAATTTAAGGTATTTACGCATTCATCTAATATGCGGTAACGAATGTAATAAAATTCGCGCGTCAGTGGGGAACGCCAGGATCCGAGACAATTTGCTATTCCCGCCCTCTCTAAGCCCACCTATGCGTCTTTCTTATTGCTGGCTAAATCTCGAATATACAACTAAGATTAATCCCGCTGAAAGAAAGGGTGCGCCAACCCCTTCCCGCTTTTGATGGAATTTTAACCAAAAAATATTTAACGAAATATAAGTTCACGGTAAAAATAAAAATAAAAAATAAAAAAAAATAGAAGCATGTAGTGCCCACAAAATATTTCAATTATTATTCATTGAGGTAATTAACTCTTTCTTATAATATATCGATATAAATTCGATTGTTCAAATTAAATTTTATTTTTAGATTTTTTTTTTTTATATGAGAAGTGGCAAACGAGCATACGGCTCACCTGATCCTAAGTGATCACCGTCGCCCATGAACATCCACAGCACCAGAGGGCTGCAGGTGCGTTGCCGACCTTTGAGATAGGAATAGGCTCGTTTCTTGAAGGTCCCTAAATCGTAAACGTTCGGAAACACCGCTGGCGACAGTTGATTCCACAAGTTGGCAGTGCGTGGGAGAAATATATAAATAGATATTTCAAAGAATGCAAACGTAATGGAAATAGAACATCAATCAATCAATAAGGCCGTATCTTCCCACTGTTGGGTTCCCTCCCCTTTTTCGCCCCCATTCACTTCGATCCTGTGCTGGGCGAAACCATTGCGGCCCTGCTTCCCTGACGATGCCATCCAACTAAAAACTAATATGATATGAAGATTAGAGATAGTTTATAACTTCAATTCATTATTTATCTTATTGTTATCTCGTTATACGTTATCACGAGACTAGCTCGTAACCTATTCGACCGCGCGGACAACGGTCCGCACGAACACCTGCGCGGGTTCGCCCGCAACACGCGCGTCCTCCCGACGTGCGCCGTAGGTTCAAATTCCCCTATTCTAGGGAGATTTTGAACTCATAGGCCCCTCTCGACCTCCGTCTCAATCGAGACCGAGAGGTCGAGAGGGCGTAGAAGATAGATTCGTCGCGGCTGACGCTTGAGGATTAGCCCCGACGTAAAAATAGTTATTCCTAAAATCCGTTCCAAAACGGTACCCAAGACCAGGGCAGTTGCCCCTGCGCTGATAACCAGGTAATGGGGTAACACCCCGAGGCCCGTACCTGCGAGGTTCCCGTGAACCTTGTAGATGACTCGACTTACTTACTTACTCGTTATACGTTTATTTTTTAATCTATACATACGTTTACCTATAGCGAACTACATTTATTAAAAAATATCCTCAGGTCCTTTTAATCATGGCGCAATAATCCTATGGGTCTATACTACTATGGGTTTACTCTGCTTCCGTTTACACTGAAGCGAACCCATTGCTAGACATAGATTAGTGTTTGTGGGTGTAATGGACGGCGAAACTCACTTATCATCGAGTGAATAAATGAAAAGTATTTAGTCATTAATAGTAATCTGTGGATTTAATAGCATAATCTATCAATAGCGTATTATTCATTTCCTTGGTTACGTAACCAGGTCGATATTCATTATACCCAGAGTAGAATACTCGCATCCCTTATCAAGGAAAGACGCCAGTTTTTTCTCGGTTTTTCCCAAATAATTTATTTAGCGGGCCGCCGTCAATTTATCTCTGTGGGAGCTAATTTCGCGTCGGCCCGGTGGCTGGCTGGCGCATGCTGTAATTCAACAAATTGCGCGTCCTATTGGATTTATGGGCCCTCGCACTTGACGGAGCGCTCGCCTCCCTTCTTCCATTGTTCTTGATGCCGGATCGTGCTGGTCAGCTGAAAATAAAGTAAAATTCAAGATAAACACGGATGAAACGAAATCAGAATTGATATATCTGTGTAAATATATGATATGTAATTATTATAAACAACCGACAAAAATATTTAAATTAAGAATAAAATACTTATTTGCTCTGTTGAAATAAGATTTGTTCTGTTGGATGTATTTAACATGAGTTGAATGGTTTGGCCCTGACCCTCGATATGAAACCCACTTGGAGTAGGCGCGTGGTTGCTCAACCCGAAACTATCTAGTTTCGAGAAAAAAACCTCTTAAATATTAATAATAATAAACTTTACTCAAATATACGTGAAGAATTTTTTTTTGTACTTTGCTCTAGTGTCGAGATCAATTGTCATATATGACATGCAATATATGAAAATGAATTTCATTGCTTGAAACAAGCAATGTATAAGGAGTTCCAGTTGTCTGAGGTAGTGTATGCTCACCCTTATCCCAGCAGTAGGTAGTAACACATAATCGCATCAATTATTCGGTTGGCGTCCTTCTTCTTTATTACATTCGTTGGAAGGGAAGGTGAGCACTCACTGGTATGAGTTTTAAGACAAAATTTATATTTACCTGTATGCTCTTGCACGGCCAGTCTGATTGCTTTAATCGTATTGACTCATTTTCAAAATCAAGACATTGATTCATACATATTTCGTCCATGTGACATTTAAGTGTGATTAATCACCATTCATATTACATAGCTGTTCCTAATTAAATATCGTTATATACGTTTTCCTTTTTTCTTCGTTATTATAATATAACTATCCAGTTTACTAAGTGTAACACTAGTGTATAGCTATACCTGTAATCTATAAGTGTACATGATCGAACTCGGATTGCTAACATACTTTTTTTTAACATGGGAGGAAATGCGTTTATTCATACTTGGAGGCGGACGAGTTATGTCGGGCTCGGACTGACCGACTAAAACCTCCCATGGTGAGCTATCATCCTTCTCCTGGGCGAGATGAGATCGCGTTAGCATTCACCATCTCGCCCCGGCGATAGGCCTGGTAAGAATAACCGGCTATGGAGAGGTTACCCTGCTCACACTAACGTACGGTAAGGCTAACGTACTATGGAACTTAAGACAACCAGCCTGACACTGAGCTACCACGTTTTATATCTGTGACTTGTACTATCGTTGTTTTCGTAGATATTTTGAAATGCTAAAAATATATAAAAAATTATAATATAATTTGATTCAAATTGTGCTACAAAGTGTAGTGGGATTTAGATTTGATATAAAAATAAGTACAATTGAAACTAAGACTTGAAATACGTGTAAGGCGGGCTGAGAGTACAAGCCACGAACGGTTCTGTTATGTGTTTCTTTCTGCTGACTGTGGACGGCCAGACAGGCGTCTCGCTCGCGCCCGCCGCTGCGAATGGGCCGAATCAGCATCGAGCGATCTATGTGGAGATGAATTTACCACTAGAATTAATTGAAATATTTTAGGGATAATTATTGAATTTATATTTATTAAATAACTAGCTGATCCCGCCTGATTCGCTGGACATAGAACAATAAAAGTAGCGTAAACAACTCCTTATTATATCTGCCGGTGAAAGTCCCGTCAAAATCAGTCCAACCGTTCGTAGATCGACAGACAACCATTGTAAAAAATGTTATTCTGATAAATATACCGTTATAGTCGTGTAGGATATTATGATATTACAAACAAACATCCCAATGTTTTTTATTTGTATAGATTAGGTAATTAAATACGGACCATGATTACAATGGCACACAGACTAATGTGTGCAGATATTAATTTCAACGGAACGACGATCCTATGTTGATATGAAATTGATTGCCTCGCTATCAGAAATCGAGCCCCACTTACAACTGGCTAAAATTTGTGCACGTTTTGTAGTTATAGGCTCATCCCACGTGACATATGAGACCTCATTAATTTGACAGTTCGATAACGGTTGCTATCTCTGCCTAGGGTTAAAATGAAGTTGGACCTAATTATTTCCTTTGACATAGGACTGTGTAAATAAGGTGATTCATTCACGTCGTATCATCTATAGGGACTTAAATAAAATGTTCCAAGCTTGTTTTTAATTTGTTAGACAGAATGATTGTGTATCCTGTTAAGTTACTAGCTTAAATTAGTTAGATAAACAGAGCCTCGTGCTCTGTTTATATAGTTTATTTATGAAATAAAGTGTTAGTTTGTTTTATTTTTATATTTGAAAAGCGTTATTGTTTATTGTGTGTTTAGTTCAACACTCTGCGATATTCAATATGATAGACAAGTCATTCAACACTATTATTTTTCATATGACAGCTTTATTTTTTTAACTACTTAGAAGTTTATTAATGCAAATTCAAACAGCCCGTGTATCGTATTCAATTTACACATTTATTTTATTGTCACACTAAAACTGTCACTGACACAGTGCCGTTAGCTCTATAGGAATCCAGCGGAGTTTGTAAATCAGCATATGCAAAGTGGTATAGCAATAAATCTAGCAGCTCTTGCTCGTTCTCGCATCATGTTACATCTTAATTTCAGAGCCGGCTCAACGGAGCCTGCCCGCCAGAGATACGGCCTTTTATCAAATACGCATTAAGTTAAAAATTAAGTTATACTCGAAAAATAAAATCTTTTTTTCACCGTGAATGAAATAACACGTAATGCTATTACAATGAAATCCTCTGTAAAGATCTAAAAATGTTTTATAATTTAATTCCTATATTATATTTTATAGCCTAGTTGGTTAAACAACTTAAATTGCGTGAACAACGTGAACCATCTCCTAGCACAAGCCTAAGCTTAATTAACAAAGCTTGGTTAACAAGAATGTTAGTAATATTTTCTAAAAAAAAAAGACATATTGCTAGCTTTCTTTAAAAAAAAAAACAAATTGTGATGCTCGATTATTTCTCTAAATACACCGGGTATGTAGAAACATATGTCTTGTATTTACATATACGTTTAAGGTTAGCTAACATAGTAACCGTCCAAGCCGAGGTTACTCGTCACCGGGGGACCCTTGTGTCGAGTTACTAGATATAGAGGTTCAGGCTACCTCTCAATCCGGTGAAGCAGTCATGGCCAGTTGCTCTGGCCAATATGTGTAGTTCGTCATTAAAAAAAATCAGGTTTAGGTGCTTTGCTCAACCTCTGTCATATTTGAGACGGAAAATTCAGTGTGACAAATGAACAGGAATGCTATCTCTGTGCTATGTCGAGTTACGATGATAGAATTATTTTTTTCTCTACACATTTAAAGGCATTTATGACGGGTTTCTCGATGGGCAGTTAGAGAAATGCAGAATCATTTCCGATGTGATTCTTCTATCAGTGATAGTTGTGTTCTTCATTATTATCTGCATGCAATGTGTTCGACGAAGACATCCGTCAACAGCTCTCGTCTCTTTCTCCTCACTAATCCTAAAGTAACTACACCTTTATATTAATTTATGTGATAATAAATGGCTTCAATGAATATAATAAAGCATATTTAATTTTACGTATCTTTCATGCTTTTTGTACTTCCCTGGAGAAGTGACGCAATTTACATCAAAGATTTCTGTTCAACATACGAGTACAATTGGAATATAAAATGTTTATTCAACATTTAAGTAGCTTTATTGCTCGCTCGATTTTTATTTGTTTGCGATGATTCAAAGTATAATGCATTAATTTTATAATTTTAATTTGATTGGCATTTAAAATAATTTCGCTTTTCCTTTTGTTTCAGGTGGTTGTCGTCTTAAATGCTGTAGACGTATTGGTAGGTGTTAGGAATATGTTTGAGTGAGCGCGCTTCACGACAACTTCAAACAACTTATATGCTGTACAAGAGATAAGCGATAGATGGATCGTCGCATTCCCGTTTGATTTACATCGAGCGGTCCACGTCGCGGAATCAAGATATCAATGTCGACTGTCGAATAAATTTTTTCGCCCACACTAACGCTTAGGCAATCGACTACCGGTGATTTATTGTCGAAATGTCCCGTTAGCAACGCTTACTGAGCACACTGGACGTATAACTATTTCACAAATAAAAGAACGTAGCGATATCATCGTCGATCATAAATTATATTATGATCGCATGAAAAATACCCGTCTCTGTGCTTATTTATTACTCGACATATGCATAAGTTATACTAATCTCGAGGCGCATTTAGGCGTATTAATTAGTAGCGAAGCGAGTTGGTGAGTCGTGGAAAGCTATCAATTATGAAAGTGTAGTAAAAATCGTTGTAATAGGGAGCAATGCAAAAGTTGCAGGAATCGCTGCAGTGGATCTGCTATCGGCTGTATCGCTACAGTAGGAATAGGTCGAGTTCCCGCGTTGTACCGAGCCGTGATATATTGTTCCGCATCTCCCTGTATAAATCTTGAACGCCTGCTGAGGTACACGGGACACGGCCGCCGCGCCGCAGCCTCCAGCTTCAAATGGAATTGTGTTTTTATTTATCGTGCGAATTGTAACCCACTATCGCTCACTCGAAATCGCACTTTATCTGCCGAAACGCGGACTCGGATCAATGTTCACTTTAACCCACAACTAGTTGTGTGCCTCTATGCTCTTATCGACGTGCGACTACTTTGATATTCAACGCTTTTGAACCTTTGTTCACTTACGAACAAATCGTTTATTTTCAATTACGAAATGCTCCTAAAGTTCAAAGATATTAGATATCATTCATTAAAAAAACAATCTATATAGAATTGGTTAGAATTTATTAGTTTCATTACGGACGTCTCTTGACTTGAATGCGCCAACGCTTCCCGAAGTGGCACTCAAAGTTAGTTTAGTTTTTGAATGTCTCTTAGATTATCCGTGAAATAGCAACCGACCGAATCGTGGTTCGGCCCTCTCGGGCGCCCTCGGATCGGCATGCTTACGCGTAACATAGTAACCGTCCAAGCCGAGGTTACCCCTCACCGGAGGGACCCTTGTGTCGAGTTACTAGCAATAGAGGTTCAGGCTAAGCGACCTAAGAGCTATGCCACCTCTCAATCCGGTGAAGCAGTCAAGGCCAGCTTCCCTGGCCAATCTGTGTAGTTCGTCATAAAAAAAGAATTGACTTGAATATATTTTACCGTCAAATTTAGATCAGATTAAAAACAATATTGAAAAGCGATAATAATTTTATTTGATTAAAATATTTAGTAACGTATACAAATATTTGCGTCATAGTGTGGGCTTAAATCATATTTGATAGAGGAAATATCTCTCCAGTCATCTTGCTGTTAATATTTTTGAGACAGTCATATTAACGTTTTTGAAAAGTGTTTATATATAATATATAAAACGGTGTAGAACCGTGCGGCGAATGTAGGGAAGAGATGGCTTATTGTAAATACTAAGTACGAATTCGTCACGGAAATCTGTTGTACAACGTATGTATACGGCCACGAAGCTAAATAATAGTGTTATCTGTAATGCAGAGTATATTGTATTATTTTCTATTGACATGACGCTTCCATTACTAGCATATTCCATTAAAAAGCAAAATGAAGGGCTTAATGACAATATTTTAATTAACCTTATCTCAAATACATTAGGATCACCGTAAAATATTCTAATGAGTGAGATATTAATCTTTATCAAGGCTGTCGTAGTTTAATTTATGAAACCGATTCTTTTAACTCGAATCAATGAGATATATTACTTTTTCGATTATTTTAATTAAATTGTCGTCATGAGCGACAGCCAAGCTTGCGTCATGTCACAAATCCTAAATACGTAACTACAAAAGGCTTTAGTATGAAAAAAAAATATTCCATTTATTAGTCGATAGCTTAACTTATATTTAGTAAAATAGTTTACCTATAGTCACTTTGAGAAAATGACAACAATCAAAACTAGTTGTGCCCAGTATACGAATAGCTAATTAAAATAAGTAATATTATAATTTATTTTTAAGATACAGTAGTGGTAATATTTTTGGATTCCTATAAACATATACGTAATTTGTCTTCTTAATAACTTAAGAATTGTTGAGCGAGATTTGGTCGAGATTCTTTCCGTTTTGAAACTTAACTCAAACAAGCATTGACGTGCCAAATTATTTTATTTATTAATATAATTATTAAAATTTGTTATCTTTATATTTACGAACGTTTATTTCCCTTCAAACTAATGAAGTTGTTTTACGAAATACAATTTTCTTTCTTTTATTTTCATAGTACGAAAGAATCTCCGCCTATGTTTTCTTCAAGTGAATTTTCCTTTTGTTAAATATTGTAAATAATTAATTACTTATTTAAAAGCTATCTTCTTTATATAATAGGTTGTCAAATATCTCCCTTCTGCCTTTTGTGTCATGCGGCACCCAAACATCAAGCTTTTTTTTGTATCCAGCCTTCTGCAGATGGTTTAAAATGGTTTGGTGACTAACTCCCATCTCCTGGGCGATGTCACGAGATGCCACATGCCGGTCTAACTCGATGTAGTCCATGATTTGATCGGTATTTGTCGTCACAGGTCTTCCGCCGGCTGGCTTATCCATGGTGTCGTTTTCACCGGCTCTGAATCGTCGAAACCATTCCTCCGTGGTTCGAAGTGATAGAGTTCCATCCCCCAAAACACCATTAATCTCACGGAACGTTTCTCTAGCGGATTTGCCTTTAACGAAGGAAAACTTTAAAATAGCGCGAATTTCGGCGTTAGTGAACTCCATGTTTACACGTCTATAACTGTTGAACGGAATATCCAAACTAATTATGCATAGCGTCGTTTTGTAGGTTATGTCAAGACCTTTCAAATTATGTATAGTATTGCTAGATACGAGCTCTGTAGCGCTTTGTACATAGCCGCGAAATTCAAAAGACAAAAGGCGGAAGGGAGATATTTGACAACCTATTATTATGTATACTTTAGTTTTTGGTAATCGAAATTTGAACACTTGTTTTGAAAACACACTCATCGGCTTTCGAACGAATTCTGTTTTTTATTGTTTAACAATAAAGTAATTGTTTTATTTATTTAATTTGGTACGTGCTAATGAATGTAATACGTAAATTTTGTCCTTAACGAAGCATTTGTCATACGTAAATATTAGGTAGGCCCAATTTATTGTAATTTAATGTAATTAATAATAAATAGTGATATACGAAGAGAAATACTTAAAAAATCGATGGATTCTATTCGTTTTTGCGTTTTATGATTGTAATCGTGTGGAGCGTTGTGTAATATTATAATATTATTATTACATAAATATGTATATTAACTATGATTATCTATTGAATTGGAATGAATATTATAATTTTTTGTACAATATCGACGCCAGTGCGAAGTGAAACATGCATTAAATAAAAATTCTGTTACTGTATTACTGTTTTAGTTATTTACCATTTTTTTTTTACCTTCTAATCGACACCGATGTTCTCTCATCTCTTTCTCTTCCTAACTATTGTTCTCGTAATGGTGGAGTCGGCTTTATAATGCTATCTTATTAAATAAGATATCTCTTTGATGCCTGATTAACGTTCAAAGTAAGACCTTTTAGATGAACTGTGAACTTTATAAACTTATAGTGAATCCGCGACTCAAATCATAGGTTCAAAGGTCGACTATTTGCTACCGTGTTGCCTGCTGCTAAAACAGCTAGCTGCAGGCTGCGGGCCTGTTCTGACGCGGCGCGCGAGTACCGAAAGGGTAGGCTGAAAACCACTGTGTGACAATATGTCACGCAGTACACGCTGAGCCTATTGCCTTTTGCCATTCTTATAAGAGATTTTATTTTTTATTTTATTCTTTGTTTTTTTTTCTTTCTATAATTTATTTGTATCTTATGATTATTGGATGGTAATAAATGAGCTTTATTATTATTAAATTAAGCCAATCGATTTCAATGATTAATTTCATTGGAAAGGATGTAATTTTATTTTATTTTAAGATAGTTCGATGACTTTGGTTCTGATTAATTCTATTTCGATATATTCCTAATCTATTTAAAGACGGTTTTTGTTTTTACTCGTAAATATAGTTTTTGTTCAAACAACGTTCATTTTTAAAAGGTCTTATTTTAGAAATGAACGTTGTTTTTGTCGGATTTACAAGGAACCCTTAAGAACTAGGCTTAAATTTCATGCGGAATATTAAAGCAAACATAGTGCAGAATAATGCCGCTGGAAGATACCTATATTGAAGAGTAGCCGGGCTGTCGTGCCAAACAGGAAGTTTGCATGCGAGCCCGCCACGGGATGTGGGGTTCGATTCTCTGCTGGGGGATTTTCAACTCTATCTACGATTAACATTTATCCGATATGTAAGACTTTTGAAATACTTTGTGTTCTTTGTTATACGACGAGCATGCTTTAGGAAAATAGAAATTTATTCAAAATCAGCCGATATGGTTTCTTCTGAAATCAGCTTTAGTGATTAGAGTACCAGAAGTTTTGTTTTTGACGTACCTGTACGGATTACCCAAAGAAGTTGGCTTTGGATACCAGATCCAGAGGTGCAGGCTAAGATATCGCTAAGATAACGGGTTGTATAGAGTTATTTTTTTTTTTTTATTGACGAACTACACAGAATGGCCAGAGAAGCTGGCCTTGACTGCTTCACCGGATTGAGAGGTGGTATAGCTCGACACACAAGGGGACCCTCGGCTTGGACGGTTACTATTTTACGCGTATGCATTACGATCCGAGGGCGCTCGAAAGGGCCTAACCACGACTCGGTCGGTTGCTGTTTAACGGATAATCTAGGGGACATTCAAAAGCTAAACTAAGTTTGAGTGCCACTTCGGGAAGCGTTGACGCTGCGGAAGAAGTGGCTGAAGAAACCCCAGCAACGCTCCTAATCTCTAAGGGGTGGGGCCTGCCCATAAAATAGCGGTAACGCGCGAGGAATATTTCGTGTCGAGTTACTGGCAATAGAGGTTCAGGCAAAGAGACCTAATAGCAATGCCACTTTATCCGGTGACACAGTAAAAGTCAGCTTCTGTGGCTAATCTGTGTAATACGTGTTGTTTTATCACGCACTCGGCGGTGTAGTAATATATCGTGACGAAACCTACATGTCCTAGAATTTTTTTCTAAGACGTGAAGTTTACCAATCCGCACTAGGGCCGCGTCGCGGACTAGGCCCTTATACTCTCTTTCCAGAGAAGGCCTGTGTGATACATATAAATAGTACACTTATAATATAGACAAAATTGCTCGCTAGAAATTTCAGATAAGTTATTCATGAAGAAATTACGTTCTGCTGAATTTATTTTTCTCTTTCTTCTCTGTATAACACGATCATAAATGAATATGTTCATATTAAACAATTATACATGTCACGAACCCACGAAGTAAATTGCTTCGTTCCTAGAAGTGACTACCGAACTAACGAAACTTGAACTCGTACGCAGAGACACGGTGTTACGCAAGCATCTCCGTTACGGCGGGATTTCTTCTATTATTTATGACTCAAGAAACTAAGCTTCATTTTTTATAAAACAGTAAATTTGGCGGTCGGTCTGTAGGGCCGTTATAAATCAGGGTGTATTCGGCGGATTAGAGGAAGAGTAATGACCCGAGTCCACCTGGAGGGACTGCTATTCGTTACCTATTTGCTCGAGCGTTGGGGAAACTGCTTTTAGGTCTTACATGTCATGTTTTTGTTGTTGGGGCGTTTTTGTTATCTTCATAACTAAAACTAGTGATTGCTTGAGTCGAGCCATTCAATTTTACTATATAATTATGAGGGATTCGATTCCCAGTTGGCAATGAGTTTTCAACCGACTTCTACAAAGGAGGTTATCAATTCGTCGTTTTTTTATGTTTCTAACCTCATAACTTTCGACTGGTTGAACAGATTTTGATGATTATTTTTTTATTTGAAAGCTCTTCCAATGTCCCAATCCCATTTTCAAGGCAACCGATTTCGATTATTAATTTTTCATTGGATACGATGTATTTCAAAGGTACTTTGATGAAAGTTTGGTTAGGTTCTAATTAATACTATTTCGTTATATTCCTATTCTATTTGAAGTCGGTTTTTGTTGTACTCTTTTCGGTTTTTAGGTACAAAACTACAATTTGTGGCCGGTGTATAGAGATGAGACCACTTGTTACTAATGAAACTATATAGGATCGAAGGTAAACGGACAGCTTTTTGTGTCTCTGTTTACTTTATTAAAAGCTAAGCTAAGCTAAATAAAAGGATGCGAAAGCGTAAGTGGTAGTTAATAATATCAGCTATTGAGAAACGGTCACATTATAACAAACGTAATAGTTGCTGTGTTAAGATTTAGAATTTTAATAAATGAGACTTAATTTTCTATCAATTATTAAATACAATCGCTGTCTACCCTGATCAGTTAAGAAAACATGGTAGCAATTAATCTCAAAACAAAATAACAGGGTAACATAACCCGGTCAAAAATTAAGCTTGCCTTAGATAGTCTTTTATGTAGAAATTAAGGCTCCCATGAAAGACTTATAATTAACGATCTAATTAGAAACGTGAGACTGCTTACTTTATTAGGTGGCTCGGGCTTTCGTGACGCCACGATGTTCCTGATATCGGATTTTGGTCTAGTTTAATTAGCTATTTTCATGTTACAGCCGTTTGTTTAAGATTTCTTCTCCTTGTGGGAACGAGGGGTTTATAAGTTGTGCTTTGAAAATCTTAAGGAAGTCAAATATAAGAATGTAGATTGGATATCCCGATTTTTTTTTTAAATGAATGCTAACAATTTTTTCTCTAATATACGTACCTTAAGCTTAGGTTTGTGTTACGAGATGCTTCACGTCAATAGTTTAGATTACGATTCGCAAACCATACCCTTAAAGTTAAAAGTTACAAAAAGATAATATCCCCGTGATATCGGTGGCTTGTTGTTTCCAATATTTTTAATATTTCATTATATAATTGAAACTTTATACGTTTAATTATCATATTATTGATTTTTTTTGACTTAATAATATATTTATTTATCATTTTTTCATCTATTATTTTATTGTATATAATATATATTAATCTCATAACTGTTTTATTCATGTAACAAATGTATTATACTCTTATTGTCTGTATAAATTCCATATAAAAGTAGTATTGCACGCGCACGTCTTTCGGTAGTCCCGGGCACCGCTGAAACTCAGCATATGCTGAGACGGTGTCCGGTATTGGCATCATATGTTATGTACTATTTGTCCGTGTACCTTTAACCGTATTTTATTTATTTTTCATTTTTTTATTGTGTGTTATATTTTGTCTGTAATGTTCTTGTGTATTATGATGCCAATAAATAAAACTTTATACTAAGACACATGGTACTCGACCCCAGGTTGCATAGTACGTAAGCAACCCAAGTTCGATCTCCCGATTTTTATGGCTGGATTGGTATGGCTATGGCTTCAGTTATGTTTAAATTATCTAATCTATTTCGGTCAGTAGGGCTTTCACGCTTGAGTAAATGTTTGAAGGAGAGGGTAGATATAGTAAAAATGTGTATGTCCGATACATCTTTTTTTTTATGACGAACTACACAGATTGGCTACAGAGAAGCTGGCCTCGTCTTCACCGGAGTGAGAGGTGACATAGCTTCTATCGCTAGTAACTCGACACAAGGGTCCCCCCGGTGAGGAGAATCTTTTCTATCATTATAAAGCTCTTGTTCCGCTTATTACACGTTGCAATGACAATTTTATTAAAATTACAGTTAAAGTAACTTTATTCAGTAATTAATCGTTACCACGTAATTATTTAAAATATATAAGTGTAACTGTTATAAGAAATGAGTTCTGTTTAATGCAGCCAAGCCCAAAGCCTCTATACAGTCGAAATTGAATTAATTAGCCCGATCCGTTTATAATTCCCAACGTACACAATAGTCAAAACCAAATATGGATTTCCGTGCTCCGTCGAATGCAACACGGGAAAACACAACGCACTTGCATCGCCACCATGTCCATTCACAGCACACTCTCCTCACCCACTTAATTTGACGCGTGTCCAGCCTCACAAGGAGCCATCTGTAGACGAGTTGATTGCGCAGCCATCGCTACCACGAAAGCAAACGTGAAGCACGTAGTAATGATGCATTTGAATTTTTAACTCACGAACTGTTTAACAACATGATTCGAATACAGTTTTTCGGAAGAATTTACTAATAAAAAATATGTAAAAAGTATTATATATTATCGATGGTGAAGAGTTTATATATTTGATTTGATTGAATTTTGTACCATTTTGACGAACCTATCGGCTTACAATAGCCAATATATGTGCCTGTTGTAAGATGATAGATTCGTCTCATTACGTATTGACATCATTGGTACTTTGTTGTCCTGACTTCGTTAAAACAAACTTGATATAACATTTAATAAAATTAAAATATTTTGCATGGGTTAAAAAAATTCAGGTACAATGCCCTAAGCCTTAGTGAACTTTATAAAGACTTATTTATAAACGGTATTGTGATGTCTTCTTCTTCCAGCATTAATGATTTCTGAAAAGACACTTAACAGCTGCAACCAAGCTGTAGAAATTCCTATAACCCAAAAAAATATAGATTAGGGTTCAAACGAGCAACTCGACAACCTCTCAAACTATTGTTATAACTCAAAACAAAAGAACTTAATGTGAATTATATTAGATTAGGCTGTATTACGTCAGAAATACGCTACCTACCGGTTCAGTGTTTAGTTTCCGATGCCACAGGTTACTAAGCTGCGATGGATTGCGTCCATCGCAGTTAGCATATATGTAATAGTATTTTTTTTTTTTGACGAACTAACACAGTTGGCACAGGAAGCTGGCCTTTACTGCTTCACCGGATTTGAGAGGTGGCACAGCTCTTAGATCGCTTAGCCTGAACCTCTATTAGATGGTAACTCGACACAAGGGTCCCCGGTGAGGTAACCTCGGCTTGACGGTTACCATTATTACGCGTTAGCAGTCCGATCCGAGGGCGCCTGAGAGGGCTGAACCACGACTCGGTCGGTAGCTATTTTATTAACGAATCTACTGGGACAATCTAAGCTATACTAACTTATATGCCACTTCGGGAAGCGTTAGCGCTGGGAGAAGAAGTGGCCGAAGAAACTCCAGCAACGCCCTAATCCTATCGAGAGGGTGGGGTTTCCCCATAAAATACTTGTATCGCGCAAGGATTATTCGCAACCTCCGATGGTCGCGGATGGACTCTTTGTAGATTTGTAAAGATCTAGCCTGCGCAACGGTGATCGCATCGTCCGGATCGTCGAGAACATGTCTCGGCCTCCGGGCGACGCGTCTGAATTTACAAGTGGGGATAGCCTTGTAAGTGGCGGCACTCACAAGAAGTTTATTTGAATGTTTGGTGGCAGTCTCGAAAAACCGTCGAGATGCCTGCTTAAAGAATTGGGCTATCGTCGGTAGCCCTGTATCAACATGTAATTCGCGGTTGCGTACGTACCACGGCGCACCCGTGGCTCGTCGCAGAAAACGATTTTGAATAGCTTGTAGGCGGTGGATATGACGGGGAGGCATGCTCGAAGACCGGGCTCGCGTACGTCATAACGGGACGTATTACTGCTTTATAGAGTGTCACCTTATTACGAAGGGACATTTTGCTCTTTTTGTTGATTAAGTGATATAGGCGGCCCATTACGTGAGCAGCCCGGTTCCTAACTCGAGTTACGTGTGGTCCGAAGCTGAGTCTCGGATCAAGAAGTACACCGAGGTATTTAGTTTCGGTAACCCAGGGAATGGGACTACCGAGAAGTTGAATGTTGGGGAGAGACGGTGGGCTACGCCTAGCTTGTCTCGAAAAGTACATGGCTGCGCTCTTAGCCGGGTTGATTTCGATCCTCCATTTCCGGAACCAATTCCCTAAGGCATTGGCCGCGGTCTGGAGTTTCTTGAGAATGATTTCGGGGAACGCCCCGAAGCATATATGCCGGTATCGTCGGCGAAAGGGCTAGCTCCGCTCTACGTGAGCGCGGGATGTCGTTGGTGTAGAGCGTGTATAGGACTGGACCTAGCACGGAGCCTTGCGGTACTCCGGCGCGAACGGGACGAGGAGTGGAGCGCACTCCCTCGACGCGGTACGTGAAGGTTCGACCTGTAAGGAAGTCTCGCACTGTGCGTACGAGATAGTCCGGCACCTCGAGCTCGTACAGCTTGTATACGAGCCCGGCGTGCCAGACTTTGTCAAATGCCTTCGCCACGTCCAGGAAGATGGCTCCCGTGTGCATGCCGATAATGGACTTGGATGTAATAGTATATCTAGTTTTCGGTTTTTGAAGTATAAGTAATTTGGTGCCATAATTCGTGTTTGGTGAATGGTGTTAGGCTCATTTCGTGTCATAAAAGAGGCTAAAAAGGGTCTATAAACAAAACATGAAGGAAAAATCCTCTATCTATATCACTAAAGTCAAAAGGATGTGGAGGCTTGCCTTTTTTAAAGTCTACGGTATGTTAGATACCGTCCAGAAAATTATCATGGCAACATAAATTTGTATATATTGACAGTAAAACGGGCTAGCTATTGCTGGTCAAGAGATAAAATACGTTAAATCAAATTATGTCGTAAATTATCATGTAATAGAGTTATAAATGAAGTTAAATGTATTCTCATAACATATTTTATTTCTCATATATTATATTATTTTTTAACAAAATGTAGGCAACATCTTGTTTAAAAAAGAATCACTGACATTTAACAAACAAAACTAAAGAAATATGACGACATATTTCTCGCTTAAGTGATATAAAATATTACAACATCTTGTCTTATTTTATATTCATATTATATTTCATATCATTGTATATTTCGCCATTTTGTTATACAATATTTACTATATTATTTTTTATTATACTAGAATTTTTTGTGTTTGTCTAAGCTGGTACAAGACCAGTGTAGTCGTTGTCTTCCTTAGCTCGATAACAAAGATGATGACTATCGACATGTTATATTTGTTCAACTCTTACCTATTAAAAAGTGAGTGCAAATGAATTAACTCACTGTGATTGTATCTTCTTGGCCCAATTTAAATAATGACTTCTAGCCGTAAGATAACTTCATATTAAACTTATTAGTAAATGCCACCTGAGATTAGAACCCAGGACTTTTGTTAATCTGCTTATATTATTTTCAATTTAAAAGCTCTAGTTCATATGTTTAGAGCGGTGTATGGGTTAATTAAAAAAAGTCATTACCAGGAAAGTAATTAAGATGAATGTTTTATGTGGGTGAGCCAAATCTCGACTAAAAATTATCTCTACCCATACTACTGTTGATGTAAATTGCGTTCTCTGAATATTTCTCATATATAGATGGTGATCGGAAATAAAACGTGGCTTTGGCAATAGATTTTGTAGCAGTATCACCTTCCCGCACGATGATAATGAAATTATCATCTAGTTTTTTTTTGTAACATGAGGCATTACTACTGACTTATATCTAAATTCAGAGTTTTATTGCCCCTTGTCCTTTTAATCTAAGAATAGACGTAGTATGCCTATGCTATTTCTAGTTCCCCTAACGTGGATAAGGTTAGGGCAGTTTTCCTCCCATGCCTTTCCTCTCATCCTTTATATACATTCCACTTACATACAATTTATGTCTACTTTCGCTTTTTATATTTCTATTTCTAATATATACACTTATTCTTTTATTTCTTATTATATTTATGACATTTCCTTATTACTAATCTTATTTTATTACAATTTATCGTAGTACTATTTTAATTTTTATAACCAATGGTGGGCTCTCAACTCACACTATGTTTAGTGTGTGTTTAGATTCTCCTTATTTGCTAATGATATTCCTTAATGCTGCCTTTTCTGCTATTTTCCTGCAGTAGCAAAGGAATTTTTGACTAACTTCTTTGTTTCCTACTAGCGACTGTAAGTTTTCCTTGCTAATTTTAATACCTAAAGCTATCTCCATATTTATTCTCATGCTATCGTGTATAGGGCACTCATTATGATCTAGTTACTAAATATGAAATGAAACTACATGAAAAGATTTGAACAAGGTTGCGTAAAAGTATATTATTAAATGACTTATATTTTTGGGATTGTTCATTGTTAACTTCCAAATTATACTTCCGCTTCGTACTTGAATTTTGCGAGGTCAAGGCACATCCCCACTCGTCGAGCCAGCCTTATCACCTTTTTTATCATTACAAATATTTGTCGTAAATATTTTCTCCCTTCACTGTAACATTTTTAATTGTGGACAATGTCCTACTCAAATTCGATGCTTAATTGTAAGAGATACAACGCTTGGCAACTTGATGTATGTGTGTGTAGTCGTAACGTTATTCTCAACTATATAAAAGTGTTCGCGTAAACCCAGTGGCGATCACTCGTGCTTATCCAATTTAATTCGATGTACAGGAATGTTGATAGCATCAGTAAGTTATTCGCATGCGAACCATTACGACTTAAGTTTTGGGTTTACGACATGAAACGTTTTTTGATTAAGGTTATCAAGTCGAAATCATCACTCGTCCGTAAGTGAGCAAATAAATATTCACCGTCCGTCACACGACCACTTAACACTTCTTACATTATTGAGACCTTCTTGGTGAAATAATGGTAATAAAGGTTTTAAAGGTTTATTTATAAATACCTACGGTAAAGGAAGACACAGGCCTTCTCTATGAAGAGAAAATTAGGGCGTAGTCACTCTAATACTTCTAAGACGCCCTAATATTCTCTTACTGTATAGTTGTGGTTGCCTTCGTGACGTCAGAAAATTTGTAGCTTTTTTAATCGGGATCGAACTCGGGTTGCAAACGTGCTGTTCAACTTGAGGTGACTGCCTGGACACTGAGCTACCACGGCTCTTTTTTCTTTATAAAGGTACTTAATAGTAAACAAAAATTCAACCCATGATCTAGTGCAGTGATTCTCAACCTTTTTTTTTGTTGCAGCACAAATGTAACGATAAAAATGATTTACTTACTACAACACTGCGTAAATAGTTTATGACAAAAATTTTAAATATAGGAAATAATAATATATGTTCATGTTAAATATATTTTTCTATTTAATTGATATAATTTAATAATATTAACATTATTATATATTTGCAAAATTTGGCGGCACACAAAAGTGCCGCGGCACAGTGGTTGAGAATCACTGATCTAGTGGATTGAGCACCGCAACGAAATAGAATTAGTAACTGCATTCATATTATTTTTTGCAATTCTTTTTGCTCGATTGAATCCCCATATACCGGTTCATTATTTAATTTCCAATGAAAATATCTAAAAGCCCGATCAAAATTTGCTCATAATAAACCTAGATATAGGCAATATTGTGAAACGTACGTAAATAGATGACATAGTGTACGAAGTCGCTATAAATCCTCCTGTCTGTATCAAGCACAACTTGTGGTCGGGATCGTGCGCAAACGCAACAGATAAGATACATGTCGCGCGTGCCCGGTGTCCCGCGGGGAGCGCTAATTAAGCCTTCAGATTCACAACACATGCTAAACGTTATTTATTAATAACGCGGTGCTATTTGTAGCGTTTCTATCGCGTTTATTAATTGTAATATATCGCCTGTGTTTTGGTTCTTGCGAAAGTATACCTGTTTTAGTTTGAAACTAAACTAGACTACACTAAGTTTTTTTAATTTCACTCCATTCAAAGGTTATCTGTAAGAGATCGATTAATGATAGGGCTGCCCATTGCCATTATATCGTTGGTATGCAATAAAGTACATATTATATAAGTTAGTATAGAGTATTTTCATCCAGTTATAGAAAGATTGGCAAGGAAGTTAGAGAGTCGTTCAGAATAGCGTTGGTATTTCCCCGGCAGCTTCTAATACTAACCAAAACTGAATTTCAGCCATGTGTAGGATAGTATTACTTAAATTCATCTTTTCTTTATAATACACAGCGCAGACATGACAGGGTTTGCACCATTGTGGCCCACAGAACTGATTTCGCTAGACATCAATTTTACGTCCTAAGTACCTTTTTATACAATATAGTAAATAAATTATTACATATATACCCATTACCACTAAAAGAATGCAAGACACATATGGCTCCAAACTCTCTCGTATGAATTTACAGAAATATCTTTTAAAACCATATTAAACAGTCAGAGTAACTCACCCCCTCATACTCATCCCTACACATACAGTCACTCTTCAACACCACGCACCCTTTTACACACAAACACACTTACACAAAACTATTAAACTAAATTACATTATAAGTTTTAATTTTACTAAATTTGTATTTGTATTTAACTGTTTGGAGATGGGCGTTAATAGCTGCGACACAGTTTTTACTACTGCGGCTATTATCGAACTGGTTTGTACATGAATTTTTGGTTTGGAATAAAATCAAATCAAAATTTTTTTCATGCCTGATGCAAATTCATCACCACCATCTTTGAATACCTGCTACAGCAACAAATGAACCTACCTAATTTTTGTTTAGATTTTATTGAACAACAACTAAAAATCTCTTCGTCTTTTCAGGTAAACAAATTGTCACAATAGAATCACCTTTATGACTTAAAAATATAAAAGTTACAAAACATTGTTTATAATAACAATAACGAGTAGACGAAGCCGGGTGACCAACTGTCATAAATGCATGATTTACGCAATTACCTCTTAAGGGTGGCTATAAATTACCGTTCACTTCACTAAAGCAATTACAACCCATCAACTTGCACCTAAATATTGTACCGTTAGCAATAATAACGTTTATGTTAATGTAAATAGGGATTATAATGTTTTGATTCTACAGCAAATTGTCGTGCTAATTTTAATGTGCAACTTGGGTCCTGATTATTCACAGATATTGAATCAAGTAATACCACCCGCTAACTTGAGGTGACGCGAAAAATTTTATGTTTTTTAAAATTGGACACAAGAAATGTTTTATGGTTTAAATTTCCGTTTGGAGCACCGTGTACAGGTAAAGAAGTATTATGAAGTGTAAATCATGTTTCTTAAATCAATTCAGTACTTAATACTGAATATATCTGAATATATACTCTTTGATAGTATTTAAATACAGGTATTATATCATATACTTCTTCTTCTCAAAGTACCCCTCTGACTAGGGAAGATTGACAGCCATCATGTTTCTCCTCCGGTCTCTAATATTACACAGCCATGGTTTCCTTCTAGACCCAACATTTTTTTTCCCAGCGACTTTGTTTGGTTTGGTTGGTTGGTAGTTCTAAATACGATACTATACCGTTCGCGTGTGTACCTATTTGTACGTATAGGCCGTAGTGAATTATAAGCTTACATCCGTTGTTAGAAATAGTTGCACCGTATTTGCTATTAGATTTCAAATGTGGCCCGCTCGGCTAAAGACAATGCTACGGTGACGTCATCGTAGGCGCCAGAATCGAACCCGGCGAATTAATTAGCAGTCGCGCTGTACTCCGGCTGTACGTGATCGATCAACTATCAATAGTAATCAGCTAGATCGATCGAAGCGCGCTGCCTACCGCAGACTGGTGCACGGTTTTATGATATCGGACTACGATCGCTGTTAACTGCGCTCGATTAAATAGCCATCGATCTTTAGTGTTTTGCCTTGGGCTTTAAATAAATCACTAATTACATTACCCGCTTATATGTGCCGTGGTAGCTCAGTTTCTGGGCAGTCGCCTCAAGTTGCATGGTACGCTAGCAGTTCGATCCCTGGTGCCGGCACCAATAAATTTGTTGTTGCAATTTTATGTGCTGATTTACCATGCACTCGGCGATATTTTTCTAAGACATGTGTAGTCTGGCAATCCGCAATAGGGCCGCTTACACAGAACTATACTACTCTCTGTACAGAGAAGGCCTGCACAGGCCAGCATTGGGACATATATAGAGGCTGTTACTTTAACTAACTTTACAGTTACTAACATTACTGTCTAAGTAAGTTTGTACTTATATTTACATTCTATACATATTAAGGATTACTTGTGTACTGTTGTATCATTTATATAGAGTATAAAATTATACAGTCCATAGTCATCCTTCTGTGACACTATTTTAACCGACTTCAATAAACGGAAGTTTTATTTTATTTTTGACTATGATACTTCAGAAACAAAAGAGGGTGGCAGCAGTTAAGAGCGCTTAAATTTGCATTAAGTATGTGTACGACAAATGGACGAATATAACTCATTATACCGCCAACCAATTCCGATCATTCGAGTTTTATTGGGAAGGATACACTTCAATTCTATTACTTAATATTCCTAGGATATAGGAAGGATACAAAACACGGCCGCGCGTATGCTGTTTAACGTTTGATTCGATTTGAAGTAGGTTTTTGTTTTCACATTCACCAATACTCTGCGCTGTCTGTATCGCTTCAAAAATCTTCTACCAGCGTCCACTAAGACAATACTTATTCAGAGCTTGATCTTACCTTTACTGGATTACGCCGATGTATGTTATACTGATCTTACTCAAGAACTTCTCAGCAAATTGGATCGCCTACTCAACAATTCTATTCGCTTCATCTTTGGCATACGCAAGTACGACCATATTTCTTTCTTTCGCTCTCAGCTTAAGTGGCTTCCAATGTCTCAACGACGATCCTTCAGAACACTTTGTACATTATATTCTATTTTACGTGATCCATTTGCACCTGAATACTTGAAATGTAAATTTCAGTATCAGGGTGATTCACACGACCGTTGTCTTCGTTCTACTGATAGTAATTTTCTCCATATTTCTTCCTGTCACACTGATTTTGTGTATAAATCCTTTACCTTTACCGCAATAAGACTTTGGAATGCGCTGCCAACAAATTTACGTACAGCTGGAACTAAATCTACCTTCAAACATTTACTTTGGAAGCTTTACCTAAGCAAGGAATAGTTTGTCAATTGCTGTCCCTATCCATCTATAATTCTATATATATGTATTTATATATGTATCTATTTATTATTATATATAATTATTATGTTTATATGTTTAATTTATTTGTATGCCTGTATTTATTATAGTTTTCTTTTATTTATTATTTTCTCATATAGCTTGCACCCGTTACTTTGTCTCTTCACAACCCCAAGGTAGACTGGCAGAGAATGCCTACTGGCATTAAGTCCGCCTATTTGTACCTTTATTTTGTGTATTGTGTGCAAATAAAGAATAAATAAATAAATATACGTATTAAATATGGTAAGGTAGACGAAGTAGCTTGAATACTGGTGATTCGATAAAACTAGTATTGTGAAACATTGATATCGAATAAGTTTATCGATTAAACATAAACTGTATAGATAATAAAACAAAACCAAAGGTGAATCATCATCGAATTGGTATTCAGTTAGAACGTGTGCGAACAAAAAACTTGTTTGTATGCCGCGCCCGACGGCGGGAAGAGCGATGATTGACAGTACATTAGGAAGGTACGGGTCCCGCAATTGCTCATGCCGATCGCCTTGACATGTCATGTTGGTACACTCGTACGATGAATATTGAACGCATGATGCTTAAACAGACAAACATTCCGATTTGGTTGCGAGCATTTTAGATGATAAATAACGTATATTTACGAGTAAAGTAAAAACCGACTTCAAATCTAGTTAAACGTAAACGCTATCACACGTGTACGTCCTCTTTGTATTTCCAAATTATCGTAGTATTTGTATAGGTTCGGACTTTCGTACCAGCGTAGTGCAGGACGCATTTCCCGGCACTCCAACCTCAACGACATCATCCGTCGGGCTCTTTCACCGCTAATATTACATCAACTTTGGTGCCAAATGGACTATTGCGACTACCAGACGGTATGACTTTCATACTCTGGAAGACGTGGTGGCCTTTAGTATGGGATGCCACAGGCGTCGATACTTTAGCACCGTCACATCTTCCAGAATCTTCTGTTGAGGCTGGAGCGGCCGCCACAACAACGCAGAAAACTTCAAGAGGCGTAAATATAGTTACCTCGACAGAGGTTTCATGTTTGAACCATTTGGGGTAGAAACTTTGGGTCCGTGGGGTCCTAGTGCACATCACCTTTACTCGTATATGTTTATGTGATAGCTAAGAAGTTGGTCGACACATCTGGTGATCAGAGGGCTGGCTTACACCTTACACAAAGGCTAAGCATTGCCATACAACATCGCAATGCTATCAGCCTTCTGGGCTCGTTGCCAAGAAATGACGGTTTGGCACAATTATATTTTTTGTAAATTACCTATTATATTGTAAATATTTCTTTTTTTAGTTAGTATTATGTATTGTTCTTTATGTATAAAAACTAATTCAAATTAATTTCTTTGCATAGGTATTACGAATTTAATTAATCAGAACCTAATCAAACTCTTTTGAAGTACATCTTTTCCAATAAAAATACATGGTTTTATCATGGATGCCATGGACCAAAAGGGAAGCACCATCTTTCAAATAAAAAAAGAATTAAACATAAAAAACCCTACAGACGAATTGAGAACCTCCACCTTTTTTGAAATCGGTTGAAAAAATATTAGCGCGAAAATGCGCAATTAACTCACATAGTACATAATTATGGCGAGAAAATATTGGAATTATAGCACTCTCCTTTAGCGATTAACGTGGAATAGCACAGACAATGAAATATGTAATTCATAATAGTTACGGAATAATATCACCATGTTCTTAGATGTTATTTATGTTTTATTTAATATCTATAGTCCAACAAAATAGACGAAAACATACAAAACTATTTGATAAACAGCACGGTAATATGCTATTACCGGCAAACAAAACATAAGCCTTAATTAAATGAAATTGAAATGAAAATGCTAAATGGATTTTACGTGCTTTCATTAACGCTTCGTTTCGTATTATTTTCGAACATTTATAACGTTGTGTTATGTATGCGTTGGATCATAACTCATGTTCACTTTGTAAGCTGATTTAAAATATGCTTCGTTATATTATGCACTTCTAGTAAACATCAGTAGAATTAAGGCTACTACTATAGCGTCAATAGCCTAATGGTTTAGGGTACGGCCTGCGAATCGTAAGGTCGTGGGTTCGAATCCACCATTCGAATATTGCCGTGAACCATGTCCTAGCACAAGCTTAAGCTTAGTTGGAATGTTAAAAAGATTGTTAGTAATATTTCAGGGAAAAAAAGAAATATTGCTTTCCTTTCCTTTCCAGCTTTCCTTTTTTAAAAAAAATGAAAATAAAATATTAGTATCTTTAGCTGGAATTAACCAATCCTTTTGCCCTATTTAAAATAAATAATCTATCTTCCTTAAACCCCAGTAAGATAGGCAGAGAAAGAAATATCATATTTTACGTTGATATTTAAGCCGGTAAGGGTGTAAAAGTCTCCAAGGTGTCAACGGCAATCAGATAAAAAACTACCAAGAGAGGAGAAATTGAAAGAACAAGTTTATTTACGAGTAAAGTAAAAACCGACTTCAAATCTATTTAAACGTAAACGCTATCACACGTGTACGTCCTCTTTGTATTTCCAAATTATCGTAGTATTTGTATAGGTTCGGACTTTCGTACCAGCGTAGTGCAGGACGCATTTCCCGGCACTCCAACCTCAACGACATCATCCGTCGGGCTCTTTCATCGCTAATGTTCCATCAACTTTGGAGCCAAATGGACTATTGCGTAGTGATGGTAAGAGACCAGACGGTATGACTTTCATACTCTGGAAGACGTGATGGCCTTTAGTATGAGATACCACATCTGTGCCACGTCTCTTCTTTTCTAGGCGTCGATACTTTAGCACCGTCACATCTTCCAGAATCTTCTGTTGAGGCTGGAGCGGCCGCCACAACAACGCAGAAAACTTCAAGAGGCGTAAATATAGTTACCTCGACAGAGGTTTCATGTTTGAACCGTTTGGGGTAGAAACTTTGGGTCCGTGGGGTCCTAGTGCACATCACCTTTATATGTTTATGTGATAGAAGAAGTTGGTCGACACATATGGTGACCAGAGGGCTGGCTTATACCTTAAACAGAGGCTAAGCATTGCCATACAACATCTCAATGCTACCAGCCTTCTGGGCTCGTTGCCAAGAAATGACGGTTTGGCACAGTTATATTTTTTGTAAATTACCTATTATATTGTAAATATTTCTTTTTTTAGTTAGTATTATGTATTGTTCTTTATGTATAAAAACTAATTCAAATTAATTTCTTTGCATAGGTATTACGAATTTAATTAATCAGAACCTAATCAAACTCTTTTGAAGTACATCTTTTCCAATAAAAATACATGGTTTTATCATGGATGCCATGGACCAAAAGGGAAGCACCATCTTTCAAATAAAAAAAGAATAAAACATAAAAAACCCTACAGACGAATTGAGAACCTCCACCTTTTTTGAAATCGGTTGAAAAAATATTAGCGCGAAAATGCGCAATTAACTCACATAGTTCATAATTATGGCGAGCAAATATTAGCATTATAGCACTCTCCTTTAGCGATTAAAGTGGAATAGCGCAGACAATGAAATATGTAATTCATAATAGTTACGGAATAATATCACCATGTTCTTAGATGTTATTTATGTTTTATTTAATATCTATAGTCCAACAAAATAGACGAAAACATACAAAACTATTTGATAAACAGCACGGTAATATGCTATTACCGGCAAACAAAACATAAGCCTTAATTAAATGAAATTGAAATGAAAATGCTAAATGGATTTTACGTGCTTTCATTAACGCTTCGTTTCGTATTATTTTCGAACATTTATTACGGTGTGTTATGTATGCGTTGGATCATAACTCATGTTCACTTTGTAAGCTGATTTAAAATATGCTTCGTTATATTATGCACTCCTAGTAAACATCAGTAGAATTAAGGCTACTACTATAGCGTCAATAGCCTAATGGTTTAGGGTACGGCCTGCGAATCGTAAGGTCGTGGGTTCGAATCCACCATTCGAATATTGCCGTGAACCATGTCCTAGCACAAGCTTAAGCTTAGTTGGAATGTTAAAAAGATTGTTAGTAATATTTCAGGAAAAAAAAGAAATATTGCTAGCTTTCTTTTTAAAAAAATAAATAAATAAAATATTAGTATCTTTAGCTGGAAGTAACCAATCCTTTTGCCCTATTTAAAATAAATAATCTATCTTCCTTAAACCCCAGTAAGATAGGCAGAGAAAGAAATGTCATATTTTACGTTAATATTTAAGCCGGTAAGGGTGTAAAAGTCTCCAAGGTGTCAACGGCTATCAGATAAAAAACCAACCAAGAGAGGAGAAATTGAAAGAACAAGTTTATTTACGAGTAAAAACAAAAACCGACTTCAAATAGAATAGGAATATTATTGAACAGAATTAATCAGAACCTCTTTCAAGTACATCCTTTCCCATAAAAAATGAATCGTCTAAATCGGTTGGCGTGATGTTGAGTAATTGGTCCACTTGTCGTGCACGTACATAATGCAAATTTAATACATGGTTTTCTAATGAGTGCCATTGTCAGAATAGGACCAAATTTAAATGGGATACAAAAATCGAATTCGGTTGAAAATAATTAATAATCTTTAATATCAAATTCTCGACTAACTTTTTAACGTATATACGTAGGTCAGGTCGTACATAAATGTATTAAGAGTTGTATGTTGCGTAAAGATTAGTTAAACGTGTTGAATAATTAGTGTTTCACGACATCAGAGCTGACAAAATTCTAGTAGCATTTGTTATTAAGTCGACTGCGTTATTTTACGCGAAAAATACAGCAATGCGGTACGTTTTAGAGGAAAAAAAAGACGAAGAGATGAGAATAAACAGACGACTGGGAACGGGGGCCGGCGCTCGAATTTTGAATACAAATGTAAATTAGTATCTCCACTAATTACCTTACCAGACACGTTCAGGGCCATGCGTCTTGCAGGCTTACTGAGGACTCCAATTTTTTACCGGGAGGCGGAGGATCGAGGCCATTTTTCTCATTAGCTGCAAATCAAAGTGTAATTTGTGCGACGCTGGCGTGTGTGTTCATTCTGGACAGAGGCGGACTTTTTTGTGAGACAATTCCAAAGTAATTGTCCCCGTTTTTAAATATACGTTTTAACTAAATTTATAGGCGGAAAAAATCGTAACACCTAAATATATTTGCTTTATTCTCATCACTAGTATATAACAGCTTACATACATATGTCCTAAAGAGAAGAAAAGCAAGAAAGAGCTTATTTCTTCCCGAAGATAGTATGGAGATTAAATTTTGAAGTGTGCTCAGGATTTACATGATCTAATTCCCCCATCCCGTTTCACCACTCACTGCTGAATTTCATCCTTTTGGTGTGGACATCCTTCAGACCCGAACGAAACGCTTTGCTTCGTCTTTCATTATTGGTATAGCAAAGGACTGGAATAGTTTGCACACGTCTGTCCTACGATTGCAATTTAGGTACTTTACTAAGCTGGTACGCCATACTACCTAGGACTGCATTTCCACTTAATATCAAGTGGGGTCACTTGCTTGGAAAGTTTTAAAAAAATACCCTATTCTGCGTCAAGATCCTAATACAGATTCAGTAAGAGTCTTCACAGAGCAAATTTCTCTTCTAATGCACTTCCATTCGCTTTAAAGCTGCGAGAAATCATCTAGAAGCATCTATCTCAATGTACTTTTGGAATGATTCCGTTGGCCATTTTATGAAATCACGATTTTTTGGTCTGATACGACTTAAGGATCTTGAAGAAAATTGTCTTTTGTCTATTGCAGACCCATTCATCTATATAAAAAAAAACAATATTTATGTGAATCTTATCATAACTCTGTATCTCTAAATAAAACATATATTTTTAATGTTGTTTCCATAAATATTTATGGCCAGTATATTTATACTATAGTTTATACTCAACCCTAACGCAGCGTTTTACAAGTCTATGTTACATTTTTAACTCATTGTTTATTGTCATGTGGTATTCCCTTATTGTGACTGATATTTTTTTCTCTTAATCTATATGTATTATGAGTTTTTAATATTGTCACCAAGCTCAAAAAGTTCATAAATATCTTAACTTTATTAAATATTGATTTAAAAATCGATCACATGAACAAAATTATTTGATTTAATGGAAATTTATTACGTTTTGTATTACATTTACCTTAAGTATCGATAAAATTAACATTTTCGTAATTTCGAATTGATAATAAATGGGCATTCGAATTACTAAACTAATCGATATGTAAAATTGTAGTTAATATGCGACATAATTGATCTAATCTCATGATCTGGCGCCTATATTCTATTTCTTCTTCCGCATTTGTGCTTTGTTAACAACCATTTAAATATATTTATTTTTTAAACACAGCAATAAGAGAACAAGCGGGTCGAACAAAATTTATAGGCAGTATCTTGTAGGTAATTAAAAAAATATATAGTTAAAATTAACAAGGTGTGACACAAGTAGCACGTAAATGGGTCCGGCGCGTCGCCACCGCCGGCTGCTGTATAAAAAGGCAATCATCTTTTATTTTTCAACGCTCGCAATTTGCATGTCCCGCTCCAGAGATGATGTACAATAAAATTATGCTCTAAACTTATTTATAAGCTCCGCACTGTACACGCGGTTAATTAAGTGAAATTGTATCATTTTAAATTTTGAGAATTCACATCTGTTAATATAATTCTTCTTATTATGGCCCTAGATACGTGTAACGGATAATGAAATTTGATAGTTACTATCAGAAGTAGCCTATATAATATATATAGCCTCGAAAAGAACGTTTGCCAGGTTGGACGGAAAAAGAGCCCGCGGTGACCTACACGGTGGGCAGCCAAAGCCATGAAGACCGAGGACAGGGACATGTGGACTATCTTACAATACAGGTTAAGTCTACATCGCCTTAAAACATCACTTATTTCTCTGAAAGAAACTCTAAGATTGTTTTTATTTTGTCCTTAATTTTATATTGTACGAACAACCGTTGCAATCACATTTGATATACACATACAAAATCAAAATGAAAATGCAAATGACGCAATAAATCATAAACGTAATAAATAAATCCAGTTGAGGTTTCGAATAATAACAACAAAGCGCATTGTACCTTTTGTCCTAAATGTAAGAGACAATTACAAACGCTATGGCCTGGGGTTTCGACGCATAAATCTCGCTATAAATTCCATATTTATTTATACGCAAATGTTGTTGAGTATTTTATAAAATGGAACACCAGTGTCCTGTTAAGCGACAAGTTTTCAAATTATATATATGTAGTTTAGCTAACTTGGCAAGTTGGGGAAGAAGGCGACATCGGCAGACCCGTGTCGCTTTGCACTGTGAGCACGGTGCAGGGTCTCCGGAGCCCCTCACCATGCACCGAGGAAAGGCCGCCAGGAAGTTTTAGTGGGTAAAAACCTCACATAACCGCCTTCCTCCCTGATGGTGGGGAATCTTGTTGAACAATAAAAAGTACTTAAAGCATTTATCTTGTTTCTATAAATAAACATATTTCCTACTGATCCGTAATGGCTTGTTGTTTCCAATATTTTCAATATTTAATTATATAATTTAAACTTTATACGTTTAATTATCATATTATTTATTTTAGTTTATTTTGGACTCAATAATATATTTATTTATGAAATTTTTTCAACTATTATTTTATTGTATAAAATATATTTTAATCTCATAACTGTTTTATTTATGTATCATATTTATTATACTCTTATTGTCTGTATAAATTCCATATAAAAGTATTGCGCGCGCACGTCTTTAGGTAGTCCCGGGCACCGCTGAAAATCAGCGCTAGCGCATCCTTGCGACAGCATATGCTGAGACGCTGTCCGATATTGGCATCATATGTTTTGTATTATTTGTCCGTGTAACTTTAACTGTGTTCTGTCTATTTTTCATTCTTTTTTAATGTGTGTTATTTTCTGTCTGTGATGTGTTTTTGTATTGTGATGCCAATAAATAAATGTCTATGTCTAATCAGAAATTATTGATGTTCTTGAGGCATAAAATCAATTCATTTGTCACAATGTTACAAATGAATTTGTAAAGGTACACTGGGTGGACATAACTAAATCATTGTTGTAACCTGATCACAGCTAGGACGCGTAGGTGGTGCTCGCTTGGAACGCTAGATTTGTAGCCACACAAAAGGTAACAATCGTTCAGCAGTTATTCCTACAAGCTTTACTAAGTTGAGTGTGATGTTTTCGAGCCTTTTTGCTTCTAGACAATGTTAGCTTGAAGAATTTTACAGCTTCATTGGATTGAGTCATCATCTAGTCGCAATATACAATAGATGTTTATCTAAATTTGAGTTTGAGTATGTGTGTGTGTGTATCTTTGTATTTTGTCAGTTATACTATGAGTATGTATACATATTACTTTGAACCGTCAATAGCCTAATGGATTATATTGTATGGTTGGTTCGAATCTACCATTCGGCTATTGACGTGAACCATGTCCTAGCACAGCAAGCATAGCAAAGCTTAGTTGGAATGGTTAACAAGAATGTCAGCCCTGTAGTCCTGGGCTCTCAAGAATAAGAATACGGTATCCCCTGCCTGTCGTAGAAGGCGACTAAAAGGGCTCGGGTTCACTGGACGACAAGGGTGGGGGCCTTTGTCGTCCGCTAAGGTGGACCCGGGAAAAAGGCGAAATCGGCTGGCCCGTGTCACCTTGCACTGCGAGAGCACAGGGGGGAAGGCCGTCCCGCCCCCGGGACGTGCGTGAGATCCCGGAGCCCCTCGTCATGCACCGAGGAAAGGGCCACCGGGGACGTTTTAGTGGGTAAAAACCCCACTTAACCGCCGGCTTCCCCCCCAGAAGGCGGGGTATCTTTTTGAAGATTTCCTCCCCGTTAACAAAAAAAACGTTAACAAGAATGTTAGTAATAAGACTCAAAGGTGTTTCAAAGATATGTATCACGTAACTCTACATATATATATATATATATATATATATACAAACTATACATCAATCAGTCGCTTCTGCGGAATAAGGTTATGATTCCATTTTGACTCACCATCAAATGGACCCTTGTTAAAGGTACTAAACGGATTTCACTATAGGGACACACATTATTTTTGATTATATTACTTGACTAGTCACATTAAAACAATATATAGCCGTGAACAAAAATAAAGGGTCGGCTAAGAAATTTTGAATATCTCGGAAGATAAAGACGCTAGCTAACTGAAATAAATTATGAATTTTAGACAATTAAATAATATCCTTAAAATATTTTTTTTTATTAATTTATTTATATTTCATTAAAAAACATTAACTTAAACTTGGATAAAACAGAATTTCCAATAAATTTTATTTGTATTTAATTTTAGTACTTAGTGTTGCCCTTTATTCCGAACCTTTATCACGTGTGAACAAGAGCTCATGATATAGATTACTTAGCTAACTTTGTATTAACAAAATGGTGTCATAGTTACGACTATCATCCAGAGATTACGGATTTCTGTTTCATAAGATCAGGTTATGTGTAAATTCGAAGCATTCTGTGTAAACCGAATTTTTCTCTACGACACACCTCACCCCAGGTTACTTGTATTGAATTTAAAATAGACAGTGGTAGATAATATCTATTGAGGATTTTGTTTACCATGCAACTCTGACTCAAAGGTGTTTCAAAGGTATGAATCCGATAACTCTAAAACTATACATCAATCAGTCGCTTCTGCTGAATAAGGTTATGATTCCATTTTGACTCACCATCAAATGGACCCTTGTCAAAGGTACTAAACGGATCCTAGATCTTAGATCTCCCCGCCGGCGGCAGTAGCGGCTGCGCTGGTTCTAAATGGAAGGCGCTGGTGTCCTTCTGCAAGTCAGTAATGGCCCAGAAGGAGACCGCAGAACGGGATCGGGAGAGGGCCGCAGCCATGTAGTTCTGGGCTCTCAAGAATAAGACTACGGTATCCCCTGCCTGTCGTACAAGGCGACTAAAAGGCCCCGGGTTCACTGGGCGACAAAGGGGCCTGCGTCGTCCACCAAAGTGGACCCGGGAAAAAGGCGAAATCGGCTGGCCCGTGTCGCCTTGCGCTGCGAGTAACTTCCCCCCGGGACGTGCTCCCCTTGAGCACAGTGCAGGTGCGTTCCACGTGAGATCCCGGAGCCCCTCGTCATGCACCGAGGAAAGGGCCACCGGGGAGGTTTTAGTGGGTAAGATCCTCACATAACTGCCGCCTTCAACCCAGAAGGCGGGGTATCTTTGTGAAGATTTCCTCCCCGTCAACAAAAAAAAATCTACTAAACGGATTTCACTACAGGGATAAATTTTTTTTCACATTATTTTTGAATATATCACTTGACTAGTGACATTAAAACAATATATAGCCGTGAACAAAAATAAAGGGTCGGCTAAGAAAGTTTGAATATCTCGGAAGATAAAGACGCTAGCTAACTGAAATAAATTGTGCATGATAGACAATTAAATAATATCCTTAAAATAAAATATTTTTATTAATATATTTATGTTTCATTAAAAACATAAACATCACGTGCTCATGATATAGATTACTTAGCTAACTTTATTTATTATAATTAACAAAATGGTGTCGTAGTCACGACTATCATCTAGAGGGAACGGATTTCTGTTTCATAATCAGGTTATGTGTAAATTCGAAGCATTCTGTGTAAACCGAATTTTTCTCTACGACACACCTCACCCCAGGTTACTTGTATTGAATTTAAAATAGACATCGGACGCAAAGCAATAAAAATAGTTCATATTTTAAGTTATACAGAAAGGTAAATTATTAAACAAACGGCGCACTAACTGTGTTCAACACGTAACGGACAAAATACAAAAGTTGTAACTTTGAGTGTTACTAGCTTGTATACCATTATACGTGGACAAGTAAAATAAAGACACAAATGACTTCATGTTGAACAAATTTGTCACGTAATCGTTCTATTTTGGTGACGGCCTCAGGCGCTGCTGATGAAAAAAAAACAATTGCCCGCGGATCTTTCCACGATGCAGCGCGACTTAAATTAGCTAGCTCTAAAATTGATCATGTTTATAGTAGTATACAGGTGTAGCGCAAAAAACTGTCATTTTATTTCCAGTTTGTTTTTTTTTTAAAGAAGCTAGCAATATTTCTTTTTTTTTCAGGAAACATTACTAACATTCTTGTTAACCACACCAACTAAACTTAAGCTTGTGCTAGGATTTCACGTCAATAGTCGAATGGTGGATTCGAACCTACGACCATACGATTCGCATACCGTACCTTAAACCATTAGGCTATTGACGCTTATTGACCGCATAGTTGCCTAATGGTTAAGCATTCGCATTTACGTCGACAATAGAGGACTAGGCAGCTTCTATTAATGAGTTTTCTGTTATTCGAATTCTTAGTATTTAAAAATTTGTCGCTGATAATTTGTTTGGTTATTGGGTCGTGAATGCTGTCTCTGGCGCAAAAATTTGAAGTTTTACATGGTTTAAAACCACCTCTAACTTTTTAACAAAATAGGAAGCCTGTAAAAACTTCAATTTAATACAACCCGTATAATCTAAGTCGGTTGGTTCACCGGGCGTATTAGATACCAATTGTGAAAAGGGGTGAATGATGTAGAAAAAAATATTTATTCGTATACACACTGTATACACAAAAACTAGACAATTATCTAAACTGCGACAATTTAATCCGAGTCAAGTCGACTTGGGCGCAATGTACCATAAATTATTATGTAGTAGGAATCTTAATAAAGCGGCCTAGCCTTTGTAACAAATGAGGAAAGAGAAATAAGGACAGAATACTAAATGTTTGTTGAAGCGTTCAACTCAACGCTCGCATAGCTCTCTTTACCTGTGTCTTGTAGTATTCAGTGCGTGTACATTTAGATTTTTGTCATATTCGCTATTTATATTTATACTGAGAATTTGTAATCCGATTGAAGCGTCAAATGAAGTTATTTGGTTCTCTTGCAATTAGATTGCTATTGCTTTTTATATACGTAGAAAAAGGCCTACGCATACCTCAAACCCTGCATGGTCCCTCTGAATGCCTTCAATCGGTACTACTTACAAATACACTACCACCATTACGACGCATTCGCGTAGCCCGGAGGCCGAGACACGTTCTTAACGATCCGGATGACGCGATTACCATTGCACAGGCTGGATCTTTACAAATCCACAAAGCGTCCATTCGCGACCGTCGGAGGTTTCGAATAATCCTCGCGCGTTACCGCTATTTTATGGGCAGGCCCCACCCTTAGATGCTAGGAGCGTTGCTGGAGTTTCTTCGGCCACTTCTTCTCAAAGATCCGTGAAATAGCTACCGACCGAGTCGTGGTTCATTCTCTCAGCGCCTCTCGATCGGAATGCTTACGCGTAACATAGTAACCGTCTAAGCCGAGGTTACCACCGGGGACCCTTGTGTCGAGTTACTAGCGATAGAGGTTTATGCTAAGCGACCTAAGAGCTATGCCACCTCTCAACCCGGTGAAGCAATCAAGGCCAGCTTCTCTGGTCAATCTGTGTAGGTCGTCATTAAAAAACGACGCATTCGCTCTTGATCGGACCTTTCTTAGTTTAGGTGAAACAGAAGATCTCCAAGATTGCTATCGCGTAGTGTCCTAGTCTAAGACGAGATTAACTGTCTAGGATTTTGGGGTAAAAATTAAAAATGCAATCAAGCTCAAGTATGCCCTAAATATTTATGCACCCTTGCGCTAAATCATTCATAATTGGGTTAGGATAAGCGAAGTTGTAAAAGGCTTTAGACTAAGGATGGGCTTTAAGCTTCAACTTTATTGTATGGTATTGAATGTTACGTATATCAGAATAACCATGTACTCATGGAAAAATCTTCCTGATGAGAGAAATCATCTGTAATAGGAATTGCAGGAACGTTGCTTTCCTCATTTAAGAAGATATCTTTTCTTATCACCGGTAATATGCTTGATCATGTTTGTTGTTCCTTCAATTTTACGTATATAGTATATAAATTTGAATGAATTAAGAAAACGCTGATAAATAAGTTCTTATAATAGCGTAACAAGGTTAGTTCCAAATGGCTGAGGTGTTAGTTTACAAGTTGCGGTATGGCTTAAGGGTCTATGATGGTCGCCCACTCCGTTAGGGACATTAAAGTGTCGTAAACCAACCGCCTTAGTGCCAACAATTTCTGAACTAAACAACGTACACTTATTTGCTGAGAACCTCGCCCGCTTGTGTTGTTGTCTAATGTACACAACTTAATGAATCGTTCAGTCCATTACATTTTGAATTATTGTCTTATGATGTGAACGGGGAATTTGCGCTTCCTTAGGAGTCACCTGAAATAAACCTCTGCACGTATCTCTCAGGCTGTGCAAAACTGAAGGAAACTGTGGTAGAGCTAAGCAGTGGTTTTTGCGCCGTAATATCGTGTAGTAGTGTCGTATATACTCCTTTATGTAGCTATGGCGTAATCCTAATGGTATTTATGTGCCATGACCTTTTCCGTAATCATGTTTTTGCTATCTGCGCGGAAAGTCTTCAACAGAAACTTTCCGATTAAAAATACTTGGAGTTTCCATGCTGTATGAAGTACCTTTCATAGTACGTAAACCAGCAACCCGAGATCGACCCCTTCGGTCGCCAATCAAGGAAATTGTTTATTGTTATTTTAAGTGCTGGCTGTCCATGTCTTGACGGTGAAGGAAAAAAACGTTAAGGAAATTTTTATACCGTTTTCAATTGTCTGCCAGTCCAATACTAGCGAGAAAGTTTATGCTGAGATGTGGGACAAATTTACCTTTATGGCCCGTGAAAATTGAATAATTACCGTTATGTCTATCTAACGATTGGGATAAAGGACGATATGACAGTAAAATTTTCAATAAATTTTTTTCTAAGTAAATAATCTTTACCACATTTTCAAAAATCAAAATAAAATTAAAAGCTTCTTTTCTCGGTATCGTATCTTAAACACATTTACTAATATCTCAAAGAATCGTAACGCATACGGCGTTACATTACAACATAAATACAGCTGAAGCAAATATAATCCACGTTAAAAACCCATAAAAATCCGTCGGCGATGCGAGATGCGAGATGAATGTTACAGGCCGCATTCGGCGGAGCTCATGAAAAGAACTACCAAAAACGAATAAATTCGCGTAGAGAAACGGCTGGAATACATCGCGCGGTGGACAACCCTAGACAATAAACTATACGCTGGAAGAGTTACACAAATGTAACAGTTAATCACAACATTAGAAGAAAAAACTTGAAAGAACAATAAGTATTATATGGAATAATAAGCTCTCTCTCACGAGTCTTTTAACCGTTTTTAGGCGACGATAGCAATTGATGTGCTCTTTTCACCAAACATTTTAGGCGTATATTTGTGGCAGGAGTTGAGCCTATCGCCGTAAATTATAGCAAAAAAATTTTTTTGGTCTAAAGGATTGAAAAACGACTTGCAATTGCAAAGATTGCTAAACAATTAAACTATCATTGCTATTGTATTATTATATGAATTAAAAAATATAATATACATAAAATTTAATTACATTTTTTCTATTTATTTATAATAATGGATTTAAAAAAGGTTAGCAGGAAAGAGGTGTAACTATAAATATTAGAAAACATTTGGCCTTATTTGTCGCTGTTCTACGGTGATTGTTATGTAACATCATGTTGCCTAATTTATACATTTATATATTTGGGAGTCAAATATTTTTATGTAAATATAAAATATAACAAAAAAGTAAACTAAAACGGAAAATATCTAAAGTGTTACCGCACAATAGCAACCAGAAATATAATAAAAATAAACCCAACGAATTGCACCACAGACTATAAACAACACTCGTAATATTAAAATGCATAGAATGTATCTCCGCATTTTATCATCAGAGATGTATTTCTAGCTAGATTTTGTGTCCTTGCCGTCTACAGTATGTGGAAATACCGACAAGAGGATAAAAATATAGCCATACTACCTCGGGTAAACATGTTTACTCTGTAGAGCGATTAAAATATACTGACAAGTGGGAGATTATTCATGTTACGATATTTTGTCTGTGAATTCTTCACGTTAAAGACACAATTTCTATAAGATCGCTAAGCCTGAACCTATGTAAATTGTTTTTATTAATAACTAGCGTACCCGGCCCGCTTCGTCGCGCTAGATTTTGCTTTATTTTATTTAAACAATTAACTTACATCATTAAATATTTAATTTAACTCTCACAATATATTAAATTATTCATTTCTCACCGTATTCATTATCTTCTATTCCCTTCTCGAGCGGGAGAAGATTTAAAATAAGATTACCTACCCCACACATTCGGTGCGCTATAACTTACCTTGAATACTTCAAGATCGTTAATTATTATCTTTAATATAGTTCAATATACTCCATTGTACTTAAATGCGGTTCATAATGACGTAAATATACACAGCGCATGTGTCAATACAAATTTGGGTAATAAAACAATAAAATATCATCATAGTAAATGCTGTATTTGACAGTTAAAAAAGAGAAGTGCTCGTCACCAAACTTTACAGGATTACTCGCCAGGTCATCTATTTCGGAGCCTATAAGGAACAAACTCACACACTTTCTCTTTTATATATATATAGATATCTTGGTTTTGTAGTTGTTTATTATGTTTGTTAAGTTAGTATCTATTACTTAGGTAGCGATGGAATATAAGCTAAGCAAGACTCGGCCCGTCGGTCGGTCGGACCTCTGAGGGCATGAAGTGGAAGATATTCAGCACCATTAAAGTCCTATCGCGTCTTTTTATGGCTAATATTTCTATCAAGTTTTGACTTTTTTTTAAACGAAACGAATTATTAGAAAGCAACAGAACTGATAGATTTTTTATGATACACAATCGTAAAGGACATTATCAAGATATAAGACAAAAAATATCAAGTAGGAATTATTTCAAAAAACATTGAAAACTTAGTGGCCTAACCAAATTTGTACTGACTGACGTACGGTGCTCAAATCGCTTGCCAAAATTTGTGACCATTACGTTAATTGATTCAATGGATGGATCCAAACTCGCTAAAAAGCGAATAAAATATGCATTTTTTTCTCTAATTTTAAGTCGTAGCAGATATTGACTATGTCTTATCTTATCTAATCAGATAAATAAGGAAATTACCACGATCTGTCAGACATTTCAGTCTACAATCGTATATATAGTGTAAGCTTCTTTTCAATGCACTTAGAGCTCGTCTGTCGGTACAAATGCTAAGCTAATTTACGTGTGATTTACGTTAATTTTAGCTGCGTCTTTTTTCATGTTTAGATTGTAAATAATATTATATTTGTCTGGTTATTCTAGATATGCCATTTGTTACAGGTTCTTTATCACAAAAACCTTTTTATTTAAGATGGGCCGGTATGAATAGTGTCTTCCATCTGAAAAATACGAGTGGGGGGCACTTAAACCGACAAATGGCAACGTTGCAATTGACAGTGTATTAAACAGCTGCGTGCATGCCAGAATACCAAGTTACGGTATAAAGGCGCGCATATACTATCCGACATTTGTTTGTGTCTAGACACAAAGAACATTGTATGTTGTAATTTTACAAACAAGCATATACGGTTCTACGACAGCTATCAGGTACAATATATTGTGAGCCCATCACCATACACAAATCTTAGCAAGTGATTTTTTTCAATAAAGAAATTATATCTCGAACAGTACATTGGTTAGAAATATTAAACAAGAATTGCAATTCATGTAGGTAGCTAAAATATAACAAAGATTTTTGTGTAACAAAGTGCGGGTAGTTTGAAGCGGATTTGATTTGTAGTCAGGTTTTTCGTTCGCATACTTGCCTATCAGAAAAAGCGATGAAACGCGATTGCCTGCATAAGTCGTTAAGTTTAAAATTATTACGAAATTAAGAATTCAATATCTCAGGTGAATAATGTAATCTCTGTTACTACAACACCATGTCAAAAAAAACAAAAGGTAAAATACGAATTTTACCTTATAGTCAATTGTGCACGCTCCTTTAGAATGTTGGGGGTGTCACGGCGCCTAGCGGGTTGCCAGCGAGCTACAACTTTTTCTTTGATAGAGTTCGAATAAATCCGCGCCAAGACCGGCAATGCAGACGCCAGCGGACGTGCCCGGCGAATTTAGAATATTGATACCGTTGCGCTTCCAAACTACCGCCAGGCTTTCTTTATTTTCTTACTCCGAAATGTTATATGCATCTACATATATTTATCATATATTCTTTCACGGTGAATGGAAGGGAGAAATATGGAATGCGACTACTGATTTTGTTTAATTCATTGCAGTTATTTTCATGACACTAACACATTATATCTCAATTTGACATGAATGTTTGTATACATGTGAACATTATCGCGGATTATATTGTATCAACACATTACAAAATATAATTGAAAAGTTTTTGAAATATATATCTAGCTTACAGATCCTAGCGTAACACATTAATCAACTTTATTCCCGTCTGATTCACATCCCCTAAATACAATATTTATGTATTTTCAGACAATTTCATACTTTACTCGCGATGTCCTCTTGAGTTTCATTGTGCTCATCCAACTTAACAGGATACGTAACTATCCTTTTCATGTACCTTCTACTCAATTGTTCCGGTAGCACGTGGTGAGCGAGCGGGTTCAGCGTATGCTGGTGGCACGGTTCGCGGAGAGGCGAGTATGAATAATGCATTTTTGTTTTGGATTTTTATGAGCAAAGTTTTGATTATTTCCAGTTCGGCACCGAGTAGGTAGTAATATAATAACCCGAAGGCGCTTTTCCACGCGCCGCCAAAATTCCCGTTTTCTAGAGGTATAACGGATTGCCGATTCCGATCTCTTTGACCCGTTATAGTAATTTGCGGTTCGTTATTATTGATTTATTCTCCATTAGGCATAATTTACATTAACCTAATTTCGGGTGAATTGCTTAAATTCTTGAAACATATTGCGTCTGTTAATACAGTGAAGGTAGAATAATGAGTGTATATTAATTTCATTGATACGCATACACAATGATAAACAACATTTTGGAGTTCATCACTACCAGACGTTGACGCGGAGGAAATCTTCACAAAGATACCCCGCTTTCTGGGGGGAAGGCGGCGGTTATGTGGGGTTCTTACCCACTAAAACCTCCCCGGTTGCCCTTTCCTCGAGAGCACGTCCCGGGGAGGTTACTCCCTCCCCCGCTGTGACCTCGCAGCGCAAGGCGACACGGGCCAGCCGATGTCGCCTTCTTCCCGGCTTCACTTTGGTGGACGACGCAGGCCCTCACCCTTGTCAACCAGTGAACCCTGAAAACCTGATATTGTGCTGACAGATCGGTCAGTTAGTTAAGTACTTAGACTTAACGCACGAGGTGACCGCCATGTGGAATGTGGATTCGACGATCATTGTCCCGATAGTCGTTCCTGCAAACGGTCTTATAGCGAAAAATCTCGATCAACATCTTAGGAGACTTTCGCTAGATGGCTGGGTCAAGGGTCAGATACAGAAGTCAGTACTCTTGGACACGGCACGCATCGTCAGGAGGTTTCTCTCTGTGTCGCCCTAACCACCGGTTGCTTGGGTCCTGCTTCGTTGCCGGTTTTACTAAGGATTAAAAAAAAAGTGCTGGTAATTGGAAAAAGCAGGGATCAAATCTAATCGCTCGACTTGCGTTCTAGCGGTCGGATTTTTGAATCCTAGCTGACTTCGTTTTTCGTTTGTTTATAAAAAAATCACTTACCAAAAATTTTTCTTTAGTCTACCTAAACATTAATTGGAATTAAGAACTATTAAATTTCGATAGTTATTAAGAAAGGGAAACAATTAATAGTCTTTCTCAATTATATTAGCCTTTTCATCTGCACGTAATTGTCTACGTACGTGAATAAATCAAATGTAATAGTGCTTACGGACGATATACAGTAAAACTACAAAAATAACTAAGCAATAAATCCATCTCACTACATTAATCATGTACCAAGTTATTGTTTATCGCGACTGTACCTACGTTTACTTTGCTCACGAATCAACGCGTCGCCATTAAATTGGACTGTCATTTGGAAACTAACGTGGCCAACTAATTTATTTGCTTGTTTTTAGCTTATTTATTCATAAACACCCCTATTTGGTAGCAATTTAATGTTATAAAACATTTTTATTATATACTTTGTCTAGCAATGTTTTAAAATAGGTTGTAGCCATGGCGGGTTGAAAGGGCATTTTATGGTGTGGAGGAATTGACAAATTAAATTACAAATTAATACCATTATATTTCTTTCATGTACTATTTTTTCATTATTTTTTCCTATTCAATTATCTAATTTATTTTGTAAAATCTACTTGTTATTTATTATAATTACCAATAAAAATCTGAATCTGAATCTAATAATATTTTAACACTTTTATTATACACTGTAACTTGTAAATTGAATTGAAAAATATCCTGCGCAAGTTTTTACGCACAAACCAAACAGGTGAAATTGGTCACAAGTGCAGCTAATTACAACCATATCACAAATTCGTAAATCCTTGGTGCTTGATCACCAAAGACCGAGGCACATCAACGAAGGTTGTTTTTTTACTACAAACCTATAGACATTAGCCAAAGAAGTTGACTTTTACTGATTCATCGAATTGAGAGGTGACACGGCCAAGGTTACCCCTCACCGAGGGGACCTTAGTGTGCGAGTTACTACAAATAGGTATATAGGTTCAGGCTAAGCGACTTAAGAGCTATGCCAACTCATAATCCAGTGAAGCATACATACACTCATAGTGTAGTTTGTTGTATCATATACCGTATCTTCTACTACTTTATAAGAGCCTACACTTACTGAAGTAGTAATATTACTAATATTATCTTTAGAACTTCTATCACCTTAGACTCTTTCCGTGTAGGAAGGTTGCTTACAGAATACCTGCTATACCAGAAGCCAGAATCTTTAAGTTGATAGAAGAAAAGTTCCTACTAGTTCCTACGAGAAGATTCTTTTCTTGAAGTAAATTGTATCAGTTCAGAAACGGGGTCGGCTAACACAGTCGGTCTGTGTCGTAATGATGACCATTTCAAATGCAAAGATATTTGTAAGGAATTACACAGCTTTTATTCGTTAGATTTGTTACATTGTTTAATAAAGGATTGATACAAAGTGCTAATGAAACAAGTATTAATTAAATTTACATTTTATTGAAATAAATCAAATATATCCGCATTCCGGTGTGAGTGCATCTGTTTATTTATTGGCCCGCGAACGGTAGTCTTGTTGCATGCCCGTACAAATCAGATAACACAGACACTCACGCGATTTGCAGTATCCGACATAAAGTTAGGATGTTGAAAAGTCAAGATATCACTTAACTAAAATAAATAACAGATACCAAATAAAGAAATAAGAATTTATAATTAACGGAGATAAAAGACAGCAATATGAGCTAGGAGGGTACTGAAAAAACGGTAGTAATATATGTTGCAGCAAATCGAATGTCTCGAGTCTGCACCCACCTTAACTTGAAGAGATTAAACGATTAAACGAGTAATTAAGTATCGACGCTCATTCTGTCGTGGCGACTCTCAAATTTGCATGTTAAACGAAGTTTAACTTTAGTTTTTGTTTTGTACCCTGTATTGAGAAGGTTGGAGGCTCGCGTGCGTAGCCGCGGGGATACTCCTTAACGCAAAATTATAAAGAAATATTAAATAAAACCTTATACTAATAACAATAAAGCTTACTTTCATACATTGCATGTGAAAATGGATGCTCGCGAATGGATTGGCTTTTTAATTGTGTTGTTAACGTCAGCGTTAAGGCGTAGAGATCGCTTGCTTCGATTTTGTGCGGTCGATTATACGAATTCGATAGCTCTGTGTGAAGCTGTGACAGGTTAGAAGAAGTTGTTTTTAATTATATGCGCCCGCCACAAATAACTTTTACTTTAGGTGAGGGTCATACAGAGTTTTAGTAGGTTTAATAGGATCCCTAAGTATCCTACTAAGATTAAAATTATTTTTAATGTAAATAAAGCAGTAGGCATTACAGCAATTTTCCTAACCATGTATAATAGATTTGTATACAGAATTTAGATCTTTCTTTTTTTTCGTGGGGAAATGTCTACGTATACACGCCCTCCCATGGACGATGACGTGTTATGTCGGACTCGCACCGACTAAAGCCCCACGGTGGTCGCCATCAGCGCAACCGAGGGGTCGTGGGATCTCCGTAAGGAACGCTACCACAACCACTCTGCCCTTTGTTGGGCTAGCCAGTCTCGGGGGCGTGCGTTCAAAGTCGCTACCCCCAAAACCCTCGCGGACTGACAGGATTTAGATCTACACTAACCTAATATACCATATTGAAAAATAACTCAACGTTATGAAAGGAACCATTTAAAAATCGGTTTTCATTTTAGCGTTGGATACAAGTATCCGGGATTATATTTCTTAATTAATATACCTACTTACTGCCAGTACATATACCTCCGTTATACTGGCTGTAGGCCGTTAAAACGCTAGGCAGAAGAAGATTGACTTCCGTTATAGTTATATAAAATAATATCTGGTACAATATCTATTTTTCTCTCACATTTAACTATGAAAGTATGAAAAATATATCAATTGATTTTAAATTATCGCCTCCATTAATTAAATGCACATAAGATGTATTTAAATAACGCAGTTAAGATTTTGTTGATATTCGAAGTACATTTATAAAAGAAATTATATATCGAGTATATTATTTCTTTCATCTTGTTTTCTTTATAGCCTTTAGGTATAAACGCATTTCTATTGCCAAAGGCGTCGTAGTACTACTAAGGTACTTTCGCAAATGAAATAAATTACGCACTTACGTCGGTAAGCCATATTAAGCGACCCCAATTAGCCGAGATGAGATATATGGTGGCATGATATATATTTGTTTCGAGGGACCGTGGAATCGATTCCTCGTTACCGGGCGGTGGTCAAGCATTAAAATATTAAAGGGGCCTCTAATCTACCATGATTGAATTTGCGTTTCCATTGCCCTTGTATGCGCTAACCCTAACCGTGAGCTATGTGTGCTCGGACCCCTACCATGTGTACTCGCTTAGCGACAAATAAATAAGTGACTTATAACACAAACGAAAATTTATCCAATTTGTAAAATCGACTAAAAATAGAATAAGAATATTACGAAATAGAAATCATCAGAACGTAACCAAACTGTCATCAAACTAAAATTATTTTTATTTGTAGCACCAGCTTTCATATAAAAAGGATCATCAAAATCAGGAACATAGATAGATAGATAGAAATAACTTTATTGTACACCAAAATCAAACAAAAGGCATTTCTTTACTAAGGTACATTTTACAGTTCGTTGTACAATGGGCGACCTTATCGCTAAGAGCGACAGGAAACATATGAACAAAACAGAAAGATGGCGTTCAAATACAAATATGATAACAATTCTATACATATAATCAATAACCTATTATAGGTATTTGGTAACAAACATAAAAAACCACATACCGATCATTTGAGAACTTCCTCCTTTATAGAAGTCGCCTTATAATATATATAGTTTTGTCCATATAATTATGTATTACTCTTTATTTTTTATATTCACAAACACAGTTTTAATGCGGCGTCAGTATGCAGTGAAATCTTAGAATATGCAATTCAAGAAACATTACAAAGTGAAAACTCGATTGAACGTCGTGTTATTTCGAAAAAACTTAGTACAACTTTATTGTTTGAAATAAATCTGGAAACTGTATACAAAGCGTGCGGGACTCCGATAGGACCGTCCAAAGCTGTGGCGGAGGAGTGTAGGAAAATTAGCATTTTAATAAATATACACCCTTTGAAACGTACCGCCCATAAATCCGGCCGGATCTTTATAATCAAATTCAAATACATTATTCTTGTTTTGCATGTGAAAAGTCGCCGAGTTGGGGCTTTTCTACGCTCCTTTATTTTTATTATTTTAATTATATAGTTCGCGTTACAGCAGTTGGTTAATTACAATTCTTTACTAATAAATCCTAGTATCGTAGTCTACTCGTACTTACAGTAAAGTATCGTTTTTTTTTGTTAACGGGGGGATATCTTCAACAAGATACCCCGCCGTCTAGGGGGAAGGCTGAGTTAAGTCCTTCCTCGGTGTATGGTGAGGTGCTCCGGGATCTCCAGTAGAACGCACCGGAGCCCCTCTGGACTATACTCTTGGAGAGCACGTCCCGGGAGGCAAGGTTAATCCCTCGCAGTGCAAGGCGACACGGGCCAGCCGATGTCGCCTTCTACCCGGATCCACTTCAGCGGACAGTTGACGCTGGTTAGTTGTCTACTCCGCTAGGGTTGAAAAGTCGTGAGAGCTTATATCATATAATGTTTATTTTAATTTTAAAAACAGGTATGATAGATAGAATTTTTTTACACGTAATTATTCATCATGTTAACAAGGAAAATATTCGTTATAATTTCTTAACGATATTTTTAAATTTAAATAAAGTAATAAAACAAAGACATAAATTATATCAATGATATATGTATGTTCTGTATGTATTTGTTTGCATAAAATTTAAATAAATTTATTAAACGAATCGTCGTCTGCCTGACGTTTCGATAATGCATTAATAATAACGCATTATCAGCAGCAACGCAAATTTATTTATTATATTAAAATTTAAAGGTGGTACTAGTTGAAAAGAAACAAGAACCTCCTTAAGTCGGAAACCTCTATGACTCGAAATTTCAACTCAAAATAATTAGTCATCAATTATTGTCGTTTCTTCCCTTTCAAAAACTTTTGAGTTCTGTTTATCGTTATATTTAAACTCTAGAAGTTTGAGAAAACTTTAAACTCTAATTAAATGTATAGTTTTATTTTATATAAATAGTAGTTTATATAAATATATATAAGCAAGACATACGTGAGTGGTAGAGTAAGCAAGCGGATCGCGGTCATTGTAATCTTGGATAAGGGCTCCTTTATAAATCAGGCCGGGTGACGCGCCCCGGGCCTTTACTTTATCTACTGCGTGCGGGTGACGCTGGTACACTGAACAGCAGTTACTAGATACGACCACTTTTATTATTGCAAGAAAAATAAAATTACGAGTAAATACAAAAATGGACTTCAAAATGAAATCAAACGTTAAACGCTACCACGTGCGGTTCTTTTTCTTTTAATTACGAAGTAGCATTATTATATTACGAAATCCTTTTTCTTTGACATTTGTGCTTATTACAGTCTTAGATTTTTTTTTAAGGCTAGCAATATTTCTTTTATTTTTTTTTCAGAAATATTACTAACAATCTTATTAACCATTCCAACTAAGCTTAAGCTTGTGCTAGGACATGGTTCACGGCAATAGTCGAATGGTGGATTCGAACCCACGACCTTACGATTCGCAGGCCGTACCGTAAACCATTAGGCTATTGACGCTTCAAAAAAAGATTGTCATAAACTCGTCAGTAACCCAATCAACAAACAAAAAATGATGTTTTCATTATTTGTACATATAGCGTCGTCACTTATGAACCGATTTTGATTTTTTTTGAAAGGGATTATGTCACATGGTAATTTTGTTGGTACTGTCATAGAACCTTGGGTTCCGAAGATATACCAGAGAGATCATAATTTTTTTGTAAAGAAAGGTAGCAATATTTCTTTCAGAAATTATTACTAAAATTCTTATTAACCATACAAACTAAGCTTGTGGTAGGAGCGGATTTGAACCTACGATCTTACGATTCGTAGACCGCTCCTGAATTTAATAGAAAATTGTATAGAAGACTTTTCGTTGATTAAGATAAAGTTTTCTGACAATTCAAGATTAGTATACTAGTCGTTAAGGACAATGAGCTTTAATGTGGGCAAAGAAATAAAATCTAGGCGCCAGAGCTTCCTAAAAAAAATTAAAAAAAAGAGAGCGTTCGTGCTTAATAGCGTTAAATACCTCACTGACAGTATAATGTTTTTATTTCAGTTAATTTTGATCCGAATGAAATACAAGAAAGTGTTCAATTTGTTAATTTTTTTTATTGTAGATGTTATTTGATGTTGGTTTTTGTTTTTTACACGTAATTAAACATGTTAATATGGTAGATTACTTTTGCTAGCAAAGCTTTACAACTTCACTGGAGTGAAAGGTCTTAGAGATCTCAACCTGAACGTCTATTTTGAGTAAATTAGAGCAAAGATCTCAAAGAGAGAATCTCAACTTGCGCCTTTCGGCATAACATTCTAATTTAAGCGCGCCAGAGTAGCACAATCGACGAAATAGGATCATTATATTTAAACAAATGTAAACAAAGAACGTTGTATTAAATTAAGCAATGATACTATCGCTGAATAAAAATAGGATATTAAAACATGTCGTTAATTAAAGTGTTCATTTCCAGTAACTCTATGGAAGTGAAACCGATAATTGCGGGCCGCCCGCGCGCCCCGACTGAACACCTCTGACCCGTCCTGAAACTTGCAGCCGATCACTATAATTTATTAATCTACATCACTTCCCGTTATTTCATTCTAGAGCAATTATCAAAATTGAAGTAGTTTTTTTTTTAAATTTACGATTTACATCTTAGCTTCTGTTTCTTGAAACATCCCGGGTCATGAACGTAACTCATAAGTACAAGTAAAAACAAAAACCCGACTTCAAATAGAATCAAACGTTAAACGTTATTACGCCCTCTTTGTATTTCCGAATTATTATGGGAATATTACGAAAAAAAAAACAGAAACACTTTCATCAAACTACTCTTGAAGTCATCCCTTCCAATAAAAATTGAATCACTGAAATCGTTAAGATAGGATAATATTTATTTATTTGCTGAAAACATGGTATCACTTGTATACATATCATTACAGACAGTCCGACATGTTCCGATTATTACAATTTAGCATGCAAATTCAAATCTATTATAATTTTTTACTGGGTGGTTCACCCAGTTAAAAGTTATGTGGTAACAAAAAAAAAAAACAGACGAATTGAGAACCTCATCGTCGTCTCCTCTTCCTCTACCAACCTCTCGTCTTCCCTCTAAAATCAAAGTATCCCATATATCCCATTTCCCAATTTGAATAAATAATTTTATCATAAAAAGAAATTAAAATAAATATTTCTATTATTCTATTCACTCTTTTCCGTTATCTCTTGAAAACACTACATTGATATTGGTGGAAAAGACAGACGCAGGCAATTTATTTCAAATTAGCATAACGAAAAAGCATACTTTAGGTCTATCACGTTTAAACGATTTTTACTTATCTTAGCTCTGAGTGGATAGTCAGATTTAAAAAAACATAGTTCTGGGGATCTAGTATTTTTTTGTATTATTGAGGTACAATACGATCTGTTGCCAGATCCCACTAAATAATTTCGCGATTTATATGTAACTACAACGATAGTAGACCAGCTAAGGGCCCAAAATTAAATATTATACCAATAAAAGGGATAGTAACGGCTTCCCCCACATCCGACCGCGCCGATAATTCCCCCGCTCTCCGTCCAATAAATATACCTTCGACGTTTTCAAGTTAGACGCGGTTCGTATATTTCATAATAACCTGAGGCGAGACAGGAACCAGGCGTCCGCCCTTCAGCGATACTGCAATAAAGGGAATCTCTTTAAACGTGCCAGGCATCCGTGTCCCTCCGACTTATAAATATCAATCTATCTACCGCGTCAAATACGCGCAAAGCCTGGCCATTTTCACGTTATGAATCGACCTTCATAAGTCTTGTAGTAGCGAGTTACGTCTCGCCATTTTAGTAATTTTACTCTAAGAGTTTTTCTTTCTTCTCTTTTTCTATCATAAATTTAATCAGTTAATATGATATATTGTATGTACAATTTCCCCTCTCATTTCTCTCAGCCCCAAATGAGAATTGAAATAAATCGGAAGTGTCTGTCTTTCCTCCAATATCAAAGTATCTGGGATATATTTTATTAATATATCCCATATTGTACGTACAATTCTAATGTAAATTTAAATAAATAAATTTATTATGTAAAAATTACAACAAATATTATTTTCAATTATTCACTCTCTTACGTTCTCTATTGAAAACACAACATCGATATTGGAGGAAAGACAGACGCGGGCAATTTATTTCAATTCTTATACTGGTCTGAGAGATGCCGACAACACAATAACGGCAGCAAATAGGGCGTGGTGATCACCGATTTGAAAGAAAATCAGGTTATTACGTCATGAAGTTCTTTAGCGCATCCTCAAAAATGCATTCTGTTAGACACTGAAAAGCTAACCGTCCTTCCATTATCTGCTCTCATCAAAGTCATCTTAAACTAAAACATGTCCCCTGGTAACCACGTACTCGTTTGTCCCATCTACACAAAATGTGTACTCTATTGTTTGTAATTGGAATTAAGTAACTCCTATAAAACAAGTCAAATTCGTAAGCATTATTATAAGCTTTGTTAAGTGTATAAATAAATAAATAGTTAAATAAATTAAAAAAAAAACAAATTTAGCAAAGCAATGCAGCTTTTAATGGTTTACACTCAACGTTAGGTATACAGTATACAAGGCGAAACCCGAATTCCCGACTATATTACACCAATTGCGAAGCACCAATCCGAGTTGACATTAGCGTTCATTAAATACCTACGTTCACGGCTTAAATTTAGAGGCGACAAACAAAAATAGAGCGATATATTAAGTGGATTTACGAGACAAATATATGTAAAGTTTGCTAGATATATTATATTTGGGGTTGGACCCGAGACGTGAGGGGGGTATACGTGAAAACATTCGGTTACGTGCCTTAGCATAATGCCTTCCGAAGGGCGCTAAGGATGCTAAGCTTCCGTAATTCGTCTTCCAGGAATCCCTAATTTGAAATGTGGATGAGTTTCGGGATGCGGAGCGTTGAATAAAGGCGGTTCAAGCTGACGGCCACTTTCGTAATTGAGGGCGATATTTTTTTATTAATACAAAGAAAACGCGTACATAAATTTATAGAGATGAGTAATTAAATATGACACTGTATTGTTTTATGCTAATCATATTAATAGATTTAATTCCAAATTCTACTTTTTAATCGTATAAGATTACATTTTTTTTAAATATAGGTAAAGTGGCAAACGATCTTAAGTTATTACCCTTGCCCATAAGCATCCACAACACCTGAGGAATTGGTTGGTTGCGTTGGTGGCGTTTGAGAAAGGAGTAGGCTCCTCAAATCGTACTGGTTCAGAAACACTTAGAATTCTGCTGCTGGAAATCGGTAGCTGGGATGATTCCGAACAATTTCTCATAACACTCCGCATGGTATATGCAATAGGTGATTTTCTTTATTATTTGGGGACTTTTGCCCTTTTGGGCATATTAACCCCCTCATACTTTAACCTAAGTACACACATCGGTCGTATGAAGCGAGAAAGAAAGTCATCAATGTTGCATGGCCATAGCCACCAGCTTCCTCGCTCCCTCTGAGGTCGGGTCAGACAGCAGCATAAAGAAGGCACCCACATGTTGCTCCCTCAGTTGATAGAGATTTACCATGCGGGTAACCATAAATTATAGTGTTTACCTTTTCCTTAAAAAGCAACTCAACAACAGCTCTAAGATCTTTGGATTAAATTCGTTGTTCGATTAAATATTCAAAACTTGTGATTTCAAGATATGTCGTGTGGTTAGCTTAGTGACGACCTTGCTTTACTATCGTTAAGCCCTATGTAAGTTGTTCCCGTCTTAACCTGATAGAATTAAATATTTTATTATTGATGATTATGAAAGACGTAAAGCATGCTTTAACAAACATTTAGTTCTATAAAAACACAAATTTTCAGCTTATTTTAAGCTGAATAAATAGGCTAGAACGAAAGCGTCCGTACGTACTAAAATAGCGGAGCCACGGTAAGTTTTTCTTCATTAAAAACCCGGCAACGTTCGTGGCTTTAAAATTTTCGCTTCAAAGTTGTTAGGAGATTAGCGACAAAGCGGCGGCCATATCTTAAATGTGGATCTGCTGTAAACAAATTCGCGCGCGAGCCACCGCGATTTATGTGTTTATTTATCATTAACAAATTATTAAAGAGCACAAGGATTTTAGCGTTTTTTGTCGCCCACCTTTTTCAGCGCGTTTAATTTAGCACAACGCCTACTGCGAAATAGCGTTACGTTTTAGATGCTTATCGCAATTATTAAAGCGTGATCCCGCACTGCTTTTTGCGAGATGTCTACGCTAAACATAAAATTTATACGATGTGTCTTGGTAAATTTATATGTAATTCTGAATCGCCTTCTTTCATAAATCTATTTTCTACTTCGCGATTTTTTGGCTACTCGGAAATCAAAATAAATCTATAGTAAATCTTTTTAACTAATATAGTTTTTAAAATTATAATAATTATTTTTTGAAAATCTTCAAGTAAACATTTTGGATTGTATTCGGGAGAAAGCAAAAATAGATCATAAATTTTCACCTGACAGTCCAACCTATATATATATATATATATACGCAGGTTCTTGAAAACAAACTATTCACCATGTGGTATAAGATGGTATATGGCTTTACCCCACTCATTTTATTTGGTGCAGTAATCTTTAATTGAAGCACAACAATGTAGGTACACTAGTACCCCCTAATTAACAAGTATATTAACGAGCAAAAACAGTAATTCGAAATTTCAAATCGAATCTAACGTTAAACGCAACCAAATTGTCATGAAACTTTTGAAGTACCTCGTTCAGAGTAAAAAATGAATCAGCGAAATGTGTCTACCCAGTCAAAAGTTATGAGAGACAAACATAAAAAATCATACAGACGAATTGTAACCGCCTTTTCTGAAGACGGTTAATAAAGTATTAAATATTACGTTCCCTTCTAAACAGGGACCATCATACAACTGGTATATATTTTAAAATTTGATTTATTTCTACATAAAAAGAATCGAGCAACCAAAGACAACAAATCAACGTAAAATGATTGTTTAATTTATAATCGACAAACATAATAAAATAATCTAAATTATTATCAAGTAGAATGTAAGTACATTGCCTAAAAATTGCTTTCCCTCGGGAGAAAGCCCTTGAAGTAGACGCAAAGGAACAAATAGGCGCCGTTAAGGTTGAACAATACGCCGTCCCATCTGCTCCCACTTCCCAGATTCAATTAAATTTTTACTGAAGATTATCACGCAGACATAAAGCAAGAGAAGTGGCGATCGCCTATTACATATTCCACTTTTTCGTTTATGTTATAATAGAATAGTAATTTTATTCCTTAAACAGTTTGGTGTGATATTTTTTGTAGTACACGAAGACACAGAAGCGAGACAAGATAATTTATAACGCTCAAGTCCTATCGTGTATAGAATACCACTGCCACATTTGGGCAGGCGTTGCTAAAGGCCATCTTACAGCTTTAGACTCGGTGGAAAGGCGGGCTAAGAGGCTATTTGATGACGGAGCTGAATCCAAGCAGAGGCGTAAGGTAGCCTTTCGGTTTTCTACACATTGCATATTGGAGAGTTTGCTCAGAAACTACATGACCTTATTCCTCCATCCCCGTTCCACCATCGGATCTCAAGACGAACTGCAGGATTTCATCCTTTTGTTTTGAACATCCATCAAACCCGAACGAACCGCTTTACTTTGTCTTTCATTATTTGTACGACAAAGACTGAAATAGTTTGCCCGCGTCTGTCATTCCCTCCGATTACAGTGTGGGTGTTTTCAAGACCAGAGTGACCATTTACTAAGCTAGTGCGCTTTACCATTCAAGGCTACATTTCTACTTAATATCAGGTGGGGTCATAGCCAAACACGTATAGAGCAAGTAAGCAAATATAGAAAATAAATTAAATGCTGTTAAAATAAGTAAAGGACATTACTCGTCTATTGAAACACGTAATACGGTGGCGTTATTTACCCGAAGCTCGCCTCGTAAATGAAAAATAAACACGCGTGGAGAGGTTTATGCGAGTCGCGATGTCACACGTATTATCATTGTTTGTGAGTTCGCAGCCGTGTTTCCTTCAATTTAGTAGTTAAACACGGTACGTGTCGCCTTCTCATTATGATCCTCAGAGCTTTGCTGTTAGAGTTTGCTGAGGGTATATTCAAAATTAAAATACCTTGAAACGCATGCTTAATTTGAAAGAGAGTTTCCCTTTTCTTTCTTGTTTTCAACCGACTTCAAATAAGGAGGGTTCTCAATTCAACTGTATGTTTTGTTATGTATGGCCTATACGTAAGGTAAACACAAAAAAAACATGACAGCCACTAATAAATTGCAAACATGACGGGAGTGATTATATTCTTTTAGAAGAGACATACCCACAATAAACACAATACAAATTAAGAGTGTGAGTTAAAAGGTAGTGTGATAATATTTTGTTTATACAGTAAGTGAAGTGAACTATATGAGGGTTATTGTGCGGTACTTAACATTTGGAAAGAAAGCAAGATTTATAAAAGTGTTAAAGCAAAAGAAAAGAAAAGTGTGACGGACAACATACAAATGTTTTAGAGAAAATATTCACGTTCTTTTCCCAGAACGTAGTCCTCGAGCAGCTTTTCGAGATTCATCACGCGGTACAGATTTCGCAGCTTGTGATAACTCACTCAGCTGCTGCGTCGACGTCAACCTGTACTTTGATCCGTCAGCGTCCTTGACGAAGATAACGCCCTCAGATGTCCAGCAGCGCTCCATGCCCAAGGCACTGCGGGCGTCTTTGAAGAGGTCACGCCTCCTTGGAGTGAGGAACTCCGCTATAGATATACCGCTACCTTTTAGTTGTGTCTTAGAACGCCACACTTTTCTTCTAACGGCCAAGTCAGAAAATTTTACTAAAACTGGCCTTGGTCTAGTGTCATCGCCTGAGGGACCCACTCGATAGCAAGACTTAATATCACCCACTGTGAAATCTTCCGAAGACATCTTCAGCTTGCTAGTTACGACGTTACAAATAGCGGGTAACAAACCGGTACCGTCATCGCCGTCAGCAATGCCCCGAAAGAGGAGAAATTTACGGCGGCTACGGTTGTCCAGGTCGTCGGTAACGGTAACCTGCCTCTTTAGCACCTGCAGTGCAGATTTCATCATATCCTTGAACTGGGCAAACTCCGCTGCTAGTTGTTGCAAAGTAGATGGCTTGGCAGCATTTAACTTCGCTTCAAAAGATTTCATGCACTCTTCGAACTTGGCCTCCAAACTCTTGATGGAGTCCTCCGAAGTATGCTCGTGTCTTGTTGTGGAACTCATAGTGGTTACGATAGTGAGGTACTGGCAGTGAATATAAAGTGAGATTTAATCACATGGATACAGGAGTTGATGTCTGTTTTATACACTCATTTGTTACACTTCACTGTTTTAAAATAACTTATGCTTGATTGTAAATTCTCAATTAAAATAAAGAAGTAAATTTAAATAAACGGAGCAACTCAAACTATGTCCGCTACGTTTGACAGCTAAACGAAAAAGGAGTGTGGAAAGAGAAGTGTCAACCTTGAAAATCCTATTTTCGCAATTTTTCATCTAATTGTTACAAGTCATATATCATTCGACGCGTCTTTTTTTTCTGATTCCAACGACGTAAAAAAGTGAAAATGCCCATATGTGTCACTTACTACGTTTTTGCTCACTAGCGTCGATATAAATGTATACGTGACTAAATGTGCGTATACGTGCCAAGGGCCACCAATGCGTAGTTCATACCATCCTTCTTTACTAGACTGTGAGAAGTTACACTCGATGATGTTATACCACGATGATGATCAAGATTTTAAATCGATAATGTTCTTTTAAACAGAAGCCGCCCAGCTAACCAGAGACCAGCACACGCTACACCGTGGGAGCGGAGAGATACTGTAATAGACAAAGGTAAGAATTTATTTATTTATTTATTGAACACCAACACAATTAACATTCTTAACAAACAATATATAAAAACAGAGAAAAGTTGAAAAGTTAATGACATCGCAGTTATACATAGGTTGCACTAAAAGTATCGGGAATGGAATATTTCCACTATTCCTGTCATACTAAAATCATTTTAATTGCAAACTCCTTGGTTTTGAAAATCGAACACCATTTATTTATTTTAAAAAAGATTCTCGGTCTTGTCACAAGGCCTTGTGTTTAGACCATCCCCCGTACAGCCCCGACCTGAGCCCTAATGATTTATATTCTTCCCTAAAATAAAGAATAAATTGCGTGGTCAGAGATTTTCATCACCTGAAGAAGCCTATGGATGCCTACATAACGGCCATTTTGAGAATCGAAACTTCCATATGGAATGGTTGCTTCAATGATTGGTTCCATCGTATGAAAAAATGTGTCAAATTTCGCGGAGATTACTTCGAAAAGCAATAAATACATTTTTAAATAGTAATGTTGGGTCACTTCCTTGATTCCCGAAATTTTCAGTGCCGCCCTCGTAGGTGACGACTGCATGCAATTTAATGGCAAGTGACAATATTAAATACAAAAAAAAACACAAAATTTTTAAATAAAAATTAACTATTAAAAAAAGCTATAGATTATTTTTAAACATAGCAATAATTTGAGAAAAGAGGTCGATATCATTCGTTTTTGAATATGAATCAAATTCTATAGTAAGTCTATATAAAGGCCCATTCTTACCTAGGTTCGAGCTGAATAAACTACTTCTGAATTGGTTTCGTGAAGGTCTAGGTATCCGCGACGGTATAGGAAAAGCTAGGGTAAAAACTGTGATCACTAATTCATTATCGATTGATACGTACGTATTTTTATAACAAAGCGTGCGTGGTTATTTCCTATCATATCGCATCGTCAGCTGAAAACTTGTTTGTTTCAAGAAAAGGGCAAAAAAACCTTAGTAAACTATTCCGTAAATCTGTTAGCCATTCATTTTCTTGTTTATTGCTCTGTAACAAAGGAAATATATTTGCAGATAGCTTTGATTCGGGACATTTATGACATTGCAAGTTTGTAATTGTGAAATTTCAGTTAAACATAATTTGTTTGAAGTATAGTATTATTTAGTAGCCGCTATACCTCGCCTCAAGTTGCATAGTACGCTAGCAACCCGAGTTCGATCCCCGGTCCCCCAATAAATTTGTTGTTGCGATTATATGTGCTGATTTACCACGCGCTCAACGGTGAAGGAAAACATCGTGATAAAAGGTACATGTCCTAGAAAAGTTTTCTAAAACATGAGAAGTCTGCCATTTTTTTTTTGGACGAACTATCACAGTTGGCACAGAGAAGCTGGCCTTTACTACTTCACTGGATTGAGAGGTGGCATAGCTCTTAGATCGCTTAGCCTGAACTTCTATTAAGTGGTAACTCGACACAAGGGTCCCCCTCGGCTTGGACGGTTACCATTATTATCTTTAGCAGTCCGATCCGAGGGCGCCCGAGAGGAACGAACCACGACTCGGTCGGTAGCTATTTTATTAGCAAAATCTATTGGGACAATCTAAGCTAAACTAATTTATATGCCACTTCGGGAAGCGTAATAAAAGTCTGCCAATCCTACTACGCCCTTATATTCTTTTTACAGAAAATGCCTATGCCCAGTAGTGGGTCATATATAAAGGCTGTAACTTATAGAATAGTACAGAATTACACATACTAGTGTATTTTTCAATGGTCTTTGTATTCCATAAGCATTTAACGTTTTTTGTAGTACGTTTCTATCGGAGGGGTATACATATTCTAGCCTTATAAATGATCAGCATTTATTCATAGTTCATTCCCAAAAAAAACGAAAGCAACGTCTCTCCCCTGGTATGTTCCTTTTCAGTTCAAGAAAGATAGGTGACTAATAGATGAGATAATGATGCGCGTGTATATTTCTGTACTAAGAGGAAATTGTCATGGACATGTAAACCTCATGATTCCGTCATTTATAAATCGATTTTTATTTTCTTTGGAATGGAGATATTTTCAATTTTACTGGCAGTGGAACTAGGGTCTCAAAAATAATTCAGGGGACGCCTGAAAATCGAATGGAAATAAAGGTGTAATTTTTTCAAAAAAGAATATTATTTTTAATTTCCTTATTAATGATTGCTTTAAATTATTTTTTTAATTTACTGAAATAGCTAATTTTGGGATCAGTGTCGATACAGAAACATAAATGGATATTAAATAATTTAAATGAATATCGATCATCTCTTATGTAATTTACTTCTGTTGTACTAAGTACTATAGGTTACATTCATGATACATATAAACGCATCAAATTATAGCGCTAATATCACTTATATATTATTTGTTCAATAAACAACCGAGGCAACAGTAATATCTTTATAAACGAAGTCAAAACAAATTACCATAGAAAAGAGATTCGAAAACTTTCCCCACTCTCATGGCCATTATAAGTTTCCAAAGAAAACACTTTCAGTGCACACGTCGCTCGCAGTTTTTTCACGGCGCACTTTCCTAAGTGCCATAAATCTTTCACGTAAATAATTGAAACGATATTTTATGCCAAAACATTCCGCGGGTGGGGGGGATGTCGCGGGTTGGCCACCTGCCGCCCCCTCCTAACTTGTACCACTTTCCACTTTAATTTGGTTGCGTAATGTATTTTCAATTACATCCAAAGCACCGTCGTGATTTGTGGTCGCTCTAAAGGAGATTGGAGAAGAATAAATTCTTTCTATACCTAATTTAAACTTACCACGATATAACTATGGCTGTGGCCGTGCGGTGGATTGGTTTACACGAATTCTAAAGTTTTTTTGTGAAATACGGTGATCGAGATTGGCATAATTAATTGGACGACACCCACGGATAGACGGAGGTGTAGGAAGTTGCTTAACCAAGCCAAGACCAACAAAGGGCTGTAGAGTGTAAAGAAGTAGAAGTTTGTGGAACAATTATTTCTCTTTTCACGCGATAGAGATAAGTCCGTTGTACTGACTGGATTTCTCGGCGATCTATAATATACAGAATACGTAGGCCGAATTGCTACAGTATTAATGAATAGTTGGTTTGTAAGCTGAGACTGTAATTAATTACGATTACTGTATTTTAGGATTTTAAGTACAAAAAACAATTATCAGAGGGTTTGTCTAGTGCATTTTCATGTGACATTTTCTATATCTGGGTTGGGTGGCATTCGGAAAACTCCGTAACTTCCTCACTTCGCAAATACCTCAAAGCCTGAAGACGAAGGATTTCAAACATTGCGTCCTCCCAGCTATGACCAATGGTGCAGAGACTTGGAGCCTGACCGCTGGGCTGGTCCACAAATTAAAAGACGCACAACGAGAGATGGAAAGAGCTATGCTCGGCATTTCTCTAAAGGATAGAATCCGAAACGAAGAAATTATATGGTAGATGGGGGAGGAAAGTCTTGGAATGGAGGCCGCGCATGGGTCGGAGAAGTGTAGGGCGCCCTCCCTCCAGATGGACCGACGACCTTGTAAGGATAGCCGGAAGTGACTGGATGCGTAAAGCGGAGGATCGTATATGGTGAAAGACATTGGGGAAGGCCTATATCCAGCAGTGGGTAGACACAGGCTGATGATGATGATTTTCTATAGCATTTGAGAATTAATAATGGAGAAGGGAGATTCTTTTTCTTCGCCGCCGCCGTAATACCTAGTCACTTTCTTTTTCAAAAAGAGTGTATTTAACTCACCGGGTAAAACGCAGTATTATAATTCATTGCTTCAATTTTCTGCGAAGACATTACCCGACTCCAAAAAAGGTCGAGGTTCAATTTCGCTCGTTCGTTGACTATACTATGAGCTCGTCGGTACAGGAAAACATCATATCTACATATCTTGAAAATTGTGAAATCTGCCATTCCGCACTAGGTGTGCGTGGTAGTCTATGTCCCTATACTCTCTTTACAGAAAAGGCCTACGCCCAATTGTAGGATATACATGTGAAAGCTGTAACGTGATATTAGATGTACATTTGCCATTTGTATTACAATCGTACCGAAGTAGGCAGTTATCCTTGGTAGTACAGTTTGTCCGGTTCTGTTTTGCATTTGACTTAAATCACCGCATTCGTGATGCAGACCTTAAGAATGTCGTTACTCATGGGAGGTTATTGTAATCACGAATTAAAGGAAATTTGTGAACAAAATTATTTTTATCTCTGTAGTTGGTTGAAGACTAAACAGCTTAATCTATCAGTATGTTTTTTTCTATTATAATTTAAACATTTTTAGATTTAAAAACAAATATAAGCTAGTCCTTCTTACGCTCTCAGGGTAATCAGATATGTCAACGCTCATTAACAATCGCTAAGCTTATTAGGTTCGATACATTTATCAGAAATTGATAGCACAAAAACCGTTGCACAAGCCGGCTTAAGGTTTATTATATGTAAATTTCACTATTTTCCTTTAAATGATCACATTTGGGTATATTCGAGAGACATGAATAGACGATTACTATGCTATTGCGCATCTAAAAGAAAGAAAACTATTCAATTTTTTTTTCTTTTCTTATATGGGTGTATTCAAGAGAAATGAATAGGCATTAAGCGCCAGGACTTCATTTTCAATTAACATCATGTGGGTACGTGGTCAAGCATTCACTTAGAAAGTTAAAAAAAACCATCCAAAATCTTTGTTTTTCAAAATACTAATCCGCCATCGAAACGATATATTATGTTGATAAGCGAAACATTGCTCCCATGTCAAGTCGCGGGTTCGAGCACACTTTAAAATGCAAGGTCCAACGAGATCTGATAAAGTGACCTTCTTTCAAGGCACAATGCACTGTCTGATCATAAATAAACGCTCACTTTTTCACTTCAAGCGGGGAAGTTTATCATTTTGCCCAACTTTTTTTCCTCCTTCCCTCTCTTTTTGTACATCTTGGATCACACTTTTGAACGTAATTTATTTCTCGATTGGATATTTCATAACGCTTCGCGGCAGTTGATGAGGGTCTTGTTATGTGATATCTGATAATAAAACACTTGAATTGTCGCTTCATTCGATATTCATGTATGTACTATATCGTTTTTCGCCATAAACAAGATATAGAAATTAGAAATAATGCGATCATATTTTTATCAAATTCATACAATTCAAAATTTAAAGCGTCAATAGACATAGGCTTTCAGGACGATCTGGGAAACGTTTGAAGCCACTATTGGACTTTTGACGGAAACTATCGCCCAGCATAAGCCTAATTGGAATGTATAACAGAAGAATTAGGTTTTTATGCATTAAATTTGTCAAAGTGACTGACAATCAAATTGCCTGTAATGAATCATTTTCTTGTGCGGAAAAGTTGCAAAGTAATTAATGAAATTGTGAAATTTCATCAGTCTAATATCGGAAAATTGTCTAAAACTAAAGTATGAAATATATTATAACAATCAATAGAGCCGTGGTAGCTCAGTGTCCAGGCGGTTGGCTCTTGTTGCATAGTACGCTAGCAACCCGAGTTCGATCCCCGGTGCCGGCACCAATAAATTTGCTGTTGCAATTTTATGTGCTGATTATCCACGCGCTCGGCGGTGAAGGAAAACATCGTGAGGAAACCTACATGTCTTAGAAAAAATTTTCTAAGGCATGTGAAGTGTACCAATCCGCACTAGGTCCACGTGGTGGACTATGCCCTTATACTCTGTTTACAGAGAAGACCTGCGCCCAGCAGTGGGACATATATATTATATATATAAAGGCTGTAACTTTAACTTTTAAAATCAATTTCTAACGTATAGTTCATTTTCGATTTAAAGCAATTAAACGATATCTCAACGCTTTAACATATAAAGATGAATACATGATAGCATTGCAAAAGTTTGCTTATAGAGTAATAATTTATGACTTCGTAGTTTTTTATAAACTAAACGTGTGAAATAATTTAATAAATCGTTAACACTTCATTTAACTGCTGATTTAGCAGTGCTCATTTCAAATGTATTAGATATACTCAAAGTTGTTTGAATTTAAAAAATTAATAGTGTAAAATTGATTCCTAAGCGTATTCATTGTAATTTATGTGGTGTATTATGTAGAAACGTGTCTAATGAAGTGTAGTCTGGTTCTTTGTTATTCTCGCGTTTGTTTCTGTTAATCTGTAAAACGTTATTGTGAGTTGATTGTACTTTTGTGTATCACCATATAAGTGCATTATGTTTTACGACCTGTCGCGGCAATAAGTCATGCGTGTAATGAATAAGGGCGATTTGTTTTGAATCCGTCCAAATTTATGGGCGATATCGGACCTTTTTACGTCTCTCCTCATTGTACGCCTCTCCGCCCTTTATCCGGGCCAAAGTTTTTATACCGAGCTCTGACACTTTGCTAGTTATTAATTGGTTGTCGCGACTTTATTTATTTCTCTATTTTGACGCCGGAGCGTTTTTCCCCGTACATTATGGGCGTTGGATTGAAAATCTATCATATTCAGGTTGTCGTAAATTTGCCATGATATAGTGTGTTACACGGTAATAATTCTGCGAATGCGTCGACTAGTGCGGACGGATGTGACGTCTGTTAAATAATGACGTCTGATATTAAAATGCTGGCTGAAAATATTTTCCGCGGCGTCCAAACTAAATATAATTAATCAAAATTATTAAAACACAGAAGACAATGTTAAATAAAATCAATATTAAATTATTTTTAATACTTAATATGACTTTATATAACTATAATAGCTATATATTGATAAGAATAACAAACATACATATCTTTTTATGTTTTCAGCTTTTTACCAATTACTATTTCGGTTTTAATAAGTAACTCGCTCCGATATCTACGCTGATGTCTGTCACATATGGAAATTAGTTAATAAATAGAGCCGAAAATTTAACTAATGTAGTTAGTAATCAACTTTAATTGTTATGTTCTTAACTTGATAGCTTATTAGGCCTTCCACGAGGACACGGCACGGCCCTTTGAGGATGAAGTCCGTCCGGTCTTTGCCGGGACCGGCCGGTCGTTGGGGTGTCCTGTCGCTGACAGATCCGGGGCACCCCGCTCATAACGGCTGATGGCATTCGCGGAAGGTTTAGTGGGTAAGGGCCGCCCAGGCCGAGTCCCACACATCCCTCCGGGCCCACCCAGGGTACCGGAGGATGGTCTATAAAAAGATTCCCCCGCGTGAACAAAAAAAAAAAAAGGACACGGCACGGTACCTATTCCCACCACTAAGCAGTACTGTACATACAAGTACATTAGTGTCATCCGGTTCCTTGAAATTATTATTAAGTATTCAATTAAATCGATGCTTGGTAAGAAATAGCTTAACTTTTCTCCAAATACTTGATCTATTATAACCGTCGTAGCTCATTCTATATTAAAACCAGTTTTTCCATGCAACAGTAACACATTATATATGTATGTGCGAAGCCCTGTATGCTATTTCCCCATCTTATGTAGGTCCTTTTTTTTTCCACCATAAAGCATTGTTGGCTGCTTTATTCCTTGATTTATAAGAGACGTTGGAAAGACAAATAGCCGGATTGTGTTCCAAATTTTTAAAGCCACATTTCGTTTCGCGCACCCCCGCGGTAATACCTTAGCGGGCCCGGGGAGTCTTGGTCCGCGCTGACTTGGGGCAAGATTGCTCCACGTCAAAATGTAGGCATAATTTAAACCTCTAAAAGTCTAATGGCAAATTGCACATATATAAGAAAGCTTTAAAAAAATAACCTTAAACACACTCTACTATTTTTGTTTGGAAAAGATTATCTCCCTAACCGACTTCAAAAAAGTATGTAATAAAGTTCGTCAACTAATGTCAAATCAAAAGTAAAAATTGGTATATATATTATCGTTTATTTATTTCATGTATATGTATATTATTATATTTATATTGACGTATATATATGTAAATGTATATTTATAAATCTATGTAATTTTTTTAAACCCTATTTTTTAGCGGCACTACCCTTAGTCTGCTCTTAACCACTTAGGTTAGTTGGAAGAAAATGCTAAATAGCATTTCTCCTTTGTACCTGTATTTAGGTGCAATAAAGGATTTATCTATCTATGTATCAAAAAGGTTGTTCTCAAATCGTCTGTATGGTTTTTCTTTTTGTTGCCTCATATCTTTAGACTGGGTGGGCTTTTTATTTGAAAGCTGTCGCTCCCAGTGTGGCTCCATTCCAATTTGGTCCTATTTTGACAATGTCATCAATAACAAAACCATGTAAGTCTTTAATTTGACGAATAACTCAATATCACGCCAACCGATTTCGGTGATACATTTTTTATTGAAAAGGATGACTTCAATGGTAGTTTGATAAGAGTTTGGTTAGGTTCTGATTAATTCCATTTTATAATATTAATTAATACAAAGAGGGCGACCGCGCATAATAGCGTTTAACGTTTTCAATAATATAATAATCCTTGCGCGTTACCGCTATTTTATGGGGTGGGCCCTTAGATGTTAGGAGCGTTGCTGGAGTTTCTTCGGCCACTTCTTCTCCCAGCGCCAACGCTTCCCGAAGTGGCACTCAAAGTTAGTTTAGCTTTTGAATGTCTCTTAGATTGTCCGTGAAATAGCAACCGACCGAGTCGTGGTTCGGCGCTCTCGGGCGCCCTCGGGTCAGCATGCTTACGCGTAACATAGTAACCGTCAAGCCGAGGTTACCCCTCACCGGGGGGACCCTTGTGTCGAGTTACTAGCAATAGAGGTTCAGGCTAAGCGACCTAAGAGCTATGCCACCTCTCAATCCGGTGAAGCAGTCAAGGCCAGCTTCTCTGACCAATCTGTGTAGTCAGTCATAAAAAAAAAATAATTAACGTTTGATCAGATTTGATATCGATTTTAAGAGCTACGCCCCTTCTCAATCCGGTGAAACAATAAAAGTCAGGTTTTTTGGCTAATCTGTGTTTTTCGACACTAAAAGAAGAAAAAGGACTCATGAGGAAGATCACCTAACTTACATTTTACCATTTTCATCTTAGACGTAAGAAATAAGTGCATGTGTTTTAAAAAAGACTTGGCTTAAAGGTCTTGTTACCAAGCCATAAAAAATTCATCATCAAAGAAGAAAAAAAAAACGCACGTTTTTTTTTTATTATTACACTGTAATTAAAAATCCGATAAATCTGTCATCTCATTGTATTTATTTTCAGTCAGATATTTAATCACAAAAGTAGAATAGTTGATAACGTGATTACTTGAAAAAAAAATGTTATACCTAATATTGCAATATTCCAAATTCAAATTTTCCACAATTTTAAGTGACCGTCAAGTTTGCTCTCAAATTTTAAACAGAGTACTTATCGAATCAATTCTAAGCTAGTTAATTATAAAAAAAAATATACTTCGTCATGTATCAAAACCTTTTTGTTAACAGTCCTCGCGTGTTATTTGTTACCCCTTATTAAAATGCGTTTTTCCGGCGTCTTGCCGCTTCTTAGCCGGAGCGCCACCTATCGGCCTGTTAGAAAGATTTAATGGGCAGCTCTCTCATTTCTATCGGGTCTTACAGTTAAATTTATACCAGTTTATTTAAAAAAGACAAGTCGCGTATTTTTATGTTTGTAAGTAACCGTTTTTCTTATACTTTTAGAAATAGACAATTATTTTATATGCAAAGGCACACTATGAAAAAGCGAATCATCGAAACCAAGATTTTTAACAAGTGATTCTATTCTACAAAAAACAGAAGAACAGAATTTCATTGGTAAAGCCGATAAAGAATTAGTTTTTTTATCCTTTACTGTTGTAACAACGGAATTAATAGGTATAATACTTATATTACAAAATGCAGCATGTTTCAAATAATGCTTTCGTATACTTCTATATGTTACACTCAACTAATTTTCAATAAAACAGCAGTATTGGGATGCTATTCGACAGCCGTAGTCGACTCTATCCGTTCACATCTTCACTCGACGAGACAATCTTTAAAATAATAACACACGAAGCTAGGAAGCCTAACATAGAAGGCTATAACAATCTATGGTAACAAGGCGTATAGTAAGTTAGAACTATCCAATTGAAAGTCCACCGCTCAACGAGTTCACCGACTTAATTTTTACCCCATAAACGCACCCCACGAATCGCGATACGGTATGGAAATCCAACGTTCGCTGCCGCCAATATTCGCCAATATTCGGGCGAACGTGCGTCCCGCACTAAATTGCCTATTTATTCTTAACTTCATATATTACTTTGCGCGTGTTGTCTGCGCAAAGCGATATTTATCGTTTGACCGTTATTGCGTCAAATGACGTATCGGCAGTACGTACTATTAAGGACGGCTCACGCGTGACGTCTACGAAGTTTTCGTTTTGTACATTAGTTTGTTTTGTGGACAACGGTAATTTACGTTATGTTGAAACAACAATCTGTTCGAACAAAACAAATTACGGAAATTGGTAGACTTTTGCAGTAAAGGCAAGTATATTTACGAGTAAAAACAAAAACCGTTCAAATCGTATAGGAATATTACAAAATATATATATTTTTTTTATATATGAAAAGTGGCAAACGAGCATACGGCTCACCTGATCTTAAGTGATCACCGTCGCTCATGAACATCTATAGCACCAGAGGAGCTGTAGGTGCGTTGCCGACCTTTGAGATAGGAATAGGCTCGTTTTTGAAGGTCCCTGAATCGTAAACATTCAGCAACGCTGCTGGCGACAGTTGATTCCACAAGTTGACAGTGCGTGGGAGAAAGTTACGCGAAAAACAGTCGTTGAACGCCAACCATCAAAATGGTGGCGGTGGAAGTGGAATTCTGCCGAGTGCGGTAATTGAAATCGGTAGGTGGGATGATTCCGAACAATTCCTCAGAACACTCCCCATGGTAAATGCGATACAGGATGCAAAGAGAACAGACATCTCTTCGCAGACTCAGAGAGTCGAGTCGATCGGAAAGACCCTGATCGTCGACTATTCGAGCAGCTCTACGTTGTACACGGTCAAACGGAAGAAGTTAGTAAAATAGAATTAATCAGAACCTAACTAAGCTCTCATCAAATTACTCTTGAAGTACATCCTCTCCAATAAAACAATGAATCATCGTAATCGGTTGGCGTGATATTGAGTTATTAGTCCATTTGTTGCGCATATACTTAATGCAAATTTAAGACTTATGGGCTTTCGCTTGTGGATGCCATTTTCAGATTTTTTTTAAATATTTTCCATTCCCCAACATGTTTGGTTAGGGACCTAATTATCGAAATGTTACAGACTATTACATTTATGTGCTTTTATTATTCCTTATTTATACTTTATACTACTTTACTCTATTTATCAATTCTATTTATATAAAATAACCACTGTCAGAATTGGATCAAATTGAAATGGGATCACACTGGAAACACCAGCTTTCATATAAAAATAGTTCAACCAGTCGAAAGTTATGAGGTTAAAAACATACAGACGAATTGGGAACAATTTTTGAAGTCGTTTTATGACGAACTACACAGATTAGCCAGAGAAGCTGGCCTTGACTGCTTAACCGGATTGAGAGGTGGCATAGCTCTTAGGTCACTTAGCCTGAACCTCTATTGCTAGTAACTCGACACAAGGGTCCCCTCGGTGAGGGGTAACCTCGGCTTGGACGGTTACTATGTTACGCGTAAGCATGCCGATCCGAGGGCGCCTGAGAGGGCCGAACCACGATTCGGTCGGTTGCTAATGAAGTCGGTTAGAGGGAAAATCTTTTCCAAACAAAAATAGTAGAGTGTATTTATGGTTATTTTTTTAAAATGATTAGAATTGAAATGGAATCACTAGCTTTTAAATAAAATAAAAAAACACAATTTTGTAGTTTTTTTTTTTGGTTTTTATCAACAAAACACAAAATCATAATTAAAATGTATATGATTTTGTGTTCTGTTTAATTATTTTCTTTATATCTTGAATAGAACTTGAAATAATAGTGTTATAATCATTCCTAATTAAATAATAATGTTTATATAAAATGTCAACGACACCACACGGCTTTTTAATTTCGATAGGCTCACGAGACGTGTGTTTATTTTAACGTGTTTTTATTAGAGATGAAACGGATACCCGGTAACTATCCGGTATCCGGCCTATCCGGCCTTATTTTCACTATCCGGCCGGATACCGGATAGTATAATTTTATAAAATCTCATTATTTTACTCAAGGCAAATCAATCATACTCTAATAGGTTATGGACACCGTTTATTTTTAATTTTTAAAATCGCACATCGAAAATGTTTGTTTTATTAATTATTAGTTTAATACTCAAAATTAACAAGTGGCAAATTGTGGTGAATAAATACCAAATTTTTCGCATTTGTTGGTAAGAGGCGACTCCGCTTACGTGCGATCCGAATGCGCCTGAATATATCCGATCTCGTTTACCGCGCCAATATTCAAATCAAACTGATCGCGTCAACGCAATAAAGGGCCGAATATCCGGCAGCCGGATATCCGGCGCCCTAGTAGCTTGCCGAATATCCGGTATCCGGCCACACTACTATCCGTTTCATCTCTAGTTTTTATAGTTGTTCTTGTTGCAGGCGGAGCTGAGTATTTTTTTTTATTTATTTAATAAGATACACCGACAGCAATACACAAGCATACATTGTTGTAATAATCAAGTTTACAAACTAAGTCCTGTTGTTTATGCCAATTACAGGTGTACACAACATTCGCTATAAAGAAATGTAACGATTTTATTATTAATACTTACAAAAATATTTTATTAAATGATAAAGTAATAGAAATATCACTACTAAATTAATTAAATTTGCCAAAATTACTGCACAATTTTTAACACTAAGGTGCGGAAGACCTTGCGTGAATTAGAAAAAATGTCAACCGACGTGGACTTAGTGTTAAGAAGGTTATATGTAGCGGAATTGTTTTGATTTTGCAACAAAACTATGTACTATTAAAGCCAACGATACAAAAGTCGCTTCCATTAGTCAGTACAATAGCGTCTCTCTATTAAATACTTTTCTAACATCCACGTTATGGGGGTGTAATGAATGCGGGGTTATTTACGAGCCGCAGAATGGCAGACGACCGATAACGTCCCTCCCAATATCATATCGCCATTACATTCGGTTACTGAATGAATTACGACCAGCGCTCTTCATACTTGCACGTTTTAGTCGCCTTAGTCGCTCTAAGAATACATCAACTATTTGAATATCTATAGCAAAATGACTAACGGGAACGTCAAAAATATAAGTTTAGTGGGGAGAGTTTGGAAGGAAGATGTAGAATGTGGAAACGACGTGTAGAAGGAATCGAACGAGGAAATTATATAAAGTTTTCTTATATTTACCTTACTTATCTTAGTTACAACTACATAGAAATTAATAACGACAAGACTGCATATTTATTTATTTATATTAGGTCTTGTCGTAACTACACACTCTCATACATACATTGATTTACATCCATACAATACAAAAGGTCAACATAGGTTAGCATATGGACCCGGGAAGAAGGCGACATCGGCTGGCCCGTGTCGCCTTGCGCTGCGAGGGCACAGGGGGGGAGGGAGTAACCTCCCCCCCCGGGACGTGCTCCTTGAGCACAGTGCAGAGGGGCTCCGGTGCGTTCCACTGGAGATCCCGGAGCCCCTCGTCATGCACCGAGGAAAGGGCCACCGGGGACGTTTTAGTGGGTAAGAACCCCACATAACCGCCGCCTTCCCCCCAGAAGGCGGGGTATCTTTCTGAAGATTTCCTCCCCGTGAACAAAAAAAAAAAAAGGTTAGCATATGAAGCTCCACACTTTTATCTTGTATGCATAGACTATTTATATTTAAAAATTATTAAATTTATTTTTTTTAATAAATATTACTAACATTCACTAACACTCTGTTACTAAAATTGTTCCTTCACTAGCTACAGTAAAAAGATCTAACAATATAATTTGTCGTAAACCACTTTTAAGACCAGCTATTCGTATGAATTCTTGTTTTCTAGGGGCTCACCTATATAACAATATTAATAAAAAATAAGTATGTTTTCGCCTTCTAAATACAAATGCAAATTGGAACTGTCATCTTGGTTACAGACTCTTAATTACAATGATACTGAAAACCTTCTAGATACAATATCCTAATTCTGAAACACCCACACACGTAAAAGGCAAACACCATTTTATTAGGCTTTATTTATTTAACCTTAAACTAGATATAAGTATTACGCGCGGCGGAGGGCCTGTTATTCTGCCTGACAGGGCAACCTAGTACAGATACCAGTCTCTCACAAAGGAGACTTAAATAATGTGTTATACATAATGTAACTCAATATGTAACCTATGTGGAAGCGAAATAAAAACTATATTATATTATATTATTATTCTTGTAAACCATTCCGACTAAGCTTAAGCTTGTGCTAGGAGACGGTTCACGTAGTACTTGCTTCGGCAGTACATAAACTAAAATTGGAACGATACAGAGAAGATTAGCATGGCCCCTGCGCAAGGATGACACGCAAAATCGTGAAGCGTTCCACATTTTTGTGTCCTGTCGCTGACAGATCCGGGGCACCCCGCTCATAACGGCTGATGGCATTCGCGGTAGGTTTAGTGGGTATGGGCCGCCCAGGCCGAGTCACACACATCCCTCCGGGCCCACCCAGGGTACCGGAGGATGGTTAATAACTCGATTCCCCCGCGTTAACAAAAAAAAAAAAAGGAGACGGTTCACGTCAATAGTCTAGAGATTCGAATCCACGACATTTCGATTCGCAGACCGTACCCTAAACCATTAGGCTATTCAAGGGTCTGAAGTACAGATATGTAATTATCTAGTTCACAGATGTTCGATTTATTTGTATAAAATTATAGCCTTTGAGCGATTACATATTAAAAACAAAGAATTTCCTGTTAAATATAATTTTTTTATCACTAAAGCACTGAACTACTACACTAAATCTTTTTAAATTTAACCAAGTCTTGTTTTAAGGAAATGTCAAAGCGCACACTAGTTCACTACACCGATGACAGAGTGTTCGGTCCATTCCATGTAATATAACTGTTATGATATATTCCTATAATCAATTTAAAATTAAAATATTAAAAATAAGGAAGTCCCGGTCTCGTAGCGGCTATAAAAAAAAGTATAACACTCCCATTTCACGCTTAGGCGAGAGAATAGGAATAAGTTGACAGAGACTTCGTCCCTGAATTATGTTTCTCAAGATAAACGACGCGGGCGAAATGAAGTCGCGCCCCCCTCCCTTCGGGTGTCCTCCCCACCCCTGCGTCTCGGGGTGGGGACGCGGAAATAAATTTCGTAAGAAAAATCCGAGACAGTTTCGCTTGGAACGTGTGATTTGTATTATTAATTGAATTGTTTTTAGCTTTCTTTCTATAATGGAATACTATATTATTTAGATAGGTAATGTTGGCGATTAACCATATTATGATACTTAAATAGATAGATAATTTTTATTGCACCAAAATAAGTAAGCTCAATGTATCAGGAATGAGGAGATCTGTAGAACAAAGGTAACCGACATAGCTCGCCGGATAAGCAAGTTGAAGTGGCAATTGGCAGGGCACTAACACGTAGAACAGATGGCCGAAAGGGGCGAAAAGTTCTCGATTGGAAACCACGGACCAGGAAGCGCAGCGTAGGACGTCCACCCGCAAGGTGGTCTGACGACATGTACAAAGGTGAACTTAATGCTATTTAGCATTTTCTGCCACCTCTGGTATTTAAGAGCAGACTATGGGTAGTGTGGCTATAATGTTTTAAAAACTTAAATAGATAAATATATATATATATATATATATATATATATATATATATATATATATATATATATATATATATATATATATATATATATACAACAGCACTGTCAACTTGTGTAATCAACTGTCGCCAGCGGTGTTTCCGAATGTTTACGATTTAGGGACCTTCAAGAAACGTGCCTTTTCCTATCTCAAAAGTCGGCAACGCACCTACAGCTCCTTTGGTGCTGTGGATGTTCATGGGTGACGGTGATCACTAGATCAGGTGAGCCGTATGCTCGTTTGCCACTTTTCATATAAAAAAAAAACGTTTATCATTATCACTGTTTGAGCAGCAAGTAGTCAGACACACGCGATTTAAAGTCATTATATCCTAAAATAGCTGGCTGTTCCTAAGCTCGGACGCCCAAGCATCGAATCAAAGTGTCGATTGTTTCAATGAGTATTCGGAAATATTCTATCATTCGCTTGTACCAACCAAATAGCACTTCCAGTATGTTAGTCGGAATAAGACCTCATGCCGTAGTGACGTCGGTTTTCCTACCCTTAAGGTCTTTAAATTATATAATTAAAGCTAATTGATTTACTAGGTGCATGAAAAGTGTCATGGTGTGTGAGTCAATGCGTCATTAATTGATTTAAAAAATCTTGCTTTTTACTGATTTCTTATGAACAGGTATTATTTAATTATATTTAGATTTCCAGTTTTCATTCTATACTAATATTTGACGTCACTTTTTTTTTGTTAACGAGGAGGAAATCTTCAGAAAGATACCCCGCCTTCTGGGGGGAAGGTGGCGGTTATGTGGGGTTTTTACCCATAACAACCTCCCCGGTGGCCCTTCCTCAGTGCATGGTGAGAGTGGAGCCCCTCTGCACTGTGCTTAAGTAGAGCACTTCCCGGGGGGGAGGTTACTCCCTCCCCCCCTGTGCCCTCGCAGTGCAAGGCGACACGGTCCAGCCGACGTCGCCTTCTTCCCGGGTCCACTTTGACGGACGATAAAGGCCCCCACCCTTGTCGCCCAGTAAACCCGAGGCCCTTTTAGTCGCCTTCTACGACAGGCAGGGGATACCGTAGTCTTATTCTTGAGAGCCCAGAACTACAGGGCTATTGACGTAACTTACAGCGTAATTAGTAAATTACCAAAACAAGTCAAAATTGTTGCTTAAAAAATATGCTATTAGCAATTTTCATCGTATGGACATAGCCTTCAATGTTCATTTAAATACGTAACGATACTACATTAAAGGGCTAATAATGGCCACTAACAATAGACTATAAAAAAAAACATTGTACTACGAATTTAGTGCTGAAAGTACTACGCCTTAAGTTGTGATAAAATTTCTTTATTTCAGTGAATAATCTATTATCATTTCCGAACTATTGATCCTCACTATGACGTCATTATTAATAAAAGTAACGACAACTAGGCTATAACTCACGCCCGGATTCCATCAAAAGGCTGCAAATGAGTCGAAAGCACCACTCTTCTGAAACTTTGTCGATATAATAGGACATTTTACGTACAACTTCATCAATCGGGCGCCCTTTTTTCTCCATTTCGTTCTTCCATTAATAATAGCGACGCTATCTCTCAAAAGAAATCTATCGCTGACCTGTATTATTGTCATAGGGATATTTACAGCGTTCATTTATTTGTCGCTGTCCCCTCTTATTTTCCGTTTGGGGCCAATCTGATAGAAGACTGTTGAAAATTTTTCGTAAGCAGCAATACATCTTGCCGCGAGTGCTATCTCTGGGCGAACATTCGACGGCCACCCCTATATTGCGCTCATAGAGTAAGCGGGACAACAGATACGTAAACGTGTAAAGTTCGTCTAAAAATATAACGAAGAAAGGTCGAATAATCGATATTAACATAACACGATTAGTTTTAAAAATAAAACAGACGAGAGCTGGTAATTGTATTACGAACTATTATCATCCTCGCATACTCTCTACAAACACACACAATCACATAAATTATTAATATTTAGTTCCTAAGATAAACTCGGAGTGAGGTACTATATCTCCCTAACACAGGCTATGTATAAGTCTAGCAGGGAGATGTGTACTGATAAATGTGAAAAAGAAAAATGTATATGAAAAATAATATGTATGTAATAAATTTGTGTATGTACGTCATGTGTGCAAAATGTGTGTGTGTATAATAAATAAATAAATATTAAAAAAAATAGTTGTAGATAAAAAAAATGTTTAGGATTTAGTCAATATCATAGAGCGTTTAGCCAGTACATATATATGTATATTAGCGGTTAGTTAACTGTTATTTAGCGGAAAAACTTTCGGCACTAAACTTTAGACGCGATAGTACTCAAAGAACCCTTAGAGGGCCGAAACGCGTCTCGATTAAATGCATCAATTAGATTACGACTTCCTTTAATTGTTTAATCACATCAATGTATTTAGTGTACTTTAGCCTTCAAAGGTTATAAATAATTAAGTGGTAATGTGGTGGGGTTAATAAGATCGCTAAGAAGGATGTATTTTACGTTATATACCAATGCTATTTCAAGCTTTCTTTAGCGCCAAGCAATAGAGAGCATTCTGTGTTTGGATGACGATAACATTGGTGATTTTGTTTTATTGTTAATTTTTTGGTGTCGGGGTGAAGTCTTCGAAAGATACAACAGAAAAGGCTGCAGTTATGTTTTTACTCATAAAATCTCAGTCGACACCGTGGTCGTCTACAGAAGGCAAGAGAACAAGAGACCGGTCGCCAACATGATGGTCAGATCAAGTGAAAGGGTCAAATCTCCTGTTAATCTCTACTATCTGATGAGGGTTGTTTCGGACCAGCGTCAGACCAGTGGTCACGATTTTCAGAAATGAGCGAACGACGACGAAGGGAGACTCTTAATTGTTAATTTTTTACTCTTCCACGTCTGTCATACTTATTCTATGCTTAGTCCCCGTGCGTCGCCGCACCCCGCGCTTGCCATTCCAGCTAAAACCACTTGTGCCAATTTTCTCAGGGACTTCTTCCATTTTACTTGAGCTCCCGTTGCGACCGAATTCAAAGGCGTATTAACACTTCCGATACAATATAATTTTATCCTTACTCCTATTGTTATAAAGTGAAATATCCTTTGCTTATGTGAGTGCTGCTGTGACACTGTTCTGTTAAAGCGTAACAGACATTTTGGGATAAGCTTATGGGTCTGATCATTTTTCTTACATCTTTTAAAATTGTATAAGATTGGAGTATTGACTAGTTAATCTAGTAACTAAATTACAGTAGTAAAATTACAATAATAGCAATTTATTATATAATTTTTAATTTAAAATGCTGTCTACCCATATTGGGCTTACAGTGTAAGATCTTATTAAAGCTACAGCCTATATGTATATAAGTCCCACTGTTGGTCACAGGTCTTCTCTGTAAAGAGAGCATATACCCTGTATAGTCCGCCACGCGGCCGTAGTGCGGATTGACAGACTTCACAAGTGTTAGAAAACTTTCTCAGACATGTACGTTTCCTCACGATGTTTTCCTTCACCGCCAAGCGCGTGGTAATTCGACATGTAAAATTGATTTATTATTATATATCAACAATTAAAATTTATTGGTGCCGCCACCGGGGATCGAACTCGGGTTGCTAGCGCGTACTATGCAACTTGACGCGACCGCCCGGACACTGAGCTACCACGGGTCTAAAGAACTTATTAACGTTTATTTTATAATAGATATGGCAATTACGTGTCAATTGCTTCAATGCCATCATTTGCCATCGGAGGTGGTGGGTTCATCATCATCGTCACTGCTGGGAATAGCCCTTCTTCCACCATTTTAACGTGTGTAATGTAGTGACACGTGTATAAGTGAAAATGCGTTAACTAATTACGTCTATAATAAAAAAATCCGATAAAATAAATTAATAGAATGAACATACTATCGCACTTTTGAAGAATGTCGCACTTAATGGACAGAAATTTTGAAGTCATTTTATTGTACTAAGAAATCCATAACAATATTCACTATAACTTATCTTCTGTTGAGGCTGGAGCGGCCGCTACACCTGCAGAAGACCTCAAGCGGCGAAATATAGTACCTCGATACGGGTATATATTTGAGCCTGAGTTTGAAACTTTGGGTCCGTGGGGTCCTAGTGCACACCACGTTTTTTAATGTGTTAGCTAAGAAGTTGGTCGACATAAACCTTGTATTATTATATTATACCTTGTATAGAGGCTAAGCATTGCCATACAACGTGGCAATGCTACCAGCCGTCTAGGCTTATATTTTTTATAAATATTTTTTAATATCTATTTAATTGTAAATATTTCTTTGTAGATAATAAATTGCTATAACTTATTGGTTCAAGTCTCCAGTTGTGATAAGAACTACTAGAATATTTAATTTAATAATTGCAATAAACTGTACCAGCACATTTGACACACAACATGTAACACAATTATACGTACGTAAAAATTCCAATTTTTTTTTTTTTTTATTTTTTTTTTTTTTTTTTACATACAGAACTTTTATACGTGTATTATTTTTATGTGATTGTTTATTACTATTTAAATAATGTTTTAAACCATATATACATATTGACATCTTGTATATACATATTGACATCTTGTATATACATATTGACATCTTGTATATACATATTGACATCTTGTATATACATATTGACATCTTGTATATACATATTGACATCTTGTATATACATATTGACATCTTGTATATACATATTGACATCTTGTATATACATATTGACATCTTGTATATACATATTGACATCTTGTATATACATATTGACATCTTGTATATACATATTGACATCTTGTATATACATATTGACATCTTGTATATACATATTGACATCTTGTATATACATATTGACATCTTGTATATACATATTGACATCTTGTATATACATATTGACATCTTGTATATACATATTGACATCTTGTATATACATATTGACATCTTGTATATACATATTGACATCTTGTATATACATATTGACATCTTGTATATACATATTGACATCTTGTATATACATATTGACATCTTGTATATACATATTGACATCTTGTATATACATATTGACATCTTGTATATACATATTGACATCTTGTATATACATATTGACATCTTGTATATACATATTGACATCTTGTATATACATATTGTTTAAGACAGTTAAAGTAATAAATAAAACTTAAAATCAAATAAATTATCCTTTTATTTGATTTTGATCGATTCGATAATGTATCATTGTACTAGCACTGTGAATGACTGACGAAAAAGATTTGTCTACTATTTTTATTTTTGGAAAGGATTCCTAAAACAAATAAAACGCGAAAAAACTGAGTCACCGCGCTCATTATTCCGGTTCTTACCTTCTTGTTTCTTGTCACATGTAGGTAAATTATTTCGGGGCGTCATAACTCGGGGTCGGGACCTAAGGCCACGTCCACACCGCGGCCGATAAATCACGCCTGTCGGGATCAGGTGACACCACCTTCTTTATGTTTTTTCCCAAGCCATTTTACGGGAAAGATAAAAATCTTTACATATTTTGACGCTGGTTTACTGGGCTCATTCTCAAATTACGCTCGTCCATTACTTAATACTGAGAAGTTTGAGTTCTAAGAGGCAACGCGTCTCCGACTATTTTGTGTAACTAATTCTACAAACTATTCTTTTTTTTATATGCGTGTTGATAATTTATTTTTCGTACCATTTCTAATGTCAACTGGTAGTTTTATAAGATAAAGAGATATTTACTTAGAAGATAAAGTGTTGACACGGGCGGGTCTTTTAGCCGGGCAAAAACAATTTAAAATCTCGGCAATTCCCCCGTGACCGTGACCACTGTAAAGTGTTCGAGACGTCGGGAATACAAAAATGGATTCGTAAAATAGAGCAAATTTGTAAATATATACGAGTAAAACCAACAACTGACTTCAAAAGAAATCAATCGACCATTTGTAGCGCACATACTTGATGCAAATTTAAGACTTATCTGGTTTTCTCATGGATTCCATTGTCAAAAATGGGAGCACACGGAAAGCACCAGCTGTCAAATAAAAAAAGAATCATCAAAATCGGTTCACTTAGTCAAAAATTATGCGGTAACAAACATTAAATACAAAACAAGTGAATCGCTTATGTACTAGATGCCGAGAAGCATGATTTTAGGTTAGGGCGCTACTACAAGGTACAACACCCTTTAAGTTGGCATACAGTAATGTATGAGCTATCACTTGCCAGACAAAATAGCATCATCATTGTTTTGCGTCAAAATAATGCCAATTTTTTTTATTTTTTTTACATACAGAACTTTTATACGTGTATTATTTTTATGTGATTGTTTATTACTATTTAAATAATGTTTTAAACCATATATACACATTGACACCTTGTAAATACATATTGACATCTTGTATATACATATTGACATCTTGTATATACACATTGACACCTTGTAAATACATATTGTTTAAGACAGTTAAAGTAATAAAAAAAACTTAAAATCAAATAAATTATCTTTTTATTTGATTTTGATCGATTCGATAATGTATCATTGTACTAGCACTGTAAATGACTGACGAAAAAGATTTGTCTACTATTTTTACTCTTGGAAAGGATTCCTAAAACAAATAAAACGCGAAAAAACTGAGTCACCGCGCTCATTATTCCGGTTCTTACCTTCTTGTTTCTTGTCACATGTAGGTAAATTATTTCGGGGCGTCATAACTCGGGGTCGGGACCTAAGGCCACGTCCACACCGCGGCCGATAAATCACGCCTGTCGGGATCAGGTGACACCACCTTCTTTATGTTTTTTCCCAAGCCATTTTACGGGAAAGATAAAAATCTTTACATATTTTGACGCTGGTTTACTGGGCTCATTCTCAAATTACGCTCGTCCATTACTTAATACTGAGAAGTTTGAGTTCTAAGAGGCAACGCGTCTCCGACTATTTTGTGTAACTAATTCTACAAACTTACCCGTTTCTTTTTTTTATATGCGTGTTGATAATTTATTTTTCGTACCATTTCTAATGTCAACTGGTAGTTTTATACGATAAAGAGATATTTACTTAGAAGATAAAGTGTTGACACGGGCGGGTCTTTTAGCCGGGCAAAAACAATTTAAAATCTCGGCAATTCTCCCGTGACCGTGACCACTGTAAAGTGTTCGAGACGTCGGGAATACAAAAATGGATTCGTAAAATAGATCAAATTTGTAAATATATACGAGTAAAACCAAAAACTGACTTCAAAAGAAATCAATCGACCATTTGTAGCGCACATACTTGATGCAAATTTAAGACTTATCTGGTTTTCTCATGGATTCCATTGTCAGAAATGGGAACACACGGAAAGCACCAGCTGTCAAATAAACACCACATCTCAAATGGATCTATTCTCTGTCTTTTCGTAGACCATACCCTAAAGCAATAAAAAGGGTAGTTATTTATTTAGAATTTTCAGTGGATAAGTCGACTTACGGATTTGATCGGAGGTGCGAACTCCCACTGGTGTAAAGAGCCCCGTGAGAAACACGATCTCTTGTTAATTAAAATGTATCTAACAATAATAAATTGTTTTTATAAAATTACAATAGTTATGTAGACAACAATGAAGTCAACAACATAAAAGAATGTCTCAATACTTATTCACATTCATCCATATTTGCAAGCATCCTTGCACACAAACAAATTATAGATTTTTCCAATACAGTACGGTTTCAATAACATCTGAATTTGATAATCGAAACTACACCTTACTACCGAGACGTAAGCAATACAATGCTATAACGATTTTATTATAATAGAACCATGTCAAAGCGAGTTCGCGGCATACGTAGAACACAATGAACAGTCGTAATGAAACTGCAAGGATTTTAGAAAAGTCGTTCTAAGCGTGGAAAGTTCTTGTGCGCTTTTTCGTCGCACCAGACATGCAACACAACCGCTGAAGCGACTTACCCAATATGCAATGTATTAAACATTAGTAGATAGAGAAAAGAAGAGAGGCAACGGACTGGCGTATGTGTATCCCACACCGCAGCGGGTAAAACGAAAATATATTACTTTTCCGAAGATTTAGGAGTGTTTGGACCGGACAATAATGTCCGGCTTTTGTGGAAAAAGATAGATGGCAATGCATAGGTTACATGTTGCGGTGATTTTCCTTTGCGAACAAATGAAACTTCAGCCAGAAAAGCGTTAGGGGCCGTTATTAATTATATTTATGTTCCATACTCAACCTTTTGTAAGGAATATGAAAAGGAATTACGCTTCTTGTTACGAAAAAAAAAAGTTATCTGCGCCAGAAGTGGCCAGTATTATTAGACAGAAAAATATCCACCTCTTTTATTTCTTACAATAAATAAATAAATGTAATTACGCCCTAGACTAAAACGGGTCAAACGGTCTATTTATCAACGCACAATGTACATACTGGTTGTACTCGCTTCGTTCTTACCTTCTTGTTTCTTGTCACATGTAGGTAAATTATTTCGGGGCGTCATAACTCGGGGTCGGGACCTAAGGCCACGTCCACACCGCGGCCGATAAATCACGCCTGTCGGGATCAGGTGACACCACCTTCTTTATGTTTTTCCCAAGCCATTTTACGGGAAAGATAAAAATCTTTACATATTTTGACGCTGGTTTACTGGGCTCATTCTCAAATTACGCTCGTCCATTACTTAATACTGAGAAGTTTGAGTTCTAAGAGGCAACGCGTCTCCGACTATTTTGTGTAACTAATTCTACAAACTTACCCGTTTCTTTTTTATATGCGTGTTGATAATTTATTTTTCGTACCATTTCTAATGTCAACTGGTAGTTTTATACGATAAAGAGATATTTACTTAGAAGATAAAGTGTTGACACGGGCGGGTCTTTTAGCCGGGCAAAAACAATTTAAAATCTCGGCAATTCTCCCGTGACCGTGACCACTGTAAAGTGTTCGAGACGTCGGGAATACAAAATGGATTCGTAAAATAGATCAAATTTGTAAATATATACGAGTAAAACCAAAAACTGACTTCAAAAGAAATCAATCGACCATTTGTAGCGCACATACTTGATGCAAATTTAAGACTTATCTGGTTTTCTCATGGATTCCATTGTCAGAAATGGGAACACACGGAAAGCACCAGCTGTCAAATAAAAAAAGAATTATCAAAATCGGTTCACTTAGTCTAAAATTATGCGGTAACAAACATTAAAAAAAATACAGGCGAATTAAAACCTTCCCCTTTTGAATTCGGTTGATAAAAATAACGCGTAAATATGAGAACTCAGTACACAAAAACAAGTGAATCGCTTATGTACTAGATGCCGAGAAGCATGATTTTAGGTTAGGGCGCTACTACAAGGTACAACACCCTTGAAGTTGGCATACAGTAATGTATAAGCTATCACTTAGCAGACAAAATAGCATCATCATTGTTTTGCGTCAAAAAGAATGCCAATTTTTTTTTACAAATATCACTAACATTTCTGTTGACTTTTCCGTTTAAGCTGAAGCTTGTGCTAGTAGGAGATGGTTCACGTGAATAGTTGAATGGTAGTTTCGAACCTACGATATCCGTAGACCATTCTTCTTCGTCGTTCCCTAATTTCTGAGGATCGTGGTCACTAGAGCCCCTCAAGTGAACAATCTGCCTCCATCGGCTTCGGTCCGAGGTCACCAGCTGGTAGAGATTAGGAGAGGAGATGGCACCTTTTATTTGGTCAGACCGTCTGGTTGGCGACCGGTCTCTTGTTCTCTTGTCTTCCGTATTGCCAACGATGACCAGCTTTTCTAGGTTGCCATCCTCTCTACGTTATATGCCCGAAATATGACTGTAGACACGTAGTGATCAGTCTGGTCTTTATGGCGAGTTGGGAGAGAATAGATATATTTGTGCGCTTGGCAGTCCACGGTGTTCGTAGCATTCGCCTGTCGAATAAACACCACATCTCAAATGGATCTATTCTCTGTCTTTTCGTAGACCATACTCTAAAGCAATATAAAGGTAGTTAATTATTTAGAATTTTCAGTGGATAAGTCGACTTACGGATTTGATCGGGGGTGCGAACTCCCACTGGTGTAAAGAGCCCCGTGAGAAACACGATCTCTTGTTAATTAAAATGTATATCTAACAATAATAAATTGTTTTTATAAAATTACAATAGCTTATGTAGACAACAATGAAGACAACAACATAAAAGAATGTCTCAATACTTATTCACATTCATCCATATTTGCAAGCATCCTTGCACACAAACAAATTATAGATTTTTCCAATAGAGTACGGTTTCAATAACATATGAATTTGATAATCGAAACTAAACCTTACCACCGAGACGTAAGCAATACAATGCTATAACGATTTTATTATAATAGAACCATGTCAAAGCGAGTCCGCGGCATACGTAGAACACAATGAACAGTCGTAATGAAACTGCAAGGATTTTAGAAAAGTCGTTCTAAGCGTGGAAAGTTCTTGTGCGCTTTTTCGTCGCACCAGACATGCAACACAACCGCTGAAGCGACTTACCCAACATGCAATGTATTAAACATTAGTAGATAGAGAAAAGAAGCGAGGCAACTGACTGGCGTATGTGTATCCCACACCGCAGCGGGTAAAACGAAAATATATTACTTTTCCGAAGATTTAGGAGTGTTTGGACCGGACAATAATGTCCGGCTTTTGTGGAAAAAGATAGATGGCAATGCATAGGTTACATGTTGCGGTGATTTTCCTTTGCGAACAAATGAAACTTCAGCCAGAAAAGCGTTAGGGGCCGTTATTAATTATATTTATGTTCCATACTCAACCTTTTGTAAGGAATATGAAAAGGAATTACGCTTCTTGTTAGAAAAAAAAAAAGTTATCTGCGCCAGAAGTGGCCAGTATTATTAGACAGAAAAATATCCACCTCTTTCATTTCTTACAATAAATAAATGTAATTACGCCCTAGACTAAAACGGGTCAAACGGTCTATTTATCAACGCACAATGTACATACTGGTTGTATTCGCTTCGTTCTTACCTAAGTAACATCTAAATGAGCGCTGTGAAACAGCAACCGACTGAGTCGTAGTTCGGCCCTCTCGAGCGCCCTCGGATCGGAATGCGTTCGCGTAACATAGTAACCGTCCAAGCCGAAGCCCCTCCCCGGGGGGACCCTTGTGTCGAATTACTAGCGATAGAGGTTCAGGCTAAGCGACCTAAGAGCTATGCCACCTCTCAATCCGGTGAAGCAGTCAAGGCCTTCGCACTTCTTTAGTAATTACATCAGTCTATTTGATAGTCGCTTAGTATCCTATGTCTCTCTCTTGCTTTTATGGTTGATTGTTCCGAAAGCTGGATTGAAGCTGGACTGCACTGGAGATCTCGGAGCCCCTCACCATGCAAAAGGGCCACCGGTGAGGTTTTAGTAGGTAAAAATCCCACATAACCGCCACCTTCCCCCCAAAAGGCGGGGTATCTTTTTGAAGATTTCCTCCTCGTTAACAAAATATATATATATAAAATAACCGTAAGCAATCTCTCCATTGATTCTATTTGCATAGAGTTTCGTCACATCGAGTTTTATGGAGTTGTTTTTCCATCGGTGACATGCACACGTATTGGAAAGTGACGACAATCGGTGTCACCGATTTAAGTCCCTCCTAAAATGTGCCGGTGAAATGTCTCTTCGATGTTTATGTACGCTCGTAAAAATTTATTATTAACGTATTTAAACTAATGTAAATTAAGACAACCGGAAAGCCGTTGACAAAAAGTATTGCGGTATTTTTTGTCACAATGACGACAGCAACTCACAAAATCATTTACAAACACAATAAATACTAAGGTAACTCAAATTTCGCGCATATTCCAGTAACTCGAGCTACATCAAAAAAATTAAATAACAAGTTGGCCCGACAAATGTAGTTTTACTGTAAATTTTTGTGACAATTGGAAAGCGTAAATTACTCCTTATTACAGCATCTTTCGACCGGTGAAAACACAGTCAAAATCGGTCCCGCCGTACCAGAGGTTAATCGGAATAAACAGACAGACAGGCGAAAATGGTAAAAATGTTATTTTGGTATACGTAAACGTTCACATGCATATAAATCCTATAATTACTTTTACGTTTTTAGATAGATAAACAATTTTAGTCTAGTAGTCAATTATTATATTTTAAAATTCCTGCAAGCCTGAATAACATTAATGACTGGCTTATTTCTTACATAGAAAAATCGTCTTGTTATAAGGAAATATCGTCTTGTTATAATGGAAAAAAAAAATACATCAAAATAATCAGTCAATTCAATACAATGAAATGAATACAATGAACCGACCGGTGAAAACCCAGTCAAAATCGGTCCCGCCGTTCCAGAGGTTAACCGGAAAAAACAGACAGCGAAAATTGTAAAAAATGTTACGTTGGTATACGTTCACATGCATGTGGTAAAAAACAGTTATTTTTACAAACAAACACTCCTATTGGATTTATTGGTATTAGGAAAAATGATTTTTTTTAGAAAGAAAGCTAGCAATATTTCTTTTTTTTCCGAAATATTACTAACATTCTTGTTAACCACTCCAACTAAGCTTATACTTGTGCTAGGAGATTGTTCACGTCAATAGTTGAATGGTGGATTCGAACCCACGACTTTACGATTCGCAGACCGTAACCTAAACCATTAGGTTATTGACGCTTAAGATATAAGTAAGCTTAAGTTTGTGTTAGAAGATGGTACCAACTTACGTCTCCCAGATCGTATTCTAAATAATTACACTTTTTAGTAATAAAAAACTGTTCAAATATTCAATTTTATAATAGTTTAAATTGTAATAAATCTGTAGGTAATGTATTTATAGCAACAATTAGTTAACAAGCTAGAAACATCAAAATTTTTTAATGTAAAAACTTTTTTCCGATCCCATAAAGCCCGTCTCGACTACCCAACGGGTCCGTTTTAATTTGTAAAGGTCCTTTTACATCTGCTCGTACCCGACTTCGGGAGTTGGCTCGTAAAATGACTTACGGACATTTCACTAGCAGCAGATTCCGAGAGGCGCTCTCCTCTAATTTATTGGATTTGCGCGTAATTTGCCACCTGTAGAACGATGTGCCTGAATGAATCGCGTGTTTATGATTCCTATAGCCCCTGTTTCATTCAATGAACGAGATTGTTAATTCAACGATCGATTTTATTAAATGAAGTGAATGGAATTTGTTTGTTTTTTTATTTTAGATTTATATTGAGATTGTTTTCAAAAATTCAACGAAGTTTAGGATATTTGTTTTTAGTTTTTTTTTTATTAATACAGATTATTTACTAACTAAAATTAAAAAAATATTTATTTATTATTTTATATTTATCAAATTTTATAAATTGATAGAATCAGTGTTAATGTTATATTGCTTTTGACATTTTTAAACGATTATAAATAAAAATATGGAATAAAAATTTAAAAATATTTTTTCTTATATTTAAAAATATAGTTATTTTAACCTTTCCTGTATATTATAATTTATGTATTTTAATGGATATTAAAAGCAGGTGAGTATTATTAAAATTAATTTCTAAATAATATTATATCTACTATTTCTCAAATTAATATTAACCCACGTCCCGCGGCGCCATGCTCTCGACTGCCGCTCCCAGCCCCTTGCAGCACGCGCCACGGTAACGCCCATAAACATGTCACCTCAGTCCGCATCAAGCGATTTACGACCTCTCACTCTAACGCACCCATAATTCAGCCTAACAACAGGGAAAGCTATATATTTATCGCTCCCATGCGGATAGTTAAATTTACACACACAAACGTAACAAAATGAGCTAGTATGCGATTTAACGCTGTAGTACAATTGAAATTTTCACATTAATCACTTCAAGTTTGCTACTGCACTTCTAGTATACTATTTTTAACTCTGAATGATAAACAAATATTTTAAATATCATATACGTGGTTATATATATAAGTTTTGTGAGCGTATGTTCTCATAGAAGTAGTCTCTTAGAATTGTATGTGTACTATAACAGCCTTGTCCTCGGCGCATCAACGGGCCCGCTACATTCGTGCTTACTATCAGCAATGAGACGTATATTTTTATCCCTTTCTAACACACAATTCCCAGATCGTAAATCTCGAAATGGCCGCATGTAGGTTACGCTCGTCGTCCGCGCAATTCCAGCGGGAGCGCATAAAGTATAGTTTTCTCTGTTTTATTACCTGTTTTACTGCACGATAAAGGAGACGGGAGTATATCGGGAAATCAGCTGTTTAGAGCATGCTTTAAACGCGCTCAGGAATGTGGCAAACGAAATGTGCTGTGGTAACGCTGTGAATGTTGCTCTACTTTAATATTTTTTTATCTACGAAATCCGTAGTCGATTTAATACGGAATTAAATACGTAGTGTTTGATTTTAAATCCTCATAGCATCTGAATTTGTATATACCAGATCACTTTACATATACTGCCATTGGATATCTATGTGTGTAATACCGTATTATCCTCAATTTCCAAAAAAAATAAGCTCTCATGTCCTTATGACCATGACTTATCACCACTTAAGGTTTATTATGTGTTTATGAGGGGCATATGAAGAAATATAACCAATAACTACATTATAGTGCGCACTCATTAATATTATAACCTTTTTATTTAAGCTAAGGTTCCAGATGGTAACACGAATTTATTTAGTAGGTCAAGTTAGCGTCTCAGCATCATTCATAGCTTTGAAAACTTTGTCTCAAAATTTTAATCTGGTGGGATTTATAGAATATGATCTAGGCTCTTCAATAACCTACATCGCTATGATTCTATTATACTTTATATGGTTAATTTCCATTGTTCACTCGAATGCTTTTACAAATTTCTCAGCCTAAGCTTCTTTCTCCAATTTCTTAAAGGCTTTCGAGACACTAATTATCTTAGGCTGAGAAATTAAAAAGGATCAAAACACCATTGGACCAAATGTATATTCGGAAAACGTCTCGATCATAGGACTAACCACCGAGAGAGGCCGACTTATCCTTCTCTCTAAATATGGAAATTTGATATCGAGTAGTAGTTGATATCGAATACGCTCGTTTTCTTATTACTAACAAATGAAGATGTATGTAAATAAATGATCCGCTTTCCGAAATGGCACTCAAAGTTAGTTTAGTTTTTGAATGTCCCTTAGATTATCAGTGAAATAGCAACTGAACGTGTCGTGATTTGGCCCTCTCGGGCGCCCTTGGATCGGAATGCCTACGCGTAACATAGTAATCGTCCAAGCCAAGGTTACCTCCCACAGAGGGGACCCTTGTGTCGAGTTACTAGCGATAGAGGTGCAGGCTAAGCGACCTAAGAGCTATGCCACCTCTCAATCCGATTAAGCAGTCAAGGCCAGCTACTCTGGCTAATCTAAAAAAGTAAATAAACGGTCTATGAAAGAACGAATAGATAGATAATAATGAATAGTCATAGCTATAAAGATATATGATGCAGTAGCGATGTTAATAGTTAAACAATTTTATAAGCTTATCTATATTGCGCCAAGAGCATAGCTACCTATAGGTAGATATTTACAAATAACTGTGTATGTGTTTTAGCTGCCTTCCGTGACCAAGAGCGGTGTAAATTGATAGAAACGTTGAATTTTTTTATGGAACGGCGCAAAGATCCCTAAAAACATTTCAGTTCAATGATAGTTTGTGCATAACGAGATAATTTTATCATAGATAAATTATACTGTCACGTTTATTGTTTTAAATTCAAACAAACCTTTTTCTTTTGTTAATGTTTTTTAACAATACATGAAAGTACCACTCAAGGCACAATGGAATGGCGTTTTTAAAATAGTTTTTGAATTCTTCTGAATGTTGCTTTTCAATTTTTTTTACTTTTTATCTTCTGTAGCATTAAACGTTAATGGTAATTGTATTAGCGTTTTTATAATGGAATTACGGCAAACGAGCTCAAGACTCATCTGATATTAGGTGAAGACCGTTATTATGATGGTGTTTGAGAAAGGTGTAAGTTCGCTTCTTGAAGGTGTCGAAGTACTTTGTAGCATTGTTATATAAAAGTTAAGATAAAAGTTATTTTAATTTTATTTCAATCATACCATAGTCAATTGTCTCTAAATGACTATGGTATGATTGACATTAGACATGACATTTTTGCCTACATTGCTAAAATATTTATGGTATAAAAAATGGCCGGCCCGTGAATAAACAAAGATCGAATCAGAACTTATAGAGGTTGAATGAGGAATTTTTAATATGGTTAGCTATGAAGACATAAGATCAAATCACTCATTATTGTATTAGTAATTATCTATGAGTTGTAAAGTAATCACCAATATATATTTTTAGGTCTCCTCTTTGTCTGGTGATTCTTACATCTCTGGACCACAAGATATCATTGTTTGTATAAACCTATAATTAAACAATCTCTGAACGAGTTGTCATTCTCATTAAGAGACAGTCCGTTAGAAAAAAAAATTATATGAGCTCTCAAGTCCTTTCAACTCTAGTCGGCCTTCACTGTCAGCTATTCACTGAATTAATTAGGTCCCATGTGTGAAAGCTTAGCCCATTGCCATACACCGGACACGAATTTTAGTAAGTATTTTTTGCAAAAAACCTTAAAATGAGCAAAGCATTGGTACGACTGTAAGACAAACCGCTTAGCTCCTAGGCCAGTACTGCTAAAATTTTATCATTTCAGAAAATACAAATTGAAGCTTGAGTTTATTGTAATGGATATTTATGGGTTATTGCAATTATAGTTTTAACACATTATTTGATTAATCGAATCACACTATTGTTGCCGAAAGATCATACTGAAGATATTCTCTGTTTTGTAATAAAATAAATAATCAAGTATCAAAGGTAACACCCGTCTGTGACTGATGCAATGGACAAATAAGCGAAAAGGACGTTCATCTCGCTGAGAATGTCGGGTCGCAAGGAGTGGGGATATCAAAATGGCGGCCATGCAACCGTTTCTATTGGTTCAAGGCAGCCCGCTCTTTGAACGATCATTTATTTTATGGTGTCGTCTCGTGGAGATTGGCCGCTTTTCTGGCTATGCCATCTTTGTTTGTGGTCAATGTTAAATTTGAAGTTTTGAATTGTTATAATATATTATTTGAATTATAATATTCATATTCTGCACAACATTACAACAAATCTCAATAGTGGTTATAAAATCAATTAGTAAATTTATAGGATTGATCTATATTAGACGTTATTATTTCGTTTAATACTTCCTAGGAAAAGTCAAAGTTCGAGTACTTTAGAATGAATTAAGAACGTTTAACATTTCTCTTCAGTCAAACACTTAATTGCAGTCCGCGTAAAAAATAGAAAGTTATTGTGCGAATGCACAGGAATTTTGTGACAATAGCGTTTTAAACCCACTGCGTGATTCTTTCATATCTTTTATACCCCTCATTATCCTTGCAGCGCATCCTTCGCTTATGAAATATTTTAGAAAATCTTTATCCGTCTAAAAATGTATTCTGTATATATTAGAGTAGGGGCAATTCGGTAAGTTGTGGTCAGTCTGTTCTACAATATTTTAAATTATTATCAAGTATAGTTTTAATTGAGTTGCAAACATATGTATGCCCATGTAGAAACACAAGGTTAATACATTGTACGTGATAATCAGTAACTCTATTGCAGTCACTTCTGTACGGATTTTAACTAAGATTTCTTTTATTATTAGCTGAAATTACTTTGTCTTTGATAGATTCCAGTCGTATTGAGACGTGCTTTCCTATATATTCCGGTATAGCGCGTCGCCTGCGCTCCGATAACCCTGTAAAAATGTAGCGGCCTCCTGGCCGATCAGTGTAGATCATTTATAGCCTAGCGCTGTAGAAATTTGTTACCAGTAAGAGCCATTTGTTACCAGCTATAGTATAATTCTACTATTTCACATTAAATTTTGTTAAAACGTAGTGCTTTTCCACTGAACCTTACCAGTTTATCATATAAGTAAAAATTGGGAACTCTTAGCACCGTAGGAAGTATTCCTTTTTGGCACAGCGGTCGAGTTGACACTATTTTTATTACGTAATTGAAACAACTTCTACTTCGAAAAGTATAAAGCAATTGTGACTTGTTCTTACTACTTTTGAAACATAAAAATGCTAACACAGACAAAAACGGTACGGTGGGTTTGAAACAGGAACAGTTTCTGAGATGGTAGTTGGTTGCCGGAATCTCGTCTGGGGTTATTAAAGTATAGACGCTCCGATGGCATGGTTAGAAATAATGGACAAACATGAATCCTAATATATTATGTTTTGGTACAATTGGCCATAAAGTATTTTATATGAAGTAAAGGTTTTCGGCTTTTTAAAATTGTTATATACATGTATGTGATTCTCTTGAATAAAGTTATATATCGGCGAAGTGGAGCAACCGTCAGAGCGCGCGTAGTGCTATCAACGTCTGGTGCATCGAACGATACACGAAGAAACTTTACGACGCCGCACTTGCCGAGCCCGGTCGCGCCGCGCCGACCACTGCGATACGATCCCATCGCGTTGCAACCAAACCGTTCAATTAATCGCAACGATTAACGTTGTCTTTGTACGTCAATGGTGTCGGATTAAGGGGGTTGGGTGTCCTTCCCGAGTCGCAGATTTAGTGCGGCGTCGCGGCGCGCTCGTGGGGGGAGGCGTCGCTCGTAAAGCATCGGCCGGCACTCGACTGACGCGCGTCACGGCGACAACGCGTTGCGTAACCGGCCGCCATAAACAACGCGACGTGATCGCTCACCACCTGGCCGCATCCACCACGTGCGACCGCGCTTAGTATTGCGCCCATGTCGCCACTAAAACGTTGACACGTGACTTGACCGAGTGAACTGACTCTGTGAGTTTTGTGAGGGCGTGCTATGGCGCGACTCTGCTGCCCGTCGGTGTACAACCGGCCGGTTTAAGGTGAGTTTATTGCCGATTTACGGCACCCGAGGCGGCCCCGCTACGGCGCGATGCCGCAACTTTTGTTTGGCGGACAAACTTTTACGCGGGCCGAATGTCCAACGCCCGCTAACTGATAAACTTTGTAATCTGTTTAGAACGAGCGTTAAACATCTATTTCCATTGCTACATAATTCTACATTTTATTACTTGCCCGAATACGAACGAAAATTCCGACAAAAAAGTTTTTAACTTCGCTTAAAAACTTTTTGCAAGTTACACGCCTTATCTATTAAGCCCCCAAAGTAAACTTATAATGAAATTTCCTTATACATAACTATGTAAATACTTTCCAAAGTAAAATATTTAATCAAAAAGTGTTTTGTGTATGCTACAATATTTATAATACCCTAGTAAAATAATTAAAAAAACTTAAAACATGCATTACCTGTAATTCGCGCCATTACAATTAGTACAAGGCTATCTACCTACTTTAATCAATGTATATTTTAAAAAAATAGTAATAAGTTTGGAACACGTAACTGACGGAATACGGAACATGTAAATTATGCTAAAAAATGTTTTTTCCTTGCAAAGAAAAGCTATTGATAAATAAGAAAATGTTTTATTTATAATCGTTATTCAGAAAAAAACTTATTTAATACTTGAGTTCCTGTCCCAATTATGTATGTACCTAGTACTTGAAGAATAAAATGTATATTGATAAATAATAGTTGGGAAAATTGTGTCATAATAATTGTAGTATATTGGTAAGAATTAAATTTGTAAGAAAAAGGAATATTCTAATATAATGAAAATATAATCATGGAATTCCAGTCGTTTCACGTTATGAGCGTTGTTATCTGTTACTTTTTAAAAAGGCGGTGAAAAAATCAAACGATCATGATCAAATAAAAATAAAACAAATTAATTTATATCTATGTTTGATTTGGCTTACGTAGTTTGTTTTGTTTACGGTTTCATAACCACGTTACCTTCCTTAATGTCTTTAGAATCTAATCAGTAGATAGTATTTTAATAGTAACGTATATAAATCTTATACTTCACTGGCTTCTGTACATCCTGTTAAGCGAAGACAAGAAGTCTTAATTAAGTCTTCTTCACTCATATCGTAATGATCTAGTAATGACAGACAGAATGGATTCTGGACTGAATGGACTGTCTTGCATTATAACAACGATAATGAAATCTATATTGAATATATTAGTACACTAAAATTGCTAAGTTTGTTGTAACATAAACTACAATTGATTTACTATATCATCATCATTACAATTATTTTAGTAAATAAGATAAATTAGTGACTAGAGTTATAACTAACGATCAGAAGTTTTGAAGCGTCAATAGCCTAATGGTTTAGGGTACGGTGTGCGAATCGTAAGGTCGTAAGTTCGATTCCACCGTTCGACTATTGACGTGAACCATCTCCTAGCACAAGCTTAAGCTTAGTTGGAATGGTTAACAAGAATCTCTGACCCGGCGCTACCAATCAGTATTTTGTACAAAGTACAAAAAATGACTTACTAATTTTTGTGCCCGTTGCGTTGTGTTGGGCTCACCCCATATCATATATGGGTCATACAGTTTACTGAAATGCGTCTGGCAATTGTTTTCTCTATATACATATTTAGACCTACAAGAATGTGAGGGTTGATTTTATTTTATAATTTTATTTAGCCATCTTATATGATTGTTTAAAGTTAGTTAAAGTTACAGCCTTTATATCTGCCTTACTGCTGGGCTCAGAGCTCTCTGTAAAGAGAGTATAGGGCATAGTCCCCACCCTAGTGCGGATTGGCAGACTTCACATTTTCTAGGACATGTAGGTTTCCTCACGGTGTTTTCCTTCACCGCCGAGAGAGTAGTAAATCAGCACATAAAATTGCAAAAATTCATTAGTGCCGACACTGGGGATCGAACTCAAGTTGTTAGCGTACTGTACAACTTGAGGCGACCGCCCGGACACTGAGCTACCACAGCTGTGATTGTTTTTAAAACATAAATAATATATCATCACAAATATAACTTTTTATAAGGTTATATAAAAATTGCAAAAGTTCACTTGTTGTGAAGTGATCAATGCCGCCCATAAACATTTAGAACATGGCAGTGGTTGTTATCGAATTTTGAGAAGCGAGTAAGACCTTCTTTTAAGTTACTGGTCACTCAATAACTCCAGTTAAAAACTAAAGTATATCTAGAATACATAACATATACCGATATGCTTATTCTATGTTGTAGGTCATTTTGACCTTGTAGAATTCCTAGTTATATGATTGAAGCATTTTACTGAGCCGTGGTTCGGCCCTTTCAAGCACCCTCGAGTGAGAACGCAACCTGTGACATACGTACCGATTGGAGGATTGTCAAAAGATTCTCTAGAGCTCGGCGTTAACGCCAAAAAACCTTAGAGCTAATATCGGCAATTTAATAAACCTTTTTCACTAAATATATTTATATGTTTTCTCTGTTATATTCCTTATAAGTATTTTGCTAGTATAAATATTATGGCAGTTTAAATTCTAAGAAACTGTCACGTTTCTCATGACGGTTTATTAATCGATCGTTATCATTCTTGCTATACACGGTTCGTATAGAAGAAATTGAAAACTTTGGTTATTAAACGATTTTAAAAGTATTAGCAACAGAATAGCAATGTCATGTGAAATTTTCAACTTTATCACAATGATTTTAAAGTTCAAATTTGAAAGCTAACATACTTTCACCCACAATTCATCTCGCCGGGAACAACATAACTTTATTACGGCTTAAGCACCGGTAAAGTTGTAAGGTTGGTGCATTATTTGTTGTACGGCGCTACATATGGAACATTCAATGCTTAATTTTTAGCCGCTTCGATGTTCAAGTTAATAATAACATACAAAACTGTTATATGCACAATTTATAAATGATATATTTTAAAGTTTTTGGTCGTTAAATTAGTTATACCAATTTCAGTTCTCATGCACCATTGTTGTCCCGTGACCATAAACACAGTAAACTTGACATGTTAGTCGTAATTTTAATTTCTAAGATTAAATCCATGTTAATTATGACATTGTCAAATAGTAATAGTACAAATTATACTATAATCTTTTTAAAAACAATTGAAATAGGTATAATGTTTTTTTTAATTCAAGACAAAGCGTTAGTACTCAGTAAAGTATTTACTGTACCATATCATGTGAGTTACACTTATAAAAGTATAAAAATATGACAGTATTTTACATAGTACATTTATATATTATAAAAATCTATTTTAATTATTTATTAAGTCATTAAAATAAAACAAAATGATTCGATTATTTAAATTACTAATATCATTTATATCGATTTTCCTTACAATCTATGCTCAAAAGCTGTTGTTCAATTCTTGGAGATTTTATAGTGTTTGCTTTAGATTATTGTTTTGATTTATCTGAAGACGGTAACGTCCATACATTTTGATATTATGTAAATAAAATTAATGATTAAAAATGAAAGTCCGGCATCCCATCAACAGCTCCTATGGAGTAGTGGATGCTCATGGGAGATTGATGACTTAAGATTAAGCCATAAAGCTAACGATCGTTCGTATAAAAAAAGATTGTGACACTTAGACGTCGTACGGGGTCCTTTGTTCCTAGGTTTTTAAGGTCCTGTGTAAAGTGATAAAATAATTTCATTTACAAATAATTTTGTATAAGACTAGTTTTTTGTATTTCTCTTCTAAATCGAATATATATTTTGCAACCAATTTAAAATGGTCTTAATTAATTTAGATAAGTAACGCCAATTAATAAAACACATAAATTCCGACCTTAAGGTTAATAAATCGTCTTTGACAAAGCACACTTAACGAAATGTTACGATCCATAAATTATTTACGTATTAAGAGCTTCAAGCTTCATACTAAACAAGTCTATTAAATCTATTAAAATAATAATTAATGCCACAGAAGCCAATTAATGTAATACTCAAATATAGAAGCACGTTTTAGAATTGAATAGAACTAATTTTACGGATTTTGTGGAAAATTCCCGACGTTTTAAACACAAACAGCTAATACCATAAGAGAGACAACACTTCCACCCTTACACATAAACGTGGTATAAAGATAAACTTAGGAATAAATTAAGAATAAGCAAAATTTGTACTAAGAAAACAAGAATACGTTATACCTGGTATAACGTTGACGTCTTTGTTCATACAATCGTTATTCCGAAGTTATAACGACGTACACCCTTGTTTAAGTCCAGTATAACATTTAAAATACCACGATTTGTGTTTGTGTTCACTCATTTAAATTAACTTATTATGGAATTAAGGATAATGGAGGAAGTAGTAACAGTAAATGACTTAATAAATATCATTCAGACTCCAAAAAAAAGTAAAAATATTTAAAATATGGGAAAACCCGATTTATATGTCGATGATAAGTTTCGATTAAAATATCGGTTTTCTAAAAGTGGTATAATATTTCTAGACCATTTATTTCAAAGGGATCTTACTATGGACAAGCGTGGAAGTGGATTGTCTTCTATCTATATATAGAGTATAGAATATTTTTATAACCGCCACACATTGACAGATACATTACTACAATACTACATAGACTGCAATTATTTTTTTAGTATGGTTTCTTTTTGATTGCGCTGTTGCCAACTCGTGCATTTTGTCGTAAAGGAAGAATAGATAAACCATAGTTATTCCGGATTTATTTGTGGTAAACTATTCTCAGCTTATTCTTAATTTATTCCTGGTTTAACTAAACTTAGTTTAAGGGTGGAATAAATATGTTATAACACATTTTTATTTGTAAGATTGTTCATGTTTTGACGTTCCAAAATCATTCTTGTTGTAGGATACCGTCTGATTTTATTTTTTTATTTCTGTTAATATTATTTCGAGGGTTAATTTTACATTGGTGAGTTCACCTGTTACATATGGTGCCTAATAATCTGTGTAATGTGTGAAAGTCAAAATTTAAACAAAAGAACGTGAGTTTTTTATTTCTATCAGAATGAAGTTTGGTGGCCTGCTTGGTTATAGTATTCAGTTTCATATACCACTGCATTTTAAGCAGGTATACAGCTCTCCAGGAGGCTATCTATCTGGCCTAAAATAGAAGAAATAGAATAGAAGCGACCTCCTCTTAGCAGCTCTCTTAGTTGTCACGTCCATCAGACTTGAGGAACGTTAAAAAAGATCTTTCATCTCATTTACCTTCCTTAGTAGCTAACATTGTGCTCTATGAGGATTTCTGACTTCATATCCTGATATAATGTCCAATATAGGTTGACCTACAGAGGAGAAGCCAATAAACTGGTCTAAAACACTATGTCAAAACTAGACAGCGAAAGCAGTGTCTGTCTATCCCACTAGAGTTAAGAAAACGTGAAAGGTAATATTAGCGTAAATGTTATATGTAGTTAGTAGGAAAATCACGTTATTAAACCTTGAATTGACGCTTTTAGTCCAAATTGTAAAATAATATAGTTCATGGCATACAACAAGGATTTAGAAGCGCGTAGGCGTCCATTTTGAATTCCACTCATGCGCAGCGCCATATTTGTCTTATTTCACATCACCCTGTTTGTTAGATCTCAATCTTTAGTTATTATTCAGTGATGCTGCCGCTTGGTTTTTGTAATTTTTACCTCTACACGATGAATCACTGCGTGCAGAAATTGTGTTTAATATTAAAATACGAGTTCTTGGCTCGGTGCTTTTTATCGTGACTGTTGGAGCCGGTTCCTCTAATAGCGAATTCTCTTAACATTACTAACTATAAGACAAGGTAGGAAGCCGGTGTAATAATTTATATCGTTATTGTGGAATTAACTTACCTTATTTCTTGATTTTATTGTTGTTTATGTTACCATTCAGCATGTGTAAGGAATCTAAATTAAATTTAGGTTTTTCTTACTACTGTAATACGCCGTTTTTTGAGCTATGGTAGCCGAGTGTCTGGGTCGTCTCCACTTGTATAGTATGGTAGAATTTAATTAAAGTTTGTTTTTCTTATTACTGTGACACGCCGTTTTTTGAGCTATGGTAGCCGAGTGTTTGGGTCGTCTCACACTTGTATAGTATGGTAAAATCTAAATTAAATTTTGTATTTTCTGACTACTGTAATACGCCGTTTTTTGAGACACAAAATGAATGACATAACATTACTCATAGAACGGATCTCTGCGAGCAGAACAATTGCCAATCGAGGAAGTATTGTACCGGTACGTATGAGAAGCGAGGTATACCTTATTTCTTGTCGGGTCGCTCCGCTTCGTTGGACCGACGATTTACTTAATTAAGTGACAGGACATGACGACTTAACACAGCTGTAGCTATGTGAGTTGAATACACAATTTTTGAATTTGACGCTTCCAATTTTCCAATTAGGATGTACAGCAAAACATTGCTGTAGAAAATTTTATGATTTATATTGTAAAGTATCTGTAATTTAAAATTAATATAAAGAACTTAAACTTAAGAAGCCGATAAAATACGTAAAAGTAATTTTATTCAATGGATAATATATCAAATGGATAGATTTTCTAAAGATCTATAAACAAAAACGTTGACTTAAAAATGTATCCGTCTATCTGACATATATTGTTATATTTACGGGAATATTACTCTTTTACCTTTAATGGATTTTATTTCGTTTTAGTTGAATTTTCAACTATATTTACTATACTTTGTGGTACTAATATATTCTTTACAACAAAAACTTCACTATAAAAAACTAAAAATAAAACGAAATAATGTAAAAAATCGACCCCAAATCACTGCTCTCGCAGGGCAGGGTGCCCGAGACGCTAGCGGCATTTCCCCGTTGAATGGCCAGGCTCAACCTTTGTCCGAAATGCGCCCTTGCATCCCTAGAGGCGTCGATGAGGCGTGCGGAAATCTCCTTGAACAGCTGACGGGCTTCCGCACCCCAAGGCCTTAAGGTCTCCACGGCAAAAGGCACAAATATATATGGCTAGGCCCAAGGCCGCATATTTATGCCTTTTATTGGTTTCTTTTTCTTTTTTAGTTTTTTGTGGTACTTATATATTAGTTGTATATTTTAAGAGTGAAGGAAAAATGTAAAGAAGACTGCATTAAGAGATATATTTGCAAGAACTGATAGTTGTAGTCAAGCGAGAATGAATTAAATATATTAAAAATTTGATTTATTAAAAAAAATACACATAGCATGATTTTGTAGTAAAAATGCGTTATAGTCTATTTTCGTATTTTTGTATTAAAATTGCATTAAAAACAACCAAATCTGTCTACATAACCACTAATCATACTCTAACGATCTAATCAATTTTTTTTTCTCTTTATTTGGGACAATAAACAATAGCACAATTGATATTATAAAAGACATAATAGAAATAAGATATGTAACTGCACTACCAACAACATTATCCGCAAATTATTATCATTATTATTTTAACGTGCAACACTTAAAAAACAAAAACAAAATTTAAACTAAGAAGAAGAATACGGAAATAAATGAACTAATAAATAATTATTAACTAAATTAACTAAATAAGCTGTCTTTAATACATTTTCTAAATTTAGTAGTAGGCAATGAAAACAAATCAACATCTGCGAAGTACTTATTGTATATATCCACCACACGACGGAATGTCGAATCAAATGATAATTTAATATCGAATGATGTCTTTGTATCATTTTTATAATTATTTTCTAACATGGCTGTAACTTTGTTTGTCCTATAATGTCTTATCCTAAAAGTATCTATAAAATATAAAGCCGTGATGTAAATTTGACTTCTAACTTTTTATCGCGAACTACACTGACAAAGAACTATACGAGTAAGAATAGGGCAACTTTGAATGCGAAAAAACACCAACAAAAGTTAAACTCCACTGAATTGTATTTTGAGGCAATAAATTATCATCTTAATAAGTTAATGATCGGCAGCGCTACTTAAGTTTTTGTACCTCAATGGCTCAAGTGCCTGTCGAGCTGCACCCGTTACTACCCTATAAGTCCTCATTGTAGCATCTGCCTACCTCGAATTTGATTATAATACATGTTTATTTATCATTCGCCAACTTACGTCCACGGGCTGATGCTAAAGAACTACGCACTGTCAACAAGCGCCTCTGTAAATGGAAAAATGTAGTGTAAAAAGAAGCATTTTAATATCTACATTTGAATAGATTACAAAGTAATACATTACAAAGTGTTACTGTTTGGTTATTAAAGAGCCGTGGTAGCTCAGTACCCGGGCGGCTGGCTCAAGTGGGTACTAATACGCTAGCAACCTGACTTCGATCCCCGGTGCCGGCACCAATAGATTTGTTGTTGCAATTTAATGTGCTGATTTACCACGCGCTCGGCAGTAAAGGGAAACATCGTGAGGAAACCTACATGTCCTAAAAAATTTTTCTCAGACATGTGAACTCTGCCAATCCGCACTAGGGCCGCGTGGCGAACTATGCCCTTATACTCTCTTTACAGAGACTGCGCCCAGCAGTGGGACGTATATGTACGCTGTAAATTTATCTGTTTGATTCTCCCTAAATTTAACAAAATTCATTGAACAATAATACTTTTACGGATTTTATCTCGGTTGAATGTTATTTTTAAATTCCGTTGGGACTTCAGTAGTTTTAGTTCACTCGTGACGGAGTTTGTTTGGATTTGACAATAAGATTAATCTGTGGTAAAAGTTTAATTTACTAGTCAAATGTGCAAAAATTTGAGACTATAGATTCGATTGATTCTCCAATAGTGGTGGGGCTATTATCTTTACCGTGGCATATTTGATGAACAATTTCATTTACAGGGCGAAACGCAGATGTGTAATTTCTTCTGTAAGGTCGTGACAGTTTCCTGATCATGCCAAACTATTCGTTCAAAAGTAGAAAATTATAGAATCTTCTACTGGTTAGTTTATTTTAACCATTCCAAAACTATGTAAGTTATTAATAAAACAAATAACATTTATTTAAAAGCTATTAGAATAATAAATAGTTGTCTGGTTGTATAAATAATGTGATTATACATTTATTTTAAAATTAATGAATTATTTGAAAGTGCGAACAATGGTGACAATAAGGTGCCATGCCATTTACCGAATTGAGTACTATGGTTGGATGTCTGAATTATTAATTAGGGAAAAAACGGTCGCGACTTCAACATTAAAGCACCAGGTGAACGTCTTACCTACAGCGCGGCACAGGTTAAAAAAGCGACATCTGTTTGTGAGAAATTTATGCAAGCATTGCTCGTACACACGATCATATCTACTTGAAATACGTCGCTGGAGACAAATTGCAGTCACTTCAAACGTGGCGAGCGAGTGTCCCGGCGCTGCAGCGGAATAAGCAAATAGCCGATTGTTTCACTCCCGTGCGGGGATCGCGCGGAAACCGTCCCACAGGTGCGGTAACAAAATCGACAATTCCTTAAACGCTCGAAAAACCGTAAAGAACCGTAACCGTAGAGCACAGCGCATCGGCTTCAAATCCGCATAATTATCGTATAGGCAATAAATTGTACGGTGTGGGAGTTAGCGTCGCTTGTATTCTCATCGATCTCATTGCTATCTGTTACGTCATAGTGTAATTCAATTTTTGGATCTTCCTCGTATTTTTATAGTCGCCTAGTCGCTAAGTACGAAGTACTAAGACTTAACTTACTGTCGGAGTTTCAAATCCCAGCAGGCTTCTACCAGTGTCCAGCTTTTTTGACCCCGCCAAAATTTTTACCTGGCTTATTTTGGTAGGTTTACCACTTATAACGTAAGTCTAGTAAAAGACAAGCTTATTTATTATTCACTCTCTCGGGTAGAGAGAGCCTAGGGTCAAATTAAAGACAGAATAAGTTTACTTTAATTTAAAATACCCACATTATAATCGAAAGGAAGGTCATATGCGGGCAATTTATTCATCTTCATTGCAATACGCAGAATGGTAGAACAGAAAAACGGAAACTTGTTGCAAGCCACCTGAAATTCAAAACCCTGACCATGTAACTGAAGCTCCCAGTTTAGTAATGTTTAAAAATAGGTTGAAGTCATGGCTGGTTGAGAGGGCATTTTGTACTGCGGAGGAATTCAAAAATCAAATTATAAATTAATAGCATTTTATTTCTTTGATGTACTATTTTTCCATTATATTTTCCTGTTCAATTATCTAATTTAATTTATACAAATCTAATTGTAATTTATTATAATTACCAATAAATTTCTGAATCTGAATCTGATATTGTCAAATTGTATTGTAAAGAATTTACTTAGCTAGTCCGTAATATCTAAGACTGCATCTCAACTCTTATAACCTGACCAAGTACGGACTTGGATGGAAAAAACTAAATACGATCCAACAGTGCAATTACATGAATGGATTACGTAACGACACTGAAGTACACACAGCAAGCATCTCAGTCTATTAAGCAATACAAGGAAGCGATTAGCGCTCAAGACCGATACGCAGTGTCAGGGGTTAGTTGCTTTCCAACCTCATAAATCAGCGGGCAGTTTAGTTAACAACGGGTATTTTAATTACGCAACATTACATTCGCATACGCGAACTCCGTGGCTCACGAATCGAACAAGTTACAAAATTAGTTTCCATGTACACACATTTTCATTCAGTTATATGAACGGTAATATACTAATTATTATTTGACAATGTATACATTACAAGGAATAAAACCTTTGCTTACTTGATCATAATCTGATTGAGGCATTTCATGAAGAGTAGGTATCAAGGCAGAATCATAAGTATTAACGTCATCAGCCAATTCACTCCTGCAATGCATTCCACCATTTACAATCCTCTAATTTCCGCATCCAGCAGCTACCGACTATCCTTATAAGGTCGCCGGTTCATTTGTAGGAGGGGCACCCTGGTCTGGGTGTGATGCGTGGCAATCATTCCAAGACTTTCCTCCTCCATTTGCTGTCATTAGGTCTGTAGTTGTGCCTGTCAAGCTCTAGCTCCAGCCGAGTTCTTCACCTAGGGACCTTCAAGCTAAATTACTTATAATGAAGGTAATACTGAGCACTGTAAGAGTTTGGTCATCTATGAACCCGGTTGCCAAATCTGTTGCCTTCCGACTAACAACAAATATCAGTCATATCAATAAAATCTCGGTTGCCAAATCTGTTGCCTTCCGACTAACAACAAATATCAGTCATATCAATAAAATCTTTATTGATATGACTGATATTGATATTCGATAGAAACATCTATTCGAGTTTTAGATTTGGTTTTTTCGGGCACCCTCTTGTAGTCCAAGCCTAAACTGAAGTTCCCTCTAGTAAACTCTTCCGCTAAGCTAGTGTTAATAAAATTTTAGGATGAGTCCTTTACGAGCTCGGCCACTTTTAAAAAATATGATATTAATAAAAATTTCTAACGGCATAGTTAAATAAATTATCTTACACGTTCTAGCTCTATGTCATACTTCGTCGTAATTTATAAAGTAACATTCGTCCTGCACCTTGAGGAAAAATTAAATTCATATTCTTTTAAATTTATTGAATCCGCTATCATAGCCGACGGTCTACGATATTAAATGTTCTTAATTAACAATTTTAACAGGTGTAAGCGTGCACACGTTATCGTCGAATAAAAATTCCGTAGTCCCGTAACCAAATTCAGAGCGCAAAGTAAACAAAACGGGTCATTTGCTCGTAAACCTATCAATGATTATTTAATGACCATAAAGTAAGAATGAATGGTTATTCAAAATAGTCTGTAACATACACGAGTCCATATTTTCGCCTATGATTTAAAGATGTTTTGACCTCACAGTTTGATAATGAATGAGGCGGTCGTAAACGCCGGAGTCAAGAGAACATTAATGTCAATAAAAAAGCCATAAAGTCTATTAGCCGTCATAAAGCTCACCGCATCTGTTCGATAACTCGTTTCGCGTACGAACATTGTTAATTATCGAATTGAAATATCATTTGAAACAACTTATTACGAATGCTAACAGAGAACAATTTATTGAAAGTCGATATCGAAAGATGTTTTCCATTGTAATCGATGCTGTGTTGGCAGGAAATTTCGCCGATTTTTACCGATATTTTTTGTCTACACTCCCGACCCCGAAAGCAGTAAATTTCCCTGTCAAATGATAGCGATTGGCGATAAAGAACACGGAAACAAACTTTTGTTATGAACCTCACAAATAGAACTATAAATTACCACAAGGTGTTGTAATGCAAGTTAGCCTTTGGCCACAATTCTTCAAAACATTATCGCCGTGTATAAATTCATTGTCACGAACATTAGCATAATAATTGGTTACCTGCCTATTTGAGCAGGTGAATTGTTAGAAGCAAGCATTGTTTAAATTTCTTTTGTTAATTTGTGCAACGTTTATTGTTTTCATGCCGCCTTTTCTATTGACAGTTGTACAAGAGGACCTTTCTTGATTTTTTACGACTTAACGGACCCTAAAATGGACTTGTAAACATAACGGCTCTGCGACTTGCAAAATTTACATTTTTTCGCATTCCGATACAATAGCAGACAATGTACAGTTTTTCGGCTTACTGTTAAAACTTAAAGGAACTATTAACAGTTTTTCTAAATCCAAATACACTTACTATGAATGTGACTTTTGTTTAAGTCAAACATGCTTTTGTATAATTTATTGCGCGACTTCTGTTTTGTTTTATGTCTTTTGTTTCTTTTTAACCGTCCATAACAAATTATAGCATACTTTTTAACTGTGTCGCGGTAGACAGAAATAAAAATCTCTGCCATATATATAAAAACCACCGTTAAACATTTTAAAAATGATTGTTTATAAGTCGAACTCCGTGTAATGAAGTCTCATTGGTACGGAACGGTCTGGGATTTGAATTGCGACTGTATGTTGAAAGTAATTGCTGTACAACAGTGAATGTTTTATAAAATTATTGAAGGGCCTTAGGATAGGTGATTGTTCATCTACTCAAATTACGATCTTTTCTTTTTACCGGAGAAGAAGGCTAAAGAGCTTCAACTGATGTCATTTGGTCCTTTTTTTCCAAAAAAAAAATCTTCAAAAAGATACCCCGCCTTCTGGGGGAAGGCGGCGGTTATGTGGGATATTTACCCACTAAAACCTCCCCGGTGGCCCTTTCCTCGGTGCATGACGAGGGGCTCCGGGATCTCCAATGAAACGCACCGGAGCCCCTCTGCACTGTGGTCAAGGAAAGCACTTCGCGGGGGGGAGGGAAGGTTACTCCCTCCCCCCCTGTGCCCTCGCAGTGTAAGGCTACACGGGCCAGCCGATGTCGCCTTCTTCCCACCTTAGGGGACGATAAAGGCCCCCACCCTTGTCGCCCAGTGAACCCGGGGCCCCCTTTAGTTATTATACGTCAGGCAGAGGATACCATAGTCTTATTCTTGAGAGCCCAGAACTACAGGGCTGATGTCATTTGGTCCTAACGCATACTGAAATCTTCAAGCCGATATCATAGTATTTCTCCGATCGTGCCGACACTTCTATAGAACAGCAGCTTTACCCAAAACCTATTAAAGAGTTTCACAATTTATGTGCAATAAGCATAATATGTAATAATAAGTTTTATTTTTAAATCTACTCTTTCTTTGATGTTACAGTACAGTCTATTGGAATTATAAGTTTGTCACGACGTATTGTAAAAGTTTTAGGAGATTAAATGCATTTAGTACAATGCTTTTCATTATATTTAAGAATCTGTTCGTAGCCGATGTCAACCGAGTAAATCAATACCGCGTTGGGATGGATTTACGGTACGAATGTTAGGTAATTTTAAAATTTGAAATAATAATGATTGAATTTTACAATGTGTCTCAGTGAAACAAACTGAATGCTTGAACACATAAGAATCAGCTTCATAAATCCATCCAAATTTTCGACATTTCATATAACCCTTGCCCCGATAATTTCGACAAAATATCCACCTTGCTTCTGGATAAAGTAGCTTTATAATGGTGAAATGATATTTCAAAACGGTTTAGTAGTTTTTGAGTTCATCTACTACATGCATAAAAATCTATTCTCATTCTAAAAACTCTCAAGTAGGACCGGGAAGTACCAGCTTTCGAATAAAAAAATAATTATCAAAAACGGTTCACCCAGTCCAATGTTATGAGGTAACCAACATTAAATAAAACAAACGAATTGAGAACCTACTTCTTTTTTGAAGTCGGTTGAAAATTTGGATTGCTTTGTATTTATATCGTACTTAAATAATAATAACTTTAATTAAAAAAACATCAATAACCGTTGTCGATAAATCCACGAAAATTTTCTTCTTCGGTCCATCTAAGCACGTTATGGGAGAGTTGGTACCTCGAAAATTGTAATATTTCAAAATTACTCAAGAGTCGCGTTCACTTGAATAATGCGATAAGTTTGAACCGGGGTGGTTGTCCCCATCCCTTACTGCGTGCCTACTTACCCCAAGACTTGTTTTCCAACTTCTGCTCTTGAATTGGATCAAAATATACTCTCTCCCGCCCGGTTCATTAAGCCTCGACAAGCTTGGCGCTCATTTGACCATAAGTTCTTAAAACGGAAACGGCCATTTTGAAATGAATAATAGCGCAAGATGGCCAGTTTTCTCTTCGAGTTTTTCGAATTTAATCTGTAAAGTGATAACTGCGTGAATATACAATCATGATTAAGTTGTTTTTTTTATATGGATGGAGGCAAACGAGCATACGGCTCACCTGATCTTAAGCGATCTCCGTCGCCCATGAACATCCACAGCATCAGAGGAGCTGCAGGTGCGTTGCCGGCCTTTGAGGAGTAGGCTTGTTTCTTGAATGTCCCCAAATCGTAAAGGTTCGGAAACACCGCTGGCGACAGTTGATTCTACAGGTAGACAGTGCCTGGAAAAAAAGTTACGCGAAAAACATTTGTGGAACGCCAACCATCAAGATGGTGTCGATGAAATTTGGAATTCTGCCGAGATGTGCGGTAATGGAAATCGGTAGCCGGGATTATTCCGAACAATTCCTCAGAAATATTTTAATAGTTACGCATCGAAACTGCTTGTATCCACAGACGTAAATTAATGCAGTTTCTTTGAATATACTTACTAGTTGTATTTAATAAATAATAAATAAAACATATTGTATAATAAAACATAGTCCTTTTTATAGAATAACTGTTATTTATAATAACGGATTAAGGTTATTATAACAGAGAGCGATGCGCATGGGCACATTGACAGTAGCAGAAGAAGGAAAAAAGGCAAAGTGTTGCCAGTTATGAGAAATAAAAATTGAACACATATATTTAATGTCCTTTTGACTGGGTGCTTAAGATAGAAGTAAGTAAGTAAATTAAGTAAACCATTTTAACTGAGAAGTTGGTAAGATACAAAAGTACTTACAGTTATTTTGTTGTTAATAAGTGAGGAACGGATAGCAATCTTTCTCTTTATCTGCGTCTACCCTGGTTGTGAAAAAAGAGATTGAGAGCCTTTTTTACAATACCTTTTTGGAAGTTAGAGGAGTATAGGTACGTTAGTGTTATAGTTTTGTGATTCACACACACATTCACTTGGTGGGTCTTTTCGAAAAACCAGTTGCAATGAAAACATTAAAACTATAATGTTCAATGAACATATCCACACATATGGCAGTCGGCCGTCGTCTGTAGCTACTGCGTATAAATGTAGTTATTTTCTGGAGGCCGCACGTGCTTTGTACCATGTGACAAACCGGTCCCGGGCAAGCCTAGTAACCTCTAAACGACTCCGCTTGTGTGCCACCGCGAAGGATTCCGCCGCCAATTTTGAATTCACCTCTTTCTCACTCCAGATGTGGGAAAGCGAACATGGTGAGAAAATTGCGTATTTGAATAGCAATCGTGTAATTCGATGGGACATCGGAAGTGTTAGATTTATTTGTTAGCTATGAAAGCGAATGGTATGGAAGCAGACTATTACAATTATTATTATATTGTAGAAATACACTCGTGAGCAAAAATAAAGGGTCGGTTAAGAAAGTTTGAAAACGGAAGATAAAGACTAGTTAACTGAAATAAATTGTGGACAAATTAATATCCTGAAAATAAAATAAAATATTTTTATTAATTTACACAAAAAAACATAAACTTAAACGAAAAGGAATTCTTACGTAAACTTAGATAATACAGTATTTTTCAATAAATTATATATTTCATAAAGAAAATAAAATATTATATTATAAATAATATTATATTATACATGTATTTGAAGGGCTAAAGAGGGTAAAGGGCATAGTCCTCCACGCGACCCTAGTGCGGATTGGCAGACTTCACATGTCTTAGAAATATTTTCTAAGACATATAGGTCTCTCACGATTCGTAAACAATAATTTAACTTTATTAGTTCGTAATCTGACTTCTAATTAATTTTGTATAAAGATTGTGAGGACGCGCAGTTGTGACGGTATTCTTTAAAATAATGTCTTGTACAACGTTACACCGTCTGTATAAAGGTGGTAAATCAGAAAGTAAAATTGCAACAGCAAATTTACTGGTGCCGGCACCGGGGATCGAACTCGGGTTGCTAGCGTAATATGCAACTTGAGGCGACCGCCCGGACACTGAGCTACCACGGCTCTTCTGTAAACCTAAACTATTCCTCGCATCAACAAACTGTCGTGAGTGACACAGAAACAAAGGTTAGACAATCAGCCGCGCTAGAATGGGTCACGCGACGTATTTGTCCTTTGCCAGATCTAGTCAATGTCATAACTATGACTGTGTACGGTCTAATGATAAGAAATAGAAGTGCAACGAACGCGTGCCAGTGTTGAAATAAATCGCCTATAAACTGTAGCACAGTTATATTGTTCTAAATTGAAATTGAAGCATTGAAGGATCGCCAAATGCCCTTCAAATACCATTTTAGACTAGATTAAATAATAATTATAATAACATTATTAATTTCACACAATCAAACATGTTGCAATATATAGGAGCTCTGTCTCTTGAACCAGGTACAGTGCACCTGTATCTCAGGAGACAGTGTCTTCCAGAGCCACAAACAGTAAATCCTGCATACATTAAGTTTTAAGTTAAGTTAAATATTAAATTCAATGATAATTAAAATAAGCGAGTAAAAATGTGTGCAAAAGGAAATAAAGGGAAATAATTACAGTCATAGTCGAAGTTATGCGAATGTGTGGTGTAATATCTGTGTGTTTGTGTGTGTGTTTGTCACGAGGTAAATAATAAATTTTCAATTTGGGTGTACTCTTGATTCTGCAACCATTTTAATAAAATCCCTTAAACTTACAAGTGTGAAGCTTTGTGAGATAATTGAGATTGTCAGAAGTGCATAACATGACTGACGATAGATGCATAGTGTTGTTCATCTAACTTGAATATACTGCCCTTATACTTATTTGTATGTAGGTTGGTATATTATATATTATCCAGCCCTGTAGTTCTGGGCTCTTAAGAATAAGACTACGGTATCCCTGCCTGTCGTAGAAAGCGACAGGCCGGGGAGGAGTAACCTCCTCCCCCCCCCGGAAGTGCTCTCCTTGAGCACAGTGCACAGGGGCTCCGGTGCGTTCCACTGGAGATCTCGGAGCCCCTCACCATGTACCGAAGAAGGGCCTTTGGGAGATTTTAGTGGTTGAAAACCCCACATAACCACCGCCTTTCCCCCAGTAGGCGAGGTATCTTTTTGAAGATTTCCTCCCCGTTAACAAAAAAAAGGTATGTATAATATATATGCATACATTTATGTTAAGGAAAACCATAATTTTCTTTGATTTATTATTTTTTCACATAGCTTGCACCCGTTACTTTGTACACAACCCCAAGGTAGACTGGCAGTGTCCGCCTATTAGTGCCTTTTTATTGTGTGCAAATAAAAAATAAATAAATATACATATATACAACCTTCAATAAAACTTTAAGTGTCAATAGCCTAATGGTGTAGGATACCGGCTGCGATTCGTAAGATAGTGGGTTTGAATCCGCCATTCGACTATTGACGTGAACCATCTCCTAACACAAGTCTAAGCTTATTTGGAATAGTTAACAAGAATGTTAATAATATAGGTGAAAAAAAATATTGCTATCATCCTTAAAATAAAATGCTATTACGGATTTTTTTCCGGTTTGATTTTATTTTAAACTCCCTACGTTTCTAACGGTTTATATTTTCAGCGGTTATCCCGTATCAAATAGTAAAATTTGACCAACCACTTGCATCTATATAGATCATTTTTGGAATGGGTTAACGTCTAAGATACAGGCTCGGCCTAGTGTAGACGTTACAAAATCTAAAAATAGTGTCAATTTCATTTTATCTTATAATTATATTGTATTAAGAGTAACAAAAGCATTTTATTTGGTTTCAATAAAAATATTTTTATTTTTTTTTTAAATTTAATTAATTCTCGCGTTAATATGGGAAGTCAGTATATACGTACAACCATGGGGCATGTGAAATGAGTGGCTTATTACACAATCACGAGCATTTGCAATCGTATATATTGTGTGCTTAATTGAATCTCTCGCTGCTAAGTCATCGTGTGAAACCGCACCTGGGAAACTTCGCGCCGGAGAGCCGGCAAACTTGAAGAATTCAACTCTTAGCGCTCGCTAGAAGTTGAGCCGTCTCGTTAGCCCGGCTGCGCCGCAAAACCTTTTCCGTCTTATTTATGCTTTCGCTTTATTCCATTTGTGGGCTGCCTTATAGCGCTGTGGAAAGTTTTTTGAGATTTTTGAAGATTACTTGAGGAAGCCATTGTTGATGTATTTACTGTGGTTTTTATTTCAACTCTATACTGAGCTTAAGACAAAAGTTGGCGCTATTTTTTCTGTTCTAACTTTAGTTTGTTAAATAGTAATTATAAAATGTATATTCATTTTATCTTATAATTATATTGTATTAAGAGTAACAAAAGCATTTTATTTGGTTTCAATAAAAATATTTTTAATTTTTTTTTAAATTTAATTAATTCTCGCGTTAATATGGGAAGTCAGTATATACGTACAACCATGGGGCATGTGAAATGAGTGGCTTATTACACAATCACGAGCATTTGCAATCGTATATATTGTGTGCTTAATTGAATCTCTCGCTGCTAAGTCATCGTGTGAAACCGCACCTGGGAAACTTCGCGCCGGAGAGCCGGCAAACTTGAAGAATTCAACTCTTAGCGCTCGCTAGAAGTTGAGCCGTCTCGTTAGCCCGGCTGCGCCGCAAAACCTTTTCCGTCTTATTTATGCTTTCGCTTTATTCCATTTGCGGGCTGCCTTATAGCGTTGTGGAAAGTTTTTTGAGATTTTTGAAGATTACTTGAGGAAGCCATTGTTGATGTATTTACTGTGGTTTTTATTTCAGCTCTATACTGAGCTTAAGACAAAAGTTGGCGCTATTTTTTCTGTTCTAACTTTAGTTTGTTATTTAGTAATTATAATATAACAATGTATATTCATTTTATCACAAATTCGATATACGAAATAGTTTTACAGTTATACGCATAACATTTTTTAATTAATAAAAAAGAGATAAAAAAAGAAATGGCAGACATACGGCCTAACAGTAGCAGCGAAAACTTCTAAATTAGATTTTTTGTGTTAAAATTTGAAATTTCATAATGTTTAAATTAAAATAATCAACTTCGAACTGGTTTTCACTTCTATTGACACTTGAAGCAACAATTATAATACATGTGTATATGGTTTATTTAATATTCAAATATATTACGGGCTGTACAAGATCATGATTAAAAATAAATATAAGCTTAACATGTCGGTGACAGGAATAAGATTTCCTTACTAAGAAGTATTTTAATATAGCTTTTTTAAATTTATTACGGAGGATTTGATCAAAAGTGATTATATCACCCTTATAAAATCTCACAATAAATTTTCACATAACAACAAAACAATACAATATTAAAATACACCAAAATAAGTTACAGTACCTTCAGACTACAACATCTGTGCAAAAGAAATAGAAAAATTAAGTAAATATTATGTACTAAAAAACGAAATAAAAAGAGTATGGAACACACACACATTCACAATCCCCATTGTGGTAGGTGCAACAGGGGTAGTAGCAAAAAATTTAATAACATATTGTGAAAACCTTGACGCACAAATAAACATCAACATCCTACAGAAACAGGCAGCAATACAGTCATCAACAATATTAAGCAAAGTCCTAGGAGATAACGTATATAGTAGCAACAGTTTAGACATAGCAGACCAACCAAACAGTTATTGGGTATAATATTATATGTATTTATTATTATATATATTACTATATATCTAAATAATAGCGATTGGAAAGTGGCATTCTTTTTCTTGAAGTCTCAAGACGGAAATGCTTTTTTTTTATGATGAACTACACAGATTGGCCAGAAAAGCTGGCCTTGACTGATTCACCGGATTGAGAGGTGGCATAGCTCTTATGTCGCTTAGCCTGAACCTCTATTGCTAGTAACTCGACACAAGGGTCCCCCCGGTGAGGGGTAACCTCGGCTTGGACGGTTACTATGTTACGCGTAAATCTGACGGAATGAGCCCAATGATGTCCAATGAGCTTAGATCAATGAATTTCCATTTTTCAAAAGAAAACATTTGCTAGAGCCTGGAGTATTGATATTCTAAGCTCAGCGGTATGTGAATAACGTTTGCTATCTCTGTCTACCTCTTTGAGGGCTTTTTTAAATTATCTTTTAGTATATCAGAGAATTACTCTTGTGTGTGAATGTGTTTGCGGTAAATATACACGTTGGTATATGGTTTCGTGTGCATGATTGTTGTGCGTGTCGATATAACCACGATCTTCTTAAATAAACAGGTCACGTAGTACGTAATAGTTTGTATTGTACCTGTATTCTTTATCGAGCCTTTAGGAATTCGATGAACACCAATGAAGCCAACAAAAACCGAGAGATGAATTCGATTGTAAATAAAGTAACCGTATGCGTGCCAAACATAAACGTACGAAGTTAAAAAAATTAAGCGTAGCTTTCTAGAATTCGATTCACGCAATTGAAAGGTGTCGGAAAAACGCTCGCACTTCTATGAAAATGCATCGCACCGTAGAAACCTGCCGCGGGATACCACATGCCGTTTTATAATCATTACCGTCATTATTGAATTACGACGTAATTTAATCTCTGTGTCTAGTGTGTTAATGTGCAATTTTTATTGGCCGTCTATTGGTTATTATGACATTGTGTTATGTCTTCTTAATTGTTACGAGTTTTTGCCGGTGCAAGGTGCAGATATTGATAGGCACTTGATCGTATTAAGTTTCTTACTCGTATTATAGGTGGTCTCTTAGACAGGTTTGTCTATTCCGTCGCTTAAATGTTACTTATAAACAGTTTCAACGGTTTCATTTACTTCATAGATTTATCTAAAATTTTTATTTGTGGTACATTCATGCAAGGGTCTCTTAAATTCTACCTCTTAGACTATTGACTTACGATGTGATCGAATGATAACAGACGCCTTATAGGCTCACGTGTTCCATTCTAGACTTCATCTTTGCCTTCCACCAGGCGAGATAGACGCCTATTTTGTAAAAAAAACGATCTTACGTTAGACGGTAGCTGTCTCCTCCAGCCTTTCGTCAATTGTAACAAAAAATATAATTAATAATAATTAGAGTATAGTAAATATTCCTTTAAGTTCCGCATGTGGCTTGGCTCTAAGTGCGGCTCTGGCATAATAATTATTTATTAAGTATGAAATTTACTTTATTTAGTGTCCTTCTTATTAAGAGTATATAAAAGTTTACTAAACAAGCAGATTAGCCCTCAATGTACAAGGCCCAAGACTCCGTTGCAGGCCCAAGAAACGCTGGCTGGACGTTATTAAAGCGGACATGTTAGTGAACCACCACCATGTTAACAAACGAGGATGCCGAAGACCGAGCAAAGTGGAGGAGACTAAGTAGGAAAGCGGACCCTGGCTGTAGGCCGGGAAAACGCTAGGCAGAAGAAGAAGAGGACTAAACAAGCAGATTGGGACTATCCCAATTTCGTTTTTAAATTGTTATATCTGGCTCTTAAACAAATTTCAAGTCATTCAGCTGTTTCAAATTTCTCATGATTACTACTGGTATTTCGCCTAAATGAGCATTTTTGTATGTAGGAACCCGATAAACTACAAAAGACATAAAATAAGCTATTGGTTAAGACTGGGATTCCGTAAGTTTGAAAGTCGGATATGCATCCAATAGACTACAGTCTTGATTTTTTCAGCCCCTGGGCTCACAAGAATAGGACTACGGATTCCCTGCCTGTAGTAGAAGGCGACTAAAAGGGGCCTCGGGGTCACTGGGTGACAAGGATGGGGGCCTTTGTTGTCCGCCAAGGTGGACCCGGGAAGAAGGCGACATCGGCTGGCCCGTGTCGCCTTGCACTGCGAGGGCACAGGGGGGGAGGGAGTAACCTCCCCGGGAAGTGCTCTCCTTGAGCACAGTGCAGAGGGGCTCCGGTGCGTTCCACTGGAGATCCCGGAGCCCCTCACCATGCACCGAAGAAGGGCCACCGGGGAGGTTTTAGTGGGTAAAACCCCACATAACCGCCGCCTTCCCCATAGAAGGCGGGGTATCTTTTGAAGATTTCCTCCCCGTTAAAAAAAGATTTTTTATGACGAACTACACAGATTGGCCAGAGAAGCTGGCCTTGACTGCTTCACCGGATTGAGAGGTGGCATAGCTCTTAGGTCGCTTAGCCTGAACCTCTATTGCTAGTAACTCGACACAAAGGTCCCCCCGGTGGGGGGGTAAGTTAATTAAGAGCGTATTTAAATAATAGTTTTATCCGTTCATTTCGCACCGCGCTCAGGTGTGTATTTTAAGAGTGTTAATTAATGTTATTCATTGAATTTCTTACGCAGAATAAAAAAGTGGTCTTAACCGGATAGCGGAGTGCTAAAGTACGATTATTTTATACTAGCAGTGCCTGCGGTATTGTCTACGTGAAGTAGTTTAGTCAGTTGAAATTTTCACTTAACAATAAATAGCTGATGTTAGCTGTAACATCACAAAATAATACTTTTAATACTTTCTAAGCAAGTTAGAAACAGTGTAATCGACGGAAAAGAGAGACGGGGACATTTTATTTCAATTTCTGCTGTACGGACAATGAAAGACGAAGCAAAGACGTATCTATGAACAGGAAACACGGTTAGCACTCCCTCTCATAGATCATCATTCTATTAGATCACTCTAATAGATTAAAAATAGGACAAAATTAAATATTATTTCATATTTATTTTTAATTTTTATACCATATAGAAAGACAAAAACAGAAAAACAAAATCGACTTCAAATCTAAACAAATGTTAAACACTATTAGGCGCTAACCCTGTTTTGTTGTTGTATTTACGAATTATCGTAGGAATATTACAAAATATAATTAATCGGAACCTCACCAAACTCTCATCACACTACTTAAAGTTACTTAAACTAAATATGAATCAAAGACATCGGTTGGCGCGATATTAAGTTAATCGTCCATTTTACATACTTGATACCAATTTAATACTTATATGTTCTTCTCATGGATGCCGATGTCAGAATTGGACTAAATTGAAATGGGACCAAGGGAAGCACTAGCATTCAAATAAAAATAGCGTTAATAATCCTTGCGCGTTACCGCTATTTTAATATATGGGCAGGCCCCACACCTTAGATGTTAGAAGCGTTGCTGGAGATTCTTCGGCCACTTCTTCTCCCAGAGCCAACGCTTCCCGAAGTGGCACTCAAAGTTAGTTTAGCTTTTGAATGTCTCTTAGATTAACCGTGAAATAGCAACCGACCGAGTCGTGGTTCGGCCCTCTCGGGCGCCCTCGAATCGGCATGCTTACGCGTAACATATTAACCGTCAAGCCGCGGTTACCCCTCACCGGGGAGACCTTTGTGTCGAGTTACTAGCAATAGAGGTTCAGGCTAAGCGACCTAAGAGCTATGCCACCTCTCAATCCGGTGAAGCAGTCAAGGCCAGCTTCTCTGGCCAATCTGTGTAGTTCGTCATAAAAAAAAAGAATCAAATAAAAACTCCTGTCCAAAGCTATGAGGTAACAAAAATTCACGAATTGTGAACCTCCTCCTTATAGTATGCGTTGATATTTAACTAATTTTTATATCTCTGTACCTTAATTAAATCAAGCACGAATATATTGAAAGTGTTGATATGACACAGAACACAAATAAGTCTTTCTATGTCATATCATTAATAAAACATTTCCATAGTAACAGTTTCTTCGGAGACTGCGCCAATCATTTCAAACCCTGGCCTATTTCCAACTACGGAGAGATTCGAACAAGTGATAAAAGAGAATAATTTGCTCCGACACCTGTCCTGGAAGAAATTCTATGTAAAATCTTTATCTAATCTTGTCAGCGGGCCGTTAACTGCATAATTACTGCATATTAGTGATTGACAAGTTAATTTTAATACACGTCGAGTGAGGTCGGCCATTACCCGCCCTTTTATTACATTCGATTCGTCCATATCATTATCCGTAATAACTGGAACACTTTAGTAAATAATCAAGTTTATTTCAATTCGCTATTGCTGAATAGTGGATTCTTCTGTTTATTTACTAGACTAAATTAGGTTGATTTAAGTACGAATTGTGTATATTTATGTCATTATAATTTTGTGACGGAGCTATAATCGTTAACTTCTACTGATGGTTCCTTAATGATTTCCTATTAACGCAAATAATATTTGCGTCAATAGAAAATCATATCTCTTAGGAATTAAACTGTGCTTGTGTTATTTACGGCTGTCTGTTATTTTTAAATTCCTGACTATACGATCGTTTAACAATTCTCACGGTAACAGGACTGAGGAACTAAACGTTAACCTCTGTCATAGTTGTTAGGCTACCGTTCGATTTTATTTATAACTTTAATTGTATTAGTTCCTCTCTTCTACTCAGAATCAGCTCCTAGTATCCTCCTGAGGTCTTACGCTGGTGTGATTGGTTTTAGTTTTATATTAGTTAGTTACTTACAAAACACATTTTTTTTCGGTTTTACTCGTAGTAGTAGTACCATAGTAAATAAAAGCTGTATTTGACAGTTAAAAAAGAGAAGTGCTCCGATCGTCACCAATTCGGTCAAAAAACTTGGATTACTCGTCAGGTCAATCTGAACATTCCCTGAAAGTTTCATTAAAATCGGTCCAGCCGTTTCGGAGCCTATACGGATCAAACACACATACATTCTCTTTTATATATATAGACTAAATAATTATTTCTATCCTATCTAGCTACGCTATGTTAATAATATTAACCTCTTCGTTAAGCATTCTATCTGGGACATATATTGGGATCCCAGCTTCGTAACAATGAGATATCACCTTTTTAGTTTCATAAGTACATAAAAAATCAATAGAAAATTTAGTCTAAAGTATAGCAATGAGCTTAACCAGTCACATGTAAGTAAGCTCGATGACGAGTATCTAGCGATTGTTATTCTCTATCTACCCTATTTAAACGTATTTCAAATACAAACATAACATAACATTTATAAATACTTAACTGTGCAGAGTGTGGACGTATTTGGTAGGTATTTAACTCGAACTGAAATGATTATTTCATTTCCTGGAAACAATATTGGGTTAAATATCACAATAAACAGATCTCTCATCAGATAAATATTATAGATTTTGCAGACAGACAAGGAGATTGGCCAAATCGGTTAGAATTCGAAATGTCAAAGTGCGAAGCTACAAATGAGTTACCACCAGTTGAAACTCATTCGCTATCTATGTAGGCATCGTCGCTAGCAATAATTTAGCTCCTGCATAATGTACCGTGATACTCGCTTAATACAGATGGTTCTCAAAGTGCCACTATGCCACCATCAACCGGATTCATTACCTCCAATATATATTTTACACCATATACTATTTCATTATTGTAGTAGTTACTTAGTACGTACGCATAGTAGTAGTTGTACTCGTAGTTCTTACATCACAACGTAGAGCTGCTCGAATCGTCGACGATCGACTTAACCCTCTGAGTCTGCGAAGAGATGTCGGTTCTCTTTGTATTCTCTATCGCATTTACCATGGGGAGTGTTCTGAGGAATTTTTACCGATTTCTATTACCGCACATCTCGGCAGAATTCCAAATTCCACCGCCACCGTATTCATGGTTGGCGTTCCACGACTGTACATTTTTCGCGTAACTTTCTTCCACGCACTGTCAACTTGAGGAATCAACTGTCACCAGCGGTATTTCTGAACGTTTACGATTTGAGGACATTCAAGAAACGAGCCTAGTCCTATCTCAAAGGCCGGCAACGCACCTGCAGCTCCTCTGTCTGCTGTGGACGACGGTAATCACTTAAGATCAGGTGAGCCGTTTGCTCGTTTGCCACTTTTCATATAAAAAACATAGTTATGTGTTTTAATAATTGTGAACGCGAAGCAAATCTCTCATAAGTGTCATAATCAATTAGTTACAACTATCCGGCTCGAAGGATCATTACGATTCTTCCATGTTTTACTGCAAGGAATGTGGCGTTAATGAAAGTATTTCAACAGCGTTAGAAGTGAACGATTAACGATAAAAACCAAGGAGCCGAGAACATTGCTCTATCATTACATTGTAGTCTACGTGTTTATGAACCTTTATAACTCCAGTAGTCGTTGCACTTAAAGAATATTGATTATGTATGTTTTTACATTACGTTCTATAATTGTACAAAAGGATCTTTAAGTGGTTATTTTTTAATTGTACCTTATTTCACAAATACAAATTTCGTTCTAAATTTGTATAGGAATTACGAAACGTATTTAAAACTATAGAACCTTCAACGTTGGACGCGAGCGAATGCGTTCAATGAAATCGAGCGAGCTTACAAGCTTGATTGATGGCTAAAAGGCAGTCTCGCACAAATTAAAAAACAATCCGCAACAGACACGGCTGTGCTAGTGACATCATCAATTAAACGCATATGTGAGGGCAATTTTGTTGCACTTATTACAGTTCTACGGGCATATAAGGCCTATTTTGCTTTGAACATCGTTTTTTTTTAATGACGAACTACACAGATTGGCCAGAGAAGCTGGCCTTGACTGCTTCACCGGATTGAGAGGTGGCATAGCTCTTAGGTCGTTTAGCCTGAACCTCTATCGCTAGTAACTCGACACCACGGTTCCCCCGGTGGAGGGTAACCTCGGCTTGGACGGTTGCGGTATTCAGTTCACTATTAAATATACGACTTTACGTATTTTATCGACGTTAGTTAACGTATAATACTAATTTGAAATCACTTATATCATTAGGGAAATGTTATAAGATCTCATTTTCTTTTCCCACAAGCGGGGTAGACAGCGATTGCTATTCAATTTTACTTAGGACTGCCCATGTGCCATCTGCAAATTTTGGCAAGTAATTATTGTTATACTTAAGAAACTTAGTGAAATCCTCCATTGTAATGTTAGTGTCGTGACTTCCACGAGTTATGTTGATTGCTTTCCACCTGTTGCGTTCTAGGCAGTAAGGACTTCGTGGACTTTCGAGTTGACTGTGACCAGGAGCGTCGTCAAGAATTCGAAAAACCTACGGAGACAGACGGTTGAAAGCCTAACGTTCACTCCCACTTGTGGTTACAAAGAATCACCTCAGTGGTTCATAATAAACTAAATTTTAGTTTCTATTTTTTAAAACTTTATTAATTTACGTAACAATCCTTTAAGACAGATTTAACTAACTATACAATGTCATCGAAATATATTGATATCTAAATAGTTAAAAGGTGCGTTATATCGCGGTGATAAGGTTGCATTTCGATTAATCAGAGTTAGATAAAGTTCACGCGCAGTCAAGGAATTGCGTACGGAAAGTGACCGTTGTTAACAGTTTCATTTAACATCTGCATGCTCGTAAATTGCCGTGGTGACTTTCACCTTTCCTTAATCTAATTTAGCGATCAAACCGTGCGTTAAAGACTTACGCGTTTGCGTTAACATTATACGTATGCGTTTTTATTCGTTCATTTGCATAGCAGAATGGTCATGTGCCTTAGGAATTTATAGGAATGTTCTATATTTCTACTAGTTTCCAGCATTTATCAAGAAATACATTTTAATCCTATGGATTTGCTCGATCTCATCTCCAAAACCCATGAGAAGTTATTTTAGATAACACGTTGGATTCGCCACAAGTCTATTTTTTTATTAGCAGTGATAGCCTAGTGGCTTTTTTTTTTTTTTGACGAACTAACACAGTTGGCACAGGAAGCTGGCCTTGACTGCTTCACCGGATTGAGAGGTGGCATAGCTCTTAGGTCGTTTAGCCTGAACCTCTATCGCTAGTAACTCGACACCAGGGTTCCCCCGGTGGAGGGTAACCTCGGCGTGGACGGTTGCGTTATTCAGTTCACTATTAAATATACGACTTTACGTATTTTATCGACGTTAGTTAGCGTATAATACTAATTTGTAATCACTTATATCATAACGGAAGTGTTATAAGATCTCATTTTCTTTTCCCACAAGCGGGGTAGACAGCGATTGCTATTCAATTTTACGTAGGACTTCCCATGTGCCATCTGCAAATTTTGGCAAGTAATTATTGTTATACTTACGAAACTAAGTTAAATTCTCCATTGTAATGTTAGTGTCGTGACTTCCACGAGTTATGTTGATTGCTTTCCACCTGTTGCGTTCTAGGCAGTATGGACTTCGTGGACTTTCAAGTTGACGTTGACTCGGATTTGGTCTGACTAGTGCATAAAGGACCCTCTCGGTCTTCTTTGCAGTACTTTCCCTGTGACCAGGAGCGTTTCCAACGTTCTTCCTGGCTATGTGACCCAAGAATTTGAAAAACTTACGGAGGCAGATGGTTGAAAGCCTAACGTTCCCTCCCAATTGTGGTTACAAAGAATCACCACAGTGGTTCATAACAAACTAAATTTTAGTTTCTATTTTTTTTTAAACTTTATTAATTTACGTAACAATCCTTTAAGACAGATTTAACTAACTATACAATGTCATCGAAATATATAGATATCTAAATAGTTAAAAGGTGCGTTATATCGGGGTGATAAGGTTGCATTTCGATTAATCAGAGTTAGATAAAGTTCACGCGCAGTCAAGGAATTGCGTACGGAAAGTGACCGTTGTTAACAGTTTCATTTAACATCTGCATGCTCGTAAATTGCCGTGGCGACTTTCACCTTTCCTTAATCTAATTTAGCGATCAAACCGTGCGTTAAAGACTTACGCGTTTGCGTTAACATTATACGTATGCGTTTTTATTCGTTCATTTGCATAGCAGAATGGTCATGTGCCTTAGGAATTTATAGGAATGTTCTATATTTCTACTCGTTTCCAGCATTTATCAAGAAATACATTTTAATCCTAAGGATTTGCTTGATCTCATCTCCAAAACCTATGAGAAGTTAATTTAGATAACACGGTGGATTCGCCACAAGTCTATTTTTTTATTAGCAGTGATAGCCTAGTGGCTCTTATAGTTTTATGGTCGCGGTTTTGAAGCCCAGTCGGCTTGCACCAATTAATTTTTGGTATTATTATGTACAAAAATAAAATCACTTGCTAAAAGTTTGTGCCCTGTGACATATGGATATAATAAGTTTGGTCTGTCTTGGTTTGTCTGTCTACGCCAAAAATTAAAAGGACGTGGGAGCTTATAAAACATTATACTTATATAGTTATTTTATCTTCATTACCTAAGACTACCAAAACATTTTAAAACTTCGGAGACATGTTAAATCTTTAGAAATCTAAACATAATGTTTAGATTTTCACTACCCTAACTAGATCTTTTATGGAATAATTATGAATGTGTGTCACTTGAACTCGATAGCTATGTAAGAAAATAACGTAATACGAATAACTGATTCAGTAACTTCAAAATCGTAAATTTATAAACAGACTATACGTATGTGAGAACAGATTAAAAAGGCTCCAATGCTAAAAACTAACATCAATGCCCCGCGCCGACGTAGATCGTTAGTAGCAACAGAAAGCGCATTAAAAAGCACGTAAGCGCTGTACCGCTGTACCAAAATACGGGCCAATTGGACCGCTTGATAAAGTAGTGTACAACGATACAATCTCTCTGGTAACTTTATGAGCCATTAATAGCCTACATTACTAACTCGTGCTATGTCAAATTCAGAGAAGCGTGAACAATTTTTACGAACTGTATTACTAATGGTGATAATATGGGGGCGCGTTACAATGTTTTGTGCATTTCTTTAGATTAGTTGGGTCATTTTTGTAAATAAAGAATAAATGAAGCTCATGTAAAATGATCTTCCGACACCTTAGGAGTAAATTCTTATCTTTGAATCATTTCTATGTATCTACCTAAAACTTTACGATGAGTTAAATTTGTGAAAGATGAATATATAAACATTTATTATTATCATCACCTTAGTCTTAGGCTTATAGAATAAGGCTATGGTTTCCTTGCCTATCGTAATAGGTTCACGGGCAAGGGTGAGGCACTCGTCGTGCTAAAATGCACTCGGCAACACTAGTGGTCCCCTCTCGCCTTAATGCGAGGGTGTTGATGGTGAGAGTAACCTCCCCGGTACGTGCTTCTCTAGGTGAGGGCCTCCGGTGCGCCCACTGGGAGACCCGGAGCCCCTTGGCATGGTTAGTAAGAACCTCACATAACCACCGTCTTCCCGCTAGAGGGGCGAGGTGTTGTTGATCATTTCCGCCCGTCTCCAAAAAAGCTTTTCCTGGTATAAAATTCGATACATTGTAATTCGACATAAAATCAATTCGATATATTTAACTATCTTTACTGCTATTATTAAGCGTTATTAGTCCACTGCCAATGGCATATCAGTTTTTAATTGTGAGTGGCCAGTTCTAGAAATTAGTATACACAGAAGAATTGGATGCTGGATGGGGCATCTCCCTTTTTATCTATTTATGGTACTTAGCTTTATAAAACAAAAATTTCGTGCGTAAGCAAACGGGCATTAAATTAAGATGTTATCACCGCCGCGCAAGTGATAATGTGCACATAAAATTGCAACAGCAAATTTATTGGTGCCGACACCGGGGATCGAACTCGGGTTGCTAGCGTAGTATGCGACTTGAACCAGCCGTCCGGACACTGGGCTACCACGGCTCTTACGTCAATGTGTATCTGGTATTAACTCCGGCGCTTATACAGTTTAAAAAATTGAGAGTGCATTTAGTAAATTGAATTGTTAGGGTACGGCCTAGATTAAAGAATTCTTGTTTCTACTCACAAACTGTGTTAGCACGCATGCTAGATCTGACATTCCTTTACAAACCTGCAAATGCATGCTATTTTTGACATCCGTGAGCTTCTCTCCGCCCTAGCTTTTTCTATACCGTCGCGGTTACTTAGACCTTCACGTTACCAATCGATAAGAAGTAGTTTATTCAGGTCGAACCTAGGTAAGAATGCGCCTTTAAATAGTGACTCGCTATAGAATAATTCATGTTCAAAAACGAATGATGTCGACCTCTTTTGTCAAAGTTTTGGTATGTTTAATAAGTCACCAACAAATAAATAGTTTTTTTTATTAGTTAACTTAGTTTAATTTTACTTTTTGTGTTTTTTTTAGTTGTAATATAATATTGTCCTGGCCATTAGATTGCATGCATTCTTCACCTATAACTGCGATGACATTAACTTCACAACTATTCACTGTTTTTCTACATTGTATATTAGAAATACTAATTGTGTTATTGTCCAATAAATAAATAAAGTATTATTAGCAAAGAAGGGTGATTGTAATGGCGGCAGGCATACGTGACATTACCTACACATTACACATTAACTTGTCGACACTTCACCTCTAAATGTTTACAATAGGAAAAACTATTCATCTGGCCTTAAGTTATCATTCATGAATATCCACACCATAGAATGCCATTGATAAAAGCGTCGGCTCGTTTCTTAAAGACCCCTTTTGAAACCGAGTCGTGATTCGGCCCTCTCGGGCGCCCTCGGATCGGAATGCTTACGCGTAACATATTAACCGTCCAAACCCAAGTTAGCCTTCACGGGGGGACCCTTGTGTCGAGTTACTAGCAATAGAGGTTTAGGCTAAGTGACTTAAGAACTATGCCACCTCTCAATCCGGTGAAGCAGTCAAGGCCAGCTTCTCTGGCCAATCTGTGCAGTTCGTCATAAAAAAAGATTCAGAAATACTATCGGTGACAACTACGTCCACAAGTTGGAAGTGCGTGGAAAAGTTACGCGAAAAACGTATTGTTGTAAAATGTTCCCATTCCACCTTCTTATCCTTTTTAATTACAGGCGCCTCAGCTTATACTTATCTTAGTATAAAACGATATAAATACATGCTTTACAATCAATCTATCAAAATTTAAAGACCATTGAATTGACTGCAACTACCACTACACTATTTTTAAACCAAATAAACAGCAGATTCGCAGTAAAAGTACCGATCTTGAAACCCCCGTACCAATGTAGTCCCCTTCCTTCAAAACAGGAATCGCAAAATACCCAACCTAGAGACTAATCCCGAAATTCGTCCAGACTGTGCGATCGCTTGGTACAGGCACGGGGACGAGTATCAGTATATGTTCCCTAAGCCCGTTCGCATTAAAAAACGCGACGGTCAACGAACAGGGTTTGACTCTTGCCGTGGGAGTCATTGCAGCGCCATAAGGACGTGCTGATATTTAAGAATAAGGGCTGCTTTAGAGCCCAGATTCTTCGCGTTGACATATGCGTTGGCGAATCCTACAAGGTCCTCGATGTTCACTGAACTTAAAAGGTTGTTCAGTGCCTCGAAGGCCGCAGGAATCTCGGATGTTTCGGTCTGCGGCGCCGACGCGGATTGCCGTACCGGGCTCGGGCGAGTGGTGGTCGGTGCGGTCGAACATGCCGGCACCGGGCGCGTAGGTGGCGCGAAATGGGTGGTAGCTGAGGCCGCCGCTGCTGTGTAGCTGAGCGGCGACTGCCAAGCAGGTCGTAGTGGCGGGAACGCGGACGGTGGCGGTACCGACGGACGTTTGGCGGCGGACGCGGTTTTAACGGCCGGCCGTTTACGTTGGGAGCCTAGTAGGCTAATGGCTAGTGGCTCTTATAGTTTTATGGTCGCGGTTTTGAAGCCCAGTCGGCTTGCACCTATTAATTTTGGTATTATTATGTACAAAATAAAATCACTTGCTAAAAGTTTGCGCCCTGTGACATATAGATCTAATAAGTTTGGTCTGTCTACGCCAAAATTAAAAGGACGCGGGAGTTTATAAAACTTTATACTTATATAGTTATTTTATCGTCATTACCTAAGGCTACCAAAACATTTTAAAACTACGGAGACATGTTAAATCTTTAGAAATCTAAACATAATGTTTAGATTTTCACTGCCCTAACTAGATCTTTTATGGAATAATTATGAATGTGTGTCACTTGAACTCGATAGCAAAGTAAGAAAATAACATAATACGAATAACGGATTCAGTAACTTAAAAATCGTAAATTTATAAACAGACTATACGTATGTGAGAACAGATTAAAAAGGCTTCAATGCTAAAAACTAACATCAATGCCCCGCGCCGACGTAGATCGTTAGTAGCAACAGAAAGCGCATTAAAAAGCACGTAAGCGCTGTACCGCTGTACCAAAATACGGGCCAATTGGACCGCTTGATAAAGTAGTGCACAACGATACAATCTCTCTGGTAACTTTATGAGCCATTAATAGCCTACATTACTAACTCGTGCTATGTCAAATTCAGAGAAGCGTGAACAATTTTTAGGAACTGTATTACTAATGGTGATAATATGGGGGCGCGTTACAATGTTTTGTGCATTTCTTTAGATTAGTTGGGTCATTTTTGTAAATAAAAGCGAATAAATGAAGCTCATCTGATGTTAAATGATCTTCCACGACTCCTAAGGAGTAAATTCTTATCTTGAAGGTCCCTGATTTGAAGTTACGAAGACCTTACTTCATAGAATCATTTCTATGTATCTACCTAAAACTTTACGATGAGTTAAATTTGTGAAAGATGAATATATAAACATTTATTATTATAGTAAGAAACTTAATCCGTAGAATAACTTTTCTTGGTCATCACCATAGTCTTGGGCTTATAGAATAAGGCTATGGTTTCCTTTGCCTATCGTAATAGGTTCACGGGCAAGGGTGAGGCACTCGTCGTGCTAAAATGCACTCGGCGACACTAGTGGTCCCGTCTCGCCTTAATGCGAGGGTGTTGAGGGTGAGAGTATCCTCCCCCGGTACGTGCTTCAGGGTATGCGCTCCACTAGAGACCCGGAGCCCCTTGGCATGGTTAGTAAGAACCTCACATAACCACCGTCTTCCCGCTAGAGGGCGGGGTGTTGTTGATCATTTCCCGCCCGTCAACAAAAAAAAGCTTTTCCTGGTATAAAATTCGATACATTGTATTTCGACATAAAATCAATTGAATTCAATTCGATATATTTAACTATCTTTACTGCTATGATTAAGCGTTATTAGTCCACTGCCAATGGCATATCAGTTTTTAATTGTGAGTGGCCAGTTCTAGAAATTAGTATACACAGAAGAATTGGATGCTGGATGGGGCATCTCCCTTTTTATCTATTTATGGTACTTAACTTTATAAAACAAAATATCGTGCGTAAGCAAACGGGCATTAAATTAAGATGTTATCACCGCCGCGCAAGTGATAATGTGCACATAAAATTGCAACAGCAAATTTATTGGTGCCGACACTGGGGATCGAACTCGGGTTGCTAGCGTAGTATGCAACTTGAGCCAGCCGCCCGGACACTGAGCTACCACGGCTCTTACGTCAATGTGTATCTGGTATTAGCTCCGGCGCTTATACAGTTTAAAAAAAATTGAGAGTGCTTTTAGTAAATTGAAGTGTTAGGGTACGGCCTAGATAAAGGAATTCTTGTTTCTACTTACAAACTGTGTTAGCACGCATGCTAAACCTGACATTCTTTCACAAACCTGCAAATGGTATTTTTGACATCCCTGAGCTTCTCTCCGCCCTAACTTTTTCTATACCGTCGCGGTTACTTAGACCTTCACGTTACCAATTGATAAGAAGTAGTTTATTCTGGTCGGACCTAGGTAAGAATGCGCCTTTAAATAGTGACTCGCTATACAATAATTCATGTTCAAAAACGAATGATGTCGACCTCTTTTGTCAAAGTTTTAGTATGTTTAATAAGTCACCAACCTATAAATAGTTTTTTTTATTAGTTAACTTAGTTTAATTTTACTTTTTGTGTTTTTTTTAGTTGTAATATAATATTGTCCTGGCCATTAGATTGCATGCATTCTTCACCTATAACTGCGATGGCATTAACTTCACAACTATTCACTGTTTTCTACATTGTATATTAGAAATACTAATTGTGTTATTGTCAATAAATAAATAAAGTATTATTAGCAAAGAAGGGTGATTGTAATGGCGGCAGGCATACGTGACATTACCTACATATTACACATTAACTTGTCGACACTACACCTCTAAATGTTTACAATAGGAAAAACTATTCATCTGGCCTTAAGTTATCATTCTTGAATATCCATACCATAGAATGCCATTGATAAAAGCGTCGGCTCGTTTCTTAAAGACCCCTTTTGAAACCGAGTCGTGATTCAACCTCTCAGGCGCCCTCGGATCGGAATGCTTACGCGTAACATAGTAAACGTCCAAGCGCAAGTTATCCCTCACGGCGGGACCCTTGTGTCGAGTTACTAGCAATAGAGGTTTAGACTAAGCAAATTAAGACCTATGCCACCTATCAATCCGGTGAAGCAGTCAAGGCCAGATTCTCTGGCCAATCTGTGTAGTTCGTCATAAAAAAAAGATTCAGAAATACCAACGGTGACACCTACGTCCACAAGTTGGAAGTGAAAAAGTTACGCGAAAAACGTATTGTTGTAAAATGTTCCCATTCCACCTTCTTATCCTTTTTAATTACAGGCGCCGCAGCTTATACTTATCTTAGTATAAAACGATATAAATACATGCTTTACAATCAATCTATCAAAATTTAAAGACCATTGAATTGACTGCAACTACCACTACACTATTTTTAAACGAAATAAACAGCAGATTCGCAGTAAAAGTACCGATCTTGAAACCCCCGTACCAATGTAGTCCTCTTCCTTCAAAACAGGAATCGCAAAATACCCAAGCTAGAGACTATTCCCGAAATTCGTCCAGACTGTGCGATCGCTTGGTACAGGCACGGGGACGAGTAATGTTATGAGCAAGCCATTATTGTCTCGCCCCATACCGTAAAACATTACGCAGTCGTCCCGACCACGGTAAATATGCTAAGAGCTGTCAAAACCACCTTAAACTGCAATTAACTATCAACGAAACTCGAATTGATCTTTATTTGTCATTTATGATGTATAATATTTCGTGCATTTTATTTGCAGCGAGGTAAATTATAGATATTATGGCTTTTATGAAATATACAAGCATAAATTAAATATGAAATCTCGGCATGCGTGCATCATAAATCTGATCACGTTATGGTCTTCCTGAGTCCGTTAATTTATAAGCTAACCCAATAAATTAATTAACAGGCGGGAAGTAGCAACAAAGTGCGTAATAAATAAACGTGCAAGGGACATATGTTATGTGTCAAACAATTTTATTTTTTCTATTTAAGTACATTAGCAGCTCTATAGAATATCTCCAGCTTGAGTCGTTTAGTATCATCCCCGAGGCAGCTATCGAACGGTATAAGACGTCGAGATCTCTCGAGAATAAAATAGTTATCAATAACTTTGCAATCTGTTAACATAGTCGTAAAAGGTGGATTGAGAGAACTCTTTTATTGAGTTGTACCAACAAATACGTTGATTTTGGTTGCCATAATTATTTTTTTTTTTAATAATAAATGTTTATGAACACTATCCCTGGTTACCCTTGCACTAAATTACTCCGGTAGAGGTTCAGGATAGAGCGCCTTAATACCTGGAACATCTGGCCTCCTGGCCAAACAACGTAGGGCCTACGCCCAAAAAAACAATAGCCCTGAGATTCGTATTTTTTTTATTCGTATTTATTATCGCTTACCACTGTAGTCCAAAGGACAAACTTCACTGGGTTGAGGTGGGTAAACAAAAAAAATGGGCGTTACTCGTTAGTATGAAACCATTCTGACTCCACGGTACTAGTACGGGCCTAACCACAGTTCAAGTTCGTTAAGTTAAAAAAATAGATTATAACTCATGGACATCGACAAAAGATTAGATTTCCTTTTGATAGCTGGCAACACATGACACCCAGCGATTGTAATGCATAATAACTACTTCCAATGAAACTATCTTAGTGATTTACCTGAACCTTATTGTATCTAAAATTCATAATTAATAATTTAGTTGATCGTCACATTAACTTGGCATTGTAAACAATAATTTAACTTTATTAATTCGTAATCTGACTTTAAATTAATTTTGTATTAAGGTTGTGTAAAATAATTCTTTGTACAACGTTACGCTGTCTGAATAAAGCGAGTGTATTAGTTGTTGGACTATTTTATTCCACAAGACCTACAAATGAATACACTTGTGTATTCGTGCGAAAGCTAATTCGTGGTTCAGTTACTCTTTAACTTGTTAAGCAACCAAGTAGGAATGTAGTATGATGATGATTCTCATATTTTGTAACCTCAAACAAAGATTAGTTGTAGTTGACGTAACCCCTAGCATCAATCAACTCCGCCTAGGCGCAATAACTTTTAGACAGAACCATTAAAGGCAACAAAGTATTGTTTAATCCACTCCGCGACTAGTTACATATAAAAGCTACAATTGTCGGGTCTGTCGAGTTTGACAGGCACGAAATCGCCAAACACAAAGCGAGCGTCAACATAAACTAACATCCGGCGAACGCTGATGTATTGCAGCCGCATAACTATGGAAACAAATCTCTCTCAGTAATAATTTACGAGTGCAATATGGCTCCGCAGTTTGAAAACAAACGAAACAAAACAAAAACAGAAGCGAAACCCGCGATAAAAGATGTCGCCACACTAGCGCGCTCGCTTTAAAGATAGCCAGTGCTTAGATATCGCGAGCAAATAAACTAGCAACAAATAAAGTGTGCGCAAACCGGCCAATCACTGCGTGAGGCGTAATTATAGCTGCGTTCAAATTAGGAGCGACATTTGTGGCACTTGCTAATTGACAATGGAGTTACTTATGAGTTATCTTTTAAATCATGGCCTTCATTTTATTTACGACTCGGAAATCGGTAGCAATTATTCATCAATTATCTACGTAGCATTTTTAAATGTATTTGTAATGAATACAAAAAAATAAACTCGCAATTGGTTGAATAGTTTCGTGAAATAAGTAATGCATATAATACTTATTCGTTCAAATGTAAATTACAAGGAAACAAATTAAATGGCCACTGTCCGCGCTAGGGTTGCCAGCTCGATAAAATGCTTCGAATCGTCGGGTGCCTATCGTCATTCCCGACTCAATTATTTAAAAAACGAACGCCTGCCGGGCATGCGTGCGTCTTTGTCGCGCGTGATTTTTATCGCTATGTGCGTCCCTTTTCCGCGCAGCGCCCGCGCATTCGATAACTGCGGAATGTGCCGGCTGACTTTAGTCGAGCGGCGCTCATAGACAATTTAAATTGGAGAAATTGGTAGTCTGGTACTTCGGGGAACTGGTAATAACGGACAAATGTCGACGTATGTAGATAGACTATACTACAGATAATATATTACTAGCTTCAATGATGTTAATTCGCATAAATATTTAATAACGAATAATGAATAAATGGATGTTCGAACATCGACAAATAATAAATTTATACGGTGACGTAACTTGTTGCGAAAGCCTGTAATGATACAGTAATGTGACTGCCTTTGTTAAGAAACGAAAATATAGCAATTTTAAAATAAAAAATTATCTTATCGGAGAAAAATTACACAATGATATAAATGGTTAAGCTAAGCGTATAATTTTTAAAATAATTAAAAAACAAAAAAACACAAACAACAAAACTTCAGCCGACCTTTTCAACAGTATAAGCCGACTTTTAAAAATGTGACCGACCTTTACGCACTATATACTTACTACGCTGTCATACACTCTCACACATACACCCACTCTCTCTATCTCTCATGCACAGTCACAGTACAGTTCGTATACGTAAACTTTATAGCGGCTTCCTCATGACTGAAGGTCGAGATCGTCAAGGGCTAAGTACTGCACTAGTCCACTTAGTTAAAGTTAAAGTTACAGCCTTTATATATATAATATATATGTCCCAGTGTCGGACACATGCCTTCTCTGTAAAGAGAGGGCATACTCCTCCACCGCCGTAGTGCGGATTGGCAGCCTTCACATGCCTTAGAAAATTTTCTAAGACATGTAGGTTTCCTCACTATGTTTTCCTTCACCGACGAGCACGTGGTAAATCAGGACACGGCACCGGGGATCGAACTCGGATTGATAGCGTACTATGTAACTTGAGCGAACCGCCCGGACACTGACTTATCACGGCTCTAGTCCACTTACTCCACTACAATTATGTACATTACTTTTCAACCGACTTTAAAAAAGGAGGACGTTCTCAATTCGTCTGTATGTTTTTTTATGTTTGTTATGTAATAGCCTTGGTCTGGGTATACCGATTTTGATGATTCTTTTTTCATTTGAAAGCTGGTGCTTCATATGTGGTTCAATTTGGTTTAAATTTGCGTTAAGTATGTGCGCGACAAATGGACGAATAACTTAATATCACGCCAACCGATTTTGATGATTCATTTTTTATTAGAAAGATGTACTTCAAGTATAGCTTGGTGAGAGTTTGTATAGGTTCTGATTAATTCTATTTCGGAAAATTTCTACGATAACTCGGAAATATAAAAAAGAAAGTCTGATTTCGTGGTCAAGAACTAGTCTATACCCATAAAAAAGAAAAAAAAAAAGTCAGTGATTGTTTTTACTCGTAAATATACTTGTAGTTGTTATTCAGAAAATATGTATCAACTAAACAAATTTAAACAGTATTTAATTTAGATTGTATTTATTACGAAAATCGGAGACAGAGGTTTTGTTGTTTTGTTTTTACAGCTTGGTGTTACTATCAAAAACTATAATGTCTACATAAATTCGGACACTTCACTCGCGATGAGCTGTGATTTTATAAAACTAACCGTAATATTCCGTGTCAGCGTAAAAAAAGTCACTCTCATGCTAAACCGTTTACTTTCCAAGAAAAATTTCAAGTAGTCTTGAGCGCTGTATTAAGGGTGGCATAATAAGGCTTGCTGGATTAGTTGCAGCCGCTCTTGAGTGAGAATAAACCCAAGGGAAATCCTGGCTCGCAGCTTTCCCTCTAATTTATTACATCTCCAACGGCTAGCGGCCTTTGTATCGGATCTGCCGGCAACGGGAAATATATTTCTAAACGGATTAACATGTATGCCACTCGATGTTAATTAGTAAGCTCAGGTAATTTTATTTCTCACTACAAAAATACGTTTAGAATATGTAATAATAGGAATAATAATAATAATAGTTTTTATTTCACTTTCAGAAAGGTTCCGCATTGAATTACATTATGTATAACACATTATTTAAGTCTCCTTTGTGAGAGAGTGGTATCTGTACTAGGTTGCCCTGGCGGGGAAATCTAATTGGAAGGCGCTGGTCTCCTTCTGTGACTCAGTAATGACGCAGAAGGAGACCTCCGAACGGGATCGGGAGAGGGCCGATCCCGTTCAGAGATGGCGCAGGCGTTCGGAGGTGGCAGACCGGCCCGCAGCCCTATAGTTCTGGGCTCTCAAGAATAAGACTACGGTAACCCACCCCTGCCTGTCGTAGAAGGCGACTAAAAGGGGCCTCGGGTTCAATGGGCGACAAGAGTGGGGGCCTTTGTCGTCCGCCAAGGGGAACCCGGGAAGAAGGCGACATCGGCTGGCCCGTGTCGCCTTGCACTGCGAGGGCACAGCGGGGGACGGAGTAACCTCCCCCCCGGGCAGTGCTCTCCCTGAGCACAGTGCAGAGGGGCTCCGGTGCGTTCCACTGGAGATCCCGGAGCCCCTCACCATGCACCGAGTAAGTGCCACCGGGGAGGTTTTAGTGCGTAAAAACCCCATTTAACCGCCGCCTTCCCCTCAGAAGGCGGGGTATCTTTCTGAAGATTTCTTCCTCGTTAACAAAAAAAAAAGGTTGCCCTGTCAGACAGATTACCAGACCCTCAGCCGCGCGTATTATTTACGTCTAATTAAATGTGATTAAATAAATAAAATCAGTTACTTGTAGAAAGACAAAATCACAATTTCTTTCTATTATTGTTTACGTTTGTGGGCATTTAAGAGTTAGGATATTATATCTGGAAGGTTTTCAGTAGCATCGTAATCAAGTCTCTAATGTAAGAAGTAAATAAAAATGTACTTTATGTAATATTCAGTTTAGGTATATGCATCTACATCTTTTTAAGATTTTTTCTTTAATCTTACGCACAAACAGATTAATGTGCTTGTTTTTTTCATATACAGTTGCACATAATCACGTCTTGGTATATACACAATAACCTACATACACGTACAACTACAGTATTCGGGTTCATATTTCTTAAAATAATTAATTCGCTGACATGGAAAAATTACAAACAATACTAAAATAAAATTGAAATGTTTCGGTTTTTTTTTTCTATGACGAAGTACACAGATTGGCCAGAGAATCTGGCCTTGACTGCTTCACTGGAATGAGAGGTGCCATAGCTCTTAGGTCGCTTAGCCTGAACCTCTATCGCTAGTTACTCGACACAAGTGCCCCCCCGGTGAGGGATAAAGGCGAAAAAGATAACTCATAAGTACAACCCGCCTAGATTTTGAACCATGTTATGTTCGTCATAATTGTAAGTCGACCGCTTATCCACTAAGGTATCACTGGTGTTATAATTTGTAGGTCTCGTAGAATAAAATAGTCCAACAACTAATACACTCGCTTTATTGAGACAGCGTAATGTTGTATAAAGAATTATTTATAACGAATACCGTCACAACTGCGCGTCCTCACAATCTTTATACAAAATTAATTAGAAGTCAGATTACGAACTAATAAAGTTACAACTATTGTTTACAATGCCAAGTTCATGTGACGATCAACTTAGTTATTAATTATGAATTAAAGATACAATAAGGTACAGGTAAATCGCTAAGATATCATTGGAAGTAGTTATTATGCATAACAATCGCTGGGTGTCATGTGTTGCCAGTTAACACTGGTTATTACAACCCGGTGAAAACTTAGAAACCTTCTAGGTGATCATCGTAGTTAAAACCAAAAAAAAAATAGTGCTTCGATCGTTTTGTTATTGTGTACTACCTTAATTCTGAATGTTATACCATCTTTTGCTTTAATCGTGTAGTTTAATATTCTGTAATGTATCCAGTCACAAGTGCAAGATTTATTAAGTGAAGCGTTTCTTTTTATTCAGTGTTGGCAATCTTTAAGACGTTATCTGTACAATAAAAAAAGTATGCACTTAAATGCAATCATATTTTTGTATACATTAATCATGTTTCTGTTATCATTAGCAAGAGTAAGAACCTATTTGTAACCTGTCTCTGAGATGCAAAAACAAATGTCGTGAAATATTTGGGACTTATCCAATAAATGTCTATGTAATTTACTCCAACGACAACAATGTTGTTTCCAATGAGTCGTCGGTGCTTAATATACTTTTTAGTTTACACATAGCTTCGAGCTAACAGAAATAACAAATAGTTTGGATTGTAGCCATTGAAAACAAAGACAGAGAGACCGCTATATATTACTGTCTGCAAAATGAATTGATTTAATGAGTTCTTAAACTAATTGGATTTATACGGTTCGCTTGCATTTACTCTTTGCGTTAAGATTAACGTGTGATGTGCTCGTCTTAACTTATCCGGGTGCTTCAGAAGCTGGTTAACTTGCGACGTAAATTTGGAATTATTCTTGACATTGTTTTGGCTTTGAGCGGTCGTTTGCTTAAGCCACGTTTGTACATAAATCTGCAATGTATCAAGTGGGTTTCATTGTTGACGGGATGATTTGGCGCTTATAAATAAGTTTAAACAAAACATTATTAAATGATCTAGAGAACAACGCAGTGAACACAGATTTGCAGAACACGCGTCGATCAGTATCCGTAGTACAGTTTAATTTGACCAATTCCAACAACGTAACTTGATGAAGTATCCCATACTAATTTAAAATTGGAGTAAATTCGTCAAGTTTGAAATTTACAGCGCATCGTGTATGTGTGTTGAATACTTTATGTAATCTAACAGTTAATTTGCAAATAGTTCGGAGGATGTACGTATATTTTTAGATGTTGTAACAGTAGCCAAACTTTACTCTCTGTAGTTTTAAAGACTTGAAATATGTGTGGAATTTAGTTTTACATTTACATTTACTTTTACAAATCAAAAAAGGATTGTATTTATATATATGTATATGTTGTTACAATGATATAGAGCTTCAGTTTGATAACCTAAATTAAGAAGAGTCTAGACTCCCGTACTTCTATCACCGGGCAAACGTAAAAGTATAACTTCCTCTATGCGGTGTCTTACGACGTTACGGTATTCTCCCTATAATGCCGACTTATTTATTTAACAGTAGGCGAAGATTGTTTTTACATGAGACAAAATTCTTTTAATTAGTGTAAACAATCAACACTGTATGTCTAAGAGCGCAGTGTGACTAGAGACATGAAAGATCGTCGAGATGAGTGAGGAGAAAGTTGCACAGTTATTTCACTAAAATCATTATACATGCGTCGCCACGTCTATGATCGCTGTGGGTTGCTGCATTGGATGTTTGATTGAAATTTACAAAATATCTTAATTTTGAGACAGAAAATGTTATATTTTCGTAGTATAGCACTATTCCCGCATTCCGCCACCATAGCTCCTGTCTAATCGTTGGTTAGTGAATTAGTGCGATGCACACGCGTTTGTAGTGAGACACTTCATTACGGGGGCAGGTCATAAATCAGGACTTCTAATATTAAACGTGCCTTGGTGGGGCAAATTGCGAGCCTGTCTGCGACTGTGCGGTTGGTAGCCCCAGCTGATGAAGTGATAATGTGTTTGCGCCATGCAAAAATGTATGTTCTGTTAATTGATTAATTCATTATAATTGCATGCGGGCGGTTGGAACTTTTACGTAGAGTTTTTTGTTTGTTTTTATTTTATTGGTAAAGGCTAATAACATTATTACGTAGAAGTGAGTTGAATTGAAAATATTAAGCAGAAAAAAACTTTTGTGACAGTGTGCGAGAGGGATGCGCAGATACTCCTTTTTCAAATCGATTACTTAACATTTTACTATTGTATCTAATAGTAGTCCAGGCAGTCGCTTTAAGTTCTAGTAACCCCAGTTCAATCCTCGAAGCCGGCTTAAATTCAATTGCTTTTTACTTTTGCACTTAAAATTCTAGAGCATGCTACAAAATTCTTGAAATCTTTCCCAGTAGAAGCAGTCCGACAGTTTTGTTTTTAATTGTTGCGTAGTAAAGTATATGTATTCATTCATTCGTTTACGTACTCGGAGGTGAAGAAAAACATCGTGGGGGAAACTTGCATGTTTAACAAAGAATATTTAGACACAATGAGGCGTGAAGTCTGGAAACCGTCACTAGGGCCGCGAGGATCTCAACCCTGTAGTAGAGTACCCCTGGGCTCGCAAGAATAAGACTACAGTATCCCCTGCCCGTCGTAGAAGGCGACTAAAAGGGCCCTCGGGTTCACTGGGCGACAAGGGTGGGGGCCATCGGCTGGGCCGTGTCGCCTTGCACTGCGAGGGCACAGGGGAAGGGAATAACCTCCCCCCCCCTGGAAGTGCTCTCCTTGAGCACAATGCAGAGGGGCTCCGGTGCGTTCCACTGGAGATCCCGGAGCCCCTCACCATGCACCGAGGAAGGGCCACCGGGGAGGGCCGCGAGGATCTATGACCTAACTTTCTTTACGGTGAAAGCCCATTAATAGGACATGTAAATATGATATGGTATGATCAAAAATAAAAAATAAATATATAGCGTGTTACTTTACACTTAATATCGCGTTCCTACAGTATGTACCAAGGTTTAGTTCTAAAAATACTGATCTTTCCTATAAACAGTACAGCACTACAGAGTATAGATAGACAACAAATGACTATGGAGTATTGAAATACGCCTTTTTTTCCAAGGTCGAGTTTTGACGTAAACTAGGAGAGGGTTGAAACCAATTTTGAATAAACGACTTGAACCTAGAATCTTGCCCTGAGGTGTTTTTTTATTTAGAGTGGATAATTATCTTATAGATCTAATATCTAATACCTACATAGAAAATTGGAAAATGTTAATTTTAATTTAAGATATGAAAAAGTATAATCTTTCCATACAATTTAATAATAACTGAATCAGAAATATTGTATGCTTAGAGGATTTTTCTTTATTAATTTATTTTTTCCACCGGCGGAGATAAGTTCGCGAGACCCTCCGCGAGATCTTACTAATGTGATTTTAATGTACCCACTCAAATGTCTTTTTGCCATTTTTTTTTAAATGATACGCTCTTTTAAATCATTTACACTTTCTAACATGGAACATTGATTTATAGTTAAACAAAAAATTTCAATTTTAATGTAATAATTTTCCACCATAAACTATTTTGGAGAATGTTTTAGACAAATGGTTGATCAAATATAGTTGCTAGATAATTATTAGTTAGGTGAAGAGTTAGTGTTAATGATAAAACGAACTTGTTTAGTAAACGACCAGTTTATTATAATAGAATTGTGCTATACTGCATTTACCATATGCCTTTAGAGGAATTATTCAGAATCATTCCAGCAACCAATTTCCACCACAACACAACAAGACAGAATATCTCCACATCATCTTAATGTTTGATAGTACACAACTGTTTATCACGTTTTTTTTTGGACGAACTAACACAGTTGGCACAGAGAAGCTGGCCTTTACTGCTTCACCGGATTGAGAGGTGGCATAGCTCTTAGGTCGCTTAGCCTGAACCTCAGGTTTATCACGTATATTTCTTCCACTTAAAACTAAATTTGGGATTCAGTTGTCGCCAGGTGTTATTCCAAACCTACACGACTTAGAGACCTTCAATAAAACCCGAAAGAAGCGCTTGGCTTCGTCTTTCATTGTTCTTAGGTACTGGAATAGTTTGCCCATCTGTCTTTCCTCCCGATTACAATGTGGGTATTTTCAAGAGTAGAGTGAATAAGCATTTACTAAGCTAGTGCGCCTTACCATCCAGGACTGCATTTCCACTAAACATCAGGTGGGATTGTAGTCAAGCACTTGCTTTGAAAGTGTATAAAATATCCTTATCAAAGACAACATTATAACTAGAATAAAGGTCTAAGTATAATAGCTGTGATGGCTGCCGGTTGTTTTATTTGTGCAACTACCAAAGTGTTAACACAAAAAGAATCACTTCCAATATTTGTGCCTAGTGTTCGGCGATAGATTCCTTTCTGTCACTTACGAGAGCTTATTATTTGTCGTATCCGCTTTGAATTTACATCCTATAATGTAGAATATTTCGTTTACTCATTGTGAATAGTAGGTATACAACCACATACATTGGTGCAAGTTGATAATATAAAGAAAACTTAAGGGATGTTGCCGTGAATGCGCAATCCATATTATTTTTATCTTTTTTTTGACACTATCGCTCCCTCGCAGCGCGAGTGTAGGAGACAGGGGTGTATTGAGAGTGATTCAGTTTGCAGTTCCCCTTAAGAAACAAGGGGACGGCATGGGGGACGTAATTTTGTAAGCACTTAGGATTGGCCATTACAACCATGTAGAGTTAAGCGGCGATCTGTTCTCTTCGTGCAATAAATTTCTATGTTCACAGATTAAAAAACTCTGCCAATAAATAAAGTAATTTAACTAGTATAGTGAAAATAAGTTTTATTTATAAACATCGGTAACTCAATTGAATACATTCAGAGATTCTTTTGAAACTAATTTATCTAAAGACATCGTAATAAATAAGAACCCTTGACCTAGAGGGGTAGGCAAAGATTACTCTTTCTCGTTTATATTATTTGCGGTTGGTTTATACTATTAGCTCGTACGCGTAAGGCAGATAGGCTACTTTTGCATCATAAGTGTTTTACGTCGTTTATTCATATACTACTAGTGTACCCAGCCCGCTTCGCCGGGCTAGATTTTGCTTTATTTTATTTAAACAATAAACATATATCATTAAATATTTTATTTAACTGTCACAATATATTAAATTATTAATTTCACTCCGTATTCATTCTCTTCTCGAACGGGTGAAGATCATTACCTACACCCATGTATATATCGGTAAATACAATATCATTCTTATAATTTAGGGATTTATTATACTTCAAAATACTCCAATGTACTTCAATATGGTTCATAATAGTTGTACTTGAAAGTTCAAAAAGCGGTTTGCTCCGATATTTGATAGTTCAAAAAGAAAAGTGAAGTGACGATTACTCGTCAGGTCAATCTGAAGATTCCCTGAAAGTTTCATTCAAATCAGTCGAGCCGTTACGGAGCCCATACGGATCAAACACACACACATTGTCTTTTATAGATATATAGATAGATATGCCCAATATTTGTCATTTTTAGTACCTTAAGAATATAATAATATTAAGATATTTAAATAAGAAAGTTAATTTTAAACTAGAAAACAAAATCCTATTTTAGCTACTGTATTACCATAATGCTATACGTAAATAGAGTCAATTATGCTGTGTCATGTTTCCGTTTAGCATTTTTTCACCAGCTAGCCACCTTCAAACCGTAGTGAAGCGGACATTAACCCTTGGTGACAGAAACAGGGGACGTAATTGAACTGTGCAAGACCTTATTGCTGAAAATTAATATAAAATCACTACTTTTACGTTTTCTTATCGAGGATTTAATATTAACAAAAGAAGGCGTAAATGTTCATATTTTTTATTAAATTGTACATTCAAAATTCATTTATTTAATGCAATAGAAAACATATAACGAGAATTATATTATAATTACGAGTAAAAACAAAAACCTAATAGGAATATTACTAACTCATTAAAACATAACTAAATAATCATCACTACGTGCTACCCTTTTCAACAAAAATGAATCATCGATTTTTTTTTAAATTACGAACTACACAGATTGGCCAGAGAAGCTGGCCGTGACTGCTTCATCGGATTGAGAGGTGGCATAGCTCTTAGGTCGCTTAGCCTGAACCTCTATCGCTAGTTACTCGACACAAGTGTCCTCCCGGTGAGGGGTAAAGGCTCGTAGTATTGTACGTAAGACATCGAAAAAGATAACTCATACGTACAACCCACCCATCGAAATCGGTTAGCGTGATATTGAGTTATTCGTCCATTTGTCGTGCAAATATTTAAAGTAAATTTAAGTCTTATATGGTCTTCTCAAGGATGCCATTGTCAGAACTGGTCCTATATAAGGTCATAGATATAGAAATAGTGATTTCAATGGACCCATTTCTGAATTAAATACTAGATTTTTCTGGATATATGGCGACCACTAGTGCGCTTCAGTATCATTATTTTTATGTTCAAATAGATTAATTTTTCACCGTCATGTGTGTTGACTAGTTGAAAATGATAATTATTCTTTAAATAAAGTATAAACAATATCAATATAATAATAATAATCACAACTTATTATCTTTAGGTTGGTAACTATTAATATGATGCCGGGATATATCGGGGGAATGTTTTGCATGTGAGAAATTATTTTAGTCGCAGCGCCTCCTGCCACTGAGACTTTTATTTGCCAGTGAATCAACGCCCTCCTGAAATATTGCGATGTCGACGCATGCTCTCTATTACTGTTTGGTGAATTATTAATTTTATTTCTATCATTTCACAAAATTCCTTATAAATACAGTAATAGTTTGCCACGCACTCTACTATTTTATACACTAGAATTAGTTTTAGAAAAACAAAGATTTTTGTAAATATCAAATCAAACGTCGTTTGAAGTTCAAGCTAAGAGCTCTGTCATATCCATTCTTCTCTCCATTTTTCAACTCCAATGAATGCTTCACTGATCGAAAATATAAATTTGTCACAAAAAAAAGTGCCGTCATAAGGGGATCGAACTAGAGTTGTTCGCGTTATAATAAATATGAGTTGAGTGGCTGGTCACTGGGCTACTACCACTCTTTGCCACGGTTGATGGTATAAATAATTAATTCCTCACATTCGTGTCAATGGCTCATTAGCGGTAAACTTCTGAAAGGTAGCCCGTGCTCTTACGATTACGCACTTAATGCATTAAAACTTTCTCGGCCTGAGCCAGAAGTTGCCTCCGCGCCCTCCTACAACACGGTACTCGCATTATGTGTACAGAAAAATCTACTTAATTAATTATCTTTGTGATTTATTGCCTAACGGACGATGCTGTTATCGTTTAATGAACCGGTTTTAATCTGGCTGAAGCAATAGAACATTTGCATATCATTTACGAACATCTTTGTAAAGTCTTCGACAGAAAAACATGATCTATTTAAAATCTATATAATAGCTTGTTATTTAAATAAAGCCACGAGCGAGATTAGTAGGACATTCACACGATGGAAACTCACACCTATTAATAATCGAAAATGTCGACCAGAGGTCCTAGAGGAAGGCATCACGAAGTGGTCCGTTGCGGCCGAGTAGTATTGCCTCCTTAGCAAGTACTTCAGCTCGATCCAAAAGGGGCTCCGAAATATTCCGCTCGATTCCGGATTCCTTCTTAATTACCAAAGGTTTTGTTGGGTAGACCAACATAACCGCCACTTTTTAGCAAGATTTTTGATGATTTCCCCACCGATAGCAAAAAAAGAATTACAGATTTAAACTAAAGCGCCATTAAGCTACCAAAAACTTTCCACAGTTTACGCTGTCTTTTTTTTTGTTGACGGGCAGGAAATCTTCAGAAAGATACCCCGCCTTCTGGGGGAAAGGTGGCGGCTATGTGGGGTTCTTACCCACTAAAATCTCCCCGGTGGCCCTTTCCTCGGTGCATGACGAGGGGCTCCGGGATCTCAACGTCGCACCTGAGCCCCTCTGCACTGTGCTCAAGGAGAGCACGTCCCGGGGAGGGAGGTTACTCACTCCCGGCCTCGCAGCGCAAGGCGACACGGGCCAGCCGATGTCGCCTTCTTCCCGGGTCCACTTTGGTGGACGACGCAGGCCCCCACCCTTGGCGCCCAGTGAACCCGAGGAATCCTTTTAGTCGCCTTGTACGACAGGCAAGGGTTACCGTAGTCTTATTCTTGAGAGCCCTGACCTACAGGGCTGAAACAGTTTACGCTGTCTAGCTCAACCTTATTTAGTTTAGACGACGTTAAGGTGATCCCACCTGATATTAAGCGGAAATGGGAATGGTAGCTTATTGCTCCCGCTTATATTACCAAAACTATTTTGTTATTTAGATACTGTATATATAAATTAAAATCATCAAATGTTCGTGTATCTTTTTTTTTGACGAACTACACAGATTGGCCAGAGAAGCTGGCCTTGACTGCTTCACCGGATTGAGAGATGGCAGAGCTCTTAGGTCGCTTAGCCTGAACCTCTATCGCTAGTAACTCGACACAAGGTCCCCGGTGGTAACCTCGGCGGACGGTTACTATGTTACGCGTAAGCATTCCGATCCGAGGGCGCCCGAGAGACATTCAAAAGCTAAACTAACTTTGAGTGCTACTTCGGGAAGCGTTGGCGCTGGGAGAAGAAGTGGCCGAAGAAACTCCAGCAACGCTCTTAGCATCTAAGGGGTGGGGCCTGCCCATAAAATAGCGGTAACGCTCGAGGATTATTCGTAACCTCCGACGGTCGCGAATGGACGCTTTGAAAATTTGTAAAGATCTAGCCTGTGCAATGGTAATCGCGTCGTCCGGATCGTCAAGAACGTGTCTCGGCCTCCGGGCGACGCGACGGAATTTAGTATAGGAAGGCTTATAAGTGGCGGCACTTACAAGAAGTTTGTTAGAATGTTTGGTGGCAGTCTCGAATAACCGTCGAGATGCATGCTTAAAGAATTGGGCTATTGTCGGTAACCCTGTGTCAACGTGGAGCTCACGATTACGTACGAACCACGGCGCACCCGTGGCTCGTCGCAAAACGATTCTGAATTACTTGTAACCTATGGATATGAATATCATGGTATTATACGTGTGTATAATATGTGTATACATGGTATTATGGTATCATACATCGCTATAAAATACAGTACAGAGCAAAATAAGTGTATATTCTCTAGTCGTTTGCATAATAATTATTATCCTTAAAATTAAATGACTGCGTGAATTATGAAGCATAATTTAAAAGCAAACAGTTAAGGGCAATATGGTCATAAAGATGTGTGATATAGTTGATTAAATACATGTTCCTTACGCATAATTCGGGCCGTAACTTAAAACAGTGTAACATAACATATGGCAGAGACACATAGTTATAGAACGCAATAACTTATCCCTCCTCATCCCAACTATTCCCTTGGCTCAAAGCTACAGTTATATATCTAACAAACGATTGCTCAAAGAAATTACTAGAAGCGATACCATCCGTTAGAGCGTACTTGAAATAACGAAACTGTTATTGAATAAAAATTGATATTTAATTAACGTTTTGCTTTTATTGTTTGTGTTTATAACGCCGTTATTTATGACCGTATTTTACAGGGTACAATCATATAAAACAATCGCTCTAAGAACCACCTTTAAAAGTCGGTTGGGATAAAATCGAAAGACTGACATAGGTAAACTTATCGCTTTTAGCTAGCTAAAAGGCCGCCCTTACTCACTTTTCAGTGTAACTATTACTTTAATTGCTCGTAATTTTTTTAAGTATGCTAACAATTTTTTTTTTACAAATATTATCGACATTCATTTTCTTTTTTTTGTAACATGAGGCATTACTACTGACTTATATCTAAATTCAGAGTTTTATTGCCCCTTGTCCTTTTTATTCTAAGAATAGACGTAGTATGCCTATGCTATTTCTAGTTCCCCTAACGTGGATAAGGTTAGGGCAGTTTTCCTCCCATGCCTTTCCTCTCATCCTTTATATACATTACCACTTATTTACAATTTATTTCAACTTTCACTTTTTATGCTTCTATTTCTAATATACACTATTCTTTATTCTTATCTTATGCTTATTTCTTATTATATTTATAACATTGCTTATTACTAACTAATTTTATTACAATTGTATCCTAGTACTAATTTTAATTTTTTATACAAATGGTGGGCTCTCAACTCACACTATGTTTAGTGTGTGTTAGATGCATTCATTCATAGATGGAATTGTGGAGTCAAATACACGACCTTACAAGTCACAGATCGTAGCCTAAACCATTAGGGTATTGACGCCTCGAACAAATTGATGTAAAATTGAGTAATAAAGAATTTATCTATCTATCCATTTTTCTAAAACATTTCAGACCTTACGTGATTAATATAAGTTATTATATTAATATAAGCATGCATATTGACAGACTGGGTGTCGTTTTTTTAATTAAAATAGGAATATACCTACAAACGCAAAAATGAAGCGTTGGTCAAAATGTTTAATTCATCTCTGAAGGAAACTATATTAAATTAACTATTAGAAAAATTATAATAAATCTAGTCACATCTAGTAAATTTCTATCTCCATAACCCGACCAAATATGAAAGTTAGTCGCGAACAGCACGCGCGTAGTACGATATATCACGTTTTGATTCGGCCGCACCATAAACAATACAATATATCAATATAAGGCAGACGGTGGCGAAATTTGAACGGAGCGAGTGCGTAATATTTATGTTTGGATGCGGCGCCGTACATGGTAGGCTTTATAAAGTTGTTTCACGATGTTATGCTTTTATTTCAAAGTTAACGTCTTGCGGGCAATAACGTTTTGAATTAGTGTTTCACATTTATAAGTACACGTTGGAAATATTAAGGCCTACCCCTTTGATTTGTTTGTTGTTGTTGTTAATACCGTTTTGTTTGGTTTCGTGTGTTCATTAACATAATTATTTTATCATATATAGAACTTAGAACTCTATAAGAGTTAGCATATATGGTTGTCTAGTTGAGTGAACAACGTTCGTAGGTTTAATTTGGGCTAGTTGACGTAACAATCAAATTACTTTGTTTTTTAATGTATTAAAAAAACTTCTTGTTGGCACACACACATTAGGAACAAACACTAGGCACGAAATAAATATAATGGTGATGTTCTGACTCAACTGAGAGGCCTCACATACAAAACAAAACATAAACAAACATATTTTATAGATTTACATGTTTAAATTATTTTCGCCATCGATCGGTATACCTTTATAGTTAGATAGTTTAGTGGTTAGAAGACATCTTTTATTACTAAAACCACACAAAGTATGCCTTCTGGGGAAGGCGGGGTTATGTGGGGTTCGTACTCACTAAAACCCATCCGGTGGACCTTCATCAGCGCATGCTGAGGGGCTCCAGGATCTCCAGTGGAACGCATGGGAGCCCCTCTGCACCGTGTTCTCGGAGAATACGTCCCGGGGGAAGGAGTTAATTCCTCCCTCTCTGTGCCTTCGTAGTGCAAAGCGACACGGGCCAGCCAATGTCACCTTCTTCCCGGGTACACTTCATTAGACAACTAAGGACAAAGAAAAACGACGGGCAGGGGATACTGTAGCCTTATTCTGCCCAGAATTACAGGGCTGCGACAAGACCTGGTCTATGCCTAGTATTACATACTGCCCTAGCGTGGCATCAGATTTATGAGTGATGAAACGGCTTCTATCTGATTAACATACAACCCGTCTCACCATTAAGAGTGTGAGTTTTTCAGATTCTTTAAACAGTTCCTAAGATGAGTACCAGTATTTTTAAATTAAGTCGCAATAAAATTTGTAACGCTCTTGCCAAGATTCGTGCCAGGCTATAGGCAGGTCACATTTCAGAAACAATAAGATCGTTGAAAGTAATAACAATCAGACATCTCAGTTGGTTAAAAATAGAGATTTTAATAATAGCAATCGTTTATAGATATATATAAATCAATATTTAACTTTACAGCTTAGATACATTTAAGAGTATCCGAACAGGAAATTGTCTAAAAAAACTGTGACTTTAGGTTCGACAACCTCAATATGGCTGCATACAATTAGTTTCTAAGAATTTAATCAATGTGCAGAAATCGCCCAATTATAGTTTGTGGTAATTAATTATTTTCTAGAAATTCTATTATAAATTTGATTTTTATCAATCTTTTGAATATTTTAATTAATTTAATAAATATGTTAATTTTTAAACCATATTATTATGGCTATATAACACATATTTATGCTAAACCTTTGAATTTAAAATAAATTAAAATAATCGATTATTTTGATATTATCTTAGTCGATATCCATAATGACTATTTAGTGTGATACGAAGTTATGGGACCTGCATTTTCTTTCCTCTTTAAGAGTTTATTATATTACAATCCGGCATTCGGAAGACTCCGCACCATCCTCACTTCGTATATACCTCAATGCCTGAAGGCAAAAGTCTTCAACCAGTGCGTCCTCCCAGCCATGACCTACGGTGCGGAGACTTGGACTCTGACCGTTGGGCTGGTCCACAAGCTGAAAGTCGCACAACGAGCGATGGAAAGAGGCATTTCTCTAAGGGATAGAATCCGAAACGAAGAAATTCGACGGAGAACGAAAGTAGTCGATATATCTCTTAAAGTCAGCAAGTTGAAGTGGCAGTGGGCTGGCCACATCTGCCGAGTCAGCGACGGGAGGAAAGTCTTGGAATGGAGGCCGCGCATAGGTCGGAGAAGCGTGGGGCGCCCTCCCTCCAGATGGACCGACGACCTTTTTAGGATAACCGGAAGTGGCTGGATGCGGAAAGCTGAGGATCGCATGTGGTGAAAGGCATTGGGGAAGGCCTATTTCCAGCAGTGGATAGATACAGGCTGATGATGATGATGATATAACAAACCAAGCCTAGATAAGAATCTTTACGAAAACTCTTAAAGAGGAAAGAAAATGCTCCTATAATAAGTTTTTAGGAGTTCCTTGGTATATCATGGCAGACGTAACATTACACCTAATTAAAAATAAACCCTTTGAAACGAAAGAAATACACGACCGTCAGAAATAACGGCAATATGAGTGCATAGATAAAAAAAACAGACAAATGGAAAACCTTCTTTTGCGGGAATCAGTTAAAAATTAATCTCAAAGACACTTATTCATTTAAAGAGCTCTCAAATCAAACTTGCAATATTACACTTGAACTAAGCTGATGAGAATATAGATGTGAGCTCAAGAAATTCAAGCCGTTAAGATTAATAGATTAACGTCTATTATCACGAAGCAAATCAAAATCAGCCGCATTGCTAATTGTACAGAATTAATGAAACGAACAGCGTTCCTAATTCGAGAATATGTCACTGTTAGTATCACTGCATGCGCTTTAACTATCGACACTTGAGTAATTAAAATCTGTTGAAGAAAGATAGGTTTAATTTACTGTGTAATAAGATTGATTTTGCTAAGATACATCTTAAATTGCAAATGTTAAATGTCCAAGAAAACAATGTCGAAATGATCATTGTTTAACTTGTGTATTTTCACTTAATTAATTTCAATCAATAAGTATATCAACCAGTGGATCAACTGTACCAGCGGTGTTCTTCCTTCTACTTTCCTTCCTTCCCGAAAAAGAAACCTTCTAGAACGAGCCTACTCCTTTTTCTAAGGTTCTCAAGGGTTTCAAAAGGGGCTGGAGGTCCCATCGTGTTATGGATGTTCATGGGCGACGGTGATCACTTAAAATTAGGTGAGTCGTGAACTCGTTTGTCCCTTTTCCTATTATATCATCTTTTGATCAAATCTAATCAACAAGTTCATAAATAAAAGCGCTATGTGTGCATAAACATAAACATTAGCAATCTCAAGACACAAACATGAGCAAACCTGTCTCCCGCATAACATACAGCCGTACGAATTAATATCTATAATCACAAAAGAACAGACTGCCAACTGTCACATTTGGGAAGGCGCAGCTAAATGCCATCTCGCAGCTTTGGACTCGGTGGAGAGGCGGGCTAAGAGGCTATTTGGTGACGCAGCTGAAACCAATCTGCTCAGTCTTGACCACAGGCGTAAGGTAGCTAGCCTTTCGGTTTTCTACAGATTGCATTTTGGAGAGTGTGCTCAGGAACTACATGATCTAATTCTCCCATCCCCTTTCCACCATCGGACTTCTAGACGCACTGCGGGATTTCATCCTTTTGTTGTGAACATCCCTCAAACCCGAACGAAGCGATTTGCTTCGTCTTTCATTCTTCGTACAGCAAAGGACTGGAATAGTTTGCCCGCGTCTGTCTTTCCTTCCGATTACAATGTAGGTGTTTTCAAGAGTAGAGTGAATAGGCATTTACTAAGCTAGTGCGCCTTACCATCCAGGACTGCTTTTCCACTTAACATCAGGTGGGATCGTAGTCAAGCACTTGCTTAGAAATAATAAAAAAAAAGAAAACCTTCACTGAACATGTCAACTACACCATACTACAAACAACAAACTAAAATAACAGTGAAACCAACTTACAAAAACCAAATCAAAGCCCACGTATCAAATCGCGAGGTAAGTATATAAAACCGTAGTTCACTATGGATCACATTAAAAAACCCACAGACGAAATGAGTGTCTCCTCCTTTTATTGAAGTCGGTGGAAAAGACTGGAACGAGTAAAGCATCGGCACTCCTCTAAGTGCGTTGCCTAGTCGCTGCAGATGCTGTGCTGTCTTAGCCGAGACACATATCTGCGACGTAAATCACATTAGCGCGGTCGCAATAGCAGGTCGCATGCCGATACCGCAAATAGCACGCCAGGATATGTCCCAGTAATATCTCTGCCTCTCGTCGCCTGCCTTACATTGCTTTGCTGTTACGCGGACGCTTTCTTATGTGTACAATGCTCCTTAATGGAATAAGTAGAGTGTTGTTCTTAGCTATACATATAAAGGCGATTTGTGTATGACACAGTACACATAATATTTATTATATACTAGCTTACCCAGCCCACTTCGCCGGGCTAGATTTGACTTTAGTTTATTTAATCAGTAAATACAATATCATTCTTATCATTTATACAAAAACATATCGGGCTCAAGTTAATGTCAGAAATAAAAGTATGACGTATGGCTTGTTTGACAGTTCAAAAGAGGAGTGCTCCGATCGACACCGAACTTTAAAGGATTACTCGCCAAGTCAATCTGAAGATTCCCTAAAAGTTTGTAAGTACACTGCGTCAAAAACTTTAATAAATTAAATTATTTTTTTATCAATTATACAAGCCCTACTAAGATATATATATAAGAGAAAGTGTGTGGGTATGTTCTATATAGTCTCCGAAACGGCTGGACTGATTTCAATGAAACTTTCAGGGAATCTTCAGATTGACCTGGCGAATAATCCTGTAAAGTTTGGTGACTATCGGAGCACTCCTCTTTTTGAACTGCCAAACAGCCATACGTCGTACTTTTATTTCTGATTTTAACTAGAGCCCGATATGTTTTTGTATCAATGATAAGAATGATATTGTATTTAATATATTGTGAGAGTTAAATTAAATATTTAATGGTTTAAGTTTATTGTTTAAATAAAATAAAGCAAAATCTAGCGCGACGATGTGGGCTGGATATGCTAGTTGTCTATATAAAATAACTCGTGCAAATCAAATGCAACACAGCAGTTATAATATAACTTTATTGGATGGATTTCTATGTAATTATATATACCGATTAATTCAACCAATTCAAAAGGAATTTGTACAGTGTTGTTGCATAAGAAACTTTGCATATAATAATAAACGGATCGCGAGATATGTTTATAAGACTGTGGTTTCCTTTTCCCGGCGCCACGTTCCCCCCGAGAGCCCTCCCACTCTACACGGCACTGTTTAAAACTTTGATTAATTCCCCGCGTGCGATGCTAACCTACCTTGTTTCCAGTTGATTAGTTTTAGAGCTTCACAAACTGATGCGTTGAAAGATTGAGGTCAGGATCTGGAAAACGGTAGGAATTTATTCGTTCTGTTATAATGGTATGGTTACTTTCTGTTCAAAATACATTATATTTTTAACTGTCGACACACCTCTTTGCTGTATTTTTCTTTAGAGAATTTTCAACTATAATACGAAAACGGAATAAAAATTATTTTCTATGTAATTTAAAAGAATATACAACGGTAAAGATTTACATGATACCTGTTACACCGTATATAGAGTCGTTCTGTAAAATCGACTGTAGACAGTGGTTTTTCGAACCTATACGAAGTTGAGACCTTCGAGACTTCATGACTCCATACATACTTTTATATCAATGATATATCTTGTTCTTACAGAGAGAAAGACGACAGTAGAATATGGGCTGATAATGACATAATTTAAGAAAAAAATTGAAAACAAAATTATGACTTCGCTCAGACCTGAACAAGACAAGCTTTACTTTGTTTTATTATACGTACGGCAAAGAAATAGAATAAATTGCTTGTGTTTTTTCTCTAATTTCAATGTAGGTGTTTTCAACAGAAGAGTTTATTTATTAGGGTATAAACTAGTGCTCGACCGCGATCCCACCTTCTATTAAGTGGTGATATAGTCGAAAGATGGTACGCGCTAGTTTAGTAACTGTCTATTCACTCTACTCTTGAAGGCTCCTACGTCGTACTTGGACGAAAAGACTGACAACGGCAGCTTGTTCCACTCCTTTGCTCTACGCACGATGAACGATGACTCAAATCGCTTCGTTCGGACGGATCGACTATGAGACCCGCTGAATGTCTTAACGTATGAAGGAAGAATGGGGATGGGGGATTTAACACGTGTAATTACTGTGCACACTATCCAAAATGTAATCTGTAAAACACCGAAAAGCACCTCGCGCCGGTGCTCAAGACTATCGAAGTGTAGGTCTTGATTACCTATCGACTCTCCTATTAAATATACTTAGTAGTGCGATCTAGGATCGCATGTCTACTTAACATCAGGTCAGGATTTAGTGGTCAACCACTTTCTTGAAAATTATAAAAAACATTGAGGATCTATCTCTATTGTTGCCCTCCCTTGCTCTAAGTTACTCAGATCTTCAATAGGAGTATGAAATTAATGGAGACTCTATTGTTCACCTCTCAATCCAGCGAAGTTGTAAAAGCCTTCGAGCTGCAACAGAAAAAAACCACGTTGTTTAAAATGCTGCATAATCTTATTGAAAAAATATGCTTCTGTTCAATATCAAGTCTCTTGCGACAGATACAAATGAAACGACAAAATGCGTGTCTCAATGACTTATTGAATGTTTGATTGAATCCGACATTAAATTGATACACTCTGAAGAATGGCAACATATCGTTTGCAACGAAATTCTTATCTCGCGAATTACAATAATTAGAGGTGTGGGCATAATTAATATTAATTAAATTCACCTTTTAGCTTGCAACACTGAACGCGTATCACAGTTAATAAATTTACTCGCCGCATCGGCTGTTGGCTAAAGTGACTGATAAAGATGCCACGAAAATGCATTTTACTACGGGTGGTAAAGGAAAATAAGTCTTAATTCAACGCAATACAGCATAATAGCATAGCTTTTAACGATACACGCTATTTAAAAAAAATGGTATCACAAAAAAATATTTTATTCCTTATTACGTTGAAGTAAGATTTTCGTTATCTGCAATAATTAATTTGCCGACGGATATTGGACTGAAATTTAATCGATAAGAATTCGAATGCCACATTGATGTAATAGTCATGATAATTGTAAAATATATGTAAATCAAACTAACAGCCTAAACTTGTCCCACTGTCGGGAACAAGCCTCTGTAAAGAGAGCGTATAAGGGCATAGACCGTCACACGGCCCTAGTGCGCATTAGCAGACTTCACATGCCTTAGAAAATTTTTCTAAGACATGTAGGTTCCTTCACCAACCAGCTCGTGGTAAATCAGCACATTAAATTTCAACAAAAAATTTATTGGTGCCGGCACCGGGGATCGAACTGAGGTTGCGTACAATGCAATTTGAGTAGACTGCCCGGACACTAAGCTACCACGGCTTTTAAATAAAGATATGTGTACCGGTGGTATCTTTACAATCCGGTTCGAAATAAACCCGAGCTTGTGTTATTAATTCCTTGAATGACATATACGTAATTAGAACCGTAATTTTAATATTCACACAATCGTATAAGCATCGCAAAACTGTATTCATTCCATCGATATTCAAGAAGTAATGTATTAATTTATTTAAGCATCGAGAATTGGGCTCACATAGCAGTAGAATTTTTTAAAAATTACAAGGGAATAACACTGAGTCTCTCTCAGTGTCGGTGCGGTCGCCCCATGTTGCACAGTACGCTAGTAACCCGGGTTCGGTCCCCGGTGCCGGCACCGACAAATTTGTTGTTGCAATTTTATGTGCCGATTTTCCATGCGCTCGGCGGTGAAAGAAAGCATCATGAGGAGTTCTACATGTCCTAGAATTTTTTTTCTAAGACTTGTGAAGTCTGCCAATCCGCACTGGGGCGCGTGGCTGACTATTCCCTTTATAATCTCTTTACAGAGAAGGCCTGTGCCCAGCAGTGGGACATATGTAAAAGCTGTAACTTTAACTTTTTAACAGAGACAAGGGTGAGCTCGTTTCATGAAGCTCCCCAAATCGTATCGGTTCTAACACATCGCTGGTGGCAAATGATCCCACAAATTGATTGTGCGTGGAAGAAAGTTACGGTAAAGGTAAAATATCTTGAGTAAACTTGCAAACAAGACTGTAAACTTGTTCTTATTATTAAACTTATTTAGTGTCATATGTGACAGGAAATGTCATACGATGCACAGAGCTCAAAGCTTTTAAGCCAGAAATAAAAGAAAAAAAATGAAGAAAAATTCTATTCGCGTACTATGAAACTAGAGGAAAACGTGGCGATACTAGGTTATCATCTAAATATTTCGTAATAACAGCCTGTTAATTTAACTGTCGAGGGATTGAACCCACAACCCCTTAATATTGCAAAGAAAAAAATTGGATTGTGTCTTAAATTTATGTACTATCTCATGTTTCACAAAGGTACACTTAAATAAATTATTGCAGAGCGGAGCCAATTTTGAAATAGAAAGGGTTCGGTTATTATTTGGCCGCAGACGTATTAAAACGGGACTCGTTTTATGAAAATTAAATACGGGGACCATTAGATCCCTTTGTCTATGACCACATGTGTCTGGGATATGCAAATGTCGTATTGGGTGTCGGCTTACCATGCGTACTCGATTAGACCTTCAGCCTGTGTCAAATACTTTATATACATAAGTATATGTAACTTTAACTGTAATGTATGTCCACCCTCGTTTATAACTGACTAGCGTACCCATTCGCTTAAAAAAAGCGTCAATAGCCTAATGGTTTAGGGTACTGCCTGCGAATCGTAAGGTCGTGGGTTCGAATCCACCATTCGACTATTGCCGCGAACCATGTCCTAGCACAAGCTTAAGCTTAGTTGGAATGGTTAACAAGATTGTTAGTAATTTTTCTGAAAAAAAATAGCTTTCTTTAAAAAAAAAAAATTATAATTAAATACATCATATCATTTATAAAAAAACATATCGGGCTCGTGCTAATGTCAGAAATAAAAGTACGATGTATGGCTTGTTTGACAGTTGAAAAAGTTGAGTGGTCCGATCGTCACCAAACTTACTTTAATAACTACAGGATTACTCGGCACGTCAATCTGAAGATTCCTTAAAAGTTTCATTGAAATCGGTCCAGCTGTTTCGGAGCCTATACGGAACAAACCCACACACTTTCTCCTTTATATATATAGAAGATTAAACTAATATAAAATCAGATAACATACAGTAGAATTACAAATATAATTCGAACGAGTTGTAATAGAAAGTGATTATTTTTTAAAACAAAATTAGTTCCGTAATAAATAATCAATAGTAAATGTACTAAAATCTTCTTCAAACCACACTACATCGTATAGTATAATTGGTCTGACTTCTCAGTGGTTTTTGCTGTAAAAGATTAAAAAACGACTCCACGTTTATTACTTTAGTTATTCGTATTATTACGTAAATAGTATATTTATGTGTAAAAACAAACACGGAATTCAAATCAAATCTACTATAAAATTAACGAAAATGTTAACGTTTTACGTCAGTCAAATTAAACGCTTCAACACTCATGGGCAATGTTTTATTTTCGTCATAGTCTAAATTCTCTTTCTGTATTCGTGCCCATTGTCGTTAAGTAGTACTTACCTAGTCTAGGGGATGGTCATAACTCTATGAATATTTTAATCAACAAACAATTTTAAATGTCTTTATTGGGAGTTCCCTTCACTATGGGAACCCAAAGTCCAATTCAAAGCATAACCAAACTAATTGAAAATAAACCATTTTAAATATATATATTTAAATAGGTAATACAAACGGACTACTAACCTCCTCTTTTTTGAAGTCGGTTAAAATATTGGAATTGTAAGAATCGCTTTATCGTGGATAATCTAAAAAATAAGCTTAGCGTCTTAAGCCTACTTAAGACGCTATGTTTATTTTTAAATTTTAAATTCAACAAGTTGTGTCCTAACACAAATTGTTGAATTTAAAATAGAATTAAAAAGGAAATAAATCTTATTAAAATAAAGCTCATTTGATGAAGTAATCTTAGTAATACCACTTAACATTCCGACGACTGCTCTGAGGAACGGAATGACGTATCTCTTCAATTTCTCATTATTTAATGCTGCACTGTGAATAGTTCAGTTATTTTAGTCAGACCTCGTTTTAAAATTATAACAGTCGACTTTAAATTTACCACCACAACGACAAAAAAGGCATTATTGACATTTCTGGTAACTGAATTGAACTACAGCGGTTTATAGATATACACTTTCAATTATAACACAAGGCGCCGTAACGGTTTTTGCTGTTGCATGATCAAGTAGCATGAAAAGACGGTTAACCATGTGGAGTAGGGTTTTCATACTTCTGCGTTTCGGTGAGTGAGTGAGGTGGTTTATCCTTGTATCTTCTTAACACCGGTAACATGTGTTAGGTAAACAATGTTATTTGTGTGGTAGCATTAGGTTTACTGGCAGTATTGGCGCTTTGTCTGTGGCCTGATATATGGTCGAGTTCGGAGTGTGATCGTGACGAGTTCTCTTCAAACAGTTAAGCCCTCGTTCTTCAGAAGTAAGTAGTAACGCCGTGACGCTGAAGCGAGGGAGAATTGCGTGATTCTTTTATTATTTGTCTCCTAAATATTTGTAGTTTGCCGTACTAAAATGGGATTTTGTGCATGATAACGTACCCCAAATAGAATAACTTAAGGAACATATAACCTTTCCTTACACATGCAAATTCATCTGTGTTGTTTATGTTAGCGGACGGCTGTCATTCAAGCAGAGTGGGTGATGAACTTTAGCTTCCTAACATCTGAGATGAGGCACGTCAGAGCCAGCGCCGTCAGAATCATACAAGGCACATTTCTTTGATTCAAGAGCAAGATTTCCCGTGGTTGCGTCTAAAGGCGTCGAGTACAGCGCTGTAGGGTTTTAGTCGTTGCGAGCCCGATATAGCCTCTCCTTGCTCCCGAGAAAGCAAGCTTCTAGATGAAGTGACTAGCACTGACGTACGTGGCACTGGACAGATTTTTTTTGTTGATTGTAAACGATGTGCAGGTTACGACACTCTATGTAACAAAATTATGAATGTGAATATTGAACGAGAAGCGAGAGATGTATAGCAGGACCAAAGTACTGCTTCTACGACAGTTATACAACTACCAACACATGCTCTCATCGTGTACGGATTATTTAATGATAGAAGCGATCCCACCGATTATAAATAGCTACGAAAGATTGTCACTGAGATTGCAAATACGTAACGAAAAAGAACGGAATCGCCGGCAGTTCAATCACCGGGCAAAACACAGAAGTGTAACGAAGACATATTCACTTTATTTTGCGTGCTTATTTTAACATATCGAACTGTCCATTGCTGACCAAAAACAACTCAAGAGTACAATGGCAAAGATTATTGAAAATAACGTATATAGAATCATATTAATGTATTTTACACATTTACTAAATAACAAGTTAATGCACTACGATAACAATTTATTATAAACATGATAACAATACTAATAAGCGAAGAAAAAGTTTACTATAGTAACTGTAGTGTCGGTTTTCATACAGACATGTAGTTGAATAAACTTTATCTAGGTAAAGTGATTGACATGCTGACTAATAACGTCATCTTTCTCATTGCTAAATTGAGGATGCCACACATCAAGGCGAGTTGTCCAATATCCTATGGAATTTAGCGCGATGACCAGATTACGATAACCCTGTCAAATATCTATGTAACGAAATTGTCCTCGAGCGTTGGAGCAAAAAGGAGTTGTTTAATTTTGAGACCACTAGCGTTGTTATTAGGGCTTAAAATATAACAAAAAAGTGCTAAATGCCTGGAGTACATTACGCCAAAAACTTGAGAAAGAGCATATTTTAATTTTACGATGACCTCAATGATATCGTCATATAAAGAAAATAACTTTAATTGTGATTTGCACCTTCCAACAATCAATATACTAAATACTAGCTGCGCTTTGCGGTGTTACCCGCGATTAAAAACTATTTATTTAAAATCTTCTTTGTCAAAAGCCTATGTTACTTCTTTTTATATCAGCCATCAAAATCGATCCATCAGTTCCAGAACAAACAGACAAAGCAGACAAACAAAAATTGTTAAAAACGTTATTTTGGTATATATCTTATATATTGTACATTTATATGCATGTAGTAAAAGCTATAATTTTAAATTTTCTTAGATAAGGACGCCGCGTGAGACGATTTTTACATTTATTTAGACAATGATAAATGAAAACGCTGAATAATTCTATTTACTAAGTGTAGTGTAAAAGAAATTATGTGCTATCACAAATTCGCTCATCATCCCCTTACCGTCTTAACCCCTCAACCCTTTCTATTCGGCTCATAAAGTTGGCGAATCGTAGAAAAATACGAACATAATGCCATTTGCATAATGTTCTCGCTTTGTTTTTTCATATAGCGTCGGGTTTCAAATGTCACCGCAGAGTAAGGGGTGCGAAAACATCCATTATGGGGTGCAGGGTGTATTAAAAATCGTTTCGCGTCCTTTGCATTCTTAAGGTTATGACTTTTGCTGCGTCTCGTAACGAATTCTCAGAATTGTTTTGGGATATTATATTGCGTGAGTATATGATAACGATATAATACGTTCTTATAGTATAGATTTTAAATAGATATGCTATAGAGAGGCTTATAAATGTAAAAAACAAACAACTTGCAACCAGTTTCATAAGAATTGATTTCGCTTGCTAACGAGACAGTTAAATCTTTCATATTAAAAACTGAAAAACTGGTGTTGCTGGGTTCATGGAATTACCCATCATCATTAGGTGATCATCTAAGATAAGATAGGTCACAAGTTCATTTGTCTCTTTACCTCTAAAAAATAATACCAATATAATAATAGGAAAAAATAGCATGATTTTTCTTATAGGATATTTTATCACTTGTAAACAAGCTTAGGCCATGAACATCAACAGCATCATAGGTGCTGCATTATTAGCTGATTACGCATGGCGGGAAACGGACGCATCCAACATTTCTCTTATCTATATATACAAAAGAGAAAGTGTGTGGGTTTATTTCCTATAGTCTCCGAAACGACTGGACCGATTTCAATGAAACTTTCAGGGAATCTTGAGATTGTCCTGGCGAGTAATCCTGTAAAGATGACGATCGGAGCACTTCTCTTTTTGAACTTTCCAACAAGACATACGACGTCCTTTTATTTTTGATATTAACTTGCGCCCAATATGTTTTTTTTATAAATGATAAGAATGATATTGTATTTACTGATATGTACATGAGTGTAGATAATTATATTCACCAGCTAGAGAGAGATAGAAGAGAATGAATACGGAGAGAAATGAATAATTTAATATATTGTGAGAGTTTAATTAATTATTTAATGATGTAAGTTTATTGTTTAAATAAAATAAAGCAAAATCTAGGTCTGGGGGCTAGGTATTAATATCCAAACACGTAAGTCTTACAGTTTATTATAATATATGAGGTAATATAAGACAAATCGATTACAATCTATCGCGCATTATGAACAAATGTTACATGATCTGATGTTACGCTGGTACATTAGTTTATATCAAGTAGCAAATAAACATTATTAAAATATTTATTCCAAGTAATAAATGTTGGCAAAACGTAAACTTGCTTCAACATTAGTACTCGCTTGGCACTTGGATTAATAGCAAATGTTTCCTTTGATTCATTATACTTTTACAAAGCCAACTATTTACTAAACGTCCTCGATAACATCTAGAAGTACTTTTCTGTGTCGTTGTGCTTTTTACTTTGTGTTGACTGTTGTTGATGTTTGTAGTTATTTGATATTCAAATTTAGATAAGATTATATAATTAGAAAGCTGTTTGAAACCGAAACTCATGTCAAACAGCTTTTAAATACTGTATTTTAAAATAATAAAAAAGTTTTAAAATAATATTAAAGGACGCATAAAAAATTACCATAAACATGATACAATTTTTGATATTGTTTATAATTGATTACTTAAAATATTTTACATTCATAAACATAAACAAAATAATTCTACCACTTAGAAATTTTGGCTATAGATTTAAGATAATTCTATATTTTTTGTCCATCTATGAACCATCGAAAACTATCAGCATTACCAGAAGTAGACTTGAAGTCTACGCGAGCGGATGTAGTAGTCGTTCCGACAATAACAGTTCCGGTACCGACACTCCGCTCACTTCCGGTGACGACTAGGAAACTACTTCCTCCCGATTGTTTATGTCTTCGACAAATACTAAATGGCATCTGAAAGAATAACTTATATAAACGTATCTGGGTTATAGATGTTTCTATAACTTAGATACATTTATGATATGCATATATTTATACTACTCACGCTATTGACCTAGAGGGTAGGCAGCGATTACGGATTTATTTTTCTCATATATTTTTTTATCTTCACATACTTATTCGTCGGTACGTCTTACGTCCCTCTTCTGTAGTATGTCACCAATCCGGTCGAAATACATTGGCATAGGACGTCAATTGGCAAAACTGCCATTTATTTTTACAACATATAATCTTTTTTCGTATCTCTTTCCGAATCCATCCATTCTACATGCATTATACACGCCACGCCTTTTTAATGATCACATGTCTACGACAATGATTTTACTCTAATTATCCGCAGAAGATGTATGGATGTGAATAGAGTGAAATTGTTATATCGGGGTCTTACTAGGACGAGGTTTGTGACCTCTGCCTATACCGATAAGTGACAGGCATAATGCTCTATGTATTACATGTTCAAATGTTTCGTTATCTTATTTACAAACTTGACTTGTAGCAGCAAAGCAATCTATTTTTATGTCGTTTCCACCATCTGACCACGACGGCCGTTAATCGCTGTTAGAATATGGAAATGAAAGCGCCTGCTGTCGGGAAAGGGACTCGGATGTTTTTAATTCGACGCAAAATTAATGAAGATTCTGTTATTTAATTTCAAAGAGTTGCGGCATTCTGGAAACGCGGGCACAGGGCTCTGCGTTGTTTTGCTCTAATAACGTTAAATCCATTTTCGCTTCGCTTTCATTCCTTTAAATCTGTTTGTATTTACTCACATACCACGCACGTGAGTCATATTTACTTTCTTTGCATATGTATATTTAGACGTATTCTGAATTTGGTAAATAATGTTAAAATAACTTAAAGGCCCATTGCCATTATATAACTAATTAACGGGCAGTTTTTTGTTTGGCAGCTTTACTGCAAAAACTACAAAAACGATAAATGTGATATAAATCGTTAAAGCTCATAATATATTCTAAGTTACTCGTCTGTAATCTATATTTTTAGGTTCAAAAAATTAATTAATAATTTCCTATAGTAAATTCGTTCCATTCGACAGACTTTAGCACATATATAAAACCTCAGCAGAATCACGATTAATATTAAATATGGAAGAAGTCCCTATAAGGAAATACTTTTTACATACCACCCCTTAGGAAACCAATAAGAACAATAATAAATAACTCTTATCATATTTCGAGTATGCTCCTGGCCGCATCGCGAAAGATCCGAACCAATATATCACCAGGAATTTACGAGGCAAGATACGACAGGAAAATTGCAAGAATGGTGGGGCAATCTATCTTAGTTGGGTTGCTCGGGGGAGGCTGGGGTAGCTCAGGAGCCCCGAGGGAGGGGCGAGGGGACGAAGGGGAAACTTCGAGAGGTTATTAGTCCAAGCATCTGTTGTTGAGCGGGGGCGTGATGAAACTGCTTGGGTACAAGCTAACAAATCTAATTGCTCGGTAGGCGCCCGTGTATAGTCTTGGCTGACAAATGGCCTCTCATGTGGCGGCGCGGTGCGCGGCGGCAATTTGTTCTGCGTACAGGTGACCGGTAGTTTTTGTTTGCTTAACTTACACCCTTAAATCAATGTAATAGAGTGCATATTTCACATTAGAAGTCAATCGTGTTCTTTAAATGAAAAATGCATTGAATTATCCAAGGAATTCGCGAAACAATTGTAAAATGATTAATATACGTATGATAAATGTATTTTAAATAAGTTAATGATTTTCGTTTCGAAATAAATCGACTCAAAGTTGTGTGCCATGATTTAGATAAAAGTCTTGCTTCCTTTTAGCCACAGAAAAGACAGTCTCATGTTATATATCGACACATAAAGGAAAACTAAATTCCTGCATAAAGCAAATGTGATTTTTTACTGCGTATAATTAGAAGCGTCAATAGCCTAATGGTTTAGGGTACGGCCTGCGAATCGCTAGGTCGTGGGTTCGAATCCACCATTCGACTATTGCCGTGAACCATGTCCTAGCACAAGCTTAAGCTTACTTGGAATGGTTAAAAAGATTGTTAGTAATATTTCTGAAAAAAGAAAAATTGCAAGCTTTCTTTAAAAAAAAACTAATAAGAAATTACGCTAAATTATGCATTTGTTACTGTTGATAACAGCTACATACAGATATGGTGAGCCCATCACGAACGAGATCCTATAAACCACCAATAATCGGTGAAAAGCGGAACGTCATTGCTGCATCTGTCTAACTTTGAAGGATTAATAGAATGAGAGGGTTTTTTTTTAAATGAAATGGAAGTCGAAGCTAGAATGCAAATGAAAGTATGATAATGTAAATAGATATAAAAAGAAATTTAATAAACATCGATGCGGTTTAGTTGAAAAATAAGTCGATCACTACCAAATGTGTCTCCATATTTACCGATTGATCACCGGGTAGTCTGTAGAAAGACCTAAATAGTGTTTTGGAGCAGAGGTGTTGAGCACTTATTTACACAAAAAGATGCTCGCTTGACGCAAGATAAAATACGAAAAGTTCAGTTCTACCGTGTACCCGCCTCATACAATCTTTTTATGCTTATCTTTCTGTGATTTATGAGTTGTTCGGCGTCCAACAACGGGAAAGAAAGGAGGCATACAAAAGTAATTTATTTTTTACGTTTGTTTTTCTTGTCTTTCCATCCGTGCGTGCTGTACTGGCCATGGGCGAACGTGTTTTCGAAGTTGGCATTTTTGAGTTGTCGCGCATGATTTATGGTTGACCCTGCGCGTAGGCGGTGCTTAGCCCGATCGGTATTTCGGGTTACATACATAAATCATATTAAGTAAATGTAATATATTACGTCACCTCTCCTCCGTTCGCTGAGCGGACTTGTTAGAATTAAAATTTAAATTTTCAAGTCAATTTGTAATAGTCGTTGAATTCCATTTTAATACTCTCAAAAGAATACACTGTATAGATTATAATTATATTGTTACGTATAAAAATTGCTATTTTTTTTTTTTATGACGAACTACACAGATTGGCCAGAGAAGCTGGCCTTGACTTGCTAGTTTTGTCTATTTTCCTACAGACTCGACATTTGTTTGGTTAAATAAAAAAAATATCTGATTGATTGAAATCTTTAAATTATAATGAAACGGAAAATATAATGCAATTGAATACATAAATATTTATTAGTTTTAGGCATATTTTTGTGTGTAAAAATATCAAACACACACACACATGACGCTTAACAATTATATTATTATATATATATATTTATATAAGGTATATGTACATAATATTTATAAATCCTCCTCCTTCTCTCTTCAATAGTTTTAAAAGTTTTGTGCACATCCGTGGGGTTAAAGCCTGGTCCTGGATCCATCTCACAGGTTTGTTCCTAGTTAGGACACTGCTCATAATTGTAATTTAATTGATATAGAAAATATTGGGGATAGTAAAATGCTTGTTTGTTTGTTTGTATATTAGCGTATATCACAGTAAGCCGCCTTGGAAATTGGAAAACTTCTAAATTAGAGCTACAAACGTTGGAAATTTAAAATCAATTAATTAACAAATATGAATTCGGTAAAATAATTTTATTTCAATGTGTAACATTCTTGTAAACATATGATTTTATCATCATTATTTATTTCTTTATTAGGATTACCAACGATCGTTACAATGATACAAGATATAACAACAATACACGAAGACATAAATTTAAAAAGTCTCAATCAATAATCTTAAAGGTTTATATTTACCATAATTAACATTCTATTTTTTGTTTAAATTAAATAATAATAGAACTAAATAATACAAATAATAATGTAAAAAAATATTTTTTTTTATTTATTTATTACATAGAACTTACAGCACCATTACAGCTAAACCAATTCGGTGCTGTAGTCTACACAAATAATTAATCAAAATAATAACATCACAACATAAAAAATCATTTAACACAAGTGACAACTCAAACATTCATCATCTCGATGTATCTATAAGCAGCCTCTGTGAACCGTGTGAGAGAAAATTGACAATCCTAACAGCGCGTGCCATGGGAGCATTCGTGGACAGGTTGGTCCTGGAAGTAGGCACTAGCAACAACGCAGGGCGGCGACGCATATGGAGGAATTTATCTGGCGCTCGCAACTGCAACGCGTATACTAATATATATAAGTCCTCAAAGCACATTGCAATATGTTTAATTTTTTTTTTTTTATAATTTTTAAGCAAGTGCCTGACTACGATCCCACCTGATGTTAAGTGGAAATGCAGTCCTGGATGGTAAGGCGCACTAGCTTAGTAAATGCCTATTCACTCTACTCTTGAAAATACCCACATTGTAATCGGAAGGAAAGACAGACGCGGGCAAACTATTCCAGTCCTTTGCTGTACGAAGAATGAAAGACGAAGCAAATCGCTTCGTTCGGGTTTGAGGGATGTTCACAACAAAAGGATGAAATCCCGCAGTGCGTCTGGAAGTCCGATGGTGGAAAGGGGATGGGGGAATTAGATCATGCAGTGCCTGAGCACACTCTCCAAAATGCAATCTGTAGAAAACCGAAAGGCTACCTTATGCCTGTGCTCAAGACTGAGCAGATTGGTTTCAGCTGCGTCACCAAATAGCCTCTTAGCCCGCCTCTCCACCGAGTCCAAAGCTGCGAGATGGCATTTAGCTGCGCCTGCCCAAATGTGACAGCAATAATAAAAATGCTTAGTGAGTCATAGAGTCAAGCTTCTGGGTAGTGGAGAACCAGCACCAAGGATCGGTGGGGATATCTAATTAATTATCGTTTATCGATAAATATCATATAATAATTTTAGAATGTATTAAGACCTCAAAACCAAATCAATATGTCGGCTTCAAACCGTTTTTCGTTCGACGCAGCGCGTTTCGTAGCACCTAAGCGGTGGCGGCGTGAAAACAGGTTACAAGGTTTTCCGAAAAAACTTCACACGCCTCGAAACACGACATACATATCTTAATGTTCTCTCAATTAAGCGTCTTTACTCGCCGGACATGAGCGGGACAGAATTATTCATGACGCGAGCCGAGAACACATCACGCCCAAATGATTTATACAATTTTTACACATGAGAATTTCGACTTAATTAAGATCATTCTCTTTGTCCCCAGGTACGTACATCATCTTTTGCTGGAAGTGAAAGCGCTCGTGAGGCTTCTACTTTGAAAACGAGTGAGTACTTATCGGTGCTTCTCTTTTTTAACTTAATTGAAAAGAGAAGAAACGTTATTAAAAAAAATGACAGAAGGAGGTTCTTGGTTCACTAATGAACTTTTTGCGTAAAAGGATTTGTTTTCAATGAAGTCCTATATATATGTATATGTACGTATATACGAAGATATACAAACGAAGGAATGATTAGTTGTATTGGTAGGTTTATGACTATTGAAGATTTCTACTCTACAAATAGTTCAATTAAAAGGGAATGTGTGAGTGAAGTGTATTGATGACACAAAAGATGGCGCTAATATGTATTTACTAATGTCAATTGTTACGCGTCCTGTCTACCCTCGGTGGAAAATTAAAAAGACCATCACTTGAACTGGGCAATTAAAACAGTGAACATAACGGAGTAGTTTCATTGAACATACTATTGCACAGATCTTCGTAATATAACTATGATACTTCGGTAATAAAAGAGAGCGTCCACACGTATTTTAATTTAATATTTGATCTTAATTGGAGTCTGACCTTTACCCGTAAATATACGTTAGTCGCAATGGTGTATTTCGCTTTGTTAGACTTTCTTAAATCAATTAGTCAAAAACTAATTAATTAGTCAAATTAACTGATTCAGGCTATTGATCGAACTACGTTCCGCATATAACGTCACATCTTAGTCAAAAATATCATCATAACATTAGGCGTAAAACCCATACAAAACCATCTGATATAGAAAAACATCAGAAATGAACTGGCCCACGGAAAATTACAGCTATTAAGCTTTAAAAAGAGCAAAGCTAATATGACCGTGTCACGTTGAAGCATCGAAAAACTAGCCTCAAGCGATGCTCTGAAAAAGTGCATGCATTATGAAGATTGCACATCCAGCCAAGCCAAGTAGCGCACCAGCAATCCCGTGCCAAAAATCACACAATAAATAATACAGAGGCAAACTGCATGCATTATAGCCGTACCTTATCTTAGTGTATTTGAAGCCAAGAATTGTCCATTAAATATGCATTAAAATTACCTGTCTCGAATGAAAAATAAGCGAAATTTACTACAGCGGTCCTTTTGTTGCTGCGCATGAAAAATCGCGGTGCGTTCAACGGAATTAAGTAATATTGTCCGTATGTTCACCGTGTGGTTATGTTTGGACAGTTAAATAATTTTGTTTGTTATTCTTATTGCAATGAGTTATAATAATAGGTTTATTTTAAACCAAGTGGGGTAGACGGTGATAGCAACCGTTATACAGTTAAAAATTATTATGTAGCAGTCTTCAAATCGCGTGTATCTGAATACTTTCTACTCAAACTATGAAAAATTCAAACTGGTATATATATTGTCGTTTATGTATTCCATGTATATGTATATTATTATATTTATATTGAAGTATCTATATATGTATTTGTAAATGTATATTTATTTATCTATATAATATTTTTAAAACGCTATTTTTAGCGGCACTACCCTTAGTCTGCTCTTAATCACTAAAGGTTAGCTGGAAGATAATGGGCACAATGTTTAGTATGTGTTTTTATACATAAGAAATCAACAAAAAAACAACTTATTACGCACGTCGGCTGTTTTAGACTAAAATCACGCGCAGAGTAACGGCACGAGTCGAGGTTTGCTTCTAGAACTTTCCTTGCCTTAAGTTTGTTGTTAGCAAGCAAGCTTGCGTGAACGTCTTATAAAAATGTCTGATATTGTATAATAATTTGTTATTATTTAGTTAGGAATTAATAACAATGTCTATTTTTAATTTGGATTGTTCATAAGTTAGTTGTCTATAAAATAAAGTACACAAACTTTTAAATCGATAAAAAGATACTATTAATTATAACCACAATAATTATCGATTGAACATTCTTTCCGACTGCGGTCAGCTCATTTGTGTTAAGTAGGAAGCCGCGACACAAGCACTAGTGCATTAGGTATTCAAAGTTCGTCTCAGGCCACAACCTCATCAATTAGATGCGATGCGGATAGCTAATATTGTATAATCTGTACTGGTTTAAGTCACCACACTGTTGTTTAGTATGTTACGTAATTTTGGGATTTTTGTACCGTCTGACTCATGTTACGAATGGAAATACGTGAGATCATCGTTTGCAATCTACATTTTTAAATAAAAATTTTTGCTCGGATATTCCCAAGTTGTTTCTTACAAAACTGTCAATAAATAAATAAAAACATATGAACTTCTGATCTTGTGTATACCAGATTGTCAAATATTTAATAGTTCAAATAACTCTAATGCTACGAATTGCGTTTTAAGGGATAAGTGTGGATTGAGGATGAATTATACATTGAAATAGTTTGGCAATTGAGATTGATTAGGGTTTCTATAAAAACACTGTTATAATTAAAAAAAGATATAGCATATAAGCCACATTAAATTCAACTGACAAGTATCAACACAATAGCATACAATGATATGCTACAGACGTAGGTTTCTCGTAGGATGCACAAGATCTCATTGCGATCCGTACACATGACGAACAAATCCGCTCGCGACATTCAATAATAAATAATTTAATATCGTTCGCATGTTCCCATGTCACATTAACCGGACACGTCTCTCATAGTGCCGGCGTCTCGGCCTTCCCGTTGTCACATCATTGCGGCCTGGAAACTGCTAACACTGCATCTGAAACCACTACCACGATTTTCTGTTATTCGAGTGGTATTCGAATCAACGTCACTTGAAGGCTTTCTTTACTTTTGAGCGTATTTATTATTCTTCTTCTCAGTCGCTTCATTGATTGCTAAAGCTCATGTCTAGTACGAAGTGTTGATCGCTTCATCGATCCCAATACACGTGTCTCTGTCGTTGGTGGTCTTAATGGCTTTGGTTATTGGCAGGCCTGTGAGAATCTTATCTGCTTCTACCCACTGAGTAGGAAAGCGACCGCGACCTCTTTTTCCATCCACCTGACCAACAGACATTTTCTAGGCGATCTCCTTCTGCGAGGACAGTATCCAAAATATTATAGTATTCACTGAAAGCACATAGTTAAGTAGTCATAAGTAGGATATATAACACAATCTAACTGATAGTAAGTGGCCCAATTATTCATATTGATCACCTATATAAAAGCTAAAATGAATTCTTTGTGTTTGCGTCAGTGTGCGTTCAGCTTGAAATTTAATAATAACGAATTTAGCGTAAGGGATTCCGAGCGAGTCTCTTGGCATAGAGCTTTATATTAATCGAGATTTGATAACTGAACTACATCTTGGGGAAATGCTTCCGTCACCATCGTTTCTTCGATATGGTATTCAACATTCTCTTAATATGTTCACGTGAAAATAAAAAATAAACACAGACCCGTAGTAGGGGTACCAGCTCATCACCGCGGCTCACTGCCAGCGCCCGTCGATTGTTATTCACCGGCACACCGCGCCGACACCGCGCGCATACGGCGAATACTCAATGTGGGGAATTTTCGCATACACCCGCCTGTCACATGCATTTCATGAACGACGATGCGTTCTAAGACTCGCTTTTTTATTTTGACTAGTGCGAACGAACTCGAATCTGCCGTTTAATGTGCCATGTTTACTTTGATCCATTTAGACGACAAAGGCTACAATCGATTTAATTATACAGGGTGATTGGTTATTCGATGTAAATAATGCAAAAGTGAACCATTTTTGAGTAATCATGTTTCTTAGCTTTTTTCTAAATAAGTCAGAAATACAACTTCAAATAATTATTTTAAAAAGTATCACTTTAAATCTCATTTTTTCTTCTGATTTATTAAAAAAATATAACACTGGTTATTTTTCAATATTTAAACAAAAATTATTGGACTAAATTTAAAATGCGGAACGATAAACGATACTATTTCAATCTTTTTCTGAGATAAATTATGTATAAAACTCGACTGGCAGATTATTTTAAAAACATAACCGGTGGGGTAGACAGAGGAGGCTATCACTATATATGTATATGTGGTAAGGGATGAGTTAATTGTTATTCCCTGGGCAAAAATATTAGTAATTTTTTTGCATGTAACAAATCGAACAACAAAACGGCCGTGCCACAAGACGACTGGGAATCGAACCATCGACCAATTTATTGTAAAATTTTCAATATCGGGTTAAGATCAGAAAAAATCCGTATATTTGAGTCCATTTTGAGTCCACTCCCGCCATAGAAACGTCTTACGATGTCGATGAACGAATAACGATTACTAGGAATAACCCAAAAGATGTATTCTAACAATGCAGATTGGCCTCTCAATCTTTTTGGACTTGTTTGAAGTATTGGAGGAATGTTTCTCGTTTTTCACGTTGGTGACCATTCAGACTAGATATTTGAGGATAATCTAGATATGAACGTTATCACGCGAATTAGTCTTCAAAGAATAGAATAGAATAAACATTTAAACGACACATGAACACAGAAACAACAGGTAAAACAAGACAAAATACAAAATAAACAAAGGTTGGCTCAGCATGTGCTGTGCTCACACATGTAGCACAGCGCTGATTTTCAGCCAAAAAACGTGTGAAAACTAAGGCGGACACTATTCGCTTTGTGTAGTAATATGCACCTTTATATATACTATACAAAAAAAACAGCTATATATTTATAAATATAATAATAATAATATTAAAATCTTTATTTGTTTTTCACCCACATTGTTTAGTACATTTTGATACAAATTACATACAATAGGTGAATGTGGGAGTCAGGAGCTCAAACTAAGTACAACTTGTGTTCTGAGTCTCCTGGCTCCCCCCTCTTCCCCTTTAGACAATTAGGCATAACAAACAGTTTATGTTTACTTTTTATGTTTATACTTTATTTACTTATATATAAATATATATATAAATAAAAACAAATTACACAATGAATAACATAAATATAAACATTTCTTCCATGTCAATGACAGTTGATATGTGTGACTGTTACATAAAGGAACGATACATTTCTATAATCTGTAAACACCAGTTGCAATAACTGACAATGTGTTTATGTCATTTAGCTTACACCTTAAACTTTCAGTTACACAAAACTACAAGCGTATTGTTGATATAATAAAATCATTGCTATCTAATTGTATTCAATACGTGTAAACGAAGACAATAAACTACTCTATTCGTAGGAAGTCAATAAAATAGTGGAACCAGATCCGCTAGCTTACAATAGGTATACATATATCAAAGTCGACTTGTATAGTGCGGTGCAAACAATGAGCATCGTAAACTATCCCGGGTCCCGTTCGAGCAAAGCGCGGGTCGCATATTTTAAAACAAATATCTGTTTCCTATTAAAAGAAGGAAGAAGTTCATCACATCCTATTCCCAATTGTAGACAATGTAATCATTTTTTACCTTCGTAAATATGACAGGGTAGAGATAAAATATTTTATTCGGTTTTCATTTCATACTAAAAGCAGATCTTATTAATTTTTATGAAAATTCACATAAACCATTATAAAATGTAAATTGTAAGTTTGAAATATAGTACTAATAGTAAGTTAAAAATTCAGGCAGCAAAAGTCAGGTCAAAAAAATTAATATCAAGATTAAACAACAACAAGGTTAAAAATAAACTAATAAACTAAACAAATAAACAACAACATATATTTATTCAAAATGATTTGATGTTGAAGGAACAACGTATTTTATTTCGTTTTAATTTAAAACTAAAGAAAATCTTTTAATTTAGATGAAACATTAGATTATCTAAAGGGTACGGTCTGCAAATCGTAAGGTCGTAGGTTCGAATCCACCATTCGATTATTGAAATGAACCATCTTCTAGCACAAGCTTACGCTTAGTTGGAATGGTTAACAAGGATGTTAGTAATATTTCTGAAAAAAAATTAATTGCGTTAAATTTTAACCTTTAAAAACAGATGGTTCCTTTGTTAATACTCTTTGAATCTTTAATTGACTTATTCTCAAGTAGATATATAGTATATCTTATTCAATGAGACATTAAAAAAATTAAAAACTACAAACCTTTTCAACATACAATACATTTGGGATTGACATCCCGTAGGTACCTAATGTCACATTCAAGTCACATGCAATCCACCTATTAGATGGCTTTCGCTTTCGAGCCGTACCGACTTGTCTCCATTCTACCCTACACTTCCAACACATGAATGAGAACGTGCTATTGAGTTCGGCTCCGACTGACAGATGCATTCGTTCCCATGTAGGCTTCACAAGTGGCGCGGCTATGTCACATGGTGCGCACTTGAATAGACTCATCTCGATGCGATCCAAATTTAAAACGTCCCTTCAACAATACATAGACTCGTTGATAAGCGTATCAATATTTTGAAATTACAATCGTGACTCTCAACTGCGACCGTTGAAAGCTCACGGCGATGTTTTATTTAAAGGCGAGGCGCGAGCATACATAAATCATTTGCCCGTCTTTCTCTGCACGATTATATTTTAAAGAATAAATCGTAAGAATACATGCCTAATTGCACGGACCGGTGCCGGGGTGTAATAAAAAATATGTCGTCGGTAACACATTTTATGCCCTTAAAGATGTCGCGAGAAAATTTCCCAGAATCCGTTAATTGCGGCTCGATGGCTAATTAATCACATTTGTTCCGCCGGTTGCATTACCATTGGAATTAGGCGAAACCGGTCTGCGGAGAAAGGTCCGGTTCGAAAATCTTATTCAGTATAGTGCAAAAGCTGACACGAAGACAATAGCTGATTAATAAAGTGTCGACAAAACATCGATCGGAACGGTACAACTCGGCGGATAAATCCTTATTCCGCAGTATAGCCACGTCTCAGAGGCACTTAAAAGCAACCAAGTCGTTTCTTTTATTGTGGTACCGAGAACCACATGTTAATTGTCTATCACTGATAGGTTATTGACCTTTGATAATACTGCCATGTGTTAAACAGGGTGCTCTTGACACCTCTAGTGCCAATAGTTATATAGTTTTAGTATTTTTCCTTGTAATACCTTGGCGTAATTTAAGGCATAGAAATTTTATTTATTAGCATCATAAAATAACACAATCACACACTAAAAATGAAAGAAAAATAAACATAATACAATTAAAGGAAGAAAGAACAGTCAAATAGTACATGACGCCATTATCGGACACCGTCTCAGCATCAGCTGTCGCAAGGCTGCTACATCGCTGATTTTCAGCGGTGCCCAGGAATATCCAATGACGTGCGCGCGCAATACTACCTTTACATGGCAATTATACAGTCTAAACATAAATATATAGTACAATAAATAACTGACATATAGTTAAGCAATCCTTACACAAGCTTAAAGTAGAACATTGTAATAAATTATTTCACTCGTGGCAGTTATTTGCTAATTTCTCGTTTAATTTTGGCACTGATGCCAAAACAGAAAATATTTGGTGCTCGCTTCGTAATCATTTTGTCTTCATTAGGTTTAACTTCTTCGGTTTTTATGATTTTTACGACATACAAATGAACTTGCAACTTGGAAATACAAAATGTCATCATTAATCTAACATTGGGGAGGCTTGTGTGTGATATGTGACGGGTGAAATCATGTGAAATCTTCGGTTTGAGGGTAGATTTAAAATAGCTTATCACTATGTTTTCCATAGTTTTAACCCTAGCGGCGTAGACCAATACAGCAATCATTATACGCTAGTCACTAAGTTTATTAGGTATAGGAGAATGTTCTTTTAAGCTCACCACACCCGGGCACGCACGGAATTTTATTGTACTTAGTAAATCGAAAACTCCAGCGTATAAGCCGACTAAGTTAAGATTGTAAGGTATATCGCTTAGCCACTAAACTGTCACTTCTTAGTATTATATGGACATTACTACATGTCGATAGAAAAAAACCAGCCACCTCTAAAATTACAATTATCAAAATAAAATGCTTTTTTTTCAATGAACTAAGCTGATCACGAGACCTTCATAGTTTCAAAAGACCTCTCAAGGGCAGTTACTTTATTTCCAATAACATTCCGTTCCGAGAGCGCCCAAGAGGGCCAAACCATGAAAGTTAGGTATATACCGTTTTTTTTCTACTAAATGTCATATAGGATAGTAAACTATAGCTTTTGTAATGACGAACTACACAGATTGGCCAGAGAAGCTCGCCTTGACTGCTTCACCGGATTGAGAGGTGGCATAGCTTAAGGTCGCTTAGCCTGAATCTCTATTGCTAGTAACTCGACACAAGGGTCCAAGAGGACAAACTATAGCATTACAACTCTCAATCAAACAAAGTTGCTATGGAAAATAAATAGTTTTTTTTTAATAAAAAAATATAGGATATAGACATGTAATGCACAGTAATTATATAGTAAAACTTTCCCCGAATCGTCTTTATTAGTGTAGATTAGATTAATTTCTCCAGCCTCTCCACCAGTGGTCGTCATGGTACATGGAAACTTCTTTGTCCCGGCACCAAAGAAATAATAAAAAGTAGCTTTGCTGTACATAACCTTAATGTCTTCATCAATAACTGATAATTTATGTACGGCACGATCTGTACAAGACGAAATTACGGCCGCCGGCACCCCTTTGTAATCAGTGCAGAATTATAAAGCGATTGCAACACCGCAGGCTCCCATGTTTGAGTTATTAAGAAAGTTATATCTCAATGAAGAACTGTAGAAAACTTTCAACCAATACATGCTATATGTATATATATAAATATCACAAGCCTTTTGGAAATCAATATTTGGACAGTTTATTTTGAAAATGGTGTTACCATCCATCTTTTTTAGTTACGAGAAAATTAAACGTAACATATCTTTGGAGAACAATTTTAAATTGTACAAAACACGGTTTTTTTTAAATTAAACACGGACTGGTTATGTTTTAAATTAAACATGAATTGTGAAATCACTTTGAAATCACGTCTATTTACTTTAAATGACAGAAGGACTGAAGAAATAGACCCAGAAGACCCGGAGATTTAGTACGAAATTGACAAACTTCTTTAGCTTCATTACGAGTACTTCTCACTTACCCCTTTTTCAACTAGAGGCCATTGCATAAACTTTCTACGTCATCATTTCTACTTGTATCCGTTCCTTATAAACTTTAAGTTAAAGGACACTATTTTTTTTTCTTGACGGGGGGAAATCTTCCACAACATACCCCGCCTTCTGAGGGGAAGGCGCGGTTATGTGGGGTTCTTACCCACTATATACAACCCGCCCCAGTGGCCCTTCCTCGTCCACCATCTTGATGGTTGGCGTTCAACGACTGTACGTTTTTCGCGTAACTTTCTCCCACGCACTGTCAACTTTTAGAATCAACTGTCGCCAGCGGTGTTTCCGAACGTTTACGATTTAGGGACCTTCAAGAAACGAGTCTATTCCTATCTCAAAGGTCGGCAACGCATCTACAGCTCCTCTGGTGCTGTGGATGTTCATGGGCGACGGTGATCACTTAAGATCAGGTGAGCCGTATGCTCGTTTGCCACTTTTCATATAAAAAAAAATGTGCCCTCACAGTGCAAAGCGACACGGGCCAGCCGATGTCGCCTTCTTCCCGAGTCCACTTCGGCGGACGACAAAGGCCTCTTTTAGTCCCCTTCTACGTGAAGCCTTCATTCATTCCATCCAGTCATTTCTAATTCAGAGTGAATGAGTGAGCTAAGTGAGGTAAACACATACAGCGATCGCTGTCCGCTTTATAACAAACATTTTGACAATGAAATGTGACAATTGGGGGCACAAACTTTCTGGCAGGTGATTTTTTTATATGTAAGAAAATTCATCGGTACAAGTTGACTCGATATATATATTCTGGTGATTTTTTAAGTAATCTGAAATAATCTATCTAATTAAAATACGTACATCATACATACTATAGATGCAAAAGATTTAATTAAGACATACAATTGCATTTTAAGATGCTATAAAACATAAAACGGTGATTGTAGGCGTTTAAAACATAATAAACGATAGTGTTACAAGAGCACGTATAAACAATGTTAATAACAAAGAAAACTAACCTTAATATGTTTTACATTAGAAATTAAAATTGTGTGTACACGGACAGATGTACGCTTTTCCATTAACGTTGGTATGGTTAATAAACAGATATAATAATAGCCATAAAATAACGTAACTAGTGAAACCGCCCACTGAAAGACCAATGGAATTAGGGTTGTTAACTATCCAAATAAAGTTGAATATCCGTCAATTAATAACAGTTGTTTGAGAGTCGTAATAGCTCAGTGTCCAGACGTTTGTTCAATTTTGTATGTTGCAATTTAAGTGCTGAATTTTCACCCGCTCCGCGGTGAAAGAGTCCATGATGTGGAAACATACATTAGAAAAAATCTATTTTTTCTTTTTAAAGGTCTGGGTCCACTAGTGGGACATAATATATAGGCTGTAAGTTTTTTAATTATGATTTGATCAAAATCTGCGTAAACCTTTATAAGTTTAAGACGGAGGGCAACTTATCAATTTCGTATTTTAGCCCAATCGACCACAGGTCATTATGCTATGGTATCTAGAATGACCTAAGGCGAGATTCTATATCACCTTTACCATGAAATTTATTAATGTTCTTGTTAACTCGATACTTAAAAAGCGTTTTAATCGTGAATAGCATAACCGAATTATGCAGGTTATTTGTGGTGCGTTCTTCAAAATAGAAGGTAGCTTCAAACTCGCCATTCGAATATCGAGTGTTCATAAATTTGATGACATTTTTAAATAAATAAAGCACTCACGCCATCGACTCAGAGAGACATACAGAATCCTCTTTCAAGCCACATTTTTAGCACGCAATTTTTAATCCACCACTTTTTTAATTAGCAGTAAATGAAACAAAATTAAAGGTAAGGTCCAACAGGGGCAGGACCACTGTAACGTCTTCCGCTATTGCGCGATCGGGGATAAACCATGATCTCGTAGATTTCCAGCGCGAAGTGGAGTACTTTTGTGTTTCGATGAGCTCCCAATTCTTTATAATACGTATTTCTAGTAGAGCCAGCCCTACTCCAATAAAAAAATATGTGATGTTTTTTTCCATATTTTAGGTCTTTTTTTCATATTCTTTCATTTGAAATCTCGAAATATGATTAATGCGTTTATACCTAGTAACAAAAATTAGTCAGCCACGCCCTATCTTATCGTAGTTATTTCCAACCTGGCAACCCTGAACAAATGCATCTGGCAGCCAGCTCCAATATATTTATACACACGAAGTAGACGAATGCCTATCATTAACCAACCGATCGAACATAGCTCTTGTTTACGAAAGATAAACGCTTAAGACACTCGAAAATTTTCGGTGGCTATTTTTAACGAGCTCTTTTATTACTTTTAAAAGCCGTTTAGATTAGAGAGCCGTAGTTTAGTGGCTTATTGGTGTTTGAAATATTGGGTGGGAGGTATGGCACTGTTATGTTATACCGTGTATCTTCTTATACTGTATTTGATGCATCTGTATTAGAGTTATCGTTCGTGTAATGCAAGGTGGTACTTATTATTACACTGGACATATTCAATTTATCTCATGCAGCTTATAATACAGTGAGTACAGTTGAAGGATGGCAAGCGTACGTACGGGACCGAGTCATCCATATATGGGCTTTAGGAATTTTGTATTTCCATAAGTATGTCAGAACTTGTTTGAGTGTTACTCGTAATGCAAACACTGTCCACGTAGAAAATTAAAAAAAAAAGCTCTTACAAGGTTGATGTTACCCTATTACATTGGACATAGGAATATTAATAAATGATAAAATAGTTTTAGAATAGAATTATTATAGAATTAGATAACAAGAGTAACAGGTTGAAATAGGCCGCTGCCTGTCGTAGAAAAAGGGACCTCAAAGGTCCCCACCTGTCCGCTACAGTGGACTCGGGAAAAAGACATCGACTGGCCGGTGTCGCCTTAGCACAGCAAGGGAGAGGGCAGTTTCGGGCTCTCAAGAATAAGACTACGGGCCTCGGGTTCACTGGGCGACATGGGTGGGGGCCTTTGTCGTCCGCGTGCGTTCCACTGGAGATCCTGGAGCCCCTCGTCATGCACCGAGGAAACGGCCACCGGGGAGGTTTTAGTGGGTAAAAACAAAACCCCACATAACCGCCGCCTTCCCCCCAGAAGGCGGGGTATCTTTTTGAAGATTTCCTCCCCGTTAACAAAAAAAAAAAAGCAAGGGAGAGGGACTAACCTCCCCGGGACGTACATTAATTAATACAGTGCAGCGGGGCTCTCTTTCCACTGGAGATCCCGGAGCCCCTCGTCATGAATAAGACCTCATAAAATCTTCAACGAGATACCCCCCGAAAGCGGAGTATCTTGTTAAGATATATGATATTTCTCCCGCCAACAAAAAAAGAGACAACTTAATTCGAATATTAAAAAGAAGAATTAATTAAAAAGTTAGAGTTACTATTTCAAATAGTGAGCAATTATAATATCGTATGCGATAACAATACAAAAATATTTTAAACAAATATCCGGTCGCAGAAAAACCAACGATCCAATCAGTTCAAAAACACAAACAAGCAATTCGAGAAACCTGTTCGCTGTTATATATTTATCAAGAGGTGTGCTCGATCGATTACCGTGCGAGGTTCATTACTCGTAGCCGAGCTTATTGCATTTATGCATATTAACATCACGAGATGTATGAAGTTTCGTATCAATATACACGAGAAGAAAAAGAAATCACCTATACTATCTGTTTACAGAAGGGTTTTAATATAAAACTTGATAGAGTTTTGTATTTAAAAGCGAACATTACGCTTTGTATTTCTTGTATATTACTGTATCATTTGAAGATATGGTTCTAAATCATCTATATTGCATTATAAAGTAAGAGTAATTTTCATCCTGTGTTAACCCGATAGAAGTTCAGCAAGTCTTTAAATTGCTGGACCAATATCAATCTGGTGAAACTGTAAAGCTTCCCAGCTAAGAAAGGCAATAAAAGATAACACGGAAAACTTCACAAAAATCTGTAAAGGAAGAAATGGACTCTATGAGTTCACGTACGGTAGCTGATATTTAATTGTAGCATTGATTTAAAATAAGCTGTCACGTTTTAGCGAGGTAGATAGACAAAGCAATCGCTGTCCATTTTTCAACAAGATTATTAAGTATGTATATAAATATATATGCAGCAATGACTATTCACTTTTTACGGATTATTGGTGGTTTATTGGATCTCGTTCGTGGTGGGCTCACCATATCTGTTTGTAGCTGTTATCAACAGTAACAAATGCATAACATTTGTGCATTATTGGGCGGAACAAATGCAAGCGTAATTTCTTATTATTTTTTTTTAAAGAAACTAGCAATTGTACTTTTTTTTCAGAAATATTACTAACATTCTTGATAACCATTCCAACTAAGCTTAAGCCTGTGCTACGAGATGGTTCACGTCAATAGTCGAATGGTGGGATGTGACAGTTGACAGGAGTCATCACTTAGGTATAATGCTTTGCTTTACAAAATAAAAAAATTGAATTCGACTCTATGAAACTCCAATAAAAACCCTAAATAAAGTAAACATATACAATATAAGTATAAAGGTGTGTAACTGCCTATAGCGACGCGAGTCGAGCTTAATCTTCCTTATTTTAATATGTAGATGAATTTAATTCGCATGCATCCGACCGGAGCATGTTAAACTCTCATCGTCGGCATTTTAAACGTCCAATGTTTCTCCCGATGTTGAGATAAAAATGTTGAAATTACACCATTTAAAAATACTCCAGCCAAAGGAGCAGTTTGTCATTTAACGCACCCTTAAATATCGATGCGGATGTCAGATACCAGTTTGTTTGTATCGCTTGAATTAAATCGCTGCCATTGATGTCACGGCGGTTTCCTTTTATTCACTATAAACATAAGTTTGACCTATGATCGCATGCAACTATATCCTATGTAATATGTATCAATTTAATGGAATCCGTGTTTTGTACCCCCACTTCATACCTCCAAATTATATTTAATACTAGCGTACCCAGCCTCCTTCGGCGGGCTAGGATTTACTTTATTTTATTTAAACAATAAACTTACGTCAATAACTTACCTTGAATACTTCAAAATTATTATCTTTAATTTACTTCAGTATACTTTTATATACTTCTATATACTCCAATAAAAAATAAATATAAACATAAATATACACAACGTATGTGTCAATATAAATTTGGGTTTATAACAATAGAATATCATCATAGTAAATAAAAGCTGTATTTGACAGTTCAAAAAGAGGAGTGCTCCGATCGTCACCAAACTTTACAGATTTACTCGCCAGGTCAATCTGAAGATTCCCTAAAAGTTTCATTGAAATCGGACCCTATATGGATCATACCCACACACTTTCTCTTTTATATATATAGATTAACTTTACAAAGAAAACAAAAACATAACTATCCCTATGATTATTGTAAACTAAAAATGGTTATGACTACATATACATTTGTTACCCCTACGTCGCCCATATTTGCTTAGAGCTACTCATATTCTCGTGATTTGAGATTCGAATCACATGTATGTTTCTATTTCGATTGAGTAAAACGGACGTAAGATTAATTTTAAATATATCAGAATAACACCACTGATTGAATTTGATCTAAATTCGGTCAAATTTGTTATTGTTCATCGATAAGAATTTTTTAAAACGCTTTAATGTAATAAAATAGTCAATAAGGACTATTTGCTGCCAAAAGAAATGGGAAAAAACAACGGATAGTAAAGACGTATTGACTAAGCAACTTTCAGAACAGTCTTATATTTAAGAGTTTGAATCGTACCAATAAGTTTTTGTATTTCGGTTTCGTTTTTCTAGACGTTCAGGCTAAGCGATCTAAGAGCTATGCCACCTCTCAATCCGGTGAAGCAGTCAAGGCCAGCTTTTCTGGCCAATCTGTGTAGTTCGTCAGTAAAAAAAATCAGTACAGATTACTTCCTGAAATGTGTACCTAACGTATGGCTTTGAGAGCATGTCCTATCAAATATGCGTGTCCTATCCCTCCCTGTGGTAGACAGTGCTTACATTAGCATAAATTATAAAAAAACGTGGGAGCTTATTTATTTACAATTTATGCTAATGCAATGACGACTGAACGACAGTGTAAACGTTTACCGATACGTTTATAAAGTTGTTTTGAACATCGTTTAGATGTCGATCGAAGCGGAAGGGAATATCGATTACGGTGAGCGAACAGAAACGAATCGAGCAATAACAACACTAAATAAGGCCGACGTGTAACGCCCATTATCGCGTGGGTCGTAATAAAATTATATTCACATAAAAATCAATATAAACACCATAACGCTCCGCGAGAGCCGCTTCGATCTGAGTTAACGTCTTCATTAGGGTTAGCACGACCTCTCCATTGTGGGATCTCGGTGCAATTTTAAAATCTACTCGACTTGTAGTCGGCTCCGTAATTTGTAGTGTTCGAGAGCGGCTCCGTCGGCCGGGCCGCAATTCTGAAATCGTCCGATAATTTCAACGCTCCGTGCAATTTTCGTACGAGACACGGCAGTAACGGGACGCTAGGTGCTTGGGCTTTCGTAATTGAGGCTTAGGGCAGGTCATTTTCAAATTACATCCATTATGTGCATATAACTTATCTTACATAACTTTCTAAACTGTTATAACTAAGTGCTAAGTAAAGTTTAAAATAAGTACAAACAAAAATATTTAATCTATTACTTTTACTATTAAATGGTTAGATGTTTGTATTGTTAGCCGTTTATTGCAAGAACTAGAAGAGATACAAACATGATATACACCTAAAATGCAGCATGTTTAGTCGAAAGTTTTCGTGTTTAAAATAGTACTATTCCGGATTTTTTGTTTTAAAATAAAATCGTTTTCTATTACAACTCCGTTCAATTGATATGTAATTTTATTGTTCATGTCGTATCGATTCGAGAAAATTCTTAAGACAGCTTACCACAGAATATACGTACATGCTTTACAGTTTGTAAGCATTGGGTTAAAATAATATCTCGCTCTACCGAGTACACCATTTTTATTGATGTTTAAGTTATGTTTGTTAAGTGGGTTTTATATTTTTTTTTTGTAAAAAAATCACATTAATATTATTACTGCATTTTCGTTTAATTTATTTACTATAATTATATGGGCTTCCTGCTTTGTCCTCTATAATAGCACCAAATTTTCTCGATCCGGTCAAATTTCTTTTTCGGGCGAAACATAATTGTACAACCTGAACCGGGGCAAAGAGGTGCCTCCTTTGACAGCTTGATTTACGACCGGTACTAGTAAATTTTATTTTTCATCAAAAAAAATCACGGTGCATTATCTCCCGGCGGTCGACAGGTAACAAATCTCGCTTTTTAAATAATATTACTCATCGCATTCGATTTGGGAGCGAGCGTGGAACGAAATATATCCACCTACTCGACTTCCCGCGGCCACGATGCTCTCTGGTCCCCCTAAACTTTATTTAAATGCGACACACATTCGTCTAACTGTCTCTGTCGCACCCGCTGCTATTAGACGTCCCCGGTCTATCGCCGTCGCGCCACACTAAAATAGACTTTGCCCAAGCGCAACACTCGTGTCAAACTTTTGTGTTGTCTAATGGCTTACGAAAAATTCCCCCTACCTCGTCACTTTTTTTGTACAGTCGCAATTGTGTGCTAGGGTCGTGGAGTAGTGCTGGCGAGGGAAAAAAAAATTGATTCCGATATCTCGTTTATTATACGTTAGGTTATGGTCGTCCGGTGGACGCGTCCTTCGCTAGGTGAACTCCGAGCTCAACTCTCCTATAGTACGGACAACAGTGCCAGTTGTAAATAAGGATTTGTATAGACTTAACGTATTTGTTGCGGTCGAAGTTTAATTGCCATTTCATATGCAGTGATCCAATTAGAAACTTAATGGGACGCATTAGGAATTTGTGTTTGAGTGTATTTTGTAATCACCTTGTGTGCGAGTGACGTATTGATCATTCAGTGGTGTTATCAACTGTTTGTAAGGATTTTAATTAATTGTAAGTAATTGTTTTATCTTTTATAACTTGTTTTAACATTCTAAGCAACTGCTTGACCACGATCCTATCTGATGTTAATAAATATATTTTTTTATTGCTTTATTTCAATTAATTTGATTTGCATAAGCGCGCTTTTAAATGTCTATACCAGATGACAGCTTTTCGTGTCTCTTTCATACATTTATTTTTAATTTAAAAGTAATTATTCAATTTATCTACTTTAAATAAACAATAAACATAATTTTAATGCATTTATTGATTAGAGTTATTAAAAAAATTGAAATTTGTTATAAAAGGACATATAAAAAAGAAACTAAATCATAAAACTATCGCGCGCTTTTATGTCTGCCAGTATCTAAGTCAAATAAATTATTTTACAAATCCTTTTATAAATGATTTAACAATAAGATAAATAAAAGATTTTCGCGACTTAACTCGAACCGCTTAAAGATCGTCTTCAAATGTATCGAGATAAAGGATGTCATCCGGAATCTTCGACCTGTGAGTGGAATCCGACTCGGTTTTCCTGACCATAGGAAAATAATCATTGTTTCCATTAACACAGAGATTAAATTAGTGCAGCAAACTATAATTTTCAAAAAAACTTTCGGGTAAATTCCCATCTAGTTTTGTGAATTAATAAAGGCAACATGGAAATCAATTCTTTTCTCATTTTTACGGAATGCTTTGGAAGAAAATAGTTTTATATATACGATATGCGAAATCGATCTCTGTTTATATTTATTAAGTTAAAAAAATACAATTATTACAAACTGCCTGCATGTAAAAACTAAAAAAAAAAGAAAAAATATAATGCTCGATTTGGCTCGATTGGCTTACCGCAGATTAAACTGCTTAAGCTGTTTAGCAAGCCATTTCACCGAACACGCCGCAATCGCAAATAAAAAGCCGCGAGCACAATTCTCACAACCTGAGCCGAATTCAGTGCTTTTATCACTTAGGTATTTTTGTCAGCGACTTCCTCAGATAGCGAGGGCTCTCTCAGTAGCGAGGAAATGAAATTCTTATCGCGCCTCGGTGGGAAGGAGCCCACTTCTTTCTGTTATCCGCGCAGGAAATATATTGGGGAGCCGCCGAGCTAGCAATAACATCTGATTGCTTAAAGGTATCACGCACAATCTCGAGCTTAGTCAAAAATGTATCCCAGTAAATATTTCGAAGTGGGGAAATTGAAAGGATTACTGTTGAATGCGTCTCTACGATAACACGAAGACTTGTATTGCAACGTTTTTTTTTGACGAACTATACAGATTGGCCAGCTTCTCTGGCCGTGACTGCTTCACCGGATTGAAAGGTGGCATAGCTCTCAGGTCGCTTAGCCTGAACCTCTATCGCTAGTAACTCGACAGAAGGGTCCCCTGGTAGGAGGTAACCTTGGCTTGGATAGTTACTATGTTATGCGTAAGCATTCCGATCCGAGGGAACCCTAAAGGGCCGAACCACGACTCGGTCGGTTGCTATTTCGGGGAACTTATTGCAACGTACATTGGTTTATAGACATTTTGTTTTATTATGTTTAGGCCGAATTATGTAACGACAATTTGGTAAAAAAACGATAAGATTTTATTAAAAAAAAATATTTTATTAAAAATTAGTAGTTTATTTAGTTTGGCATTATATATACGATTTGAAGTTCGGGCTTTGAAACCTGTACGTCTAGGGTTAAAAAGACACATTAAAATAATAAGTAAAAGAATTCACGTCTTGGCACGAGTCTCTATAAGGACAATGTAGACAAACATGGCCTTAGGGCGTATTGGTAAACATCACATGTTTTACAAATTCTCAGATATTTCCCATTTCAGGGTTTCCCGATGGTTTTACTTCACCGTCAAATACGTCTAATAAATAATTATTAATGAGAAATTGATCTGTTTCATAATAAAAAAAATTCTGTAATAGACTGGACTTAGTGTAGACAATATAAAACGACATAAAGAAAATTCAGATATTGCAACAAAAAATTTAATAAATGTTTTATTTTTAAGCTATAAAATTTGCTGTGAAAGAAACACTGAAATTGGTAACAACATACACAATAACAAATACCTTTATGATAAAATGAGTATCATAAAATTTAAGAAACATTAAAAAAGGGTAAATTTTTTTTTAATAAAACGAATATTTTATTTATACGGTAGATGGTCTGTTATTTCATTAAAAATAGTGTGAAAAAATCTAGAGTCTTAGCATACTTTAGTGGCTGTGTGCTTTGTATATCGATTCCCGGTGTTGTCACTAATAATTTTTATAATAATTTTAAGTGTTGCGTATTTAATAAACAACGTGAGTAAACTTAGAAACTGTGGTGTATTAACTCTTTCATAATTAAGTTACTGGCCGGTAAGCCAGTGAGATTATAATCAATAATGTGTCAACATTATGTCATTAATAAAATAATGGAGAAATAGACAACAATTTAATTTCTTTATGTTTATTTAATATTCATCGACAATCTTTTGTATGTATGCCAATCAATGCCGAGGTATAACTGACTAGTTATACGTATACTCTGTTTAAAGATAACTTTTATAACCAACAGTTACATTTTACATTAAAATTTTAACAAATACTCCATTACTAGTTGAACTAATTACCGGTATTAGCAAGCTGAATCTTGTATGAATAAAGGTGTAAGTCATTTTAAAAAATTTATTTTATTTTTATTTATTTATTTATAAACTCTTTATTGTTTACATTTATGAAATAAAATTACCAAAAAAAAAACAATAACATTAAAATTCATAAACAATGGGCGGTCTTATCGCGATCTCTTACAGGCAACCTTTGATTGGAGAGGAGTAATAAAAAGAAGCGGCGGAAGTTTATAAAAAGTAGATATAATTAAATATTTACATGCAGACATACATACATATAATAACGGTATAAATATATACATATCAAAATATAAATTGTAAAAAGACAAAACGTGTTTAAAAAGTAATTCATATAATATATTTACATATATATCATAATAGTGTAAATTATGTTAGGTGAACTTGTCTAAGCAAAACTTTTTAAAAATATTTATCGTCTGTGATTTCTCAATGCCACAGGAAGAGAGTTTAATATTCGTGAAATTTGTGAAGTTACTGGCAACGATGCGTATTAATGTATCGACAATGTCGACAGTAACAATGTTTGCAACAAAAGCCACCCAAGTAACCTATAATCACTTTTAAAAGTATTAAAATATTACGTGCACTTTCTCGACTGAAAATTCAGCGATATTTGTGAGCGATACCTAAGTTACGTAGTAAGTTAGTTAAGTAAGGTAGAGGTAGGTCCCCATTTTTGTAATTTATGCATCAATCGCGCGATCTTTTTTAAGTAGCGTCTCATTTTGAATAATTGAAAAATGTTAAGTATCAAATTTGCCGCTATAATATGAATAGTTGTTATTGAGACACGCATTATAATTTTATTTATATGGATTAACAACTGCTACGCAAACATATAAGATGAAACTGAACGTTCGTGCGTGCTTTACGGTCTCCCCGTTGTAAATTATTATCATTAAACATATACACGGCACAGTGTTACGTTTGAAATCACAGTGCGTTCAAAAACTTTCAACAATGATGTCCCCTTTTTCATTCTGACGCTGTTCGAAATTTACGAGCGGTCTGCGCGGGTGAACATTGCGCGCCTGATGTTTCTAAAAATGTGTCAAAGTTTTTTACAAAAGTTCTTTCATTTAACTGTGTCCGGCCTTCCACTGTAGCCTTGCGAGATGCTTTTGTTTTTCTATTGTTCATTTTTTAAGCCTCTATTGAAATGTCGATCGGTTAAAGACTGTGAACAGACAAAAACTGAACGCCGCATGGGATAATGAAATTTCTCCTTTCTTCTAAATGCGTTACGCAAGTGTACTTAAATGCTCTTTGTCAGTCGCGGTCCACTTTGAACGGAGCATTTCTAGTTTTAAGACACCGATAGGAATTTATATCGAACACCGAGCTTGGAAATCTTAAAGAATTTTTTATTTTGTCATAGATATAGATTCTTTATTGCTCCAATTTTACAACAAGTACAATCAATTAAAGTAATTAACTAAGCTTAAACTAAAAGTGGGCAAGGGCGGCCTCATATATCTTCCAGGCGACTTCTATCATATATGTTTATATCTAGTATATATACATATATATATATTTTTGTTCACGCTGGGGAATCTTTTTATAGACCATCCTCCGGTACCCTGTGTGAGCGCGGAGAGATGTGTGGGACTCGGCCTGGGCAGCCTCTACCCACTAAACCTCCGCGAATGCCATCAGCCGTTATGAGCGGGGTGCCCCGGATCTGTCAGTGACAGGACACATATGTACATACATGACTTATTAAAGTCAAAAGTTTGTATGTTTGGTTTTTTGAACGTATAACCGATTTAATGACTCGAAAAGTACAATTTGTGTGCATGTTAGTAGATAATTAATCATAATAGATTCATAGATGACGGCGTAATGAGTAGACAAACATTAACAAAAAACAACCTCCTTTTTGGAAGTCGGTTAAAATGTCTGTGAAAAAATTTAAGCGGTCTGTCGCAATTTGTCATAACAAACCTCAACATTGACCTCTAAATAGGTCACACGATATATCATGTAACGTGAATATGCATAGATCAAGCTGGCAATATAGCCGCAGAGACGACGTCGGTAATTTGCATAGAAATATTCGCCAAATTTATTTATCAACGTGCACATAACATATTTTGCATAATCGGTTCATTTTAAATTTATATATTTTCCCTCACGTTGGAAGCAGGAGGCGCGGGAACCGGTCTCAGGATTAGGTTTTGTTGGACCTCTTCCTTGAGACCAGACCGTTCAAAAGTGGCTTTAAGCTATAGCTTATAACTAGTGTTTTGAATTTTAAACTTCGCTCGAGTTATGTTTTCGAATAAGGGTTTTTTATGACTTCATAATATTCATATATTCCTCTCATGGTAGTCGCCATTTGATTATTTCTGCTTGAGGAGCAAGCTCCCTTTCCTGTCCACCAAAAAACGACGCATGTGGCATAGTCCCGCTCCGGGAGTAAGGTTTTTTTAACAATTGGAAAGCATATGATTTGAAATATTGTTCTATTTTTTAAACATAGACATAAAGTATTTATGTTATGACTCATCATTGTTGAGATTTCAAAAAATTGACTTGAATGAACATGTTTCATACAAAAAAAAAAAAAAACAATTTTACTCTACAATGTAGGGACTTGGCGGCGAAAAGTATGTACCACATACAAGCTGTACGCTATACAAGCATTTTTTGCAGCTTCTAATTGTAACGTGACAATTCTCATAAGCACGTACAAATTATCTTTTTCGGCCGACTTCAAAGAAGGAGGTTCTCAATTCGTCTGTATGTGTTTTTTATTTTTATTACCTCATAACTTTTGACTGGATAAACCGATTGTGATTATTCTTTTTTTATTTTAATACTGGTGCTTCTACATAACCATATAAGTCTTAAATTTGCATTAAGTATATGCGCGACAAATGGACGAATAATTCAATATCACGCCAGCCGATATCGATGATTCAGTTTTTATTGATAAGAATGTACTTCGACGGTAGATTGTTGTGAATTTGGTTTTGGTTAATTCAGTGTCGTAATATTTCTAATCGTTTTGAAGTCGATTTTTTTTACTCATAAATATACTTCTAATATTATTAACCAAAGACAGGCACTGAATAAAGACACATTTATGGATTTTAACTCGGTTTAATGTCATTTTGAAATCGATTTTTTTTTTATGACAAACTACACAGATTGGCCAGAAAGGCTGGCCTTGACTGCTTCACCGGATTGAGAGGTGGCACAGTTCTTAGGTCGTTTAGCCTGAACCTCTATTGCTAGTAACTCGACACAAGGGTCCCCGATGAGGGGTATCCTCGAATTGACGGTTACTATGTTACGCGTAAGCATTCCGATCCGAGGGTGCCCGAGAGGGCCGAATCACGACTCGGTCGGTTGCCATTTCACGGATAATCCAAGGGACATTCAAAAGCTAAACTAACTTTGAGTGCGACTTCGAGAAGCGTTGGCGCTGGGAGAAGAAGTGGCCGAAGAAACTCCAGCAGCCTGCCCATAAAATAGCGGTAACGCGCAAGGATTATTCGCAACCTCCGACGGTCGCGAATGGACGCTTTGTGGATTTTGTAGAGATCTATCATTTTGAAATCGAACACTAAAACTAATATATGAGGTAAAGATATCTATTATTATAGATTCTTATAAATTGGCAATTGACACTGTAGACCTAAGATAGTCAACTTTACGAGTATATTCGGCAATAAAGTCTAAGGAAATATCGTTACTTGATAGGCGGACGTATACAGACAATGTCATAAACAAGACGCACAAAATTAGTGCCACCAGAAATGGTAAAATCGAACTTATGCTAATTGCGTAAGCTCTATGCGAGATACTTTTTTTTCCCGTAAAGACAACCAACCAGTCTGTTCATATTACCGCATTCGAATTTCAAATTTAGAGACGCGTGGGCGAGGAAGAATTAGGTGGTGTTTAGATAAATTAAATTCAGTGTCCCGCGCGCGAGTAGGCAGTGAATAATGTATTTTTCTTCTTCCAACGTATATAAATTTCGCTTTCCCATTCTGAATTTATCAGCTAATGAGGTAGGCCGGTAACGGTGTCTGTGCTTTACGGAATCTGTAACTAAATCAAAATGATGCGTTGGTTAATTAATAAACGTTACGCTTCGACTGCGTCGTTTAATTTACAACGCTGTTAAGATCGCGCTGTCAATTATACCGTTAAAAATAACTACTACTTAACTATTTATGGCTAGTATCTAATGGATTTGTTGTTTATTTTGTTCTATTGTTCGTAAGCAATGATAGAATTATGGCTAAACTTTGGACTTGATATCTTATGATTCGATCCAGGCTACTTTAACTTTTTTTAATTCTGACATGAAAAATACTTGCTTAAACTTGTGCCAAAGGTGAATGGATGTCTATATACAGCTGTTATATTGGTTAGCAAAAAAACTAAAAACCAATGAATAGCGAAAAGAAGTCGTATGACGTGGGTTCTGTATATAATTTATTTACCTGTATTTCATTTGAAAACATTAAAATTGTCACGTCCTTTTAACTTATGCGAGTTATACATTGACAAAAAATTGACGCTAAATTAGCTTATTAGGACCAATATATGGCAGTGGTTAGTCCATCACCATATATGGTATGGTGATTTTCTTGTACTTAAGTGATCTGAAAAAATAATAATGTCTTTATGTTTATACAAGCCGGTGGCAATGGCAAAAATACAACCCCTTTTCTTTGATTCTATATATACGGAATTTTATGTATGCACTTTTTTCTCCACGTTGAAACAAATATCGTTTCATTGACTTCCAATAAGTATGTTTGATTTTTATTTTTTTAAACGATTTTATTGTTACTATAACATATAAAACCTTTATCATCAACGGTGATTATTATTGTGTTCTATTTTAAAATAAATTTTTTTAAATATGGAACCCGAAAATGATTTTGAGCAATTTAGCAAACTAGTCTCCATTATCAAACGCAATCTTAAAGACACGAAATTACCTTACAGTTCGTAAAAATTGTTCAATGGTTATCGGGCGCCAGAGAAACGAACATCTATTTACGAATATAAGGGTGGGTGTACATACGCAGCGAGCGCAGCTGTGCTCCGACTGACAGCTTTTAGATTAGGCCCCTTCCTCCCGGCACGGCCGCGCCCCCAAATTGAGAGCTCGGCTCCTCTAAATTAGTAACGGTTACCAAATTGCTTTTTAATTTTATACGTTATTAAGTGTAAGAGTTTTGTTGCATGCCAGTATTCTTAACGTCTATAAATGTATTAAAAGTTTTTTCCTCAAAAATAGAAGCACACACAATATAACTTATAATACAAAAATCATTGATAATAATATTTGATCGAAACTGAATTCATACTATTGAAATTATTATTTTAATTATTAATTAATAATAATAATGTAATTATAATTATTAATTAACTAAACATTTATTGAAATGTTTATTTAATTTTATATCTAATATTATTGAACAATTTTTATTATAATTAACATTTTTTTATTAATTATGTAGTACAGAAATAGAGTTGCGTCATTTTATTTAAAAAAAAATGTATCAATTTAAAAATTCTTGTTTCTAATAAAATCAAAAACTATTAACACGCTCAAATCAATCCCTATACATATATATTTTAATATAGAAAAAAAATCAATTGGAATGAGGGTCCTTTAATATATTGAGCGCACGCTGTGAACGTCATATGTTTACCGCGAAATAAAACCGAATCGACTATTAATACTGAGTTACATGCAACAAGAACAACATTCGGACATTGAGAAATCTTTCATCTCATCGGCAATGGTACCCGGCAGTTATTCATTGTATATTTTCGAGTTGTTTTTTCTGTGCCACAGCAAAGACGCGGCATGGGCGCGCCGCGGCACTGCCCTGCCCGCGAGTTTTGTGGCCCAACCCTAATTTTAATGGCCGCTTACATCCGGACAAAAAAGTGTGGAATAGATTTTAATTATATTAAGTTACAAGCAATTTGGACTTGCAAAAAAAAACTTGTAATTACAATTATTAATGCAAATACTTTTACCAAATAATTTTCACTTTTGATTAATATCTTAATTTATTCGCAACTTCTGTGATTCCTTATTCAAATTTGGTACAGATATCGAAGTTATTAATATTGAATATAACGGATAGTTTATTATAATATTATTATTTATAATCCTACTCGCCGGCATAATTAATTTGAATTTGCAAATGTTTTGATAAACATGTTTGAAATGAAATAAAAATTCATAATACAAAAATTTATGAATAAAGAACTGTTTATAAGTATTGTAATTAAAAATTATTTTAATCGGATCGCGGCAGGCAGTCTCTCCCATTACTATCTGTATCTACTATACATATAAATGTCACACGTCTTTCGTGATTTTACTCTTAGGGTTTAATTTTATGTCCCTTAGTAGAACCGTTACAAAATTTTAGCTGCGTGAAATTTTTCTACGATCTATAAGCTGTTAATCCGTTAAAGTTGTAAATGTCTTACATCTAGCAACAATAAAAATTTTATTAAAAAGAGAGAAAGTTAAAATTGTCTATTAAAATAAACGTTCCCTTTCCTTACAAAATTACCGTAATGGTGTTTCTTTAATGTAAGTAAAAGTTACGAATGCGTCTATTCCATTTAAAGATGAAAGAGCTTGGACGTTAATGCATTATGTAGTTGGCGTAAAGTGTTAACCGTTTAAATCATTGTAGCCACGATCAATCAGCATGCAATATGAGGTACGTATAAAGTTTTTAAGTAAGTATAGAGCAGCTTTGCCTACATGTCAATGGGAATTTTAACACCGGAGGCGTAACTAATTGCCATAATTAAACTGCAATAAATCAGTCATTTATGGGTTTGTAACGTCGGGTGGCCACATCGCATATTCAGTTTTTTTTATCGCTTTCTATTTCTTCTGTGGGATGTTTTTTACTCTATCCTCTGCATATTTATGCTTCTACAATTGATTATTCACGCAATTGTGGGGTAATCATAATATAATTCTATTTCAATTTAGATATTTCGTATTTCACTGTTTATTTATGTACCCTCATAAGAAGTTCTTAAGCACTAATGTTTGCTATTATTATGCGAATTAGAATTGAGTAAAATAAACGATATTTAAAAGACTGTCATGTTAATAAATAAAGTCAATAAAAATTTTGTACTGTGTAAAATATTTGTTTGTATGGAAGACATACACTGCACTGCTTACTTCATAAACTGTATGATTACTCCTAAACTAAACTTTAAGATACCGATGTCATTTATTTTGAATTAATTCCTAAAAGCCAATTCCATACTTAGCTGCCCGTGCAGTCAAACGGAATAGCTAAATGTGACATACATTTAGCTGTTTCTAACATTCCATTCTTTAGCAGATAGATTATATTTTATTACTATTATTATATTATTATCTTCCATTTTAATATTATTAAAGTGCTAATCACAAATAAAGTCTATTTATATCACAATAATGTGTTTATTAGATCTGTTATTTTAGATCGATTCTTATTATTAGCCAGAAGGCTACAACTTTACCGAAAAGAGTTTTACTTCTATTAGGTATTGAGAGAATTCCGCGTGGATTTTCGAAAGGTGTGACCTTTATTTGGTCTAAAGTAATGGACTTTAGACTCGATTCTATACTGATGTGTTACTGTGCCTCTATTAGCTAGTAACTAGCTAATAGAGCGCTAGATGCAGCCCTTAATAACATATATATATATATATTTATTATCATATTCATCTATTATTTCATTGTATAAAATATATTTTAATCTCATAACTGTTTTATTTATGTATCATATTTATTATATTCTTACTGTCTGTATAATAATATTCCATATAAAAGTAGTATTGCGCGCGCACGTCTTTAGGTAGTCCCGGGCACCGCTGAAAATCAGCGCTGTCGCATCCTTATGACAGCATATGCTGAGACGGTGTCCGATATTGGCATCATATGTTTTGTATTATTTGTCCGTGTAACTTTAACTGTGTTTTGTCTATTTTTCATTCTTTTTTAATGTGTGTTATATTCAGTCTGTGATGTGTTTTTGTATTGTGATGCCAATAAATAAATGTCTATGTCTACGTCTATATAGATGGATGTCTAGATGTCTTCCTTCTTTCGTTTACCAAAAGTCAGGGCTCCTACGCCTGTTTTGTTTACACATATAATATAATAATAAAACATCGTGATACCATCATCAATTGAAACATCTTATAAGACGAAAACAGGCGGACTATAGCGATGCAATCGTATTTCTCAATAACCAATACATCTACATTGGATTCAATATCTTTTTTGTCTTAATTAATTAACATCGGATTGGATTCCCGTGTCCGGAGCGTATTAATATACACTATAAGTCATGGCTGCACTCGCGGCCAACCCTTCCTCGCAAGCTGACGCATGATATACGGGTGCGTCGGACGGACCCCGTCGCTCCCGCCGCCCGATCGATACACGCTTTTTGTTATATTCAAACCGTAATTGCTGAAAAGTTTTCACGCCGTAACGCCGGTCACGCTTGTTTTATTACAATGAAATTGAATAATTTACGGGCCCGCGCACGGAAGCGCGACCATTGTACGCGTATGCGTCTGAATTTTAATATTGATATTAAACGCGCCTATAGCGCTTAGCGGGCCGCGATTAGTACCGCTTGCGAACCGCTGCTCGTCACAAATGACATATCAGCGCTTGAGGCTTAATTGCGTCGGACCTAAAGCCTTGCCCGTGATTTATGTATATCCAATCCCGGCCGCCTAATCCCGCTCCTGCCCGGGTCAATCCGACCCCGGAAAAGGTTTTCCCGGTTATTTTCCGTGGAACTTTTAATCCCGCCGAATACCGACATACATCATAGAGGATTAAGAGGTTTAAATTGGAAGTTACCGACGTCCGAAATAAATTTAAATCGGCTGGCAGTCGGTATTGTGATATCGGGTACCGATGCTAAATGGAAGCCAATTTTATCCAGCGAGTAAATCTTATTGAGAGCTGTTAGAATATTGTTATTAAGTTCCCATTTTATAATACTTACATGTACCCTTATGACAACAATGACCTGGAACGATTTTTTTCTCTTTTAATAATTTCCTTCACTGTTCTTCTCTTAGCCTAACATTTTCCCGCAGTTTTACAATTGTTACATGCTTAAACAGGAGGGTTATAAGCTTGTTCATCGTGTTGAAATCTCAAATTTCGTGCAAATTTCTTGACCACTTAGAGAAGGCCCTTGGTGTGTGCTCTGTTGTTGATGCTTTATCAATAACATACAATGGCACTTTGGTAACTTTTATAAAGGGAGAGATTTTAAATATAATAGGAAACTTATTTGGTAGGTCTTTGAATGAGGCGACCACGCTGGCGCGTTGTCACCGCAACCCTTGCTTTATCCGCTTCTGCATATCTAAAAAATAATTTATATTTATATATACTGAATTCAACCATCAACAACCATCTGGAAAATGTATTAATTCACAAATAACTTAAGTTTCCTAATGAGTTAGGGTATAGTCAGCGAAACATAAGCTCCTAGGTGACCTTTCGACTAATGACGTGTACCATACCCTAACACAAGCTCAAACTATTATAACTATATTTCGAAATTATTACCAAGATGATAGGCGTTTCGCAAAAAAAGTTAGCATTTTTTTTTAATTAGTATTTGAAGTTATAAACAGTGGATAACATCAAAGCAAAAACAAACCAAAGAAACAGCAAAGAACAAAGATACTTGGAGATCTCTAAAGGAGGCCTTGATCTTGATGAAAGGAGGACTGGAATAGTTTGCCCGCGTCCGTCTTTCCTTCCGATTACAATGTGCGTATTTTCAAGAGTAGAGTGAATAGACATTTACTAAGCTAGTGCGTCTTACCATCCAGTACTGCATTTCCACTTAACATCAGGTGGGATCGTAGTCAAGCACTTGCTTAGAAATTATAAAAAATAAAATCTTCGAGACCGACGAGTTCTGACATAAATAAGCTAAAGTAGTGAAAAATATTTTTAAAATTTATTATTAATTTATAATAGAATTTACGTTGAACAATTTTATTGGTGCCAGCGTCGGGGATTGATCTCAAGCTTCTAATATAAAACTTACCTACTACCACCCCCACGATCTGAATGCTTAAATATTTTTCATTTATTGAAACTTCATATAGAAATAGACGCATCATTTTCCAAACACAACCATTTAATTTCCATCAACATACGTTGTATAAACAAAAGTACGAAAACAAATAGACAACGCCTAATCTCTTCTGAAAGCGCGTATACACGTGTTACATTATATACAGTCGCGTTCCCTCCTGGACAGCGCGGAATTGGCTACGTAAATCATTAATCAGCTGGCTCATTTGTTGCCGCCAAAATTATTTATGCCCCCATCGTGCTGGCTAACGCGCGCATCGTCTCTTAAAATGCCGTTATAAACGTCTGCGTAACAAACCCACCGTTTGGATACTTTGCATGATGCTAATTAATCGTTTACTCTCTATCTATGTATACTTATTGTAATACCTTGAATTAAGGGCTCACAAAGGAGGTCTTAATGCCATAATGGCATTTTCCACCAGTGATTCTCGGGTGATAGAAAAGAACATATTGGCAGGTGAAATCAGAGACATAACGAAATATTAAAAAAAAATGGCAAATATTATTCAATTACTTATTCGCGGCATGTACGGACGTTTTTTAATCTGTTGGATTTCACAATGACGTCTAAACGATCATTTTCTATTATGTATTAATTTTTTTTTTAATTTATCTGGTTTGATAATTTTATTCTTTTAATGTTTAGGGAAAATCGAGGCTATATTAGTCCCGATCTTATTAATTTTAAGGTATCGAAAGTATGTATAAATTGAAACGTTTTTAAAATATTTCAACAATGTTTTGATTATAAAAAACAAGCTCCCACCATCTGAGAAAGGGAGATACGCATTTTTCTGAGTCTTGCTTATAAAGATTATGGTATTCCCAACCTCTGCCAGTTTAATTCATACAAATATTATAAAAACGCGTTAGAATATAAAAAGAAGTTTTAAGCATAAGGGTCGATAAATCATCACTAAATCCCTCCGAAGTCATACACAATCCACTTTCCGAAGTCACCGCAGCTAATCAAGTGTAAAGTTGCAAGTAAGTTCGGTGTTAGAATGTCGCCTAAAAAGGGCGTAATTCAAACTGGGAAGGGTTGTTACCGCCGGAGGGCTCGAGCAATACACTGGCGCAGGATCTCAGTGATAAATGGTCGTGTAATTGTCCCCATATAATGTACAATAACTCCTACTGATAAACATCCGACTACAATTATTTATTAAGTCGATTATTGACAAATTTTAGACAATAATACAACTATTACATTATATTTAGTGATTTGGGAAATAAACGAATATTATATGTTCGGTTTATGGACAGAATTTTTTACTTATTTCTAAAAAAACTATTTAATTGTAATTATTAATAAGCTATAGATAAATATAAATTAAATGTATCAAAGCACGTTTTACAAACAAGGGGGTAAGTAGAGATTACATATTTTCATTTTGTATATACCCAAATAACTATTTGTTTAAATAAACATTCACATACACAAAGCGGTCCGTTTATATTCATATATGTTTTTTTGACGAATTAACACAGTTGGCACAGAGAAGCTGGCCTTTACTGCTTCACCGGATTTGAAAGGTGGCACAGCTCTTAGATCGCTTAGCCTGAACCTCTATTAGGTGGTAACTCGACACAAGGGTCCCCCCGGTGAGGGGTAACCTCGGCTTGGACGGTTACCATTATTACGCGTTAGCAGTCCGATCCGAGGGCGCCCGGGAGGGCCGAACCACGACTCGGTCGGTAGCTATTTTTTTAACAAAATCTGTTGGGACAATCTAAGCTAAACTAACTTATATGCCACTTCGGGAATCATATATGTAAACGCTCAATCTAACTTAAACTTACATCATGAAATGAAAAAAAAATAATTTTTTGAATGTTTGTATATTAACTTGTACAAAACATTTATTTTCTTGCTTAGATTTTGTATAAATTCTTATCTTAAACTTGTACCATAAATTTTTAACCCCCACTAATTGTGGACATTCCCTTAACTTGAACCTACGGTTGTAACCAACGGGAGGGTCAAATTGACCCCGCGCTCTATATTAATCTCCCCAAGTGTCCAAATAAATAATGACCTTTAATTATCGCTTATAACTCGGGAATCTACACGATTAAATAGTAACCATTAATGGTTTAATATAATTTATTTACCAAAATAAGAAATAGCCAGTTCTAAGTATTTTTATGCTGTTTCCTGTGTAGTGGTTTTTATTTATTACATTGAAAATATTACAAACATACCGTACATATCATTTGAGCTACAGTTTTCCTCGTTGAGTCTGGAAATACTATGTAATGTAATAAGTCATTTATTCACCTAATAAACACCTAACAAAACAAATAAATGATAAGTAGATAAGATGCCTATTGGAGTTAAATAGAAATCCGTAATCTCTGCACACCTTTTTGGGTCAAAGCCCTGAGTTTGTTAATATCCACTTCTACTTCTGTGAAAGAGTTTTTTTTAATACGAATAAGATATAGATCTTGCAAGTCTTTTTAAAAGCGGTACATTTGTTACATCGCTTAGGATGTATCTCTCGTCAATAGCCTAATGGTTTAGGGTACGGTCTGCGAAGCGTAAGGTCGTGGGTTCGAATCCACCATTCGACTATTGACGCGATCCATCTCCTAGCACAAGCTTAAGCTTAGTTGGAATGGTTAACAAGAATGTTAGTAATATTTATGAAAAAAAATGAAATATTGCTAGCTTTCTTTTCAAAGAAAAAAAGACAAAAGATATAGTTTATTTATATCTTTAGAGAGCAAAACGGCGCATGAAACCCCGAGACTTAGGTTTAGACGGTTACTTTAATGAGGAACCTATTCGATCCTAAGTAGTTATTAATCGGGCCTAAATATTAACAAAAGATTTCTTCCTAACTTAAAAACTGCAAAGGAAACTCTTTAATACAAGCCAATTTCAAATATAGATTCTACAACACTACCCCAGACCCTAGGTTAATAGGTTGGCCCTACCACTAGTTTGCCATTCCTGGTGAATAAAAGGTTTTTTAAAGCACAAATTGTTAATAATTGTATTGTATTTGTATCTTAATACCATTAACTAGCTAATGAGGGTAACAATAACCATCTGCCATAAAAAATACCTATTTGTATTGGTACGATTTGCATATGGACATAAGTTTCATAAAGTCAATTGTTCGAATATTATTTATGTTACGGAACCAAGGCGTAATTAAATACTATTAAATAAATTAAAGGTTATCGTCCAAAGATCTCAGAGCGAGGCCTCAAGCCTATTGTTTACTTTAGTTTAATTACGCGCGCGGTTTAACCTCATCGCATTCTATAAAGGTAAAGAATGCATTTATCTTATGTTCGCTAACGTAAAGATAAATAATTCTATTACATTCTCCTTAGAGTGGCCGCCGAGGCGAGGCAAGTGCCTACAAGTCAGCTGGGTGGGCGAATAATTGCGCTAATTACGTCAATGCCTCCTTATTAGATATGATTTATTGATCTACAGCAAATGCGTCATAAATTTTCATAAACATAACTTAACATCTTTTTTTCTATTAGCTGGATATTTTTCATTCACGATACATTTTTATATTATGTTTTATTTCCAAATACATTTTTTACGTCATTTTTGATATAATACGTTTGAAAGTACAACTATCCGTCAATAGATGTCGCTAATAAATGTTAACAGTTCCCATACTAAACTATGTTACCGCTCTCCGTATGGCACTACGAGTAATTTATAAATATTTTATAGCATTACTCAGTTGCGAACATTGTTTATTGATGTTCTATTACGGAGCAGTAAATAAACAAGCTTGTATCGCAATAAAAGTGGCCGTTCATCATGTGAGCGAGATTGAAGATAGTGAAGCGACAAATGTCCTGTAGTTCAGTATTATGGCGTTAGAGGGCGTGATTTATGGCCACGCTGATGGTTGTTTAATGTTTCAATTTGTTATATCGACATTAGAGTGTAACTCGACCGCAATTAAATTAACTACGTATTAAAACACGTCTAGTCAATGTCTACACGTTTTATTACAGAGAATATCTTTTTTTTATAATTCGTGAATGCCATAATTATATGAAAACGCATCTTCAATTAAGACATAGAGTTACTAATATTACCTAGGCAAAGCATTTCACTTATGATTGGGGTTAGTGCGTTTCATATTCTGCATATATCTATATGTGAAAAAAACATTTATTTTAAATTTTAACCGCACTTTAAAGTGCGACAATGAAAATACAAATGTGACGGGCGGCGTCTTTAAAGGTATTTGGGAACATCAAAGCGATCAATCATCTGTCTACCCCATTCAGCTGAAAATGACGTGTGAGTTTATTTCAATCGTGATAAAGGAGTACTTAATAAAGTGCATGTTATAAAAATAAAAAATAAAAGCTGTCTTTTACTGCTTCACTGTATTAAGAGGAGGCACAGCTCTTAGGTCGTTTAGCCTGAACCTCTATTTCAAGTAATGGTGATATAGGCGACCCATAACGTAAGTCACCCGGTTGCTTACTTGGACATACGCTAAGTTTGGAATCTAATACACCTAGGTATTGGTTTGGATAACCATGGAACAGGGCTACCTAGAAACGGGACGCAACGTATTAGATGTTGAAAACGCCTCGTGAAGAACATGACTGCGGTCTTAGCCGGCTTTCTATTCTCAATTTCCGAAACCAATCCTCCAGGATAACACATAAGCCCTTGTCCAAGAGAGTTTCCATATTTCGCGATGCTAACACTTCTATCATGTCTTTCAAATGAACATACATTCGCTTGTACCGAGAATTTATATTGTTTTTTCTGTATATGAAAGCCAAATGAAACTCGTTGGTACAAGCCGACTTAGATTCAAACTCCGGCCATATATAATAAAGCTTAACGCTTAGCTAAATGTCTCTCGAATCACTTCAAAGTTTGTATGTATTCATGAAATTTTACAATATTGTATAAAAATTAGATACCACGAGCAAGTGTCATTCATTTAAGAAAAAAAACTACAATACAGGTACACAACAACATACACATATACATGACTTATACGATTAAGTATGTGATTTTTTTTTAACGAAAAACTGTGATCAAGACTGGAATGTCGTAACAATATTTATAAAATAGTTGTAATTAATGCAAAGATGGATCCCATCTGCCGACTCAAACTTGCTTTCGGCCCCCAGAGCGAGTCGATCTCCATTAATAATAATTCTCCAATAGGGGTAACTACCCCTAAAAATTAAAAATGGCCGCTGGCGGGACCGCTCTCGATTGGTGGCCATAACTCATCCAGCCGCCGCCAGGGGCGCTGGCAGCGCGTCATTTGTCTATGTCGGACCCCCACTTCGCCCCTTCCGAGAATCTACTCGAGCAAGATGTAAGGGGGTGTTTGTGCGACAGTTGTTTATATCACACAACTAGAAGAGCTATAAACAAAATATGGACCAGAAAACAGCATCCGCTCTCAAATTTCCTATTGACAAACTGACCAAGTTTGTATTGTCAGGTGGATATAGTAAATGATAGTTAATCAAATCGGTAACTCTAAAACTACTACATAAGTCTTAATTACTTATAACGAGTATATTTACAAGTAAAAACAAAAACCGACTCCAAATTGAATCAAACGTTTTTACGCGCGGCCGACCTCTTTGTATTTCCGAATAATCGTAGGAAAATTACAAAATAGATTTATTTAAAACCCCACCAAACACTCATCAAATTACCCTTGATGTACACTCTTTCCAATAACAAAATTAATCATCGAAATTGGTTAGCGTGCTATTACATACATAAAAATTGTAAATACAGATATACATACTTAAGAAAATTTTTAGAGTTATTTAGTTTTCTCATCATGTCATTGTCAGAACTAGACTAAATGATGGAAATGGAATGGGACCATTTTGGAAAGCACCAGCTTACAAATAAATAAAGAATCTTCAAAATCGGTTAACTAAGTTGAAAGTTATGACGTAACAAATAAAAAAAAACAGACAGACGAATTGAGAACCTCCTCATTTTTTGAAATAAAATATTTAAGCCATAAGAGTGCAATTCAAAAATTCGATTGAACAAAGAAATTTTATAAACGATATGGTTAAAGAAAATGTAGTTTTTTTTTTGACGAACAACACAGATTGGCCGGAGAAGCTGGCCTCGACTGCTTCACCGGATCGAGAGGTGGCATAGCTCTTAGGTCACATAGCCTAAACGTCTATCGCTAGTAACTCGACACAAGTGTCCCTCCACTGAGGGGTAACCTCTGCTTGGACGGAGAAAAAAGAAGAGATTCGACCTTCTAACTAATAATAATTGTCGGCTATCATTGTTAAAAATAATAGCTAATTATTCCTAAAAGATATATAACGGTTACTAATCTTTCTCTATATCTTAACAATTATTCCTCTATGGCTGATCATGGGGTTAGTGGTATGCGTTTCCACTGTTGTTTTAATATTATAGTTTCAATGATAACAATAGAAGAAACAACAATTACTTGCCTACTGATACTAAGTGATAAGTATTAGAAATTGTGAAAATTTTAATTTTCAGTTTAAACGATCACGTTATATAACCGTAGGGAAACTTTAAACCAAATGAGGATTATAAAAGCGAAGCAACGAATCTTTGAAACAGATTTTTATTTACCTAATTAGGACTACGTATTTATGAATTTAGCAGGCTTTCAAATTATTTTTTCCATTTTCACTAACCTTTTAGGTCTATTTTTCTAATCAATATGTCTTACTAATGACATTTCGTTCTGATTAAAGTTAACTTTCCGTCTAGTAGATTCGTATTTTTTCCTAATTGACTTTTCCGTGTCACCCACACATAAGTAATCGTATTCCATGTTTATGGATACATTGTAGCTTTGCGTCCCAGGGACAGGTTCAGTCACTGATTAGTTTTATGTAATAAATCTACAACTTATTTACAATCCGTACAGCAAAGAAGAATCTAAATGAAACTCTATTTGTTCTAAGTCAAAGCTTTTACTTAGTTCGTCTATTTCGGACATAAATTTGTAAGTTAGTTCGCGTGACAAAGGGCAGTATCGAAACGCACCGCACGCACTTCTTCGAAATTATTTTAATAAACCAGGTTAATGCTGATGTTTTGATTTTTTTTCTTCATCGAATCTAGGAAGCAATGAGGAAAGTTTGAAACGTGCTACACTAAAGTCTTTGATGTATAAATCCTACGTTTACATTGAGTGAACTTTGATAATAAACTTAGTGTAAAGTTCAAATCATCAACTCTCGATATTCAAGGTTTTTTTTTTTTGTTAACGGGGAGGAAATCTTCAAAAAGATACCCCGCCTTCTGGGGGGAAGGCGGCGGTTATGTGGGGTTTTTACCCACTAAAACCTCCCCGGTGGCCCTTTCCTCGGTGCATGACGAGGGGCTCCTGGATCTCCAGTGGAACGCTCCGGAGCCCCTCTGCACTGTGCTCAAGGAGAGCACGTCCCAGGGGGGGAGGTTACTCCCTCCCCCCCTGTGCCCTCATAGTGCAAGGCTACACGGGCCAGCCGATGTCGCCTTCTTCCCGGGTCCACCTTAGCGGACGACAAAGGCCCCCACCCTTGTCGCCCAGTGAACCCTGATATTCAAGGTTTGTGTTATGCTTACGCGTTTACTTAAATATTTTATAGATCTAGAGCCTATTCATTTTAAAAACTTCAAATTGTTTCCTTCTAAAAAAAACTATTTCAAAATTTATATGCATCCGTTATTTTAATTTTACATCAAACAGACTTGTAAAAAATTATAATGACACGTATTGAATATGGATCAGTCTGTAATTGTTGTCAAATGATTATTTTGATCGATGTAAGGGGTGTATTTTTTATCATTGGAACAAAGACGTACTATTAATGACATCTGTTTACGCAAACAGGTCCTCTTACGAGTGTCCCGAGCTTCTAGCTAATATTACAATGTGTATTAGGGACGACAAATTGCTTTGTTTTTACGAAGTGAATAAAATAAACTTCCGACCTCATTTGGACATCGATATTTATTGTACAATGTTAAAGTTGGTAAAAAACAGAACGCTGTGATGAAAACATCAATTGATGGAGATACCACAACAGTAGAGGTCCAATGTAATCTTACATTAAGTTTATCGTTACAGTCAGCCATGGACGCGCCTTATAAGGTCTTGAGTTATTCTAGAATTAAATTGCTGGCAAAGGTCACTAATCTATTTTTACCTAAGTGAGCGGTCCCACGCTTAAGCTTGTTAAAGATCTTTAAGCTTGTCTGAGAATTTTAGACACCTAAAATAACGTATTTGGATAAAGTCATATAGTACTTCTAAAATTAATTAATAGAAAAACATTTAAAAAATTGTTATTTTGTGTAAAAAAAATATACACAAATTAACAATTGTGTTATCCAATTAATTTCAATTTCCTAGGTGACAGGTTTAACCTCTCTCGCGTTTGTCTTCTCTTATTTTGGTGAAAAACCAGCACTGATCTGAGCCATCAATTATCATTTTTTTTTCGTTCGATTCAATCGACTGGCCTTGCGAAGAGGTGTTGAATACGTTACCATATTTTATCCTATGTATTTCAGTAACAGTTCCAAGGAATTTGTTCATCGCATCATAAATTCCAAATTCTATAAACACAATTTTGATACTTGCTTGGCATTCCGCTACTGGACGTGTTGCCGAAAAAATTACCACATACCGTCTCTTTCTGCCGTTTTCTTTAATAAGTTATGGTCAATAGTTTTTCCAACCCAATACAGCTTTTTGAAACATGTTCATAGACCCATCCATTCCATATCTTGAAGTCATGCTCGTATGACCTTACGTAAAAAAATCATTCCTAACTCTTAATTCGAATGTTTGTACATGGTATCTGATTTGATTGCCAACAAGCGTGAAATAGCTTATAACATTCGAATTTCAATTAGTCATGCAACCAAAATATATCCTTTATGTATTTTCATTGTCACAAATAAACAATTTGTCGCATCTAATTTGCTAACTAAAGAATTATTCCGCGACTGCAAAAGGATCTTCTAATAAAGCCGTAAAATAAAATGGAATTCCTTACTGCTCGCATTATACGGCATTGTTTTAATCTCTATTAAGTCCAACAAAACTTGACCAAAAATAAATCACTGACGACAACTCTATCTTTGAGACAACAAAGCATTCGCATTCGCAACGATTATTATCTCTAAAACAAACTTAATGCATTTACGGGTAGTAGCGACACGGTCTAGAGACATTTTGCTTACTTGCCAAACGCATGGTGCATTTAAATAGTCCCTTATTTATACTATTTTAAGGTCGAATGTCGATGGTCGGGAACGCAGAATTCTAAATAAATACCGCCAATTTGTTTTTGCAGTCAGCTTCGGTCTTATAGTCTCAGATATAGATATTGTTTTCGAACAACGGGGTTGGGGTAAGTGGACGCAATAAATAGTAGAGGGCCAGTCGTGATCAAGGATCGTGATTGCGACACCGCGCTGCGTGCCCTTTGAACACGGGTTCCGTAGCCGTGAAAAATCACTTGAACATATGCAAGTTGCCTGCCTCCCCGGCGACGTTCTAATCTGAGTAGTGATAGCAGATTAATACGAACATATCGCCTAATGTTCTTCGCACCTAACATTTAATTCTCACCAGCCTGTAACCTGTGGAGAGATTTAATATCTATATCTATTCTACATTCAAAATCAGACATCTTCGCAATTGTCAGTTTGAATTGAGGTTCTAAGTTACTCATATTCATCATTGAATTAGGCGGTAGAACTATCAGTCCTATAGTTCTGGGCTTGTAGAATAAGCCTACGGTATCCCCCTATGGACTAAAAGGGGCCTGGAGTTCACTGGGCGACAAGGGTGGGGTCCTTTGTCACCCAGTGACCGCCGCTAAAGTGGATCCGGGAAGAAGGCGACATCGGTTGTCCCGTGTCGCCTTGCACTGCGAGGGGGGAGGGATTAACCTCCCCCTCCGGGACGTGCTCTCCTAAGAGCACAGTGCAGAGGGGCTCCGGTGCGTTCACTATGCACCGAGGAAGGGTCACCGGAGGGATTTTTAGTGGGGAAAATACCACATAATCCCGCCTTCATGCCAGAAGGCGGGGAAGATTTCCCCGCGTCAAAAAGAAGGCGGTAGAGCTATAGTTCAAAGCCTTTGAAAGTACACTTGAGGCACGTATTTCTTTTACTTGGGTACATTTCTGATTTTAATATTTTACTTATGCTTCCGTGTGTCACTTCTTTTTATACTTTTTAAGCATGCGCTTGACCACGATCCCACCTGATGTAAAGTGAAAATGTTGTCCTGGATAGTAATGCGCACTTAGTAAATGCCTACGCACTCTACTCTTGACAATACCCACATTGTAATCAGAGAGAAAGAGATGGGAACAAAGTATTCCTTTGCTGTACGAATAATAAAAGACGGAGCAAAGCGCTTCTTTGGGTTTGAAAGATGTCCATAACGAAAGGATGAAATCCAGCAGTGCGTCTTGAAGTCCGATAGTGGTCCGACTTCTTTCAATGCATAGCCATAAACAAACGTTTAGACCTATAAAAAACTTTAATAGGATATTACATAATTTTTTTTTTAAATCCTAATTTAAAATTATTCCTGCCGACTGTACAATTTAACTACACATTAAATAGCCCTTCAGTGTTGCATGCAGGCGTTGTGAACTGCGACCAAATCGGAATCTATCCACTTCTACTATACAAGAAGAAGCTTAAGGAGGAAACTACTTACACAATTATGAATATTTAATCGATATTATAAAATGTTAATAAAATCGTCATCCGTTTTTCGCATCCGGCCGTTATGGATGGCCGCAACAAGGTCATTGACCCATTCGGAAGCGCCTTATAATCTTATATACTTAATCTAGGTCCCAAGATATTTCTGACAGAAGCCAAACGTGAACCTATTTAGTATTAAAAAAATCTAGTAATGAAATTGCAAATTTGATAGGGCATACCAGCGACTCTTTCGCAAAACTCATAAAGGTTCCGCATAGCCACCTCTCAATCTAGTGAAGTTATAAGACTTCGAGCTAAAAACAGTCAGTCATAACAAATGTAATAACTTGTAGGTTTTAGGTTAAATAGTCCAATAACTAGTACACTCGCTTAATTGAGACAGCGTAACGTTGTACAAACAATTATTTTAACGAATACCGTCACTACTGCGCGTCCTCACAATCTTTATACAAAATTAATTAGAAGTCAGATTAGGAACTAATAAAGTTAAATTGCCAATGAATAAGATGATCAACTAAATTATTAATTATGAATTAAAGATACAATAAGGTTCAGGTAAATCACTAAGATATCATTGGAAGTAGTTACTATGCATAACAATCGTTTGGTGCTATGTGTTGCTAGCTAACATAAAACTATTTGCGCTGTCCTTATCGAGGATCTCTATAATGTTTAATTAATATGTTAACTTAATTATAATGTTAACTTTGTGTATGTGACTGTATCTCAGGAATCAGTGCCCTCTCCTACTGCTTTACATCAAATTAATTAACAGATGAAATAAAAAAAGGAATATTTAAATAAATTTAAATAAATATAAATATTTAAATTAATAAATGTTGAGGTGTTGAGTGTGCCTGTGTGTGTGTACATGGGTAATCAGTGTGGTATTTATTTTATAAGTTGAAGCATTTTTTAAATTTTAGCTTTTATTTCATCGATTCAACTTCTTTAACGTCTGATTGTTATAAGTCGTTTAGAACACCTAAATAATTAATTCAAATTTCAGTAAATGTCAATACGAAAACATCGATGTTTTCAATTCCGAATAATCGATAGTGTTGTTGATGAATCAAACTGCGGTGTGTGTCAACGCGTATCGTACAATAGTTCCGATTGGTTGCGCCATTTTAGCATTCCAGAATCGAATACAGAGACCAGTAAGGCGGACAAGGGGTCATAAAACATAATGACTCTATTCTATTCTATACGTGATAACTCCTGGATCACCCGCCCGGTGCATGTTAATGTTGGACCGACCTGAAGGTGCCGATGTGACACGGTTTTGCTTCCGGGATATATCGATATGGAAATTGTGGATTTGTTTGGAGTAAATAAACAAATCATGGAAAACAATGCCTTTCCGCTTACTAGACCACCGTTATGTACATACCAGATATTAGTTATTATAAAAGGTATAACAAGTAAATTCACATCTTCGTCCTTTTAGCTCTGGCTGGGTAGACAGAGATAAAAATGGCTCTTCGCTTTACAAACTTAAAAAGACAAAAATTATAATGCAGTCTTCAGGGTAGATCTTATTCGAATGTATATACATAATATACGACCAGAAATGAATAATTTAATATATTGTGAGAGTTAAATTAAATATTTAATGATGTAAGTTTATTGTTTAAATAAAATAAAGCAAAATCTAGCCCGGCGAAGCGGGCTGGGTACGCTAGTATTACAATATAAATGAGGTATGTCTCCTTAACTTGGCATAGTCAACCTGTGCTTCAGGAGACAGTGCCTTCCATGACTCACAATCAGTAAATCCTGCGTACATATTGGGCGTCCATTATGTTTTTTAAAAATAGTAGCGTTGAATAAAAATTGTGTACAGAATAAGGAAGAGGACTAGAGTCAAAATTGAGAATTGTTGCGAGTGTATAGTGTGTTTTTGTAAATGCGTGTGTGTATGTATGCGTTTGCGTGTATGAGGAAGTTGTGAGTTATGCAAGACCTTATCCATTATTAAAATGAACAAAAAATTGTGTAGAAAAAGAATAAAAAAGGAATGAAGTATCACTCAAAACCAAGAATTCTTGCGTGTTTTGTATATGCGTGTGTGTATGCATGTGTGTATTTGTATGTATGAGCGAAGTTATGAGTTATTAAAATACACGTTGTCTGACACTGTAGATAATTATATTTATTTACTACTTTCAAATTTATTAAGAAATCTTTATAAATAAAATGTAATACATTACAACGTACGAACAACGTATTGTACAACATTATCTGTCTCGACATATATTCGAAAATTATGCTCGACCACCGCCAACTAATTCATAGATGTTTGGCATACGGTACCGGGGCTTCGTGGAAATCAATTCGCATGGCTCTATTTTAAAATGTTCTCCGATATTGAAAGAGGGCGTGAAAACATTTCTGAAAGTTTTTGTCAAACCGTTTTTCAAGTAGGTATTAGAGCGATTTCTTGATATAGGTCTATTCATATTACCGTATAAGTACAATATAGCTGAGGTATTAATTAGGCATTTTAGGAATAAAAAAGTAACTTGACTGTTTAGATTAAAACACAAGTCCAAACACTCCCCGATAAAAGAATAGAATAAATAATAATCTATATATATATAAAAGATAAAGTGTGTGGGTATGTTCCATATAGGCGTCAAAACGACAGAATCGATTTCAATGAAACTTTCAGGAAAACTTCAGATTGACCTGACGAGTAATCCTGTAAAGTTGAGTGACGATCGAAGCACACCTCTTTTTGAACTTTCAAACAAGCACGTCGTACTTTTATTTCTGACATTAACTAAAGCCCGATATATTTTTGTATAAATGATAAGAATGATATTGTATTTACTGATATGTACATGGGTGTAGGTAATGATCTTCACCCGCTCGAGAAAGAATAGAAGAGAATGAATTCTTAGAGAATTTAATATATTGTGAGAGTTAAATTAAATATTTAATGATGTAAGTTTATTGTTTAAATAAAAAAGGCAAAATCTAGCCCGGCGAAGCGGTCTGGGTACGCTAGAACATTATATTAATCGAGAATTCGGCGTAAGTAAACGTAACGGAAACACCATTAATATACGTAACACATATCTCGATAGTATACAATTATAAATTAATATTTCGCACACAAAGTATCGGAGCCTTCGACGTGTCTCTTTGATGTGTTACTTATCAACAATGATATTGATGGTGATAGATTTTCTATGATAATATGAGCACGATGTCACTATGGTTCGTGAAAGTAATAAAAAAGTCTTATTTGAATAATATTAACATTATTCATTCGAGTAAATGATTATATACAGGGTGTTTTAGTATGCTATTAAATTTATTAAGATTATATTAATTAATAATATTTATAAAATAACCACTTCTAATATTGATTTACATGTTTTAGAATTGTAAATATACAAGTTGTATACAATTTAATCATATGTAACTGTCCGAGGATCCATTGTTTAGATACAGGTTATCTCTTGGTCAGGAAACTTGCGATACAAGATTACTTATTTTCAGAGTTTCTGCCTCCCCTGTCATCTTTAAATTAAGTGAATTCGAATACATTTAACTAACCGTCCAAGCCGAGGTTACCCCTCACCGGGGGGACCGTACTGTCAAGTTACTAGCTAATAGAGGTACAGGCTAAGCGACCTAAGAGCTATGCCACCTCTCAATCCGAGCAGTAAAGGCCAGCCTCTTTAGTCAACTCTGTAGTTCGTCCATAAACAGAAAATTTACTCAAAAAATAATAATAGCAAATTGATATATGTAATAATATACAATACTATATGTAAATAGACGTTATCTGTGTACCTATAGGTAAACGTATATTTAATAAGTATCTTTCTAAATAAGATTCTTAAGACGCTATTCTTTGGGTCACAACTCTCTCCCCGTAGCTAACCATGGAAGGTTAGCTAAACGAAAATGTTCATTACCAAGTTTGTCTTTGTATATATAATCTGGGGTAATAAAGAATTTATCTATGTATGCATTTATTATCACGTTTACTCTAGTTAATAAAATATCAATCAAATATCAATAAAATATCCAATGTGTTTAACACATTAATACAATAAAAGTATTATATTATTGAGGTTTTGGCAATCTGTCACACGTCCGCTATAATTGGAGAAAGGAAATATGGTGTCTATATAATGTGATCGCTAAAATCGATGCGTCGTTTCGCGCGAACGTCGGCACAAATCATCTCGTGCATCATGCGAGGACCGTGGACGGCAAATGGCGCAGAAATTTTATGTGGCGCGGTGACTTGTTGAGATGTTGTTATTAATGTTAGTAAACTGGACAATTTACTCCACTGCCGCTCTGACATTATTGTTTCTTCGGACTCAATGTGAAATATGTTCAACTATATACAGGATGTTTACGTTTTCATAATACATTTTTATTTCATATAATATTTGTTAATGTTTCTGTTGATTAATTTTGTGTAGTAAAGACACATTATTCTTTTAAATGTTTCAGTTAGTAGTGAAAAATATTTTTATTAAATTGATGGCGGTCTGCGTTTCGAATATCGAATGGCTTTTATCAATGAGTATCTATTTCGTTGATTTTAAAGTCCAAGAACACGTTAGAGCTTATTAAAAAAAAATTATTGCTTTTATCGTATTTGTTTCGTTTTATATGATTAATATAATATCAGCATCTTTCAACCTATTTTAGGTTTGTACAGATATTAGCTTCTTACTCTTGTTACAAATACCTGCGAACACAGTTTCCGGTAAAAATATTATTAATTTTGTCTCGTAAAGCAGGCGTGGTTGCGTGGTCGATATACTCGTAATATAAGCTGTTGTTGCACAATATTTTTCCAACAAGAAATGTTTTTTTTACTTACTTTCTTAGGTTAGTTATAGTTAATATAATTATTCAGTTCATCAACACATCTGCAAGTACAAATGTATTTTTACTCACAGGTACTGAAATTTTTGATTGACAGCCAAATTCGAACAACGTAAAACTAAATCGGGACGCAAAATACATACATAGTTAATCATTCGTTAGCATACCAATCTGCATGCGTAATGTCCGCGCTCCAATGTCCAAAGTAATTAATAATTTCGACACCCGCCGATTAACGTTTAAATCAGCGTCGGGTGCGTTTAGACAACTTGCCAGTGAAATGGAGAACGTGTATTAAAATATATTTAAAAAAATAAGTTCGTAGTCATTATTTTATATCCGTCAGGTCAATCAGGACAGATCAGAAAAATAATTATACATTTTTTTTGGTTTGGCATCGTTAATACATGACAATATATTTTTTTTTAAATTTTCACGCACGTTTATTACGGTGTAGATGAATAATGTCATGAAGACATCAATATTGCAAACGGAGGGAAAGATTGACGCATGTAATTTATTTCAATTCTTTGCTGTATGCATAATGAAAGGCGAAGCAAAAACTTCGGTGCGGGTCCTTGACATATCTACGATAAAAAAAACTCCTACGCTCTTCCATCTCTCTCTCTCTCCGATATCTTAGTATCTGACATTGTATCAGGTATCGGGATACATAATTTATTTTGTTTAGAAAGTGTTCACCACATTACGTGTGTAGTCAAGATGAGAGGAACTCTGCCCGCAGCCCTGTAGTTCTAGGGCTCGTAGAATAAGGCTACGGTGTCCCCTGCTGTCGTAAAACGCGACTAAAAGGTGACTTTTCGAAGGCGACATCGGCTGGAACGTGTTGTCTTGCACTGCGGAGGAGCACAGGGGAGGAGGGATAAACCTCTCCCTCCCATTACAGTTTGATTAATTTATTCTGTTTTGCAATATTCCCATGATAATTCGGATAATCAAGCGCGCGTGATAACTTTTAACTTTTCAATCGATTTGAATTCGATTTTTATTTTTACTAGTAAATTATTTTTACGTTGTGTGCTGCTGGCCTGTAATAAATAAATAAAATCTCCATTTGCATTAATTCAAGAAGAAGTGAGTTTGATAGGCACATCTCGGAGAGCTGGAGCTGGCTTGATGACCTTGTAAACATGGTATTTTTGGCCTTTATCTTTATTATCTGTAGGCAGAGTTTTTCAGGCCCATTAAAGGATATGACAAAGTAGATGAAATTTCGAGTTCCTCTTGATAAATTGTTAATCGCAAACCACTTAACACATTAACATAATGTTATAAATGTGCCGGTTATTGAATTTAATCAACTAATATATCTTTATTAGTCCCAAGAGATGAATTCGTTATCAGCGATGTAAAAATGGTAAATAATGAATCGACATTTCAATTTCACAACAAAGTTTGTCATGTAAAAAACATATTTGCATTCTTGTCACAGTTAAATAATATGAAGCTTTTTCTTGATTTTATTTATAGTACGTCGCCTTCAATAGGGATCCTGTAGTCGCAGAAAATAGCTGAAAATAGTCTGAGAGGTAGCACAGCTTTTAGGTCGCTTAGCCTAAACCTCTATTGAGAGCAACACTGCGCCCTCGGCTGGACCTCGGCTTGGACGGTTAGTCTAATCGCGTTAGCGTTCCGAACCAAGGGCGCCCGAGAGGGTTGAACCGCGACTAGGTCGGTGGCTTCTATCGGAAGTTTATCAAGACATTCAAACAGTTTAAACCTCTAAATACCACTTCGGGAAACGTTGGCGCTGGTAGAAGAAGTGGCCGAAGAAACTCCAGCAACGCTCGACTTCTACTAAACGATCGTTGTCTAGATTCTCATAATCCCATAGAAGATAGATTTGAACAAGGCGTGGGTTTGTTTTGCAAATGAGATTGCTATCACGTCTAGTTAATCACGTTTAGTTACAGCCAAAGCCAAGGTCATATATTTATTAAGATGCTAATTATTATTTAATAATTATTGTTAAAACGAATTAAAGGGAGCAACTTATATATATAAATAATCTGTTTAACTTTTCGTATTTATGAACGCAATCATCTAAAGAAGTAAAAATATGTTTATATTATGCAGTTATTATTTTGTGTTGTTACATATTTTAATCTCATTTGCAAAATTAAATATGTCCAACGGCTCCTTCGCGCATAAAGTACTGAATAAGGCATTAATATCCGCTGCCCTCGGGGACAAAGACGTGATACTTCGCTTCTCTTTTTATGCGAAAGAAACATAGTTCTCTCTTAATAGGAATAGATATCACGAGCGTGTAATTCTAATGAGATAGACCTTTGATAAGTAAAAAAGTAGTGGAGTTAGAGTATCCCAATATTGAACCGCTCTTGAAACGCGTATATAGTGATCATTAATAGACTTCAGTTTCCGGAGACACAAGTTTCTAAGTATGCTTTCCTTCTTAGAAAGGAATTAAAAAGGATACACGCACCGGGGTTTGGATTTCAGATTTCTAGGTGGACTATGCAACCTAGGTAAACGTCCGATTACTTAGGCACTAGGGTCGGAGGTAATGACAACTAATTTCTTTCATACGCTTGACGATTAAGTCAAAGTACGTGACTCCCGTAATTACGAAGGATCAAACGAACCACCGCTGTAGTAATTATTATAAATGGTGTAGTAAATATTAAACCGTGAGCCGTGGTAGCTCAATGTCCGGGCAGTCGCCTCAAGTTGCATATTACGCTAGCAACCCGAGTTCGATCCCCGGTGCCGGCATAATAAATTTGCTGTTGCAATTTTATGTTACCACGCGCTCGGCGGTGAAGGAAAATGTCGTGAGGTAACCTACATGTCTTAGAAGAAATTTCTAAGACATGTGAATACGCAATAGGCCGTGCTGGTTATGCCCTTATACTCTCTTTACAGAGAAGGCCTGTGCCCAATAGATGTGATGTATTTAAAGGCTGTAACTAACTAACACCTTTAGACCAGACCAGAGGATACCAGGCACACGGATAAATAGTACTCATGGTCTACGTTGAACCAATTGGTCCTCTTGCATGTTGTAGACTGCAAGTGAGAATTGAATGAATGAATGAATTAATATACTTTATTGTTCAACAATTAAGAAATACATCAAAGAAACAATAAATTTACAATTATGACATATGTCGATATAATTGCATGCGCAATGGGCGGTCTTGTTGCTAAGAACGATCTCTTCCAGACAACTTTTGTATGGACAGAAATTTGTTTCTAATGTTTCCTATTGGAGAATCGACAAAGACAAATATTCACATAGGAGTAAGGACATGGAGTTGAACATGTAAAATATCAAGTACTTTTTATGACGACGATGTAAGCACTTTAAAATTCAAAGGCGGTTTTGTTTACGTGAAGGTGCCCGCGTGCATTATGAATGTAATGTTTATTTAATACAAGGGTAGAGTTATCCTCTGCGCTTAATTTAAAAACGTCACATGCACTCAACACTAATGTATCAAGACACAATTAGCGTGTGTCCATTACAGCTGCTTGAAAGATATAGTACAGGATAGGACGCTGCCTGGCGCCTGTTACGTGCTGATAACGTATCTGACAAATTACGCTACGGAGATGCATGCGACCTACATATCCCTCTTATGAAATATGAATAAATAATATTACATTAAGCTTTAAACGGTTTTGTATGCCTTATGATATGATAAATATTTACGTATCTGCTGAGTTATATATACTAATAATGATAGAAGCGTTGCTGGAGTTTCTACTGTCGCTTCATCTCGCAGCATTTCGCTTTCCAAAGTGGCAATGCAGATGGTAATTGTATAATCTCTTTAAGATTGAAGCAGCTGATCGAGACGTGGTTAGCTATTGCGTTTAAAGCTGACATTCAAAGAGGCCCTTACTAGAAGCTGTTATTATAAATTGTCCAAATGGTCTAAGAGCTCTGTTACCTTTCATTTTGGTGGCTGTTAATGCCAGTTAGCTTTTTTTTGTTCACGGGGAGGAAATCTTCAATAAGATACCCCGCCTTCTGGGGGGAAGGCAATGGTAATATGGGGTAACCTGCCCTTCCTCGGTGCATGGTGAGGGGCTCCGGGATGTCCAGAGGAACGCACCGGAGACCCTCTGCACCGTGATCTTAGGAGAGCACGTCCCGGGGGGGGCTGCTGATATCTAGGTGCTGATATCGCCTTCTTCCCAGGTCCACCTCTGGACGATAAAGAAGGAAAAGGGTGGGGGACCCTTGTCGCCCAGTGAGCCCGAGGTCCCGTTTAGATAGGCAGGGGATACCGTAGTCTTATTCTCGAGAGCCCAGAACTACAGAGCTGAATGCCAGTTAGCTTATCATAACTCTGCGAAAGGTTGTTGATCTTCCTGAATTGTTTGCAATTATTCCCGAATGTGTGATGTGACTATGTCTTGAAATACAACTTTTGCTATTATTCTCCCAGTTACCAGACACTATTTAATATCAGTTGAAGGTCACTGTACGTTTTTTACCTTCTTCAATAATTATTAACTGATACATTCTCGTTTGTAACAGCTAACCTACCTCGTTGCTAAGAACCCACAAATGGACACTATTAAAGAGGGCGCTTTTTATACTAATTACCGTAGTCGAAGACATGTGAATGGTTTGAAAAATCCAATAAAATACTGACGGTTGATATAAAGATCGCCAGTGGAGACGTGGGACCGTACGTCATCCCATCAAATTGCAATGCACCGCGCTTCGCAAACATTAACACTCTTATAAATTGCACACCTATATTTGACGTCCACGCGATGACCATACAGCGGGGAAACTAATGAATAAATTAAATAGGTTTTATGCGACAACGATCGGAACGAGTTTTTTGATTTGAATTTACTGTTATTACATGTTTATTCTAGTATGTTTGTTTATGACACCTTGATAATGCGTTTTTAAATATCAAAACGTGTTGTGATGCGACGTAAGAGACTATTTACGCTTTAACTATCACAGAAGACGAATAGTTACGGCATGTGTTGAATATAGAGAAAGTTTGCCTTCATTAGAGACACAGAAAACATAAAAACTTTTGTTAGGCCTCCTTCAATCGCTTTCTATGACAAGCAGGGGATACCGTAGTCTTATTCTTTAGAGCCCAGAACTACAGGGCTGAGAGATAACATAAAACCTGGATTTTAATTTTATTGTTTTTATAGAGATCATTAAATTAATAGTTAGGATACGGTTTGCGAAGCTTTGAAATCTTAGATTCAAACTTACCATCCGACTATTATATAATTTAAGACATTTCCCTAGAATTTGTCGACTAAAAATTGACAGTTCTACGATCGGTGTAATCATATATATCGCTGTTCTTTTTTATTGAGCTTATTTAGTCCAAAATATGTACACGTCAACAATCTTCGCAACCGATATTTTCGTACGTATAAAAGCGAATTTCGTCCGTACAAAGACGAGCCGTGGTAGCTCTGTATAAGGCGGTTGGTTCAAGTTGCATAGTACGCATAGCAACCAGAGTTCGATCTCCGGTGCCGGCACCAATAAATTATATATTTTATGCGCTGATTTACCACGTGCTCGGCGGTGAAGGTAAACATCGTGAGGAGACCTACATGTCTAAGAAAATTTTTCTAATACATGTGAAGTTTGCCAATCTGCACTACGGCCGCGTAGTGAACTATGCCCTTATACTCTCTTTACAGAGAAGGCCTGCGCCCAGCATCTATAACTGCCGTAACTTTAACTTTAAATGCGAAATTGATGATATACTTAGATATCGCAAGTAAGATATAGCTAGGCTGTTAATAATAGGCTTCCATTTAGCACAATAAATCATTCCATTTATGTATTTGCTAAATGAAAGCCTTATAAATTCATCCCTACGCTTAATTCAAACAGGAGAAGATTCTCATTCAACTTTAGATATGCAAACAAAAACATAAGGCATTGAGCGGCAATTATTTTAAAATCACCGATCACACCTCCACTCGACACGCGCTGCCATTTTTTTTTTCATCAATTTGTCCAACGCATTGATATGCGAAATGCCGCCGCGATTCGCACGTCGCATACATACGATTAAAAATCGACGCGGTAGGTGACCGGAGCGTTCTCGGCTTTAATTGAATAGATATAACGTCACCCGTGGACTCCTAATCGTCTAATTTGTGGCGAAAACAAGGTAGGGCTTGACCGACGAATACATTACTATGGTATGCAGAAGGACTTTCTTTTGGTGCTTGAATTACACAAAGGCCGGTAAGGAATAGTAAACAGGGCTTTAAGGTCTTGTGTTGTATCCTCTACCAACCTTTATTGTCACGTTGTAGGTCGTAAAACAATCCAAAATAAGAATTATCAATGATAACAGTGGAATAATAAAAGCTTTGCTGTATTGTTTAAGTGTTTTGTATTCTAACGGCACGAAATTGTTTTTCCATGAAAATCTTACAAAATTAAATGGAATAAAATTGAGTCAATACCAAGGACGTTGAGACACGACACGAACTTTATTTAACGTTAGCTTAGAAATCCCCTGGTTTCTTATCATTATCATATAAATTAATTTTAAAAGTAAAAACCAAAGGAATTCCTTTCAGTTAGTAATAAGTACGTAAGCGGTATTTTTTTGTATATAAGGAAATATTTGTATGTAAGGCAGATAATGTTATTTTGTACCGCCATCTCGTATAGTTTTGTGAAACCAGTATGCTAATATCCATTAGCAATGTACGCCAAAGGACTACTAGATGGCGTTATAAAAATTTGTGATCAAGGTTTTATAATTTTCTATTACCATTACATAAACTTATCCACCTGTGTTTGCGCGTGTTACATAAATTATCATTATACAAAAGTTTATCCATATCTTTATAGCTCTTTCGAATGAAATTCAAAATCTAACTCTAAAATTCGTAAAATTAGTTTTATTTAATTGTATAATATAAGAAATCACCTCCTTTATTCTTATTCTTATTTAGCACACAGATTACGATGATCAAGAAAGGTATGATGCACTTCAATGTATTGCGTCATCTTTAGTAAAATCAATATGAAAAATTCTCATCGAGTATCAAAACATAAGTAAACAAATCAATCATGTTCTATAAACATCGATTAGTCATCTATTCGGATAGGGGCGAGGCGCTATCAAAGGCGTCTATTGTCCTAAGAGCCTTGCACAGACGAACCACATTGTTATTCCTTGAAGGCCACGCCATGGTACCTGGAGGCATGTAGTAGCACACGCGGGTGGCCTGTGCCAAACTGATAATACATATCTAGCACCGTAAAAGACGTACGAATACGGAATACATAAAGCCTGGAGCTATAAAATTTGTACCGCCGGTTGAGCCGATAAGTAATTCTATTAATGAGTGACCCATTGGAAAAGTATCGCAATCGTAAAATGCTTTTCGGCCACGGCCGTCGTGAATTCTAATTAAATGGAAATTCTTGTTTCGTAAATATCTAATATATTTTTGTATATAATCTTCAAAGCACGATAGCATATTGAAGGTGCTCGGGAGAACAAAACCACATTTCTGTTAGAGCCTGTTATCGATTTACTCCACAGGAACTGAACAGAACAGAAGTCCCATTGTGATCATTTTGTGTATACAGTCGAAAACCTCTATTCATCTATATAATCAGTGAGACAAGCTATTTCGTTACAAATTTATCATAACGTCCAGTTCTTCACAATAACTACACTATAACTCGTACTATAATTAATTTTAAATTACAATTATGAGCCGGGGACTGGTGTCCAAACTAGGAACAAACCTGTCAGATAGATCACCAGATAAATCCCACGGATGTGCACAAAACTTTTAAAAGTATTGGAGAAGCGTGGGAGAGCGAAGAAGAAGGTATATATATAATTGTTGAGTGACATGTGTGTGCGCGAATGTGTGTGGGAAGGTGTGTCTGAATGTGTTTTTAAGTGCATGTGTATACAAATTTGTTTATTGTAAATATACACACAAAAATATGCCTAAAAATGATATATATTCCAAGTATTCAATTGCATTATAATTTCCGTTTCCTTATAATTCAAGGATTTTAACCAACCAGATATTTTGTTTTTACAGTTTATCTTGTTTAGCGGGAACAGATTAAGAATTTTGTTAAGAGAAAGCAAACGGCATATTTCCGTCTTTGCTCCGCTGTCATTTAATATAAATTATATATATAGGCTGCAACTAATTCGTATAAAACAATATCGTCAAACGTTGTTATTTACATTACTCTAAACATCTCTTACTACCCAAAATCCACTGAGCAAAATACAACTAAAATAAGTTGTTTAAACAGACAAAAGGCGACAACGATAAATCCCAGCTGAGTAAGTAAGCAAAGCGTATACAGTTGCACAACAGTTAATAAAGACCAGTACCAGAAGAAGCAAAACTGTGCGGTTTTAAATACGTACGACTTTGAGCGCGGGCGAGGCAAAGACATTTATGTCCACTAAACAAGTAGTAAAAGTCACTGCTTGAGCGTTTTTATAGCGCTCATAAATGTCAGATTGTGCGCCGGGGTTTGGCGAGGCGGTCCTCTCCCGGCCCACTGAGCACTCGGGCCGAACCTTAATTGATTCCACACGTTTTTCAATTCCCGCTCCTTCATAAACCGCATACATTTGTGTCCGATGTTTATGTTGGCTGTATAATAATTCGTTTCCCTTTTCATTTCCAGGTAAATATTCCACTGCTCAATCAACTGTAAGGAACGTGGCGTAGTTAAATGGTAAGTCCACGTCCGAAGTTGCTGTTGTCACTGTATTTTCATTATGAAAAGCGAACAATTCAAATTCAATTGTGTACAACCGTGATCTACGTATTTCATAATGGTCGACCGTTGATATAGGTCATTATAATTCAAGTGAAACAGACCAAGCTTTGGTTCGGTCATCTTGGATCACACCGCGAATAGATTCTGCACTCCACACGTAGAGTCTCCACTCCACACATAGAGAGAATTCCTCTCAGCCACCCTTGCGATGTGTTACTCCGAGGTTCTGAAGAAGACTTAAGAGTCCGGTCACCTCACCAAGTCTCTAAGAAACTAAAGCGGCCCCCTGGCCGATTAGCGTAATTAAAAAATACTTCCCATTATAAATTTAATTTTTTAATAATGTATTTATTGTTTATTTATTTATTTATTCTTAACTAAGACTTAATGCCAGAAGGCATTCTCTGCCAGTCTACCTTGGGGTTGTGTAGAGAAATAGTAACGGGTACAAGCTAGGTGAAACCAATAATTAATAAAAGAAAACTGTAAAAACATAAATGCATGCATATATAATATACATACCTACTTACAAATAAATTAAATTTATAAATATAATAATTATATATAATAATAAATAGATACATATATAAATGTTAAATGAAACTTTTGAAAGGCGTTACATGCAATATTATCAAATACTAATTGAATATTCGAGTGTCAATCAGAAAACCATAACGTCATATCTGAAGTTGCAGTTTACCCAATCTAGTATCAGTGTAATAGCCGACTTAGGGCCAAGATCTTCCTTTAGATATAAATAGACGTTCATAGGAGCGAATTTTAAAAAGCATCGTACACGATCGCTGATATTTAACATGACTTGGCATAACAAGAGTCGTAGCTTTAAATGGAAAGCGTTGCCTGTGGTGGAGATAGACGTGAGAATAGCTAGAGTTTCGCCACGTCGGGCTATGCAAATTATTGCATCATTAAACACCTCGTTGTGAGCTTTCGCGCAGTGACGTCCGCGAGTCCAGCTGTCGGTGTGCGCGGCGATTTGTAGTGCCGGATGCGCTTGACTGGCGTTAGTTTATTCAATTATTGATAAGGGAGGTTGTTCAGCAGACGCCTCGTTTGTAAGCGTACTTCAAACTGTTCTGAACTAGTTTATTCTTGTACATGCAAACAAACGCTTTAGTATTTATGTTTTGCGTGAGCGCGAAGTTTCCAAAGTTTCGTATTGCACGAATTCTGGTACAGCTTATGGTAGCTCTACGCCAAGTAGAGCATGCACGAATGAAAACCATGTGTAATATAACGCCTAAGAAGTTACTTTATTATTGTTTTGTAAAGAAAAAACAGTCCGTCTTACGATCTGCCGATCGGAAGTTTCTTAGGAGATTTCGTTGTACTTAACATTTGATCAATAAGTTATATTTTGTATACGTAGGTTTCAAGAAGCAGAAAAGTCAGCCTTTAAATGGAAAGCGTTGCCTGTGGTGGAGATAGACGTGAGAATAGCTGGAGTTTCGCCACGTCGGGCTATGCAAATTATTGCATCATTAAACACCTCGTTGTGAGCTTTCGCGCAGTGACGTCCGCGAGTCCAGCTGTCGGTGTGCGCGGCGATTTGTAGTGCCGGATGCGCTTCACTGGCGTTAGTTTATTCAATTATTGATAAGGGAGGTTGTTCAGCAGACGCCTCGTTTGTAAGCGTGCTTCAAACTGTTTTAAACTAGTTTATTCTTGTACATGCAAACAAACGCTTTAGTATTTATGTTTTGCGTGAGCGTGAAGTTTCCAAAGTTTCGTATAGCACGAATTCTGGTACAGCTTTTGGTAGCTCTACGCCAGTAGAGCATGCACGAATGAAAACCATGTGTAATATAACGCCTAAGAAGTTACTTTATTATTGTTTTCTAAAGAAAAAAACAGTCCGTCTTACGACCTGCCGATCGGAAGTTTCTTAGGTGATTTCGTTGTAGTCGACATTTGATCAAAAAGTTATATTTTTGCATACGTAGGTTTCAAGAAGCAGAAAGTCATACCAGAAGTACTTGCTGACATGACCGTAGGTCACTTAATACTTGTTTTTTTTTAATATTTTTAGACCACTATGCATTATGTTATATTATATTTGGTCATTGTCTCCGTCTTAATATTTTCTGTATTCGAATTGTATTGCGGGCGCCCTCTGTGAATTTTCGAATTATTGTAGGAATATTACGAAATAGTATTAATTACAACCAAACCAAACTCTCATCATTCACCCTTTCTAAAAAAAATGAATAATCGAAATCGATTGGCTTGATATTGAGTTATTCGTCCATTTGTCGGTTGTTGTTGTCACATACTTAATGCTAATTTAAGACCTAAATTTAAGGTTTTCTCATGGATGCCATTGTCAGAATGAAATCATCAAAATCGCACTTCACCCAGTCAAAAATTATGAGGTAATAAAAACATAAAAACATACAGACGAATCGAAAACCTCCTGTTTTAGTGAAGTCGGTTGAAAACAATGAATATCAAACGTTACGAAAACCACATGTCTTGCACATGTCTACACAGAATGTTTTTCTCCAGCCGATCACGTATTGCATAGACACTTAAAATTGCAATTAACTTTTGATTGGTGCCAGCACCGGGGCTCGGACGACGGTTGTTTGCATATTGTTAAATAAAAACTTGTTAAAGACAACGTCCGGTGACCGAGGCACTTCAGTGCATGTATAAATCGATTGTTACTTTATCGTCCGTTTAGCGATAGAGGTTCAGGCTAAGCGACCTAAGAGCTATGCCACCTCTCAATCCGGTGAAGCAGTCAAGGCCATTTAAAAAACAATATATTGCAAAAACTAGTAAAATATTTAATTAATGGATTTTAAAATTAATATAAAATATTATATCTAAACAAAATCTTTTTAAACTTTTAAATCAGTAGAATAAATCATTACACGAATGAACAATTTTAAACTCAAGCAAAAAACTATGATTGTTTAATGTTTATTGACGTTTTACATTTGATCTCTCGTGCACTTTGTAGATATTATTAAGTGTTTCGTTGCGTTATATCTGCTTATTACATTTTTGGTGCAAAATGGAAGAGCTTAGATGTTTGAATAAATAATATTTAAGCTGATGTTATGATATGATGTTAAAGTGTCAGTGTATTGACACCAAAATCATTTGATATAACCTAAAATCTTTTTTAAACTTTTAAATCAGTAGAATAAATCATTACACGAATGAACAATTTTAAACTCAAGCAAAAAACTATGATTGTTTAATGTTTATTGACGTTTTACATTTGATCTCTCGTGCACTTTGTAGATATTATTAAGTGTTTCGTTGCGTTATATCTGCTTATTACATTTTGGTGCAAAATGGAAGAGCTTAGATGTTTGAATAAATAATATTTAAGCTGATGTTATGATATGATGTTAAAGTGTCAGTGTATTGACACCAAAATCATTTGATATAACCTAAAATCTTTTTTAAACTTTTAAATCAGTAGAATAAATCATTACACGAATGAACAATTTTAAACTCAAGCAAAAAACTATGATTGTTTAATGTTTATTGACGTTTTACATTTGATCTCTCGTGCACTTTGTAGATATTATTAAGTGTTTCGTTGCGTTATATCTGCTTATTACATTTTGGTGCAAAATGGAAGAGCTTAGATGTTTGAATAAATAATATTTAAGCTGATGTTATGATATGATGTTAAAGTGTCAGTGTATTGACACCAAAATCATTTGATATAACCTAAAATCTTTTTTAAACTTTTAAATCAGTAGAATAAATCATTACACGAATGAACAATTTTAAACTCAAGCAAAAAACTATGATTGTTTAATGTTTATTGACGTTTTACATTTGATCTCTCGTGCACTTTGTAGATATTATTAAGTGTTTCGTTGCGTTATATCTGCTTATTACATTTTGGTGCAAAATGGAAGAGCTTAGATGTTTGAATAAATAATATTTAAGCTGATGTTATGATATGATGTTAAAGTGTCAGTGTATTGACACCAAAATCATTTGATATAACCTAAAATCTTTTTAAAAACAATATATTGCAAAAACTAGTAAAATATTTAATTAATGGATTTTAAAATTAATATAAAATATTATATCTAAACAAAATCTTTTTAAAAACAATATATTGCAAAAACTAGTAAAATATTTAATTAATGGATTTTAAAATTAATATAAAATATTATATCTAAACAAAATCTTTTTAAACTTTATCTACGCGCCCTTTTTGTATTTCCGAATGATCGTAGAAATATTACGAAATCAAACATAATCAGATTTTTTTTTATGACGAACTACACTTGGCTGGCCTTGACTGCTTCACCAGATTGAGAGGTGGCACAGCTCTTAGGTCGCTTAGCCTGAACCTCTATTGCTAGTAACTCGGCACAAGGGTCCCCCCGGTGAGGGGTAACCTCGGCTTGGACGGTTACTATGTTACGCGTAAGCATTCCGATCCGAGGGCGCCCGAGAGGGCCGAACCACGACTCAGCCGGCTGCTATTTCACGGATAGGCATAATCAGAATGTAAACAAACTTTCATCATGAAGTAAATTCTTTTCAATTAAAAAATTAATCATCGAAATCTGTTGACGTGATATTGAGTTATTCGTCCATTTATGGCGCACATTCTTGATGCAAATTCAAGACTTATATGGTTTTCTTATGGATTCCATTATCAGAATTGGACAAAATTTATAGGAACCACATGGGAAGCACGGTAGAAAATACGATCAAAATTTAAAATGTCGGGGATTTTAGTCTCGATCAAATCGTGGTTGTATATTCATCACTAGGCTATATACTAGCTATTCTATTTTATTCTAGAAGTAGCTCTCCAGTTGAAATTCGAATGTAACCAGGAATATATTAAATCATACAATTTCATAACCGTAGTTATGTCTGTCTTAAATGACGTGGACCATTTTCGGCCCAGCTACTTAGCACGAATAGGACATTCATGAAATATCTATATAAAAACATTTCATTTTACATTATTATTATAACATTTAAAGGTATTTTAGTGGTGCAGTAATTAAAATCATAAATAAAAAGAAATTATCTTGACTAAGCTACATTGATTATATTGAAGGAGTTGCCATCGGTAAAATATATTTTTATTTTAAACAATTCACATTAAATCTTTTTAAAAAACAATATATTGCAAAAAAGTAGTAAAATATTTAATTAATGGATTTCAAAATTAATATAAAATATTATATCTAAACAAAAATCTTTTTTTATACTTTTAAATCAGTAGAATAAATCATTACATGAATGAATAATTTTTGATCTCAAGCAAAAAAAAAACTATGATTGTTTAATGTTTATTGACGTTTTACATTTGATCTCTCGTGCACTTTGTAGATATTATTAAGTGTTTCGTTGCGTTATATCTGCTTATTACATTTTTGGTGCAAAATGGAAGAGCTTAGATGTTTGAATAAATAATATTTAAGCTGATGTTATGATATGATGTTAAAGTGTCAGTGTATTGACACCAAAATCATTTGATATAACCTAAAATTCTTTTTTTTTAATTAGGATTATCATATTAAGAGATAATCATATGCTTATCAACAATATTGATTTTAATTTGTTTATAAAAAAAGGGAAATATTGTCTGTTGTTCAAATTTAATTTCATTACTATCCTTGAACTCTGTTTACTGTTGTTGTTGTTCTTTAAAGTTTTCTTTTTCATACAAATCATATTAATTAAACAGACTTTTAAAAGGTATAAGAAATAGATTCCGTGACGTGTTTCGAAAATAAAATCAATATATAACGAGCGCATGGCACTTCCATTCAAAACAAAAGAAGGACTTGGCAATGTCAAAACCTGTCAGAAGACAAAACATCGGCACGTATATCTTGCGCCGTTGAAAGCCACAATTAAAACAACAATATTTTTCTCGATCACCTATCTAGCGCTTTGTTCCAGACAAAGAAAATGGACAATAGTCGTGCGATGATAAGGGCTTGTGCACATTGGCGCAATCACTTTATATTCTAATAGTCAAATAAAGCCGTGAGCAAAAATAAAGGGTCGGTTTAGAAAGCTTGAATATATCGGAAGATAAAGACGTTAGCTAACTAAAATAAATTGTGCATGACAGACAATTAAATATCCTTAAAATAAAGTATTTTATAATTTTTTTTACGAAAAAGGATATCTTACGTAAACTTGGATTCAATTTGATCTAATTATGACAGTAGCATCTTTGAGAAATCCATATAAGTCTTCAATTTTCATCGAGTATGTGCGCCGCAAATGGACGAATAACTCAATATCATGCCAAACGATTTCGATGATTCATTTTTTATTGGCAAGGATGGTTCAATGAGAGTCTAATTAATTATATAAAATTCCTACGATAATGCGTAAACACAAAGGAGGCGTCCGTACGTAATAGCGTTTAATTATTAACGTTTGATTCGGTTTGAAGTCGATTTTTATTTTCGATCGACTTAAAAAAGAATGAAAGTGAATTTAAAAACAAATAACTTCATATGTATATCGCTTTACAGTCGTTTATAACAATAATGGTATCGATTATAATTTGCGTGCGATGCGAGCAGCGATACCGGGAGAGGCGACACGTAAGAGACAGGCCGCCCCAATCTGCGTCGCGATCGCCGCTAGCCGGCGCACAATGCTATCTCGGAGCCGCGATCGAGGACATGCACCCTCGCGCCATTACCATTGGTCCTCCGAGACACCTATACAGGAGTGATTAGCTATTCCACACAACTTTTTACTCAGCCAAATAGGTGCAACTATTTAGTGCGGCATAACACATGTACACAAATGTTACAACAAAAAAAACATGGGACGGTCGCGAATTTCCTTCGGATAACATAGAAGTAACACAATTTTTAAAAGAATATTCCTTACTTATACACATATTTTTTATTTAAGTACATAAAAGGATTTTAGAAATTTAGCATTTTAGAAAATACCAAATAACGTAAAATAAAAGAAATCATATATGATCAGATCTTTAGAAAGCAACAAAAATAATAGTAAGCCAAATATTAAAAACATAAAGAATTTTCTTTTTCAACAATATAAAATTGCATAAATAATTACTTGATACGTGTTAATAATTCTTTAAAGCGCCACCTGTGATCAGAGAGTTGAACTACTTCCCTAATGAAAATCTTACGCTATTACTTCAACGTTACGAACGTTTTTTGCAGGCGAATGTACCCTTCCGCAACGGCCCATTAGGAACGTCGTTCTAATAAAATAAAAATAAGTAAATTTCTATTACTATATATACCTCAAAGTGAGTGTATCTGACACTCCGCTAAATTTCTCACCCAGCAGTGAGAGAAACGCTCAACATTTGTTGAAGGTAATCAGTTTCGCATCTCAAAATCGTGCCTCCCAACACTAGCGCCGCAATTCAGCGGTTACGAATCGTACAAACGTCCAGAGTGAGATTTTAAAGTCGATATACCGACTGGCTCGAAATTAATTGATTGCAGTGCGGGTCATTAGCGAACGCTTCTGACAAAGCGACCGTTTACATCGTCCGAGATGTCCACTTAAACGGCTGACACGCCAACACGTACCGAGCAGGTGACATTGTGAACAAAAAAGTGCGTTTTCTTGCCCCGTTTATATCATTTCCACGTACTATTTAATGTTGACACGCCATTTCTGGCGCGGACCGAAATAACATTACATCAGAAGTGTTATGATTCCTTGCTAATGGGCTAACTCTTAAGGTCATTATACAACTTGAATGTTATAATTGGATAATTTATGTGATACTTATCTTGGGAGTGTGCGATTTTTATACGTTTAATTTTTATCGAACGAATTCACATTTCAGATAAAGACTTCACTTTATCGAGCATGAAGTGTGGTCGTATTTATTCTGAGGTTTTATCTTGGTATCCGAACATACCTATACGTCAGTTTCGTTTTCATGTTACACATCTTTCTTTAATTATTTTATTGGTTACAGCGCGGTGATTTTTTAAATCTAAACGAAATTGTATCTTTTAAGTGTCAAAAGCCTAACGGGATACGGTCTCAGCCTAGTTCTAGGCTCGATTCTTATTCTAGACTACGGTATACCCTGCCTGTCGTCTCGGGTTCACTGGTCGTCAAGAGTGGGGGCCCCTGTCGTCCGCCAAAGTGGACCCGGGAAGAAGGCGACATCGGCTGGCCCGATTTGCCTTGCACTGCGAGGGCACAGGTGGGTAGGAACCATGCATCGAGGAAGGGCCAGTTTAAGTGGGTAAGAACCCCACATAACCCCGCCTTCCCCCCAGAAGGCGGGTATCATATTGAAGATTTCCCGCCCGTCAACAAAAAAAACGGTCTGCGAAATATTCGGTCATAGATTCGTATCAACATAAACTATATCTAAGCTTGTAAAAAAAAGAATAACACTTTAGGACCAATGCCAGTGGATTCTTTTGCTGCACGAATGGGCTGACATGTAGGGTTGGTATCACAATCTCGCAGGCCACAGCGTTAAACGCCTGTAATTCCTCAATGGGTGTATCTCAGCGGCGGTAATCACTTCACATTAACTCCTAATAAAAAAAAATGCGAGATGATATGTCAAGTACATATGCCTGTTTGTCTAAGACCAATTAGGTAGCATTCGAGAAACTCCACCATCCTTCATGGTTATTCCATCGTATTCATATCTAACTTATACAATGTACGTAACGTGTATACGAACCTTTATTATGAAACTAGACACGAACAATGCAATTACAATCAACAGTAGCAGAATGAGTTATGTTAATAAAAGTACAGTTACTGTCCACAGATAAAATACAGACCAGATGCACGCAATAAAATAGGCAAATCGATTAACATCAATAAATAAATACCTGGCCAACAATCATCTTGCTGTCGATTTTAAAATCGATGTTTTATGCTAAATAACAAAAAAATAATCGCACCTGTTAAAATATATACCGTTATAAAGCTTGCGAAGTGACTGTGTACAATTTAAAGTAACATTAATGTGAATTCGATTTTGATATAAATGGTGTTATGACTTTAATTATATTTATTATTTGATAATAATTTTAGTTGAAAAAAAATGTTTTATATAATGTAAATCTATGAAAGCTAAGCTGTTGATTTTGTAAAATAATAAATAAATATATATAAATATTAAATTTTAAAAGCGTCAATAGCCTAATGGTGGTTCGAATCCACCATTCGACTATTGACGTGAACCATCTCATAGCACAAGCATAAGCTCAGTTAAAATGGTTAAAAGAATGTTAGTAATATTTCTGAAATAAAAAAGAGAAATATCGTTATATATATATATACCTATCTGTTAAAATGCATTTGCTTCTATAACGTTCTAATATCTATTCCTCGATTCTCTTTCAAGGCTTTCGAATGTCTTATCACGTCTCGTATAGATCCGTTTCATTGAAATTACTTCCTTGCAAATTAAAATTCTACAGTTATTTAGTTAAGTCACATTCTCAAGATAAAACCCCCTGTAAGGGTAGGATTGCAAGCATTTTATCATGCATATGGCAATACCATCAATCTCATTTTGGCATCCACATGAGCAATACTCGAATAACTTTTCAAACAGAACACTTGTTTATTTTGGTCGTGTTTTTACAGCCGCTGTCTTTATAAATCACAGTACTTACAAATACATTGTTCGGGACTCATAAATAAAATGCCCGCTTGTGTCTTTATTCGCGTGTGGATGTTTGATAATATGTGAAGATCTCAATTGACACTTTTTTTTTTGTTAACGGGGAGGAAATCTTCAGAAAGATACCCCGCCCTCTGGGGGGAAGGCGGCGGTTATGTGGGGTTCTTACCCACTAAAACCTCCCCGGTGGCCCTTTCCTCGGCGCATGACGAGGGGCTGCGGGATCTCCAGTGGAACGCACCGGAACCCCTCTGCACTGTGCTCAAGGAGAGCACGTCCCGGGGGGAGGTAATTCCCTACCCCCTGTGCCCTCGCAGCGCAAGGCGACACGGGCCAGCCGATGTCGCCTTCTTCCCGGGTCCTCTTTGGTGGACGACTCAGGCCCCCACCCTTGTCGCCCAGTGAACCCGAGGCCCCTTTTAGTCGCCTTGTACGACAGGCAGGGGATACCGTAGTCTTATTCTTGAGAGCCCAGAACTACAGGGCTGGCTCAATTGACACTTGCCTTAAGGTACCTTGACGGTTTGAACAAATTCGACATATTACGGCTTTGTTTATCAGTGAATTATTAGGAAAGAGAAGAGTGGTTACAGAGCATGTAATTCATACCTAGACGATACTATTTAGAATCATAATTTTTACACTAGCGGAATTAATGGAAATCTATCGGAGAGGCTCCGAAACGGCTGGACTGATTTCAATGAAACTTTCAGGGATTCTTCAGATTGACCTGGCGAGTAATCCTGTAAAGTTGGGTGACGATCGAAGCACTCCTCTTTATGAACTGTCAAACAAGCCATACGTCGTACTTTTATTTCTGACATTAACTTGAGCCCGATATGTTTTTGTATAAATGACAACAATGAAAATGACACATGGGTGTAGGTAAATCTTCACCTGATCGAGAAGAGAATGAATACGGAGAGAAATAAAGTTTATTGTTTAAATAAAATAAAGCTTTAATCTTAAATAATAAAAAAATAATTAATTAATAAAAAATCGTGATATTTGTAAGGAAAATTTAACAACAAATCAATAATTATGATGCTATACAAGAACAGTTCTGCAATAGATAGAAATACTATTTTTAAAACACTTTGAGAATTACAAAATCATCAAAGTTATCGTAAAAGCCATTCTGCCGTAATATATTTATTTAATAAATTTCCGATATATTAAAAATACAATAAGTATGAAGATTAGTCGTATTTAGAAATATCTATTTACAACCAATACAGGTTTTGAAATGATATCTGGAGCTCGAATATTAAAAAAAATCCCAACACTGTCATATAACTCTGAAAGTAACAGTAATTGAAAGAAGAATCTGTAACTGAAAGAAACTGTATGGTCAAAAAAAAGTTCCACATAAAATAAGGTCAGTAGGTGCAATAAGACATCAGTCGAGACACAACAGCTGTTACGTAAAAGAGCGTTTAACGGCATCGAGCTATAAATTGAAGCGTTATAAGGTCAGGGTCCCCATATAAACGTTCAGTGCTCGATGCACTGCACCGCGAAGTGGTCATTCGTTTCAAATAAATTACCATGTAATGGCGCGTTAATTTGCATACTCCGTCCAAAGCTTTACCACAACCTTGACAGTCAAAATACAACTCTATATTTCTACGTATAAAAGATATTATCAATGGACAACTGTATTTCATTCAAAGCTTTGTCACTCTAGCGACTCTAGCGGATAAAGCTGGAACCACGAGCTTTTTCGTTAGTTCCTTCGCCATCCCCGAGATGGCGTTAAAAACGAAATGTAAAATTGTTGGCACAGTGGCGCGCAGGGGTTGTTTAGGGGCGGCAAATACCTTTAACTAGGAACATCGAGGGTTGTTACTAACTTCGCGACGTATTTCAGCGTCCAATGACGAGATGTCGCTACCGTAGCTTTCTCACATTCAAATGGAAGCTACTAAAATATACTATTTTTTTTTATTTTGTTTAATGACGCTTATAATTGTTAATAATTTTACTAAATTTTTGTAAAATAGGAATTAGTTGAAAATCCGATTTAGTCTAACAGCCGGCTGCCTTGTAGATATAATCCTCGCTGTCATCAAAATAATCGTTAAAGTTTACGACCTTATGATTCGGGCTTCGAATTAGATTCAGAGAATTTAAGATCCGTTCCGGTCAGCGTTTGCTGTCTACCCTATAATATAACTACAATAATAGTTTCAACAGATGATAAACAAATGCTCCATAAAATGGGGAATGTTTCTCACCTGTATCCATATCTCCATAGGCCAATGAAAAATTAGCTTTTAAATTTTGAACTTGCTTCACTACACACATACGTTATGACACTAGGAACAAAACTCCTTGTTCATTCTGTTGCAGGGTATATATTTGTGGTTATTTAATTTATATTTTTATTATTAATAATATAAATAATAATAAATAATAATAAATAAAATCTTTATTTTCAAAAACAAAAAACATATAAAGCAAGTATACAATGTTTGGATCTTCTTTTAAGTATAAAATATACTTGTGCCAGAAGATCCAGCTCTTTCTTAACCATATCATTTATATATTTTTGTTTTATAGTTAATTAGTATAAAGTAATTATATGTATGTATGTGTGTGTGTGTGTGTCAGTGTGTGTGGATGTCTGTATTTATGTGAGATTACAATAAAATGTACAAAAGATATTATTGAAACTGGTATCGTAATATTGCCTCCGTATCCTCATAGTCCAAACTTTCCAGCCACTTTAGTAAAGATGCTTTACAGTCGTTATAAAGACCCGATATTCAGAGCACACATGTGGCCTACTCAAAAGGGTAATAGAGAATTCGTGTGACAAAAATAAATGAATGTTGCGTTCAAATCCGTAACCTCTGGCTATCTATCCCGATATAAGAGTTGATGCTTTTTAAATATAACTTTTTATGTCTCTGTTATTTGTTTACGATATTATTATTATAATAAACTAAATATGCAATGTATCTTATAGAAAAAAATCAATACAATAAAACGTCATTGTTTTTTTTATCAGTCACCCAAACGTATTCTAATTTCATACAATAAAAGTGAAAGCTAAAAACTTCACGCAAATTTAAAGTCGCATAAACATACCTGACTTCCTATTTCTGTCGTATTGTTGTCATCGAAATCAATTGCATAAGCAATTCACTGGACAATGTGCGTCATAAATTTCATTCCTAAGGTGGGTGACCCAATTCTACCTTTTGTTATCTTTAATACTGACGTTCGATTGTTTTGACCTACCTGAATACAAGAAACGGTAGCCAGGATCACTCAAGAGTCATTCATTTAAATCTGTAGTATAAATATAAAATAAGTTACGTATAAGATTCGTTACAATTATTTCGGCGCTACTTAAACGATTTAATTAAAACAAAAGAGATAAACGCACTGCCGTGACCCAGTCACATGTAAGCTTATAATATAGTTTTAAAAATCATTAAAATAAATAAAACTAGTTTTTCACGGCTTCTTTATTTTGGTTATGATTTAGTCTAGGCGCTCCTTTTCTGTCAATGCCACTTTAATATGATAAATATTCCATTATCCGTGAAATAGCAGCCGGTTGAGTCATGGTTCGACCCTCTCGGGCCGCCTTCGATCAGAATGCTTACATAGTAACCGTCCAAGCCAAGGTTACCCCTCACCGTGGTGACCCTTGTGTCGAGCTACTAGCGATAGAGGTTCAGGCTAAGCGACCTAAGAGCTATGCCACCTTTCGATACAGTGAAGCAGTTAAGGCCGGCTTCTATGGCCAACCTGTGTAGTTCCAAAAAAAACAATCATAAATTTCTTTGAACAAAAATAGTGTTTTTAACTAATATACACTTTTAATCCGTGCTTAAAAAACAGAATAGAACAAAATATAAACATAACAAAATTACCGAATTATTCTTTACTTTTAGACATGACTAAAACACTTAAATAAAATAGAAAGTTAAGTCAAATGGCTGTATTTTATTAAAATTCATGAAATAAAGTTAACTAAATTTAATTTAAAATGAGATTAAGATAATAAAACGAGAAACTCTGCACAGAGTTTATCCCTTCGAAGTCATAAATACAAAGACAGTTCAAGCATACATCCGAGAAATTTAGACGTCTCATGCGCTAAACAAACACATATGATTTATCCCTAAACACCGGCTCCGATGACGTTTCCACACCATAAATCCCGGCCCTCAAGGCATATCGGGCGCTTTATGAAGAGCGTGGAGCGACGACAGCACGGATATGACGTAGCGGTACACCAGGGTACACGACGATCACAGACCGCTACAACCGGGTATAAATGGGTACATGACGGTCACAGGCCGGTACGCCCGGGTACGCCCGGGTATAAATCTGGCTCTTCCGGCCGGTTACCGCGCCGGTAGTGGAGACGATTATTCACCCAATATCGAGTTTTGGCTTCACTTGCTTGCTCCTAATCTTCGTTTTCGTCGCGTGTGGATTTATGACGCTTGCGGAATATTCATTTTCACATATTTTTTCTGATATTCGAAACGAATACTCTAGTATCAACATTTCCTCTGTCATCCCAAATTTACGTTTGTTCGAGATACATCTGCGAAATAAAA